>OW052058.1:7160407-8410407 GCA_932526445.1 Phragmatobia fuliginosa
TCGCGATAAACTTAAAACTACTGCACCTTTTTTATGCTGTTTTCAGCAATGAATAGATTGATTCTCGAAGAAGGTGTTGATACATATTTTGTCGAGTTTAAAATGTTTTTTTTTTAATGTAAACATATATCTTATACCCGTGCGGGTATAAGCCGGAGCAGGATACTATATATATATATATATATATATATATATATATATATATATATATATATATATATATATATATATATATATATATATATATATATATATATATATATATATATATATATATTATTTTCAATGTCTTTAGATATACTTAGATTCATACATATAGGGAGAAACTACTTTCTAACAGTTCAAATTTAATTTCGATTTAGAAAGAAACATCTAATCATCATTATGAGTTTTTTTGACTTCTTCCTGTAAAATATTGTATTTAAATGTTATATTCATTTCAGTATGAGTCCTCATGTCACGCATGTATGCAATATCTTCTAGTAGAAGTCACTTTCAATTCATTCATTTCACTCGCCTATTTGTGTAAAAAGACACAAAAGGAATGCTTTCTATGCAGGTCTGACGTGAAGAAACTTCGTATTGACATGGGTCTTGTACTGCCACGAATCGAAATAACTGGACGCTATGAGGTATCAGGACAAGTTCTACTCTTCCCTGTGAGATCACAAGGTGACTTCTGGGCATCGTTTGGTGAGTTTTTAAATGTTTTCTTTGAAATAATGGCTTGGTAGTCCACTTTTCCTAGACCGCGTCTCGGCAAACGTAGTGTAGGATGCCCATAGGCCAGGTGGAGTGATGACTTGCGCAGGATTACTGGCAGGAGCTGGATGTGAGATGCCGAAAATCGATCAGAGTGGTGTGCGATAGAAGAGGCCTATGTCCTGACGATGAGTCAACTTTTCACCGGTACATCAACACATCATTATATAAATATACATACATATCGATATCTGTAGAATAATTTATTTTATTTTAGTAATTTTTTTTGCTCTTACCGTTTAAAAACTCAATAGAAGATGATGATATACAATTTTACAAAATCGTTGTCTTAAACATACCTATTATCATTTTGTTAATCTTAATCTCAATATTTTATTTATTATGGACACTAACTGGACACAGCGAAAGAGCAGATCGGGCTCTATGGTATTCCTCTAGAATATTATGTATGGACGAAAAATCAAGTAACACGCTAACTTTGACAAATATTGTAAAACATATTTCAGGTGATGTGGTGGCCATAGCGAAAATTTTCGGCAAAGAGACCATACGGGATAACGTTAAGTATATGTTGGCTGATAGACTATTGGTAGACTTCAAGCTGAGGACCTCTAGGTTCAAGGTCAAGGACACTGTCAATCACGGAAGCATTATTGGTAAGTACTCTTTGTTTTTTAAAAGATTATATAAATTCAAGTACTGGAAACAATGAATCAATAATAAACAATCACTAATAAAAATATACGATGATGTGATCGATTGTCTGCTTTTAAAAATATAAATGATATAAGTTCTAAAGCCTGCCAAAGCGACCCCACTATCTAGCCTGACGAACAACATGAGTAGAATCTCATGGCCACCATACTCATAGCGAGTGCAGTCAATGCAGCAATGCAGACACATTGGCGGTCTATTGAAATGCTACTGTTTCATTGTGCATCCGGTCTCTCACTCGCCAACGAAACATAGGTAGGTAGTAGAGCCATGCTGATTTCAGCACGAAATGACAGCATTCTTGCTGTCGTATTTCGTTGGTGAGTGTGAGACCGGAGGCCCAATCATTCTGCATCATTCTCCCGCCCTTCGAAGGCCGGGAGAATGATGCAGAATAATCTAACCAGGCTGCCATGGTAAGGGTCACCATGCTACATTGCCTACCCTCACAATAAGCATGGTGACCCCTACTCCTGGATTCTACTCATGCTTTCCATCAGGCAGAGTAGAGTCACTTTGGCAGGCTTAAATATATATATAAAAAAAAGAAACATAAAAGCACAAATGCTGACAGTTTGGCTTGGCTTTTAGGTTGGTTTTCTGTGTAAGGATAGTACCACCTGTGTCCAGCAGGCAGAGTTAATATCCTAACAGAAGAGGTTTATCAGAGATGCAATTAAAGGTCCATTTTTATCACAGATATCATACAAAATATTAGACATGCAACGTTAATCTCAATATTTACGAGTTAAAAGAAAAATTTTGTTTTCTTAGTCAAACTATCCTCCACATTAGTTGGCTGGAATACTCTGCAGTGTAAGAGATCAATGTTTGGATAGAAACTTGAAAGTTCCTTCTCGACTTTGGAGCATTAAGAATCCAAACGTTATTAGACGTTTGACGAGATTCTCTGCATGAGTTCCGCTTTTTAGAAAGAAGAAAAATTTACAATTGTGTTCGTTATAACCAGGCGGACGACAATAAAATACTGACAACAAGAACAGAGGACGTTTAATGCACGCCCATGCCATCCTAACTAATTCGTTTATTTCCTCCTATCATTGGTATGGCAGACAAAAATACTAGATAAAATTGTGTTTATAGTTGCCTAAAATATAGGCAAATTTTAAAATACTGATACTGTGTTTAATATACTGACAAAATTCTAGGTGAAGCAATGAACCAGTTTTTGAACAACAACGGCGCCGAAATCATCGAGGAGATGAGGCCAGCTGCTTCTTCATCAATCGCTAAACACTTCCAGGCCTTCGTCAACGCTGCATTCTCAAAAATACCGCTCGATGTGTGGCTCACGCCATAAGTAAACATTAAGTATGACTGTATATTAGTAAGAATTTGTGTCATTTCCAGTGATCCAGAATCCAGTTCATAATTTGATAAATGTACATTGTAAGCATGCGTAATTTTTTCGTCAGATGATTCAGATATTTCGATTGTAAAGAAAGGAATGAAATTTATTATTTTTTACCGAACTCACGCAAGAACGTGCGAAATATTACATTTAAATGATATATGATCCTGTTGATGTAATGCCATGTCCTGCGTACATGCTTTGGAAAATAGAAATTAGTTCCGAATTTTAAATAGTTTCTGTATCAATTGTAGAATAATGTGTTTTAAAATTATGTTTTGTATATAATATCGAATCGGTTGAATTCGTTTTTGATTACAAACTAATAGTAAACATTAACGAGTTACTGCATTCGAAACTTCTGGAAAGTACAATCAAATTCCTTAAGATTATAGTGAAGCATTCGAACAGGAATTTCTTTTTCTGGCACAATTGAAAACGAGTACAAATATTTTTCCTGATAATTCTGAAGACAAAATATTTTGGTAGATAGAAACATTTAAATGAACCTTTATTTAGTTTCTTTGCTGATCTCGAATATTCTCGAATTACGTACATAATATGAGTAAATTTGACGTCATTTCTATCCTTAAATACATTACAATACATAATATGTTTGTATTTAAATATATATATATATATATAAAAATATATAAGTATGTTTATCTATAGTCTGGTTACCATAGCAGAAGGCTTAACGTAATTTGGGACCAGACAGCTGTATTAAGGTGCGCGTCCATTGGCCCGCGCCGGACGCACGGCACGCAACGGATTGAACGGATTTGCATTGCTCAGAAATGCCGCAGCACTATGTGAAATCATACAAAGCAAAATAAAATCCGTTGCGTGCGGTGCGTGCCGTGCGTCCGGCGCGGGCCAATGGACGCGCACCTTTACAGAATATTATTATCATTACTTAACTTTTACTTCACCATCCATAGCATAATGAATAACTATTCAACCTTGTATTTAATAATAATTTAATGTGTACAGAAATGTTCAAAATATACATTAGATATTATTGTAGGTGCTTAGATATAATATTAGTCTTTCGAGACATATAACTAAGCTTTATTTATTTAAGACAGTAAGTTACAGCTATCCACGCTTAGTGGTTTGTACTTAATGATTATATTTAGGATATGGATACGTTTATTTAGTTTAGTAACAATTGTGATCCTTGTGTAGTACATAATAATAAATGTATTGATAACGACACTGTTTCATTATTTCAACACCCTTTGACTAACGGCAATATTCATAACAGCAACCCGTAACGTCCCACTGCTGAGTTCAGATCTCCTCTCAAGAAAGCCATTAGTCCCCACGCTGGCCGAGTGCAAGGAACAGTATGAGGTTGCGAGAGAAACGTCAATTTAAGTTTTTTTTTATTTATTAGCTGCCAAAATGCCTGCCCTGTCTAATTGACAGCATAAAGTTTCCAAGAGTGGCGATATAGATATTAATGATGTTATAAAGATGTTCTACAAGCAATTTTCTGTTTAACAGAAGTGCATTTATTGCACTTTAAAACATTTAAGTACTAAGGTAAATTAAAATGATAAAGCTAACGATTGCAAAAGTCTATGTTAAAAATCATCGATGAGAAATTATTTATTGATTGGCTATTAACAAAATACAAATTTAAATGTTGTCTTTACAAAGAACAACTCCAATATGGCGCAAATAACTGACCCAAATCCGAAATGCTGTTGTAAAGACATTTACAAAATCAGTTGCTTTGAATCTATATAATCCATAATTAGTATCAGACATGATTAGATTCTAGAAAAGCTGTGTAAAGTCAAAGTTGCAGATATAAATAAGTGTCACGCTATTTAATAATAATTTTTCTGCCAAACGTTAACTTGATGTCTAAATTTCTGCTTAATTTACATAATTAGAGTTTGTGAGACTATAATCCTTCGTAATTACAGAACTTTAAGGTACAGGGATCCAAAGATATAATTGAGGGTGCTCTTGTTTCTTCAACTTTTAGTCCCCGAGACGGCTTGCAGATTTTAATCGGTTCAAGTCCGTCATAGCTACCACTACTTGGTGTCACGGGGAATAGAAAAAAAGGTGTTTTTAAGGTACACGACAGAAATCAAACACAAAATTAAATAGATTGTGATTTATTTTATGAAAATAATAATAAAATAAATAAATACTACATTAAAACCAAGCTTACGAAGACAGTATATCGTCAGCATTGAGTGTAGCAAACGCATGATCAGCAAGTGGTTTTAAGAAGTCTTTAAGCGCTTTTTGCATAGGGATCTGGAGTTCATCAGCTAAGCTCTGCCAGTTTTCATTCAGGAATTGGTTTATTGTATTACCTGGAAATAAGATATTGTCTGTCCATTACCCTTTACCGGCTAAAACGCTGCACCAATTACAATGAAAAGTATGCAAGTTCTGTGATTCTTGATTAAAGACTTGGGCTACTCTCTACCACAATAACCGACAAACGAGTACAGTTGGCGAAATTTGGTAATCAATAATTTTTTAAATAAATAAATCTTGCTAAGTGATTACAAATCTACCTTTGTAATAAAGAAGTGAGATTATTACTCTTTCCATTAGTGGTAAGCGTATATAAAAAGCCTTATGCAAATGTACACCAGTGAACATGCTTGATATTATTAAACATTTTTCAAGTATGTGTAAGTAGAAAAGACACATGGAATCAACAATAGTATGTACATATGTGTGACTTTGATTATATAGAATACAAATACAACCAAGAATACAACCAAGGCCTGTGTTACTCACTTAGATCACCATCACTTCCAAACAAATTGTTCAGCTGCATAGACGCGTAGCCCACATGGAAATCAACATCTAACTGCTTGCAGGTTAGTGCATCCACATTGTTCAAGCGATGTTTACGACCCAGAATTATAGTCACAGTAGCGTCAATATCACCTGGAACATTAAAAAATTAAGTTGAATAAATTATTTATAAATTATGTATAAATTATGTAAAATGACAGCATTCTTGCTGTCGTATTTCGTTGGTGAGTGTGAGACCGGAGGCCCAATCATTCTGCATCACTCTCCCGCCCTTCGAAGGCCGTTAGAATGATGTAGAATAATCAAACCAGGCTGCCATGGTAGGGGTCACCATGCTACATTGTCTACCCTCACAATAAGCATGGTGACCCCTACTCCTGGATTCTACTCATGCTTTCAGGCAGAGTAGAGTCACTTTGGCAGGCTTAAATATAAAAAAAAAGAAAAAAAAAATGTGAGGCGCTCTTAGCCAAGTTGCCAGATTTGATTGGAAGCGATCACCAAGTGTAATCAATGACGGCGGGGTCAGCACCTGAATGGGTGTACTTATGTTGATGGCACGAAACTATGTGCGTCTCTGTGATTCCGAAGTCACATTAAGCAGTCGGTCCCAGTTGTTATCTTAGGATGACAGTTGTGAAGCTTAATTGGAGCCATTCGGGCTATTTAAAAAACATCCAACGGTAACATTACGTAGCCACAACATTGTCTTGCCAGTCCCCAACCCGCACTCGGCCAGTGTGGGGACGTATGGCCTTAATCTTCTCCTGAGAGGACACCCGATCCCAGCAGTGGATTGGTAAATAAATTGTGAAAATAATCTAATTTATATTGTGGCTATCGAGGTTCTATCTCGTTCTTTTTTATATAATTAAGTCTACCAAAGTAGAATATTGGCGTAGAGGCTATGCGAGATGTCTCGTGCTGAAATCAGCGTGACTCTACTATTAAAGTAATCATCAACAGCCTTTAACAGTCCACTGCTGGACATAGGCCTCTCCTTGAAAAGGAGGTATTGGCCTACTATACCACGATGGCCAGACGGGTTGGTATAGGGTTGGTTTCAAGTTTTCCTTCTCTTTGCATTGATGTTGTCTTGCGTAGTTCATCCCTTAGTCGCCTTTTACGACACCCACGTGGGATGAAAAGGGGTGGTGACACTCTGTATTCTTAATCCGTCACCACACGTAAAAGTAAAACCAAATATTATTACCATATGTAGCAGAAAAATCTCCTTCTCCTTCGATAGGTAACATCAAAATTTGTCCTGACAGTTTATAATGCCCTTTCATTTTCAGCTCAGGGATGTGCAGCTTTACTATTACTTCATGTTTTTTAGAATTAACGCTGTAACAAAATACGATGCGATTTTGATCTTTAATAGATTTAAGCTAAAGTTTGAAATTAATTGTATTTGGTTATACATGTATAATCAAATACAAATAATATTCTTTTATAATATGGTACTAACAAAATAAAAGTAAATTATCAGTCTTTATGAAGTTATGTAAAAATTAACTAATGTCATATAATATGTTTCAAATCCAGTTTACTTATTAATTTATACCCTCGTTTATCGGCACTTGCTTCAACTTGTCAAAATATATTATAATAATACTTATTTAATTAACTTAAATTTAACCGGAGCGGTTAATAGATAGTGAGCAGTAACTATAGGGTGAGACCCATCAGTTTAAATTAAAGTCTTTTAAATTTTGTAGTAAAACGAGAAGTGAGTTTAATTGTAAAATAAAATTTCATTCTCATACTATGTATTAATTAATCATGGTATTTAAATAATCATAATCATGGTAATGTTTCAATGGGTGCATAGAGTACGGTCTTTTTTAGAGTCTATCAAAAATATTAAGGTTTGAAATTTAAATACGGACGGACAGACAGACAGAGTTGACGAATCTATAAGGGTTCCGTTTTTTGCCATTTGGCTACGGAACCCTAAAAAGTGGATTTGTGAATACAATTACATAAACTATTTCGTTTTGCATATACGGAAATTACTACCTACAAGGTTTATATAAAATAATAATCAGGGAAGCCAAAATGGTGAATACAAGGTTATAATTGGTTTAAACAAGGCTTCGATCCGAAAGTAATACTCACTCAACATGCTTCACCCTCATAGTTGAGGGTCCTTTTACGGTGACGTCAGAGTAACTGGAGACGACTGATATAGGACCTGAAGACTGTTGGATGGACAGCGCTGGGATGATAAGTGGCTCGCAAGGTGGTACTCCATATTCTGGCACTCCTAACAAAAGTACACATTTCATGGCTTTGGTATTAACGATTATATTATCTATACTAACATTAGAAAGAACGAAAGTTTGTGAGTTTGTTGAGATGTAATAGATATAAATCGAATGTAATAAACCGATATTGGAAATACTTTTACAATAGAAAGCCATATTATTTGAGAGTGTCATAAGCTACATATTCACGTGAACAATTGTTACTGCAATTTCCGATATACACACAGGTGGGGCCAGGGTTAAGCGTACTATTATTATTCATTTTTGAGCCGTGTTTAATATATATTACAAGACAGTCTTGTTCTAGAAATAAAAAATTGGCAAAGTGCGTGTCAGGCCACGCACAGGAAAGGGTTCCTCAGTCACCCATAATGGTACGTGGATTTAAAATCGTATTCAATAGATAATTTGCCTTTGTATACTATTTGAAGGATACAGACGTGGTTTTGACATTATGTATTTTTAAATGAATTCAATGTTTTATTGATTTTGTATCCACTGAATTTACCTGTTGATAATTGAGGTATGTACGTATTTAGAGCATCCCGAAGACATTTTCCCAATGCTTTCTCTTCTCTGGGGCAGACAAAACCGCCGACTGAAAGAGAAATATGTTATTCTAAAAATATATATGAAAAAACTCTGATTCTAAACCACATCAATTCATCAATATTATGAGAATTAATACACTACAATACAGTTTTAATTTTACGTTATCAATTTCAAAATCAAATTTCTAAACTAAATGACAGACACCTGTTTTCAATTTTAATGTCTTCTTTTACTCTTCTTAATTTATCCATAGATACTTCCTTTGATACTTATTATTATAAATTCGAAAGTAACTGTCTATCTGTTATACTTTCACATCATCATCATCAACAGCCTTTAACAGTCCACTGCTGGACATGGGCCTCTCCTTTGAAAGGAGGTTTTGGCCTACTATACCACGCTGGCCAGACGGGTTGGCAAAGGGTTTGTTCCAAGTTTTCCTTCTCTTGGCAGTGATGTTAGCTGCTTATTTTGTTCCTTTAGTCGCCTCTTACGATACCTGCGGGATGAATAGGGGTGGTGACACTTTTATTCTTAATCCGTCACCACACGGATACGCACATACACTTTCACGACTTAAACGATTTCAATAAAATTAGGCATTGAGATAATTCGATTCTCGATAAAATACATAGGCTAATCATTACCATGATAACGAACGCGGAGCTGCGGACAGAAGTTAGTTAAACATAAACTTACATACATTTTTACGTTACAATTTCATTTCTTTATTGCTCGAAGATCAAAAATATAATTACTAATATTATAAAAGCGAAAGAAACTCTGCTTGTCTATCATGCTATTACGCCAAAACTGCTGAAGAGATTTCAATGGAAGTTGGTACACAGATATTCTAGAGCTTTAGAAAGGACATTGAATACTTTTAACTGCCATAATCGACATACACGCGGCCGGAACCATGTGCGAAAGCTAGTTCTTTATATGTTGTTATTTCTAAGATTTACTTTCGATTATGTTTTTAGCGTAATTCAAAATGAGATTTATTACAAATATATATGGAATTATTGCAACTATAAAAACTTACAATTAATTAAGTTCTTGTCCCAACCCGCAACACAACTAACAACAGCAAATAACCAAAATATTGACCACATTTTACACTTTAATCTGTCACAGTACTTACATCTTTCATCAACTCATATTTAAGTACAAATCAAAACGTGATGATAACGGTATTGTCAATCATTGTGATTTTAGTGTTATCTGAACACAATGTGTGCAATCGGCTTCTAACTGAAGATGCAACACGTTTACATCTGAGAAAATACTCATTACGATGCAGCCTTGTTAATTTTAAATCGGCTTTTGATACAACCTTAAATTTGTTTTTTTTAAAGGAAATTACTCCCGTACATGTGCCGTGTGGTGACGGATTAGGAATACAGAGTCACCACCCCTATTCATCCCGCGGGTGTCGTAAGAGGCGACTAAAGGAACAAAATAAGCAGCTAACATCACTGCCAAGAGAAGGAAAACTTGAAACCAACCCTATACCAACCCGTCTGGCCAGCGCGGTATAGTGGGCCAAAACCTCCTTTCTAAGGAGAGGCCTATGTCCAGCAGTGGACTGTTGAAGGCTGTTGATGATTGATTGATGATGACTCCCGTACATGGTTATCATGCTAATATTACCTTTATACGAACAATTTAAATGTGTTTTAGCCTAGTGCTTCAAGCTGTCGCCCCGCTGCCTTTTACCGCGCCAAGTGCATTGGACTCAAATCTCACATGGGACAAAACTTTGTGTGATCTACGAGTACAAATTATTGTTCTGAGTCTTGATGATCTTTGTGTCCATTGCATGTATGTTTGTAAAGTCCCCCGCGTCACAGAATGTATATTCGTATATTTCTCCATTCTTTGGTGCAGATATTGTGTCCTGTAATACAGGTACCTCACACCTACCATAGGAAGCGAGGTTCTAAAGGATTTCAACAATGTCCATAGTAGGTAGTAGAGCCATCTGATTTTAGCACGGCAGTACTACCCTCACACAGTCCAACCTAAAATGACAGCATTCACACTGCCGTGTTTCGTTGGTGAGTGTGAAACAGGAGTGATGCAGAAACATCTCACAAAAGTGTGGTCACCATGCTGCATTGTAAGCTTTTTTTTCCTTTTTTGTAGAAAAAACAACTCCCGCATTAGGAATATTATACCTTTGTCGCGGGGGACTTTACAAGCATACATGTAACGGACACAAAGAACACCCAGACTCAGAATAACATTTTTGTGAATCACACAAAGTGTTGTCCCACTTGGTCGCACCCATTTGAACCCATGACACTTGGCGCAGTAGAAAGCGGCGTGGCGACCTCTTATACCACTAGGCCAATCGTGCAGGCATACACAATGAGGAATGTGACCTCTACTGTTGGATCTTACTCATGCTTTCCATCAGGCAGATTGGAGTCACAAAAAATAGTAAATTCGAAAGGAAATAATACAGCTTGTAATACTGTTACGCTTTTATGACTACAATCATCGATTTCAATCATATTTGTCATAAATATCCTTTGATTTTTGAGGAAAGATACCCGACATACATGGTCAAAAGCTAGTTTATCCTAATTAATTTTCAAAACATACTTATGAATAAAAAAGACAGTCAGAGCATCAATTTGTTAATCATACAAAGCCTGTGTGGGAATCGAACCGTTATCGTACCACTGAATACAGTATGAAGCGACGATGTGACTGCTTAAACCAATACAGCATCCCTACAGCTGCAAGTTGGACTGGAGTTGAGTGAATTACAATAATACTACAAAATTTAAATCGTTATTTAACCATTCAACATGGTCAATACTAAGTTCCTCACTGTTTACATCCACACAGTATTGTAACGTGTTTTTTAATATACTGAGTTATGTGGTGTTATCCACGGTTATTGTCGTGAATTGCCAGTAAAGCGGGGGAGCGAAGCTAGTCTAAACAAATTAGCTTCACTTACAAATGTACGTACAAATGTATGAAAAAAGTTTTTGCGATTTCTGACATTTCTAGTACTCAAACCTCAGTCGGTCCAGTAGAGATTTTTGATCCTTATAAGAAACAGGATCGATTGACATCAAAAAAAGTTTTTGTCTAAAATGACCATTTTCTTGCTGGCTGTACATCTTTTCCAAAATCTGTAGACGCAGTTCAGAATATCTTAAAAAATTATGGATAGTCTCCTAAAAGCGTTTTCCTGTAACTATAACCGTTAAGGTACCTGTCCTTACTGTCCCGTCTCAAAAATTCACCCTGTATATATATTATGAAAGATAATGGAGCCACAGAACGCCTGTGGTAATAATGTATGCAATACGCAACGTTACAGACGTACCTGAGATAAAGTATAATCGTAAATGCGATATGATTTCGATATTTTTAAATTTGTAGACAATTTTATATGTTGAAAAGAAAATATTTGTCTAGGTCTAACTTAAATACTTGTGTGATCTTTCTAGATATATATAGATATATATATACATGTATAGGGTGGAGCCGCGGCCGAAAGCTATTAAATAATTTAACAGGTTACCATGCTATTTGTTTTAGTGCATTTCTCTGACTACGATTTTATCTTTTTCTGTCATGTGGGTTAATATTTATCTGCAAAGAAGTCTCTCAAAATAAAATAATATTTTTTTTAATTAAAAACGTAATTTATGACTATGTAAAAAAACCTTAAAACATAATTTCGTGTCACCCAGACGATTTTTATGAATCTGCTGACTTCTCGTTTGTTAAAATCGATTATAGTAAAGGCGCTACGATGGAACATACTTAGGCACATAGATTGCCAAAAGTATAACTCATTAAATTTTGCCGTAGTCAGGTACAAACACAGCATGTTTTATGTCTTTGTTTCTTACAATTAAATATTGAGTTTAGAAAGAACTTGCTGTTCAGAGTTCTTATCTGTTTCTGTTTTTTATACGAGCCTGCCAAAGTGACTACTCTGCCTGATGGAAAGCATGAGCAGTTTTCAAGTATTGGTCACCATACTTATTGTTAGTGCACACAATGTAGCATGGTGACCCACACTATGGCGCCTTAGTAAGATGCTTCTGCATCGTTGGGCCTCCGTTCTTGCTCTCACCTACAATACACAACAGCACAATTGCTGTCATGTTTAGGGTTCCGTAGCCAAATGGCAAAAAACGGAACCCTTATAGATTCGTCATGTCTGTCTGTCTGTCCGTCCGTATGTCACAGCCACTTTTTTCCGAAACTAACTAACTAAGAGCTATACTGTTAAAATTTGGTCAGTGGATGTATTCTGTGAACCAAATTAATATTTTTACACAAAAACAGAAAAAAGAAACAATAAATTTTGGGGGTCCCCATACATAGAACTGAAACTCAATTTTTTTTTTCCCCCAAAACCATACGTGTGTATGGAGAGGTCTTGAAAAATGATATTGAGGTTTTTAATATATTTTTTTTCTAAACTGAATAGTTTGCGCGAAAGACACTTCCAAAGTGGTAAAATGTCCCCCTGTTACTTCTAAAATAAGAGATTGATTTATCACTGTTTTAACTAAAAACATTTTTATATGATGTTACTTGCTACTTCCGTAGTACCATGGCCTTATTAATTTAATATGCTCGTCTAAAATCTACTGATTTATACGTGGTTAATATTAATTAATAATACGACATTGCAATTTACCTGTGACAGGGCAAATTTTGTGTTCTTTGACCTAAAACAATCCATCTGCCTGTGTCATACGAATTTAAAATCTAGAACCGTTGCATTTGGCTTTAAATTCGGTTAGGCTTTTGCAGAAATGTTGTAAACTTTATTGGGTGAGACTCGTAATACTGTTGTGTGACGTAACATGATCTTAGGTTGACCGCGTGCCCTCACAGATTGACACACTTTAGCGTATTGCATAATAACCCCTGTGCTGTTGAAACAAAGTTTAATATCGCATATTCAGATAATCGGTGCGATACAGATTACTATGTTTAATTTCTTTAAGTTGAAGTTATATAAGTACCTATAATCTCTTTATTTCTACCACCAGCTGTTTGATTAGTTGATCAATTTATTTATTATGCTTTAAATATAACTAGACTTTACTAGGCTGAGTTATGGATGAATATTATTTAGCCACCGAGTAATAAGAACAGATTTGTAAATGATTATATAGACAAAGATTTATAATATAGTCTATGAACGCGTTGTTCTAGTTCGTTCATTTTGAATGATCGTACGACAGTTACGAACGACGCGCGCGGACCGGATAAAATTTTGGAGTGCCACCATCCCTATTTATCCTATACTTGTCATAATAAACTACGGACTATCCAGCTATAGTAGAACATACAAAACATACTTAAATAACGTATACAACCTACAAATACGGTTATTAAAAACGATTGTACCGTTAAAAATAAGACTCCAAAATAAAGATAACTACCATAGCTTGTTCCAATATTGTAAAGTGCTAAATGTCTTTGACAAAGTAGATCTATCAATTGTGACTCAGTACAGTAACTATATAAACAACTTATGCATAGCAAAAAGATCTGTATCTTTACGTCACCTGGACTATCTGCCAAGGTATAAAATGCCTAAATGTGCCAATATGTTTGGAGAAAGAGTATGAGAACTATACTGTTCCTAAAATATTAAATAAGTTGCCAAAGTCCTTAGTGTCCAGACTTAATAATAATAAGAGGCACCAGGTACAACAATTATTAAAACAACACTTTTTAACCAAAAAATGTTAATAAAGAAATGGCGTAAGAATGTTGAATAATGTAAATAGGGAAATTGTAAAGTTTAGGGAAATATTTGTTGTTAGCAACTCCTTAACAGAAAAATCTTGCTATAGATTAAATGTTATGTACATGGACAGCTGATTTATATATATATATTTTGAAATAAACAGATTTATTATATTATAAAAGCCGACTAAATGAGCAAGACAAAATCAAAATCAAAAAGCTTTTAGTTCAAGTAGGCCTTTTCAGGCACTTTCAAAGCATAACATTAATGATTATAATTGCTCGGTTACATAATGTCATTCTTATGGAGAAGAAACGGCAAGAACTGGCAAAATTCTAGGAGAAAAATTTGAAACCAACCCTATAGCAACCCTTCTGGCCAGCTTGGTATAGTATGCCACCTTCTTTCTGAGGAGACGCATATGTAAAGCAGTTAACTGTTAAAGGTTAATGATATGATGTGGAACTTTTTCTGTTTAGAAAAAACTTTCAAATACAAAACAAAAATGAATAAAAAAAAAACAATACTATAAATGACAATTATTCTGTGTATTATGTGTGTATGTATATATATATATATATATACAGATAATACAACACCTAAGCAAAGAAGATAAAACACAAACACATCTATCCTCAAAGAGCTTGACATTCGTGAGTGCCTGTCATCCCTGTGTCTCCGTAAGATCCTCGGATACTTCGGCCATATTGCGAGGAGGGCCGATGATAGCGTCGAAAGGTTAATGGTTACTGGCAAAATCGAGGGGAAAACACCCAGAGGCCGCAGCCCATTGCGCTGGAGAGACCAAATTAGCTCCTTTCTCAGAAGCACGATCCATACTGCCCTGCATACAGCTCAAAACCGACACAAATGGCAAACCGCCATTCGCAGAACTCTAAGTAGGAATCACAACCCTCAGAATTGAAGAAAACGATGCAAGGAGGATAAATAAAAAGTCAATAACGAAAAAATCGCTAACACATAATACAACATTTATTTCACTCTCCACAAGTACTTAATAAATAATCACTTGATCTGTAAGAATAAACCGTATATTAAACAAATAAATTAGTCGAAGTTAAATTAATATATTACGTGCATATCGATCTGTCTGGAGGCAAATTGATATATCCAGCTGCCTCTAAATAGAACAACATCTTTATAAATATCTCAAAAATTCTGATCTATAAATAACTTAAATTTATTTAAACCTAAGTCTAAATTAACTAACATAATATTGATTAAATAAACGTCTTAAATACTGCAATAACTTTACAATAGATATACCTTGCCATTTTTATCATGTAATTCATACGCGAGTATTATTTCTGATTATTTTTCACAAAAATACTTAAGTAATTTAAATTTTAAAGTTCTAATTAGCGAACACCATATCAGGAGGAATATACTTCAAGAACTTGTTGGCGATGTCTTCTAGAACCATAGCGAGAGCAGTTTCCACAGCCGGTTGGACTTCCTTTGCTATGTCAGCTGAATGCATCGATGCTATATGATTTGTTATCATTTCTGGAATAATGGAAACATATTTAGAACTCATAGAAAACATGAGGAAGAGACTAAGAATGGAACTGAAGCTATAACAGGGAGGATGGCGACCACTACTCTTGAGTCTACTAACGCTTTCCATCCAGGAAGAGTTTATTATAATTATAATTAAAAAAATACTGTTCTATACAAAAAAAATTGATTATAGAATCAGCTTTCTGTTCCTACTTTTATGAATTACTAGCAGCTCCGCTTGCGTTCTAGGGGTATGAAAAATTGATGTTGGTCGATTCTCAGACCTATCCGATACGCTCACAAATTTCATACAAATCGGTCGGAGGAGAACAACAAAACAAACACCGTGACACGAGAATGATGCTAATAATATATCATATCTGCATGGTATCTGAAAAGATAATAGAGCCATGCTGATTTCAGCACGAATGGGCCGGCTCGATCGGGGCAGTACTACCCTCACACAGGAGACCAACCTAATAATAACAGCATTCTTGCTGTCGTATTTCGTTGGTGGGTGTGAGACCGGAGGCCCAATCATTCTGCATCATTCCTCCGGTCTCCAGAGGATGCAGAAACATCTAACCGGGCCGCCATGTTATGTGTCACCATGCTGCATTGCCTATCCTCACAATGAAGATGGTGACCCCTACTCCTGGATTCTATTCATGCTTTCCATCAGGCAGAGTAGGGTCAATTCGGTAGGCTTAATTTATAAAAAATAAAAAATAAACTAATATCTCTAAAAATAGCCATGTCATAATTATGCCATGTCCTGAAATAGTACAATTTAAAAGAATAAACTAACAATTATTTCGTTTAACTAAGCATGGTTTTATTTAGCGTCTACAACTATATACCTATTACAATCTATTACAAAAGACTGGGCATCGGAGAAATTTCTTAGTAAACAAACTTATGACCGATTACTGTTTCAGGCAGCTGGTAGAGTCCATCCTTATTTATCACGTACCTTACCTTGATATCCATAAGAAAGGCACGAACAGATTTTTTTTATAAGGAATATACTTCCTGTGTCGCGGGAAACAACTTATACACATATATGAAATGGTAACAAAGAATACCCAGACTTTCCTTGTTCTTTTAAAAATGATGCTCTCCCGCATTAGAAAGAGACGTGGAGACCGCTTTAACCACCAGGCCAAACGTGCAGCATAGCTTAATTAATAAAATTACCCGCTTTTATGTTCTATAGCACACATATATTACTTCAATAGTGTAAAAAACTGCGTACCCATTTCTCCCGTGGTAGAATGTGCCTCCATGAGGTCTGCTTTGAGAGGGCTGGTACATCGTAGGTGGACTGTAGCGTCACGAATGACAATTCGCTTATGAACACGAGCGCCGAGTGCTTCGAGTGCTGCTGTACATTCCGCTGTAGATAAAAGAAAATTAATCTATTTCGTTTTTTTTATATTTCGGACACCTTTACACAACACCATCGAGACCCAAACTAAGTAGAGCTTGTATTAAGGGTATTAGACCACTGATATAAATACATAAACGTACTTTTTGGTAAATACATACATATTATAAACACATAGAAACATTACAAAAAAAACACCCAAACCCCGGAACACATATTTGCGCATCACACAAACATTTGGTCCGACCCGGGAATCGAACTCGAGACCTCAAGCACAGCAGGCTCATATGCTACCACTGTGCCACCAAGGCAGTATCGTCAGTCGTCGGCCTGACAGAGTAGGTATGACTGCTTCGGTGGTCTATAGTGGTTAGCGTATGCGACTGCTAATCAAGAGGTCTTGGGTTCAAATCCCGGGTCGGGCCAAAAGCGATATTGGGTTTTTCTTATAGGATTTTTTTAATAGCAGCCCGGAGTATGGAAGTTTGATGGTGATTTAAACCCGTGCCTTAGAGAGCACGTTAAGCCGTCAGTCCCGGTTGTCATGAACATCTATGGAAATCGTTATTGGGATCGTAAAATATACTGAAAACGGAGGTCCGATGCCAGTCGCTCCGTGGAAAACTAATACTCAGGTTAAACCGGTTGACCTAGTAACCGATCCCAAATAAACTTGGTAATAAAGATAAAGAATAAAGAAGAATACACCAAAAATTTGTACTTTTATGTATAATTTAATTTTATAAAAATGTTATTCTTACTGAAATTTGCGAGCATCTTCCCCGTGGACTCAACGGGCAGCATTTGGAACTCTCCAAGAACCATAAATTCACCGATCATGAGTAAATGAGGTATACTGATGTTTGCCGTGACCTTCATGTCTTCTGGGTATACGCTGCAATAGAATGCAAAAGAAAAACAAAGTTAAATAAATTTGAAAACAGACATAAAAATAGACGTGCAGGTGGTAAAGCCACGCTGATTTCCGCACCAATGAACCGTCTCGATCGGAGCAGTTAATCGAGAAGGTCAACAACGAAATGCGACACGGTGCGAGGGTAGTTCCACACAGAAGACGAACCAGACACAGAACAGAAGAAGACACAGAAGACGAACGACGAAATGACAGTAATCGTGCTGTCGCATTTCGTTGGAAGGTGTGAGACCGGAGGCCCAAGGATGCTGTAGCATCTCACCAGGCCGTTATATTGTGGGTTACCATGCTGCATTATCTACGCTAACAATGAGAATGGTGACCCTTACTCCTGGATTCGACTCATGCTTTCCATCTGGCACAGTAAAGTAAACGATATGTCTAAATAAAAAATGTAATATTATTATAGACATAGACTTAAAAAAATTGACACAAACAAACTACACAGTGACTACTGTCTATATCGCTATATTTAAGTTTCCGCGCCAATTAGCATTTCTAGGATAATAAAATAAATCAACCCTTGGGTCGCAGACGGCCAAGCATGATAACTTTACTTGGTCGGAGGATTCTCTCTTTGTGTTGGAGAGATATGACATTCTTTCCTCCACAATTTAATAGTAAACAGCTATAATAATATTTTTTACTTTTAATGGTCCTTGAAATACTTATTATTTTGGGTTATTTTATTATAGCTTGGTATATTGAGGTACTTTATGTAAAGACATGACCAAGTGTCCTGGTAAAGAGAAAGTATCTGAAAACATGAGAGAAGAAAATTATTTTTACTTATAAACGCGTACTTACTCTAGTTTATTGAATGTATAATTCGTTAGACCTTCTAGCGTGACATCGGAAAACCAAGCGTCGTATTTAAAGGCATTCTTGGGCATATTGTGCTGCCTCAGTCTGATGCTTGGTATCTTCAGAGGCTCTAATGGTTGGATATTTAGTTTAGGTACTCCTTGAACGAGTAAGTGCCGCGCTTGCTCTGCAATACGCTGAATGCAGGCAGCAACATTCGGATCGGAGTAATGGCATGCTGGTTTTTCTAGAATAATACAAATAACGTTGAAAGATACTTTGTTCGTCTATAGGAAATTTTCCCTCTCGAAATGGAAACTATAGTTAACTAAGCTTTAGTTTTGAAAATTAACCTATTAAATAGGAAAACTGAAATGAGAATCGAAATATAAGTCTCGTTTATTCGTGACTTATGATATCGTATAGCATCTGTCCAATGATAAAATTAGGCTTAAATATATTTAATACACTTTAAAGAGTTAATAACAAATATAAAAAAATATTAAAACTTTATACTTCCACTTACGGTCATCTAATCAAACCTAGCCAAAGCTGCAGAGCTAGAAGTCCATCGAAAAACACAAAATATTAATGAATTTTAATTTGTTTGTTCTGGGTGGGAATCAAATCTATAGTTTCTGGCCCAGCCGATATGATAACTTACCACTAATCCATTATTAATAGACCCGTCAAAGTTTTATAGTTTTCAACAAATTTAACTCCATAAAAGGTGAGGATCATCAAAAATCAAATTTACATTGAAAGTAATCTGAATCTTACCAGTAAATGTCTTATTATAATCACTGTTTTCTGTTTCATTTGGCTGAGCAACTCGTCCTGATATCACATTCTGAGCACAGAATACAAGAAATATTAACTTCAAACGTCGCATATCGCTTAGAATCTACGTTGTTTTGAATTACTTAATAGGAAATTGTGTCTTATAATAGCTTCGATGTGTGAGCCAGTTACCATATGTGGCAAGAACCTCGAATCAGATCTGCAGGACTAAGACAAGAAATTCTAGACATATGCATGGATTGAAGAATAGTGTCTATATCAACATGTAAATAGTCTGAATCTAGAATAAGTTTAAATTGAAGGCTGCCTCGAAGTGAATAGTCGAGAAAATTATATAATGTTGTTTAATTATTCTAATGTGAACATGAAATCAGAAGCGAACTTACCGTACGTGTGTTGATGGATTAAGGATACAGAGATAACACAACACACCCTTATTCATCCCGTGGGTGTAGTAAGAGTCAACTACGAAGTACACAGTACAGCAAAGAGAAGACTTGAAACAAATCCTGTATCAATCAATCTAGCCACCGCGGTATAGCGGCTCAAAGCCTCGTTCTAACGTGAGGCGTATTTTTGAACGTGTACTAATTAGGTATTCTGTGTTAGCATCGGATGACCCTATTTTCAGACAAGACCCTCGTTCTTATATTTCCATTTGAGAATAAACCTGTTAGTACGGACCGTGTCAGAACGCTCGTCGCTTAAGAACATCAAATATATTCTGATTGAGTGGTGATCGGTTGGTGGCGATATTCTGAGATCCGAACATCAAACCAATGGATTATAAAAAATTGCGTACATCTATTCGATAAATCGAATTATCAATCGAAGTTGATCTTAAGTGCTTTATTATTGCAAACTTTTTATTTTAGGTCATTATCATTTTACCAAGAAATAAAAGAGCATGAATGATGACTGCCGTACGTATTTTTCAACCTTCCTTTCGCTTGAAAGTTGTTTTACGAATATAAAAGCACTGGATCTTAAAAATTCATTATAAATAAGTACATTACAATATTGTTTTGCTCCATTTACACACAGCTATAATTGGATCATATTGAGGAAGTGAATTTGTTGCGGAAAACAGGAAAAGTGTAAACTGGTCACGACCTTACACATGCCAGTCGTGGTCTTGACGGCATTCTATATCCTGAATTCTTAACAAGAGATGGTATTTCCAGCTACAAATAGAACAGATAACGACAATTTCTTTTTTTTAAAGTATGATGAATAGTTAGTAATAAATTGTATTCCAATGAGAATACATAAAGGTGGTACACACGTTTATTTAAAGTTACTGTGTCCGTTTCGTAACCCACGTCACAGACATTTTAACCGACGAATAAAAAAACAGATGAATTTCTCAATTCGGCAAGTATATTTTTTAAGCTGACTGCCTCGTTGGTCTAGTGGTTAGCGTATGCTGCTGCTGATCAAGAGGTCTCGGGTTCGATTCCCGGGTCGGAACAAATATTATTTGTGTGATTCACAAATATTTGTTTCGGAGTCTGGTTCTTTTCTATGTATAATATGTATGTATTTACAAAAAAAAAATTGTTAATGTATTTATATCAGTTGTCTAGTACCCATAACACAAGCTCTGCTTAGCTTGGGACTAGATGATGTTGTGTGTCAGATGTCCAAAATATTTATTTATAATATATTTGTATACTTTAAAATTAGTATTATAATTTATAGACCTAGATTTGAACACATCACGTCTTTATATATATAATTCTTCTGTGAGTGTGTATGTCACTGAACTTCTCTCAAACGACTGGACCGATTTTGATTAATTTTTTTGTGTGTTCAAGGGGATCTGGGAATGGTTTAGATTCGCAATTGGACCCGGTAGGTGGCGCTGCGATCAAGTTCTGGAATTTTAAAGTTGGGCGGTACGAAGTTCGCTGGGTCAACTAGTTATATATAAATTTATTGAAACAATTGAATCTTACAAATCATTTAAAACTAAATATTTAAACAATTAACTTTATAAGTTATCATTTCTCTCTTAACATTTAATCTGTCATTATTGGGTCTAGCTTTTGTAAGAATACTATCAATATAAAGATAAATATGACCAAGGAACAACTGATCGACAGTGACCGAGGTACAACACTACTTCAACTACAACAAAACAATAGTTTTAAATAGTTTTGAAGTCACTTATCTCATAAGTTTCTTATTGTTTGAGCACTTGTTAAATAAAAGAAACCATGGCATATAGAAACTCATTGACTATTATAAAACGTTTAAAACTATCAGACTTCAAAATATATTAGAAATTCTGACTTTTTTGCCAAAAATAGTTTTAAGGTCGATAACAGCTAACACTTGCTTAATGGCGGTATATGACTTACTTTACATTGAATAGTCGGTAGGTAGTGATGTACCAAATACGATAGACAGTAAAATTGTATATAGAGCGAATATTTGAAACGAGCTCAGTGGCCTAGGTACACATAGTGCCAAGGTTCAACAGGTTCCCCTATACTTTTTATGATAATTCTTTTTTGTTTACTATACATAATATACTGTATTGTATCTCGGGTCGGGCCAAAAAAAGTGTTTTTGGTTTTTTTTTTAGGAAATTTCTAATAGCAGCCCGGAATTTGCAAGTTTGGTGGTGATTCACGTTCGTGCCTCGGAGAGCACATAAAGCTGTCGGTCCCGGTTGTCATGAGCATCTATGGCAATCGTTATTTGAATTCATTACGGCCGGTCATTAGGTCCGAGCTGCTATTAGGAATTTCCTAAGTAAAACCCAAAAACACTTTTTAGCCCGACCCGGGGTTCGAACCCGGGTAGGGCTTAGCTTCTTGATTAGCATTCGCATACGCTTCCACTAGACCAACGAGGCAGGTAAACGTCGTTTCAAATTATTATTTGTTGGTAATGAACCCGGATGATATAGGTTGTAAAAATTTATATAGTCGGATTAAAGTTTTTTAACTTTTTATTGCTTCATGCTATGATTTAATGGACTATAAATCATCTAATTAAACATATTTTATATCCACACATAACAAATATTGTATGAGTCAAAAGGTATTTAATTATACTGCAGCGGTTGATGAACCAAAGTGGAACGACAAGGAATAAAATAAAATTGCATTCAATTTATGAGGAGATTAATATGTCATAAGCCTTGAATTCAGACAGATATTACAGTATCATGTTATTAGATGAATCATGATTTCTATTTTTATTGTACGCTAGCTGAGTCCCGCGGTGTTACCCGCGTTTATTGTTATAAATCGCGAAACGAAGCTAGTCTAAATAAAAAATTGCTTACGGCCTGGCCACGAGTTTGGTCTTAGCGAAAAGCGGAGCGGCATGCCGGGCGGCGTCGGTGAGCTGTGCGTTTTGCACGCCACGAACCCTAGTAGCGGTTAGTTGCAGCGGCCACGGTGGACGTATTTAGGTAGTCGAAACGTGTTAAAAATCATGGCGTTATCAAAATTATCCCCTGTCTGTTTAGAAACAACAAACATTTTATAAAATATGAGAGAATGAGTGCGCGAACTAAATAAAGATCGGTATTTAGATGGTGGATTTAGTGACCTATACGAAGGTCCTAACTATAAGAAGTAACTGATGTTTCCAAGTGTTTTGCTAAGTAGGTACTTACAGAGAGAAAAAACTTTAAAAACTTGCCAACTACTTACATTGCGTATAAGACATACTAGTAGTTTCGTGTGTAGTTATAGCTACAGACAAAACTACTGATATGTTTACTGTTTTGCTAATTAGGTACCCACTGACAGAGAAAAAAAAATTAACTTTTAAAACTTGTCAACTATCCACCTACATTACGTAAACATATCAGTAGCTTCGTTTGGTAGGTACCTAGGTTCTATGTTTTTGTGTTATCAATTTAAATTATACGTAAGTACCATTATATTCCGGAAAACATTGTTTAATTTCTTCCCACAACCTTTTTGGGAATTTTGTTGGGGATATTTTGACATCCATTTATGCGGTCTATTTAAAATTTCTGTTATAAAAGCCTCGGTATCCATTACCGCCATAAAATCGTCTAAATTGTTTTGTTATTATAAAGGCCGCTGAGTCCGTCACTCCTGCACCGCTGTCCACGCCGCTCTGTTTCGTGGCGTCGCACATATATACTTGTACTTTTGTTCCTGCCGCTCTCCACACTGCTCGCCGCTGTAGCAATTCGCTCGGCAAAATCCGCTCACTTGCGACTCGTGGCGTGCCTCAAACATTTTTATACTTTTGATATAACCGCTCGCCGTTTCGCTCTTACGGCCTGGCCACGAGTTTTGGTCTTAGCGAAAAGCGGAGCGGCGTCGGTGAGCGATGCGTTTTGCACGCCACGAACCTTAGTAGCGGTTAGTTGCAGCGGCGACGGTGGACGTATTTAGGTCGTCGAAACGTGTTAAAAATCATGGCGTTATAAAAATTATACCCTGTCTGTTTAGAAACAACATTTTCTTTTTTTAATATGATAGAATGAGTGCACGAACTAAATAAAGATCGGTATTTAGATGGTGGATTTAGTGACCTATACGAAGGTCCTACCTATAAGAAGTAACTGATGTTTCCAAGTGTTTTGCTAAGTAGGTACTTACAGAGAGAAAAAACTTTAAAAACTTGTCAACTATTTACATTGCGTATAAGACATACTAGTAGTTTCGTGTGTAGTTATATCTACAGACAAAACTACTGATATGTAAACTGTTTTGCTAATTAGGTACCTACTGACAGAGAAAAAAATTAACTTTTAAAACTTGTCAACTATCCACCTACATTACGTAAACATACCAGTAGTTTTGTCAAAATATCAGTAGCTTCGTTTGGTAGGTACCTAGGTTCTATGTTTTTGTGTTATCAATTTAAATTAAACGTAAGTACCATTATATTCCGGAAAACATTGTTTAATTTCTTCCCACAACCTTTTTAAATTTATGTTGGGGATATTTTGACATCCATTTAGGCGGTCTATTTAAATTTCTGTTATAAAAGCCTCGATATCTATTACCGCCATAAAATCGTCTAAAATTTTTTGTTTTTATTTAACGCCGCTGAGTCCGTCACTCCTGCACCGCTGTCCACGCCGCTCTGTTTTGTGGCGTCGCACATACTAAATTGTGCCTTTGTTCCTGCCGCTCTCCATACCGCTCGCCGCTGTAGCAATTCGCTCGGCAAAAACCGCTAGCTTTTTCGCTATGAGCGGCGACTCGTGGCGTGCCTCGTAGATTTTTATACTTTTGATATTATCGCTCGGCGTTTCGCTCTTAGCTGCCGCTCACAGCGGAAAGGTCGTGAATGGGCCGTTAGCTGCCGCTCACAGCGGTAAGGTCGGTTCAACTGTTCCACAGATTAGTTGGAACAAACAGAAAGACAGACAGACAGACGGACAGACTGAAAATTTAGAAAAAAATAATGTAATTTAATAGAGCCACGCTGATTCCAGCACGAATGGACCGGCTCGACAGTACTACGTGCTGTTATATTTCGTTGGTGAGTATGAAGCTTAATCTAGAATGATTATTGACATTGACATTACTCACTCCAATCTTACAGAAACGTCATAATAGCCATGTTGTGGGTCACTATTGCCGGTAGTGTGATGTTGCACAACGGCAACAACTTGATTTACCATAAAACTTGTTGTTTTTGAGCCTACTTTAAAATACATACTATCGAGAAGAAATAAATTTTAAAGAAAATCAATTCTTGTGTACATTGTTTTTGTCAAACTAACCCGCAATAGACAACTATAGTCGTCACAAAATAAGAAGCCCGTTTTGACATTTGTCATTTGACATGCCGCATGTAAGAAATTGAAAAATCTAATTCATAATCCTATTTAATTACTATGTTACCCATACACTATCACAACGCATATCTTAAATAAGCATCAAGTTTAACTTGATATTGAAAAATTGCACTCAAAAACACGAATTAATCGTATTAGTTACGCCACGATAACAAATGTCAAACCGGGCTTCTTATTTTGTGACGACTAAACAGTGAAACTCTTTATTAATGGTGTAAACAACAAGGATAGCAATTCGGATTCATCAAAGAAAATGCATTAAAACTTCACCATTATTTATTACATTTTAGTTTGCTTTTTATGAATTCAATCCTATAGTAGTGACAGCCTTTCTCAACTTAAATAATTACAACATTAGGTACCGCTAAATATTTCTAAGTAATATTTCCACAATTTAGATTAGGTTTGCATTCGTAAGAAGTTCAAAAAACCGGGTATACATTTTACATGAAATTATTAACTCCGTCCTAAGTTCGTATTATAATGATGAATAATTTCTGCATCCAAATCACAGTTGCACACACAGACACCATCTCGGTTGTATCGCTTCCTGAGTGATGTACTCCAAATTGTTTTCAACCACCGAGGTCAGTCTCAACAGCTCAAACGTAGAAAATAGAATAGTATGTAAATGTGTGCGCAAACACACGTGCACCCCCTGTTCTCTCACTCTCACAACCTTATCCAATGGCTGTCCAACCCTACCGGGAAGAGATCAGGCGCAAGTTCATTGGGTTTTCTTGCTCTCTGTTAAACGGAGGTTAAAACCAAAATTTCAAACTCCGGGTTATTATTAAGCAATTCCATGAACATAAAAACTTATTGCCACTTTTGACCCAGCCGGCGTATATGCTAACCGTTATACTACGGGGCATTTCTTTCTTCAATAATATATTTCACAATAATAGCATAACAAAATGTACACTAAAAACAAACATCACAGATACATATATTTGAACATCATAATGTCCTAACTTCTTTCATATTTATTTATAAAGAAATAAATTTGCAAAACACACAGATATTTCGTAATAACTCTTGAATTTTATTACTTGTTTGTTTTGCGTCATACTAAAACCTAAAGATGACATTTTGTTTAAGAGTTCAAGAATTTGGCAATGCTTATATTTGTATGCTACATAATATTTTTTCAACTATGCTTAATTTCACATATTGTTATTTTTTATTTTCTGAAATACTAGTGTTACACGCGGTTGTTATGTCCTACGGTTGTATGTATAACAACAGCCGCGAGCAACACCGCGGGACGAAGTTAGTCTAAAAAAGTTATCTAAGTTACTCTTTATATTATCAGTTAACTGCGCATGAAAGTCCCATTAAATGCGCTCCAGCCGTTTTAGAGATTAGCCGGGACAAAAAGACAGAAAAAAAAAGATTGTTGAATGTAATTCCCGTATTTACTTTCATAAGAATCTAATAAAAGCTTTTAATTTCAAATTACAATACGCACTTCAATTTTAACCGACTTCAAAAAAAAAGGAGGAGGTTATCAATTCGTCGGAATCTTTTTTTTTTTTTTTTTTTTATGTATGTTCAGCGATAATTTCGTCGTTTATGAACCGATTTCAAAAATTCTTTTTGCATTGAATGGGCGTAGCTTACAGGTGGTCCCATCGTCACCATATCGGGATCTGATCATGGGATCCCAAGGAAATCGAGGGAACTCCTCAAATATCATAGGCACAATGTCGCGATTTGGGTACTCGGAATAGTTTTTCATTGAAGTCGGTTCCTTTTTGTTAAAATTATAATATTTATATACATGGTAAATCTCGTATACCAATAACACATTCCTTTGTTCCTGTGATTGTTTTAAATAATTGTATAATTTATATATTCTAATCTACTTCTAAATATTCTATTTTTACAACACTTTCTCGTCATCTCTTCACCATTATAAAGCTAATCAGCATTTTTACATCTTAAACCTACAGTAATCTATTCCTATTCTATTAATACTTCGCTAATGGGTACTTTCGCCAATATTTTGTTGGCGAAAGCCTTGATTACTGTAGCACAGGTTTCATCGATGAGAGGGCTCAGGATGTCGAGTATCACTTGTGGACTTGCATTGAAGAATGACGCTGATGAGCTTGCTATAAGAAGAATAAGATATGGTTATTAATTAATAGTTTTGTACTAAAGTAATAAAATCAGCTAATTCTATTACGGTTTCCTGTGCTTGTCTTTATGTTGAATATTTGACAGCAAATAAGAGTTGTACACTTTCGGAATTAAGTGCGGACTGCTAAAGACTGGGGTTTAAACAGGTTTAAATATTTCGGACATCTTACACACAACGTCATCTAGTCCCAAACTAAGCAGAGCTTGTATTATGGGTAATAAACAACTGATACAAATACTTAGACATACTTTTTTGTAAATACCTACATACATAGAATAGTATTGTATCTAGTATAGTATGACAGAATCGACTTAGTAAACCTAATTTTACCACAGTTGATATAACATACCAATAGTATACTGCCATATATGTAATTTTTGAGTATTCAGAATATAACGTTTGTGGGGACTTCCAAATACAGCGCACGCAAAAACATTCAACTGCGCCATCTACCGAAGCAACACTGAACCACGGAGTTACGAAGTAACTACTAATCTTGAATTACGATATAGTAATCCTCGCGCCGATTAGCATATTATACTCATATACAGCACACCACAACATCAATGGTTGGGCTGCGGCCCGCCGGCTGCGGTGTTGAACATTAGCACAATTAGGAATCATCCTAATTAAATCAGTGCAGTTTGCGTATATACTTAGTGAAACACAGGTAAACTGTAAATTATAATGAAATGCTTACCTGCTACTGGCCTCTGGCTATCATTGAGCTCAATTTGAGCATTGTTGAGTCTCACTTTAGCAACGATTTTGTCAATTTGCAGGTACTCAACATCGTCCTTGATGATAGGCTTGGCGATACCTTTCGCTGTCACGGTAATACCATCTGTGGAGGAAGAACAGTTGATAAATTGATATTTTGCACGTGTAGGATTTCAGGATCTTCTATTTAAGACTATTAAAAAGAGTAAGTAACCCACGTCGAGTGTAACGCACGAAATCTCTAATAATATTATAAATTCGAAAGTAACTCGGTCTGCCTATCTCTCTTTTCTGCCTATCTATGTTCTCCCGGCGTTGCCGCTGCACCGATTTTAATTAAATTTTGGAGATATTATGATTCTTGAGGAAGTACATAGACTATTCTTGACTGCTGACATACAGGCGGGTGGTACCGCGAACAAAACCCAGTACATAGTTAAAATGAGCTATTCAGCTGAAGCATCGAAACTGCAGAAGTAATTTTTTGTAATCTACTTCATTCACGGTGTCACAAACTTTAAGTTTATTTATTTTAATTACCTAAAAGATACAACAGAACCATTTTTGGGGGTTCCGAAGCTTATGATTCGGAATCCTTATAGATTCGTCATGTCCGTCTGTCCGTCCGTCCGTCCGTCCTCGACTTACCGTCAAAAAGGTAAGTGCTAGAAAGATGAAACTTTGCATGAATATGTGTTGTAATTACGTCGACAAAGTGCTACAATAAAATCATAAAAAATAATTTTATTTGGGGTACCACCCCTACACGTAAAGTAGGAATGATTTTTTTTCTCGCGGCCACCCTATCGTGTGGGGTATCATTAGATAGGTCTTATAAACAAGTAACAGTCAAGGATTTCTAAGACGATTTTTTGATTTAGGTATCCGTTTGCGAGAGATTCCACTTTAAAGGGCACTTTTTTGTAAAAACAGGGCGTCCCCCCCCCCCCTCTAAAAGCTAAACGACTGGATCAAAAAATCTGGAAAAATTCGTGGAAGTGGTCCATATAATAAACCTTGAAGGAAAACTAAACAATAACGGATTAGATGACTTTGTTAGTTCAGGAGTTACAGAGGCTTAACTTGTAAAATGCGCTCACTTGGAAAGCGTCATACAAAATTAACGCATTAATACGTAAACATAATAATTATCTATTGAATACCATTTTAAATCCTCGTACCATTAAGGGTGATTGAGGAACCCTTTCCTGTGCGTGGCCTGACACGCACTTGGCCGATTTTTATTATTTAATTAATCTTTACTAATATGAAAAAGTTCAATTACATATTTGTTATTTTAGTTCGTTGAATGCCAATTTCAAAAACTACTGGTTCCTTTGAAAAAATATTTTAGAATTGGACAACCAATTTAGCGAGGATTGCAATAGGCAATAATCACACTACCACTTTTAGGAGGTAATTTAAAAAAAATGGAGCAAATGACGACTTTAAGGGAAAAGTTATTCGGCTTGAACGACGTACATTAGATTGCGTTGATCGGCTATTAAAAAAAAACTAAATTTGAAAGTTAGATAATACGTTTAAGTCTTAAAACTAACAATGGCCCTGAATGATCCCGGCTGTGGATATTCGAGCCGTTCGTAAACATTACTTAATTAGTATTTGTACTGAAATTTATATTTGGCTATTAAATTCTGTCATTGAAGAATAAATATGATTTCTGAAGTGTTTATCACGTTAAATTTATATTATTTTATATATTTTATAGTACCTTCATACTATCAAATTTCGATGTTCTTTATCTTCTTGAATCGTTGTAATCGGTTTAGATAAAAAATATTTATTATTTTGAAGGCGGTAATCATCGATCAAACACCACTCGATGGCTGTAATATAAACTAGTACTATTGTGGTGACTTCTGCTTACAGCACAAACGGGAAACTTATGAGCGCCAGCGCCATCTACCGGAGAAAAACTGACCCACGAAGAAAACCCAGAAAGCTCCTATCAAAAGGAGCGGAGAAGGAGAGGAAAAGTGTTAAAACTATTTAAATCAACTTACCGAGATTTATGACAGCTTTTCCTTTGCCGCTAATGTCGAGGGTCAGGATTTTGGAACCACGCATATCGTAGTCAGCGTTTACCTTCAGCTTTGGGATAGTTAGTTTTACTTCTGCTGCATACTTGTTGTTTAGGTTTACCCTGAAATAGTTAAAAGAAAATAGGTAATTATCAGTTTTGAACAACTTTATTTAAGGTGTTATGCCCTAGAAAGCTACATTAGCTATTGATCTCTACAGGAAAAAAAAATACAAATCTATACAAATAAATAAAATTGGAGTGTCTGTTTGTAATAATAAAATAACCGCTTTTTACCAAATGCATATACACTTAAGCTGTATACACGGTACATATGCCAAAATAAGTTTTGTTTACAATTTTTGTTGGTCAATCTCAATAACGGCTGGATCGATTTCAACGGGACTTTCACTGACAGATAGCTGATAATATAAGGAGTAACTTAAGCTAAATTTTTAGACAAGTTTCGCCCCGCGGCGTTGCCTGCGGTTTATAAAAATAATAGTGTCTAAAAGAGTCTATAGAGTTTAAGTGAAAGATTTCCAGAGATCCATTATTTTCCACTATTTTAAAGTATCCCAACAGAGTAGGAGGGAAAACTCTTTTAGCTAAACTACTTCATACTTATGTTAAGAGCGTGGACACTTCGGTGATTTAAAATTTAGGTTTCAACCCCCACTTCACACTACTTTACTTTCACATTTTACATGTAAATTAGGTGTTTGCACCTTAAATATACCATAAAGAATTATTCAAAGCATGTTTTGTTGGATAGCAAAGGGTATAGACATAGCCCACAGGATTAGCAAGCTAAAGTGGAAGTCGGCTGGCAATATTAGCAGCAGAACCGATAGCATGTTGGAGTAAATAGGTTCTTGAGTGGAGATCGCGTCTCGTCAAACTTAGTGTAGGACGTTTTCAAGTCAAGGAGAGTGGTGATTTGCACAAAACCGGCTGACGAAAGTGTGGGTAACTAAGTGACGTGCTATTGGAGAGGCCTATGTCTAGCAGTGGACTGCAATAGGCTGATGATAATGATATTCTTGTAATGCTAAAAATGTGTGTGTTGAGGTTTCTTTTGTCTTCCATTACATAAGCTGTGGTCTCTAATCCTTTCAACTATAACAGCAATTACGTTATGTACTAAGTTGACCTTATAGCATTAAATTACAAGAATAAGTAGCCGGTTTAAATTTCTAGTATTGCGATGTCATAACCGTGTAACGTAACAGAATGCTAAATAACTATCTGACATAATATAACCCTTTCGCTGCAAATTATACCAACATCTTAAGGATATAAAAGTCGGTATATTTCTAGACCAAACTACATACCTATTAACCTAAGTGTACCTATTAAGAGTATGTAATTACACGGTTCTGGTCAATTAAGAAGAGGTTAGTTTTAGGATAAAATTAAATCATTGAATGTAATTATTTTTCTGATTTTATCATTCACTTCTAAAACTGTATTATTATGTACCTAATCGTTATTATCAATATCACATGTGTGATCTTTATATCCCAACGACTTCTTTTCTCGATAGAAAACTACACAATTAAACGATTACCGTGATATCCAACATACATGCGGGCGGAGCCGCGGATGAAAGCTAGTAAGTAATAAAACTGACGCCAAAAAAGTAAACCTAAAACCCAATTACCACAAAAAACGATTCTGAATAAGTACGAAACAAGATTTTTTTGGACATTGGATTAAACAACGTTAATGAAGAAGCAAAATAATCGATACAATTATCCGTGCACATATATTCAAGTTTGAATAGCCGTAGTCATACGATACATAGAAACGTATCAAAATACTTAAGCAACGCATGACTGCGGCTATCCTCCTTTGGATCAGCCATAAACTTTGAAGTGAGTTGGACATCGTATTTAAACTCAATTGGTGCGGAACTTTTAGAGTTTTTGAGACTTAAACAATCCAACGTGACAATTTTGAAAAACGAATTATTTTCAACTTACTTGAATTTCTCGATCTTGAAATTCTCTCCACCATAAGCAATTCCATGTTTGACAGTGGCTTTGATCCGCAAATTGGGAGCTGTTCTATCTAGCTTCAAGGTCGGTACAATGAATGGGTCTATTGGAGGAATATCTACTTCAGGTATTCCCGCTTTTAGTTGGGGTCTCATTGCATTGATGGCGTCCAAAACACATTTGTCTATTTGAGGGTCGGTTCTCTTGCATGATGGGAAGTAGTCAGCTGGAAAAAAAGATTCAGTTGTCAATCAAACAAATCGAAACTAAATTTTTTAACTAATTTTACAACTTTTTTAAATTTGGCACCTAATCTGGAAGCCAGAAGGTTGATATTATGGCTTCAGTAGCTATTGGTGTAGAAATCATCAAATGTAATAAAATTATTAGTATAAATTCTTACAAAATCCTTCTACCTACTAAATTCTTCTTCTTCTTAAATCCTTACTAATATTTTATATGCTAAAGTAACTCTGTCTGCATGTCGCGCTTTCTCACCGAAACTACTGTAACGCTTTAAATGAAATTTGGTACACAGATAGCTTGGAGGCTTAGAAAAGAAGAGAAGGGGAGGCTACTTTTTACCGGGCGGAGCCGCGAGCCGGCGAATGTTTTCTATATAAATTCCTGTAAAATCATTTTTTAATTCTTAATTCCTATTCAGCTTAAATTATTTATATGTTTTTAAATGGATACTTATTAAAGAAGTTATGTTGATACTCTGTACCTTACATGATAGCTTACATGAAACGTTAGGTACATGGCTAATCTAAGCCAGTTAAATAACACGTTTACATAACATTTAGGCTAATAAATAAAATTGAAAGTCCCTATAAGTTTGTGCCGGCTAACCTCTGTAACAGTTAAGCCAATTTTAATGGGACTTTCATTGGCAGGACTTTCACTAATGACATAAGGCGTAAATTATTTTTTATTATCGTCGCTCCGCAGCGTTACTTGCGATTTATAACAATAGGTACAAGTAACACCGCGGGACTCTGTAGTAAATGCGTAATAACACAAGTGTCGTGTAGTTACGACTTATGACCGTGTGTCATACAACGAGTATAAAAGTAATTACCTACTTATGATACCTCAGCAATTTAAGTGCTGTGGTATTGCTAAATTGTAAAACTTATACCTAATTTTAAAGAGCAGCGAACCATTGAAGTTTCCTGTTGCCCAACCACAACTGATCACAAGGTAAATACGTTGCAATAGGTAGACTAAGTTTGCCAACGTCCATACCATGTTGAATACACCGGTTCTCGTCCGATCACCGAAGTTAAGCAACATCGGGCGTGGTTAGTACTTGGATGGGTGACCGCCTGGGAATACCACGTGATGTTGGCTTTTTCCACCAGATGGGGCAGGGGGGCTGCAAGCCTCCCCGCGCCTCTCGGCAGACTTCGGAGGCTAGCCCGGCGACCCAGGCTGCCTCCGACGTCAATCAGGCGACGACGTCGTCGCCCATGGAGGGGGTTGTAGAGACGATCCAGTAATGGATCAAGTCTCCAACCTCCTGGTCCAGACGAACCTCAACCACTGTGCCGCGGCGCAGGATCTCCTCCTGCAAACGATGGCACAGTGGTCGATAGGTGTTGCCGTAGTCGCGGAGCCCTATTTTGTCCCTCCCCGTCCAAATTGGATGGGTGACTGGGACGGCTCCGTGGCAGTCGTCAGCTCCACGGCGGCTCATTCCCCGCCCTTGTCGCTAAGAGACAAGGGTACTGGATATGTTGCCGTCGAATGGGGGGGAACCACCATTTATGGTGTATATTTCTCCCCCAACCGGAGTCTGAGCGACTTCGAGGTCTTCCTAAACAACCTGGAGACCTCGATACGGCGATTGGGGTCTGGGCACGTCCTCGTGCTGGGGGACTTCAATGCAAAGTCCATTGCGTGGGGTTCCCCGGCGACGGACGCCAGGGGCGAAGCCGTCGAGGAATGGGCGGCGTCGGTGGGCCTCTGTTTGCTGAACAGAGGCGCCACCAACACGTGCGTGCGACAGCAGGGGGGGTCGATAGTGGACCTTTCGTTCGCTACCCCTGCAGTCGCCGCACGAGTAAGGAACTGGAGTGTCCTGAATGAGGTCGAGACGCTCTCGGATCACCTTTATATCCGATTCGAGCTCTCCCGGTCCCAGGACGCCAGTAGGGGTCACGCGGCGCGGCGTCCCTCCCGTTTTCCGCGGTGGGCTGTCGCCAAGCTGGACAGGGACCTACTAGAGGAGGCGGCCATTGTTTGCTCTTGGCTGTCTCCGCAGGCCCCGACCGAGGAGGTCGACGCGGGGGCTGGTCGCTTCGCCGATGCGTTAACGCTCATCTGCGATGCGGCCATGCCCCGCGTTCGTGGCCGTCGGCCTCCTCGGAAGGAGGTCTACTGGTGGTCCCAGGAGTTGGCGGACCTCCGTGCGGCCTGCGTACGTGCCCGGAGGTCCCACACCCGGAGCCGGCGACGTCACCGCGGAGGCGGTGAGGAGGTGGACCGGCTTCACGAGGAGTACCGAGCAGCTCGGGAAACTCTGAGGCTGGCCATCTGCCGCGCCAAAGACGCGTCCAGAGTGGAGATGCTGGAGAGTCTCGAGCGTGACCCCTGGGGTCGGCCTTACCGTGCGGTGCGACAAAAGCTCCGCACACAGGGCCCCCCCCTTACGGAGACTCTCCAGCCCAGCTTCCTGCAGGAAGTGGTCGAGGGCCTATTCCCACAGCAGGCGGAACACACACCCCCGTCGATGGCCCGTCGTGGTCGTCGTCGGGACAGCGTGGGTGATGTGCCGCCTGTCAGGGAATCGGAGGTAGGGGCGGCTGTTCTACGGATTCGGTCCAAGAACACCGCCCCCGGGCCGGACGGGGTTCCAGCCCGAGTGATGGCCCGTGCCCTCGACTACATGTCGGACCAACTCAGGGGAGTGTTGGTCGCTAGCCTGGCGTCCGGACACTTCCCTGAGCGTTGGAAGTGCGGGAAGCTGGTACTGATCCAGAAACATGGACGGCCTGCCGATTCGGTCGCGGCCTACAGGCCCATCGTGTTGCTGGACGAGGCGGGCAAGTTGTTTGAGAGGGTTCTCTCTGTCCGCATCGTCCGGCACCTCAGCGAGGTGGGGCCCGACCTGTCGGACGCCCAATTCGGCTTCCGAGAAGGGCGTTCGACGGTCGACGCGATCCTGCGCCTGAGGGCCGTGACCGAAGAGGCGGTGAGAGGCGGCGGAGTGGTGTTGGCGGTGTCATTGGACATCGCCAACGCCTTCAATAGTCTGCCATTCGGCTGCATCAGGGCCGCACTCCAATACCACGGAGTGCCAGGGTACCTGCGGCGGCTGGTGGCAGACTATTTAGAGGAGCGTACCGTCGAGTACGAGGACCGAGATGGCGCCTTGAGACGCAGGGCCATGTCGTGCGGTGTTCCACAGGGGTCTGTCCTAGGACCACTCCTGTGGAACATGGGATACGACTGGGCCCTACGAGGGCGTCTCCCCCCCGGGCTGGGTGTAATCTGTTACGCAGACGACACCCTGGTCACGGCCCGGGGGGCAAACTTTGAGGAGGCGGCGCGCCTGGCCACCACGGGAGTCTCCCGGGTGGTCGGGCGCATCGAGGCGTTGGGTCTGCGGGTGGCTCTGGAGAAGACGGAGGCCCTGCTATTTCATGGGCCCCGTCGCGGCCCGCCCGCCGGCGCCTCGATCGAGGTCAACTCGGTCCTCGTACCGGTCCGGGCCCAGATGAGGTACCTGGGTCTGGTCCTCGACGGTAGGTGGCTCTTCGACGAGCACTTCCGACAGCTTGGACCTAAATTGGTGGGCACTGCCTCCGCCCTAGGGCGACTTCTGCCCAACTTGGGCGGGGCCAGTGTCCCCACTAGGCAGCTGTACACGGGGGTTGTCCGGTCAATGGCACTTTACGGTGCACCGGTGTGGGCGGCGGCTCTGTCCGCCCAGAACAGGGCGCGCCTCTGGCGCCCCCAGCGGATACTGGCGGTCAGAGCCATACGTGGATACCGCACCGTGTCCACAGAGGCGGCGTGTGCCTTGGCCGGAACACCCCCGTGGGATTTGGAGGCGGAGGTGCTCGCCGAAGTTTATCGGCGAGTGGCTGACTTCCGGGCTGAGAGCGGATTTCGCCCTCCGCCCGAGGACGTGCGCGAGTGGCGCGAAGCCGCTCGCCGAGCCACCATGCTGAGATGGTCGTTCTGGCTGGAGACCCCACGCGCTGGCTTCGCCGCCGTGGAGGCTCTTCAGCCGGTCATCGAGGAGTGGGCAGGGCGGCAGCACGGGACCCTTTCCTTCCGGCTGACGCAGGTACTTTCCGGGCACGGTTGCTTCGGAAAGTACCTGCACTCGGTCGCTAGGAGGGAACCGAGTCCCGCCTGCCACCACTGCGACTGCAGTGAGGACACGGCCCAGCACACGCTGGCGGTCTGCCCCGCTTGGGCGGCGCAGCGCCGGGTCCTCACTGCAGTCATCGGAGGGGATCTCTCGCTGCCGGCCGTCATAAGATCGATGGTCCGCAGCGACAGTTGTTTTACCGCGGTCGCAACCTTCTGCGAGGACGTAATCTTGCAGAAGGAGGTGGCGGAGAAGGCCCGGGAGGATGCCATCCAATCGGACCCGATCCGCCGCCGGCGCCCCGGGCGGCGGAGGCGCGCATACCTGCGTCTCATGCCGCCCTGAGAGTGGCCGCGGATGGGCGGGACGGGTTTCCCGTCCGTCCGCAGTAGAGGCCAACCGCGAGGGGGCGACGTCCGCGTGTGACCGGACGTTGCCTAATTAGAGAGTAAGTTGTGAGATGGTGCCCGCAACAGTGCGGGCAGGCGCCGGTTGGAGTCCAGAAGGAAATCCCCTCCCTGGACTCCTTCCAATACAAAGGCGCAGAGAGGGTCACACCGTGTGGTTTTAGTCGGTTCGAGTCCGACACACCACCCCGCCGTAACCCCCGACGGGGTGACGGTCCGCGGGGATTTCCACACGTAAAAAAAAAAAAAAAAAAAAAAAAGGTAGACTAAGTTAGGCCTAAATTGTCTTTAAGCCTTTAGGGTCCGTTATTTTTCTTTGAGAGCCATATGTTCAATGAATGAAACGTCGGCTGAACATTTATTCGAGTGGAGTTTTATTGCGAAACAACATTTTATCTTCAAACGCTTCTTCGACTGAACGATTAATTGAATATTGATCAATCCATGAAATGCGTTTTTTGAATGAATTAGTTAATAATAATTGAAAAAATAAAAATAAAATATGTGGCTTGCAGGCGTCACAAGATTTATCCTCAAATATTATTACATACATAATCGAAGAAATCTTAAAATTCAATATATCGTACGTTCCTTTACTATGAGAGCTTAAGTTCGTGAATTAAAAAAAGTTCAGTAAAAATAAATTAATGATAAAACGACCTTGAGGAATCAAAGAGGCCTTTAATTTAAAAAGTATCTGTTTCTATTCACCGATTTATATTTTTTCTTCGTCACGTGCGCCGCAAACAATATTACAAGACAAATCACATAATATTATCTCGATCCGTAATAAAATTGAGGAAAGGTAGGAAAGATTTTGATTATGAAGATAAAACAACATTAAAGTGAACAAATCGCGCTTGAAAATTGTTTGTTAGCATTAACTTTCAAAACAGATTTTTAATAAAATGGTACCTTTAGCATTAGTTAAATCTATTTATTAGTTTGCAGATACAGACAAGACCTTTGACTCAAATGTTTGGCGATAATTCTGCGTATAAGCACTTCAATTGTTCAAATATTTAAAAATGATTATGTAATATTTATGTACCAGTACACACTTAAAGGATATCAATATTCCTTTTAAATAAGATGTGTACAATAACCAGTCATGTTTTAAGTGCATGCTTACAGCGTTCGTACTCTTAAAGCATATTGATTGAGCACTAACAAGTGCAACTGACCTACATAATATAAACTCGTAATTCGCAGGTCTCCTTGAGACCTAGAGGTACAATATTAGCTGTAATCTCAGCACAGCATAAAATCGAAAGCACTTTCGAATTTACGGTGTTTAAGTACCCTATTACTACGGTAATTATCTTTGCAGTCTTTAATATATATTAAAATCGTTGATCACAATTTGTTATCAACTTAATACTGTGACGATGATCATGTTACTGTTTATAACTGACAAGCCTTATGTCAAATCAGTTTCGTTTTAAATTATTTTTACTTTGAATTTAAGAAAATATTAATTTGAATAAAAAACTCAAGTGTTAAATCATAGGTGTTAAACCGCTTGAAACGTCGGAAAATAGAAGGCATCGTAACCTTTTTAATTAATATATAAAATTCTTGTGTCACAATGCTCGTTCCCATACTCCTCCGAAACGGCATGACCGATTTTTATTCAGTAAGTCTGAGAATCGGCTACTATCTATTTTTCAAACCCCTAGGACGCGAGCGGAGCCGCGGGCATCAGCTAATAATTTATAAATCCGTGAAGTGATGCACTAAGAATATGGAGTCTATCCACCTTTAATCATTTAAACTGTGGAGGGCTACAGCACTGCGAAGAGAAGGAGGTATTCTAGGTCAAAACCTCCATGCCTAGAAAAGGTGTATGTGCAGCAGGTAGCTATTTATGGCTAAAAGTGATGATATTTAAATAACTATTTATTGTGAGGTGCAATAAACGATTAACTTCTCAATTCTCAATTCTCAATTCTTTATTGCATTTCACAATATTTGAAAACTATTTCTCGAAATTAATCGTGTCAATATGGTGGAGCAGTGACTGAAGATTCTTATCCGTTATTAAGAATAAAACCGTCACGTTCAAATGATGTAGGTTTGGTGCTTTGAAAAATTAGGAAATCAAAGAACGCAAAAATAGCAATTTGTCACTCTTGAACTTGCATTTATCGCGGAATTTTATTGCTTTACATATTGTGGTCGTACAAGATGGTACCAATAAGCAATAAAATTCTTGCGGTGGCCTCATCTCATGGTTGTGTGGTCGATAGACACATAAAGGTTGTGTGGTCGATCGGCACACAGAACAAAAAGGTAATTATACGATAAGCTAGATTATTATTATTATTTCAAGCTGCAATTTAGATTTAATATAATGATACTTATACCATTAATATACTTAGAAATATGTATGGTTTTCAGTACTCTAATTACACATACCTACTCATGTTTTTTTACTGTAAACGGGACTTACATCGGAAAATAGAAGATATCGTACGCTTTTTAATTTTATCGCGACTAAGTCCCGTTTACAGTAAAAAAATAGCATAGTATAGCCTCTGCGCAGTTTGGGTCCAAAGGGTAGTGTGTGAGGGGTTTCTAATTTCTATATTTTGTAAATAATAGAAATTAGAAACCCCTCACACACTACCCTTTGGACCCAAACTGCGCAGAGGCTATACTATGCTATACTATAAGTAGTAGAAGACTCGATGCAGGTTACAATAATATTTATTCATCTAAAGAGTTGTCAGATACGATGTAATATTATTACTGCAATCGATCGTTATCAGAGCAGAACGTTTGCTTTAACCAACATTTGACGTAATAATAATATGAGCGAAGAGGAACTAGAATATTTTCTAATTTACTATTATCTGTGTATGCTATAATTTTATATTTATTTCAGTCTGAAAAATATATAAAGTTTCGTAAAGATTTAGGTTAAATATTGACATAGTGTACAATCAGATTCAAAGATTGTTTTTGTATATTTTCTGTGTTAGTTTTCTTTCTCATTCTCTCTTTAATGGAACCTTATTAACGGCCCATTAACGACCTTTCCGCTGTGAGCGGCAGCGAAAAGCGAAACGCCGAGCGGTCATATCAAAAGTATAGAAATGTACGAGGCACGCCACGAGTCGCCGCTCATAGCGAAAAAGCTAGCGGTTTTTGCCGAGCGAATTGCTACAGCGGCGAGCGGTATGGAGAGCGGCGGGAACAAAGGCACAAGTTCGCATGTGCGACGCCACGAAACAGAGCGGCGTGGACAGCGGTGCAGGAGTGACGGACTCAGCGGCGTTAAATAAAAACAAAAAATTTTAGACGATTTTATGGCGGTAATGGATACCGAGGCTTTTATAACAGAAATTTAAATAGACCGCCTATATGGATGTCAAAATATCCCCAACATAAATATAAAAAGGTTGTGGGAAGAAATTAAACAATGTTTTCCGGAATATAATGGTACTTACGTTTAATTTAAATTGATAACACAAAAACATAGAACCTAGGTACCTACCAAACGAAGCCACTGATATGTTGACAAAACTACTGGTATGTTTACGTAATGTAGGTGGATAGTTGACAAGTTTTAAAAGTTAATTTTTTTCTCTGTCAGTAGGTACCTAATTAGCAAAACAGTTTACATATCAGTAGTTTTGTCTGTAGATATAACTACACACGAAACTACTAGTATGTCTTATACGCAATGGAAGTAGTTGACAAGTTTTTAAAGTTTTTTCTCTCTGTAAGTACCTACTTAGCAAAACACTTGGAAACATCAGTTACTTCTTATAGGTAGGACCTTCGTATAGGTCACTAAATCCACCATCTAAATACCGATCTTTATTTAGTTCGTGATCTCATTCTATCATATTTAAAAAAAAAAAAATGTTTCTAAACAGACAGGGATAATTTTTATAATGCCATGATTTTTAACACGTTTCGACTACCTAAATACGTCCACCGTCGCCGCTGCAACTATTCGCTACTAGGGTTCGTGGCGTGCAAAACGCATCGCTCACCGACGCCGCTCCGCTTTTCGCTAAGACCAAAACTCGTGGCCAGGCCGTAAAGAAAGTCAGGAGACATCTAGTTTCTGTTAAAATTGTAAACGATAGGCATTAATTTGGGGTTCTTGTCATCATGTTAATGTGGAACATTTTTCTGTGTCTGTTTTTGCAATTTGTAGGAAAGATAATTTGAAAAAACATGTTAGCAATTGGAATTGAGGACATTGAATATCAGACATTTCACAACAGAATGTTGTTAGAATCATTTTTGTATATTTAAATAGCTGCCAAAATGAATCTACTTAGCCCGATGGAAAAATAGTTTAATTACATATTTGAAGTCTTCATTTAGCGACAAAGAGATTAAAATCATAATTATCTTCTAGACTTAATCTTAGTTTGGAAGAGAGTCTTTAATAGTCCACTGCTGGACATAGGACTCTTCTTAGAAAGGAGGCTTTGGCCTATGGTCAACCAGCTATTAGCTAGCAAAGCTATTAACTCGTAAACTATTAGGAAGTAAGCAGTACTATATCTTACAGTCAGTCAGACGCACACTAGACCTTCATTACACACATAATTTTACAATTAATATATTTAACTATCGAAAACTAATTTCCGAAAGTAAACACAAATACAAAATATTAAGTGCTTACTTCCTGCTAATTCAAAATTCGCTAACCTTCAATTAGCAAGATATGCTTTTTTACATTTCATATAATAAAGCTAATAGATTTTATTTAAGACAATACCGGTTAGTAAGAAAATGGACTAATTTATTGCCTTTTTCATTTCATTTAATAAAGCTAAGATTTTATATAAGACTAATGCCGGTTAGTACCGAAATGGACTAATTTATATTTTCCTTACTAATAATGACATAACTACTGATTATACAGATTTTCGAATGATATCTGATTTTCCAAGGCTAAACAGTAAGATTCCTTACGAAAGCACACACATGTGTTTCAAACTAGTTTGTGTAAGGATACATTAATAATTAATATATAATATCAAAATGGTATTACCAAAATAGGTCGATTGAGTTTATTTTATAACTCTAACGAAATAGTAACAAACAAAAAAAAAAAATTTAATAAATTTACCGAATATTTCGGAACAGTTAATTAAAATAATTTATTTCAAACTGAAGTCTGTGGATTTAACAATAGATGTAAATATTATTATCTTTATTTGGTGTTTAATTCATTTTGGAAAACACTTTTCATTTTACAGATCAATGAGTCTTATTTAATGTAAGTGATAAACTAAAATTAAACCATACTCACGGGTAACTTTGGCTTGAGCACAAATAGCACTTACAAACAGAAATACAAACACTTTCATATTGTCCGAATTTATCTTAAACAGAGTGCAAAAATTGGTCAGGTAACAACGAGCGAACTACCGCGAATGTGCGCTGGCGACGAATTAACTCTTATTTAAACAACGCCGCCCCTTCGTGAACTACGCTTGAGTAATACAGGAAAATCATTTTCGGGATATATTTCTCAGAATATTCCAGGGTTAGCCCAATATTATGGGATGGTAGTTTTTTCTTTACGATTCTTTAGGTAATTTTCTGTAACAATATGCAAGTATTGTATAAAGTTAACCTTTGACCTTCTCGAATAGATGTTTTTGTTATAAACTGAATTTATTTTTAGTACAGTGCTGCCGTACGAGTGTTATTTATTTTTTGTTAAGGATGTGTTTTGGCTGTCCTTCGTTCCAAGTTTATGGAGTGGAAACTTTCAAGTTAAGTTATACGTTTATAATTCTGATCAATATTACTGTTAAACAAAAACAAATAAATGTATTCTTGAATATTTTTCTTTAATTATTAATTATCTACAGAAAAATATAAATAGACCGATCAAAATTGATAATGAAAGAAAACACAGCTGTCAAAAGTCGATTTCGGGTCATATTGAACTTTTTTTCTTTTTCTTCTTTTTATGAGATGGCAACCAGTCGTATAATAACAGCTATTTCCGCCAATGTCAAGTATTTTACTTCTTCAATTCTAGTCTTCAAGTCGTCGTCGTAATGAATTTAATGATAAAAAACGTGGATGATATAAAATAGGGACCGTCTTCCGAAAAAACAAACGACCATCTTGGACTTTAAAATGGAAATAAAATTAAAATTGAACTAATCATGGCCAACAAAACACATACAATGCAAATCACAGAGTAGAATAATAAAAACAGTTTTATGCATGCAATAACACATACCTGCCTCGATGGCGCAGTGATACTGTTTACGACTGCTGTGCTTGAGGTCTCGGGTTCAAATTCTGGGTCGGACCAAATTTTTGTATCGAAGTTTGGGTGTTTTCTATGTATATTGTGTATGTATTCACAAAAAAGTATAAAAGTACTCTATCACTCAATCTAGCTTTAATTCAAGCTCTGCTTAGTTTGAAGATAGATGGCGTTGTGGGTTGTCCGAAATATTTGTTATTTACATTGGAAACTGCAAGACCTGTATAAAAAATGTGGAACAGAGCGGGTTTCCATCTCAGCTATATGCTACACGGTGCCAATACAGTTCTAGTTATTAGATAGCAAAATAGATATAATCACTTTGAACAACTCAGTATCAGCTAGAAACTTTCTGACGTTGTAATAAATTTAAACCTTAACATTGATTCTCCTTCATTTTTATTTATTTCGTTTTTAATAATTATTTAATTTAAATTGTACTTCTGCTCAACATCCGTGACGGACGACAGACGTCATGAATTAATTCTAATATTGCTTCGATTTATTTGTGCGTTCTTAAATTTTTCCTTTTGCGTTCATTTAAATGCGTATAAACATATAGTTAACGTCAAAAGCTTTTATCATAATCAATTTTGATATAGTAGAGGTACGCTGATTTCAGCACGAATGGGCCTCTTGACCGGGGCAGTACTACCCTCACACAGAAGACCATCTTAATAATGACAGCATTCTTGTTGTCGTATTTCGTTGGTGAGTGTGAGACCGGAGGTCCAATCATTCTCCCGGCCTCCGAGAATGCAGACAATGCAGAATTGTCTAACCAGGCTTCCATAGTATGTGTCACCATGCTACATTGAATACCCTCACAATGAGCATGGTCACCCCTACACCTGGATTCTACTCATGCTTTCCATCAGGCAGAGTAGAGTCACTTTGGTAGGCTTAAATATAAAAACAAAAACAAAAGAAGAGCAGTCCGCTGCTGGTCATAGACCTCTCCTAAGTCAGGAGGTTTAATTCAAAATCAACCACTTCTTCCTCTTCTTATCGTGTCGATGGCAACACTTTACACTATTTTGGCCCAGTGCTCGGCGACGCGGATTGCGTTTGGTCTTGCTTGGTGCAGGTCTTCAAGCGTACACGAATCTGAGCTCGTGGGGCATGTAAACAAATGATCCATTGTCTGTGGTGACGCGCCACGGTCGCATTTATTTGCGCTTGGGTGTATAAATCCCCACTTTGTCACCACCACCACCATGTTTTAGACAACCACGAATACTTGTTATTGTTTTGACCTTTAGTTGTCCATTAATTTGTCTATTTTTAACGTGTGGGAATTCCCTTGGGGCTTCATTCCACCGAGTTTTACGACGGGAATCACCGTGTCGAATTTGGACGTACTTAAACTACATAGTGTGCTATTCTGCTCCGGAGATAGGAAGGATACGGGAACACATATCCAGACTGTTAATTTTCCTAGCTGATCCAAGACGTGTCAATTTTCAGGGGATTCCTTGAAAGTCCTTATTCTTGAAAATAATTACTTAGTTTAGTGTTGTTCTGACAATGAATATTTGTAATAAAGTTTATTTATATTTCAAGAATACACACACAAATTCAGAAAGGTAATTTTAGTCTGTCAGTCTGTGTGTATGTCTGTCTGCTTGTGCCGGCTAATGGAACGGCTGATCCGATTTGTAGAAAGTGGATGATCTAAGGAGTAACTTAGGCAATTTTTTTATAAACTAGCTTCGTTCTGCGCCGTTACTCGCGATATACAACAACAAATGCGAGTAACACCACAGGATCCAGCTAGTCCATAAATATAATATACTATATCCTAACGTCTCATGCCAGGAGAGATGATCTATAGGTGCAAGAACCCATACTCCGTTTTCCCCTTTTTTAGAGTTCCGTAGCCAAATGGCAAAAAACGGAACCCTTATATATTCGTCAAGTCTGTCTGTCTGTCTGTCTGTCTGTCCGTCCGTATGTCACAGCCAATTGTTTCCGAAACTATAAGAGCTATACTGTTGAAATTTGGTCAGTCGATGTATTCTGTGAACCGCATTAAGGTTTTTACATGAAATAGAAAAAAAAACAATACATTTTGGGGGTCCCCATACTTGTAACTTTAACTCAAATTTTTTTTTTTTCATCAAACCCATACGTGTGGGGTAGGTGTAGGTTCTATGGATAGGTGTTCAAAAGTGATGTTGAGGTTTCTAATATCATTTTTTTCTAAACTGAATAAAACTATTCAGTTTAGAAAAAAATGATTTTTGGAAGTGTCTCTCGAGCAAACGCTCGAGAGACACTTCCAAAGTGGAAAAATGTGTGTCCCCCCCCCCCGTAACTTCTAAAATAAGAGAGTGATAAAACTAAAAAAAATATATGTTGTTCATTACCATGTAAACTACCAACGAAAGTAAGTAGTTTTTTTTTAATACGTCATAAATCGTAAAACGCAATTTACCTTTCATTCAATCGATACACTAGTATAAAAACATCGATCAAAGTTACAACGAACTACAAGAACTTTTATACTTGCTGATACGGAACCCTTCATGGGCGAGTCCGACTCGCACTTGGCCGCTTTTTTTTTCTTTTCCCGTGCGGAAAACTCCACTAATGCTACCAGTTGGTGGCTATGTCGGACTTGAACCGACCAAAACCGCACGCCGTCTCGGGTACTATGAGTCGAAGAACCAGGTATACCCTCGAAAGGAAATCCTCCGATGCTCCCATTCCGCAAAATAACGAAGCGTGCGCGTTTTGTAGCACTCGCGTGCCACCCCGGCCTGCTTCTGCTAGGATGACTCAGTTTTCCCCTTAGGTAAAATGCTAATATTTCGCGTCGATACTCTTTCTACAATCACTAACAACTCTATCCTCTAGTATTGTTAGCTAAAACTTTATGATGACCATTGAGATGACGTCAATGCCATACATTCTATTAGTTTTATAATAATGTTTAAGTTTTCTGAACATCAAATTAGCTAAAGCCTGACGTCATAATTCGATTAGTGCGTAGGTTTATAATATGACAGTGTTTTCAGGAAAAAGTATTTTGACCCGTTCAAACTGGTCGCTCTTGACTTCATCTAGATTATCATCAAAATAGAGTTGCCTAAAAATGTCTTGGGACAAGATGGCAAAGCTATGCTTTATAACATCAAAAATAATTACAGGAGAACTCATGAACATAGTGCCAGGTACAATAGATTTGGAAGAAACGAAAATGACCCGTTTCCTACAAATGACTATCTTCTCTTGTAACTTACCCAACTTTCCGCAGTGTAGTTAGTGAATTACGGTAAACAATTGTAACGGTAATATGATGGAGTCGGAGTAATAAGTTGTAACTTAGGGTAATCATAATTTATCAATCTACATATGCTGTATTGTGTAAAAGACACGGCACTGATGTTGGTAAATGAGTTTGAAGCAACACTCTTGCGCTAAAAGAATTTACACATTGCTTGATTCTTAGATTTACATAAGGAAAAAGTGGAGTATGGTATTTTAAATAGCTAAAATCGATATCACTACAACTTTTTATCGATAAATAAATCAACAACAACAGATATGCATTTTACTATTGAGCAGTATGTATATTTTTAAATAAGGCTAGGAAATAGAAGATGGAACACCATCTTCTTCTTCCTAGCCTTATTCCCAATATTATTTGGGGTCGGCTACTAGTTGAACCGGTTTTACCTGAATATCAGTTTTTCAACGGAGCGACTGGCATCGGACCTCCGCAGCCCTGAGGGAGAACTGAAATTCGAAGGTTGAACTAGTTACAATAGAAGGAAATCCCCTCCCTGGACTCCTTCCAATAAAGGCGCAGAGAGGGTCACACCGTGTGGTTTTAGTCGGTTCGAGTCCGACACACCACCCCGCCGTAACCCCCGACGGGGTGACGGTCCGCGGGGATTTCCACACGTAAAAAAAAAAAAAAAAAAAAAAAAAAAAGTTACAATTGTAGTTATGTTACATCTATATATGATATATATTTTCTTCTCCCCAACTAAAACAGTTTCTTCCAAGCCCTAATCGGGCACAAGTTTTATGTTTTGATAAAGAAGAATTATCAGTTTTAATAGCAGTGTTCTGAAATAAGTAATAAACAAAACCTACACTACTAGCAACTACTGTAGATGCAGATTATAGATCCTTACTAATTGTACACAATCTAACCATTATCTAATCATCTATCTTTACAAATGTAAATAAATTAAATCAAAGTGTCTGTTTGTCATTTCAAACAGCTTTCATTTTACGCATGTGAGGACAGGTACATCAATTATTTTTTTTAATCTTCCTGTGCAACTGTCTGGAATGCTTGAACCGATTTAGACGGGACTTTCACTGTCTGATATGTGATGATATAAAAAGTAAACTAGGGCTTTCTGCAGCGGGCTTCAGTACTTTAATAATGTTAAGAGCTTATCCATACAATTTTTTTTTTTTTTTTTTTGTTTTTTTTTTTTTTCACACAACATCATCTAGTCTCAAAGTAAGCAGAGCTTGTGTTATGGGTACTAAACAACTGATATAAATACATAAACATACTTTTTTTTTTTGTAAATACATACATATTATACATAGAAAAACACCCAGACTCCGAAACAAATATTTGTGGATCACACAAATATTTGGTCTGACCCGGGAATCGAACCCGAGACCTCTTGATCAGCAGCCGCATACGCTAACCACTAGACCAACAAGGCAGTAAAAAATAAAATTAAAGTATCTGTATGTAATATCAAATTAACAGATTTTTACGAAATGCCTATGAAAGGTATATTAATGTACTTAAATGCAATTTAAAAAAAATTGTCTGTCTGTCCGTCTGTCCGTTTGTTCCGGGTAATCTCTGGAACGGCTGGACCGATTTTGACGGGACTTCCACTGACAGAAAGCTGATGATATAAGGAGTAACTTAGGCTAATTATTTTTAGACTAGCTTCGCTCCGCGTCGTTACTCGCGATTTACAACAATAACCGCGTGTTACCCGGGACTCAGCTAGTGGTAATATATAACTACAGTTCATGCTAAATTCTGGTGTGGTTTACACATAATCACAAAGGTAACAAATATGGATAAAATAGAGTTCTCTCGTTCGTTTTTCTAACGTCACTGACAGATGTAAGATTCTGAGAATTTTCTCTCGAGAAGAGACTTGGGTTTTACAACTAACTTTGGTTTTACTTTGCAAGTTTTCCCTAAAATACTTACAGTAAATGTCAAGGAGAGATATTATCTGACTAGACGACCCACACAACTTTATTTGTCTCTTTTCAATCAGGCTCGGCTCAAATCATCATCATCATCAACAGCCTTTAACAGTCCACTGCTGGACATAGGCCTCTCCTTAGAAAGGAGGTTTTGGCCTACTATACCACGCTGGCCAGACGAGTTGGTATAGGGTTGGTTTCAAGTTTTCCTTCTCTTTGCATTGATGTTGTCTTGCGTAGTTTATCCCTTAGTCGTCTTTTACGACACCCGCGGGATGAATAGGGGTGGTGACACTCTGTATTCTTAATCCGTCACCACACGGACAGGACATATTTGTCAAAGCGTCATGTTAACTATCCTCTGCCGTATTGAATGGCGTCATTTGTAGGTTGGTCTTCTGTGTGGTAAATGTTCAATTGTAGTAGTAGTTTATTCCGATGATCTGCAATTTGTTTTTTATTTGATGCTGGATGATCTAATTTCTTCCTTACATTCAGATGCTCATATATTTCCGGGATCGTCAAGAGCCTTGGTGAGTTAGTAATAAATTTACCTTGAATTATAAACTCGTATTACTAATTCAATGTGACATGAGAATTAAATAGGTATAATAATATATATAAGAAACATCAAACTCTTTTCTTTCATTATCTAGATGGGATAACCCCCTGCCTCATAGTGGTTAGCGTATGCGACTGCTGATCAAGAGGTCTCGGGTTCACATCCCGAGTTGGGCTAAAAGTGTTGTTAGGTTTTTTTTACAGGAAATTCTTGTATGGAGTAAGTGATCCGTGCCTGTGCCTTGGAGAGTACATTAAGCCGTCGGTCCCGGTCGTCATGAATATCTATGGCAATTATTATTGGGTAGTCAATGCCCTCAAATATATACTAGTTCAGCCTTCGAATTTCAGTTCTCTCACAAGCTTGCGGAAGTCCGATGCCAGGTTCTCCGTGGAAAATCTGAAATTCAGATAAAATCGTTTGAACTAATAGCCGACCCTAAATAATCTTGGGAATAAAGGCTAGCAAGATGAGTTGAGATAACCCACACAATGAAACTTATATCCATAGACAAACGTAACCTTAACCGAAAAACGTAACTAAAACGTAAAACGTAACCTAACGTAACGAAATATTCAAGAGTGGAGTTTGTAAGAAGTGTACCGTATTTGTGTTTGACGAAAACAATCGTTGCGATTCAATTTGGCATATAAGAAACATACAAATACATAAAAATAAAATTAAACGTACGGTTTCCAAGAAAAAGCTACCGTAACAGATTCTGTATCAGTGCGTAGTTCCGCGTTCATTGCATAAAGTGTCTCTGATCAGCGATCAACTCGCCAATCGATTGCACAAGGTATTATCTCACAGTAAACAAATTGGGAAGTACTGAGCGTGCTGGTGCGCTAAATGCGTGACGTCACAGAGACTTAGGTATTCTACGATACATCTACTTCGAGCTTTCTAAGGATTCCATAATCCTAAAAATTAAAGTTTTCGGATTAGCTATGTATTTGTGATAATTTGCGTAAAATGGTTGTCGGGAGCTGGTAGCGAACGGCCTATGATTTAACGAAGTGGCGGTCAATTTTAGAGGTATATGTTGAGCATTGGCCTGAGATAAGCTTATTAATAGCGTATGCGACTATTGTTTCGGATAAAATCCTGTGGTCGGAACAATTTTCTTATGATCTACAAATATTTGTTTCGAAGCTTGAATGTTTTTGTTCAAATATGTATAAATGAATATGCCAAAACCTCATTTCTAAGGAGAGGCCTATGTAAGTTTAAAGCTTAGAAACTTTATTAGTTATTTTGAATGCGTACAATTTTTGCCTGTCGAGTATATATTAAGCATATTATTTTTATTCTTCATCCTAATTCTGAAGGCATTCAAAAGGCAAAAACGTACTTGGAGCTCTTTATTTGCATATAATAGGCAAATTCAATATTTTTTTTAAAGCTAACCAACCTTATCTTTTGGCGCCTCCTCCTCCTCAATAACAGTCTACGTTGGACATAGGCATCGTCTAAATGAGGTTTTGACCTACTATGTGAAACTATTCGTCGTTTCAAGTTTTCGATCTCTTTACTGTGCTACTGTCCTGGTAGTTTGTTTACTTACTTCACTTATGACAACCATGGGTGAATATGGAATAGCCATCCTTTTCTATATATTAAAGAACATAATAGGTTAGTTACTACTTTAGTTTCCTTTGTAAGTTTCTGCGCTTGACGTAATATGTCCTTGACTAAAGTCAAGAAAGAGTTTGATCTTCATTTTTTATTCCTTTTACGCAGAATAATAAGAAAAACTTATACCTATATTATTTTTATTTTAACACTTTGAATACCTTAGCTACCTTAAGGAAATAAAGATTGCAAGAATTAATTATGAAATTGAGTTTTACAAAGAACACAACATATTATGCATGTTATAATTTTTTGACTACCTTGTTGGTCTAGTGGTTAGCACATGCAGCAGATCAAGAGGTTTGGGGTTCGATTCCTGGGTCGGACCAAATGTTTATATGATCCGCAAATATTAGTTTTGGAGTCTGGGTGTTTTCTTTGTATAATGTTATGTATTTACAAAAGATAAAGTATGTTTATGTATTTATCATCATCATCATCATCAACAGCCCTTAACAGTCCACTGCTGAACATAGGCCTCTCCTTAGAAAAGAGGGTTTGGCCTACTATACCACGCTGGCTAGACGGGTTGGTATAGAGTTGGTTTCAAGTTTTCCTTCTCTTTGCATCGATGTTGTCTTGCGTAGTTCATCCCTTAGTCGCCATTTACGACACCCGCGGGATGAATAGGAGTGGTGACAATCTGTATTTTTAATCCGTCACCACACGGATATTATGTACGGATATTACGGTAGTACTGATATTATGGAGAAGTACGGATATTATGCGTTTAATTTTATGTTTTTATATCAGTTGTCTGGTACCTATAATACAAGCTCTGCTTAGTTTAGCGTTGTGTAAGCTGTCCGAAAAAATAATCCGAAAATCATTTTGTTCTAATAACTCTTTAAAGCTTTTATTTCTATAGACAAACTCAAGATACAGCTATTATAAACCTTAGTAGTATAAGTTCATGTTATTATTAAAGTATAAGTAATTATTTCTTGCTGAAAAGATAAAACTGTAGACAATATACATTTAAAGGTTGTATTTAAGAGTTAACCATAAGCGATAAATCACCTATTGTCATACCGAATCGTATATAATATCTGTAAAAATAATAATGTGACGGTGTAGAATAAAGAGACAAAAATAAAACTATGTATTATTTTATTTCATTTTGTAATATTTAAATTCAAGGCAAAAATGTGAAAAGGCCGGGTGTCTATCTATACCAATAAATTAAATTGAAATGTCTGTTTGTCAGTGTCATCATACGAACAGTTTTTTACTGAATGCATATGAACATAAGTACATATTTACCGTACTTAAATAAAACGATGCTTTTTGTAAAAAAATCGGTTGTCTGTAAAGTCGGTTTACTGAGGCTAGTTGAACGTGACAAGTGACAACGTCATAAGAAAATACTGATGGAATGGTTGCATTTTTCTTTGTCGCTCGTTCCGCTCTCTCGCTTGCACTTCAAGCCTTAAATGGAACGCGTCAGAGCGAGGTAACGCCGCATGAGTCATGTTTTTTCGTGAGTGCAGCCGGCTCCATCGAATTACAAGACGTTGTCACGTCAAAAATTGTCCATCTGTTTGTCAGCTAATCTCTTGCACGATTTTGACGGGACTTTCACTGGCAAACTCCTGATGACATAGTAGCATAAGCTAATTTTTTTAAGTAGTTTGGTCCGCAGCGTCACTCGTGATTTACATAATAAGAATAATCGCGGCTAACAACGCGGGACAGAGCTAGTTTATTACAAAATGAAATAAATAATACAATGTCAAATATCTCTTCTGCTGAACGAAAATTTACTCCAATTAAAATCATTGTTTGAATTTAGAATGAGGATGTTAAATCTTGAATTCTATTCATGCTTTCCATCAGATCAGATCAGAAAATACCAGATCTCATTCGATTGCTATCTCCCTTTACATTTATAAGACTTCAACTATGGAACTACATAAATTTAGTAGCTTAAAGTTTACATTAACAGGAAAAAACTAAAGATTATATTTTTTCCGGTTAATCTTGTACACGTTAATAATTCACCGGTTTTTTTTATAAATGTAACAAGGACTAACAAAAATCTCTTTATACGGCAACTAGTATTTAATGTTTTCCTCCATTCATATTTTAAATGGATTTAATAATCTTGCAAATAGTGCATAAAGTCGTAAAAAACTGTAGTATAATACAATGATAAGACTACATTAATTTTAAACTAGCGCGGTGTTTCAATAGTTTAATAATCGTTGTAAAATCAGTGCCCTAAAATTTACTGCAAACTTCGAATTCAGATCAAGCTTAGTGTTACGGAGGTACGATTCCAGTCGTACCGTGTAAAAACTGATATTCATTTACAACCGGTTGAACTAGTAGCCATTCTTAATTAATCTTGGGAATATGTTATAAAGATAAATAAATAAATAAATAATAAATAAATATTTTGGACATCTGACACACAACATCATCTAGTTCCAAGCTAAGCAGAGCTTGTGTTATGGGTACTAGACAACTGATATAAATACATAAACATACTTTTTTTTTGTAAATACATACATATTATACATAGAAAATACCCAGACTCCGAAACAAATATTTGTGAATCACACAAATAATATTTGGTCCGACTTGGGAATCGAACCCGAGACCTCTTGATCAGCAGCCGCATACGCTAACCACTAGACCAACGAGGCAGTCTATGTATATACGTAGGAGTATTGCCTGGAGTCAAACCTTTCAAACTATTATTACTGAACGTACCTACACTACTTGACCTGTGTCCGCTTTTGCGCAAAAAAACCTTTGCAATAAGTAACGTGACATCCTGTTGCTGTTACAATCGGACCTCCTTTTTGTTAGTTTCAAAATACCGGAGACTGAACGATTCAACAACCTAGTTCATTCTGCACGTTACGTTATAAGTATTTTTTTCCTTATGCACCTATTCTTACAATGTCTATGTTAATAAAAGTAGCTACGATTGTTGTAAATACAATGGTACAGGTAACACCGCAAGACGACGCTAGTCTAAGTTACTTCTTATAGAATCTGTCTTCTAGTGAAAGTTCCATCAAAACCGGTTCAACCATTACAGGGATTAGCCGCTTCAGTGTTAAAAAATTATCTTTTTTGATGTGAGTACCGATAATACTTTCATATGCATTGAGTGAAAACAAAAAACTGTAAATTTGAAAATTACAAACCACCACTTCACCTATATTTATTTGTAAACATAGACAACTTATTAAGCAGTTGTGATAAGTGGTGTTGTGTGTGTGATATATCCGCATAATCGAAAAATATTTAAAGTTTCGTAGACTAGACTATTTACGTAAAATGACCGTTGAAGCGGACCTCATGTTTTTTCTAAGCTGATTACAGTACACGTGACTTTGTATAATTTGAAACGTTTAAATAAATGGTCTAGGTATTTGAAGTTTTTTTATTATTATTAACATTATTTTATTTCTGTCTTGACATAATAAAGTTATTATTGATTCACTTCCAGTTAAAAACAAGTATTCAAAAGGTTTGTGATGATATTAGTGTTAGTTTTTCAAAAAGCCGCTGCTTCTGTGACCTGACTTCTTCCAAAGTTTTTCGTTGGGTTCACAGGGTTCATCAATATTTCAAAAGAAAAAAGGTCAAAATGTACAGCACAAAGGTAAAATATACCTTTGGGTGTCACACCAACACTTACTCATAGTACAGAATATCACCTCCAATGTTCTCAAATGTTTAAGCAATCTTCTTGACTCTTCTTTAGCTTTATCTTTAATTAAATCTGCACATCTAAACACAATTGATTTACTTTTTTGAGCATTATTTACTTTATCTATTACAGTATCTTGTTTTGTTGGATTTTTTGTAGGCTGTTTTAGGATAACTTTCTTTTTCCGGAACATTTTAGGGATTGTCTCAAATTTTGGCAAGCTAAAAGAACTGTTTTATGTTCGTTTATAGATAACTATTAATGTAATGGGACTTTGTTTATTTCATGTTGTTTCTTTTATATTGATTATTTAATCCACATTTTTGTGGTTGGGTTGTACAGGGTTGAATGGCGAAATCTAAACGAAATTTAAAGATATCCACTCACATGATGAGACTGTGAGTTAGAATCCTGAGTTTTGAACTAAATAAAATGTTATTTCAATTTGCAGGACTAGTTATGTTGTCGATGTGCTAGTTTAAAAATAAAGTTTTTAAGGTTTACTTAATGTCTTCGAGTTTGGGAATATTCCTATCAAATCGTTTGTAAGGCCAAATACACCAGAACGATGACAAACAATCGTAGTTTAGTTATTAAACTCAACACGAACACAGTTTAGTTTACATAATTATGTAATTTACAAACATCAGGCGCAAAGTAATAAATATTCCGAGCAGGTTTTAAAATTAAAAAAAAAAACCTTCATACATGCCTTTAAATGATAATAAAAGCCCTCACACGTTGTTAGAAGTACGAAAAGTTTTTGTCTGAAAATTAGTCAATTGACACTACTGAGAACCCGAGAGCTATATTACGCTTATCGTAAATATAGGCAAAATAGCCGACGGCTCCATATGGAGAGTAAGTACTGACTATTCTAGAGACTCGAGATGAATAACATTTTATAGCCTCGTCCTAACCTTCATTATTCCCAAGATTAATTTGGGGTCCTAGTAGTTTAATCGGTTTTACCGTAGTAGCAAGGTCGGGCCATGTCCTATGTCCTAGGGTCTTAGGGACCACAGTGGAACATGGGGTACAACTGGGTCCTACGAGGGCATCTTCTCCCTGACGTGTAACGGCTGAACAGATCTGGATAAAAGATAGAATATAGTCTGGAATAGCGCATAGGCTACTTAATCCTAAAACATGTAATATTCTCACGAGATGGTTTACCTAAACCATCTCGCAAGAACCACGATAACAAGCCAGAGTTGTTATAAATGGGGAATAACTGTGACGTCAGTGTTTGACGAGAATCTAAATTGTTTACTATTAAGATTTTTTTGTACGATTTTATTACATAAATTATGGTAAACCATACATGGTCTAATGTTTATAAATTGAGTAAGCTAAGAATAGAACTAAATCATATCCAGTTTTTAAGTGAGTTTCTGTTGTGCACAGAATTTTGATTCTGTTTAAGACTAAATTTCACCCGCGGCTCCGCCCAAGTGTATGCCAATATATGTCGTAGACACCTTATCTTCACGGTCGCATTATGGGCATCAGCAGAATTCCTGTACTCGCAGAGAAACACAGCATTTTTCCACTTTGGAAGTATCTCCCGCGCAAACTATTCAGTTTAGAAAAAAATGATATATTAGAAACCTCAACATCATTTTTGAATACCTATCCATAGATGACCCCACACGTATGGGTTCGATGAAAAAAATTTTTTTGAGTTTCAGATCAAAATGTATTGTTTTTTTTCTATTTTTATGTGAAAATCTATATGCGGTTCACAGATTACATCTACTTACCAAGTTTCAAAAGTATAGCTCTTATGGTTTCCGATAAAAGTGGCTGTGACATATGGACGGACAGACAGACATGACGAATCTATAAGGGTTCCGTTTTTTGCCATTTGGCTAGGGAACCCTAAAAACTAAAGAATGCACGTCCTTCTATCTTTTATTAACGCTACCCTCTCCAATCTAGTCTAGGTCTGAGTACGTCACTATCACGTTGTGTGTTGTTGACGTCCTGCACTCACCGACACGGATGCGATATATGCAAAAAAACCTATGTCCTTTCTCAAGCTCGAGACTATCTCTGTACCATATTTCATTTGCGAGTGATTGTGATAAATATTATAATATGTATACTGTAATGCCTTGTCCATAATAATAAAAAAAATAAAAAAGTAAAAAAAAAAACGGTTCAGAAGTTATGGCGTGAAAGCGCGACACACAGACAGACAGACTTAATAACACATTTACATTATTGGTAAGGATTGGAACACTAATAAGGCAGGTTACCGACGCAGTATCAACGGGTAGTATTGTACAAAGTAGTATGGAAGACTTGGCACAGAGAAAGAAGCCCATGATATTTTTTTACGATTATGCGACTTCTAGGACGTATATATCGGTTATCGCGACAAAAAGTAGCTTATGTCTTTATCCAAGATCCAATCCGTCTTTAGACCGAAAGTCATACAAATTGGTAAAGCGATTTAGCCGTGAAAGCGTAACATACTGACAGAGACACAGAGCTACTTTCGAATTTATAATATTAATAATTAACTAGCTGACCCCGCGAGCTTGGTACCGCCTAACATTCGATTCAACGTCACTCAATTGTTTTGTATCCTCCGAACCCCTCAAATAAAACTTATCAGATACATTTTTAATTTTTTTTTCCTACCATCCCTGTACTTCAAGGTATATTATAAAAAAAGAATTAGCGAAATCGGTCCAGCCGTTAACGCGTGATGGCGTGACCAAGGGAAATAGGTATTCATTTTCATATGTATAATATAGCTAGCTATATGAATTATTAAAAATAATATAAGAATTATTTAAAAACATAACTATTGTATATCATTACGGCAGGTATATAATTTGTTTTATTATATTAGCGACCCACAGTAACCTACGTAAACCAAATGCATATATTACTTAGTACAGTCATAAAAATTATGTGACGTACGTCAACCACATAAATTTATTTTACATATTTTTCGACGAATCATATTTGAAAGTTATGTTTATTAAGTAGTACGCTATGCTATGTTATCTACTCGTATATATATTTTTACACTTAAAACAGTTTTTAGATTTTTGATACACGCCCCGGTCTAGCCCTAAATTAAACTGAGCTATTAGCTCAGTTTAGTTTCGTCTCGAAATCGAAAAAAAATGATCGAGTCTATTAATTATAATAGACTCGATCAAAACCCTGGTTGCTACGAGTACCAGACAACTGACTTAATTAGACACTCATACTTTTTTTTGTAAATACATATATATTAAACAATGAAAAAATCCAAACTCCGAAACAAATATTGGCTGATCACGCAAATATTTGGTCCCATCCGGAAATCGAACCCATACGTTACCACTGCGCCACTGAGGCAGTCAAATCAATGAAGATGAAGATATGTTTATGTTCTAGGTGTACAAAGCCTAGTGTGGCTAGTGTCATGATAGTACATGACAGTATTCATATTTAACTGCACGGTTGATCTAGTGGTTTCAGCGGTCATACGCCGCTTTCTACCTCGCCAATTGTCGTGGGTTGAAATCCCACTTGGAACATCACTTTGTGTGATTCATAAATTGGTGTTCTGAGTCTGAGTGTTCTTTGTGTCCATTTGATGCATGTTAGTAACGTCCCCCGCGACACAAGATTTACGGAACTCCCGCATTAGGAATTTCGCTAGGATATAATGAACAAAATGAAGGAAAAGTAGGAAAAATGCATTGGTATATAAATAAATTTTTTTTCTTTATACTTTACGGCGTCACAATCATACTAAAAATGTATACTCACTTCGCCATCGCCTACTAGTGGCCTAATAGCGAACTTCACTCGTATCTTCATCTTCGTCGATATCGCGTACCTCTTTATTCACGTGTTCATCAGGTCAATTCGCCTACCCTTTAAATACTAAAGCTGCCCTCTAGGGAGTAACAGATGCACTAAATCATGCCAACTAATTATTTGGTTTATTATATAGATGTCGCTTTTTTGTGAAAGTTTTTTTAAAGACACAAGAAGAAGTTTAAAAGCTATAACCCAGCTACTTACAAACTTTTGATAAAGTTGATAAAGCCTTTGTCGCCTAGGTCAATGTTACGAACCTATTGACAATTTATAAAATCAGTTCAAAAGTTTAAATACTACAAAAAACATACAATCATACATAAACTGCCAAAACAAACCTGTCTTTTGGATAAGCTGTCGTCGTGTAAAAATGACATATGAAATATTTTCCTCATTCCAAACATTACTGCGTTCTTCTTCTTCTTAGCGTTTCGATGACAAACGTTAAAATTATATTTTTTCTACCCAGAACGCGGCCATTATATTGCGTTATCGGTGGCAGCCATTAGGTCCTCCTGCGTGCAAGTGTCTGGGCACGCAGGACACAATGCAAGATGGGACATTGTTTCAGTTGCCCCGCACAAACAATCACCGTCCGAGAAGCTCCACCTAAACATGTTCTCCTTGCTTCGGCCAAGTTGGGTCCGAAATCTATTTGAGGACCTCCAGATTGGCCACGGTAATTTATATCCAGGATTCGGCAAGGACACCCCCTCTCTCCACTGTTTGCACCTTCCTTGGGATGGGTCCAAGGTTAGTGGGCCTACGCTTTAAATGTCTTGGATCCAATGTTTCCGTAGGAGAACTAAATATAGAAATATTAAATATAAATGTAATTGCTTAATGGAAAATTATATGTAAGTAAAACAAAGATGAAAAATACATAGTTTTTCTATTTATACTTTACTAGCTGACCCGGCGAACTTCGAACCGCCTTATAATATTAATTCATAATAAAGTATTTATTGTGATAAGTTATTTGCTGATAGTAACAAACCACAGCAGCGTCAACTAACGGGCCCTGGCCGGTACCGCCACAATCGCTTTGTTCCTGCATTTTAAATCTGTAATATCTTCAAAAGTATTAATTTAAATTACATACTGTTAAGGCATAGCTACTGATACGAACTGATAAGCCATATTAATCTATATTAAATACACAATGCATTTAAGGTACTTAATTGGATAAGGATTAATACTGTATTGCTTAAAATCGCTTCGTAAATAAGCCATTATTTTTCGTAAAAAGAAAAAATAAAAAAATGGTTATTGTGGGTTCTAAGAGATATAGACATACCATCGCGGACTTTATTGTAGACCTTTCTAAGATGAACAAAACTGTAGTAAATTATTTTGATCTATCTCGTTGGGTACAGCCAGCGTTTGCAATGTAAGCGTAGAAATCATCACATTAGAAACCTCTAAAATTATTATCTACTATATTACGCACGTATTATACATAAAAACCTTCCTTTTGAATCACTCTATCTGTTAAAGAAAACCCCATCAAAATCCGTTGAGTAGTTTAAAAGATTTAGGCATACAAAGGGACAGAGAAAGCGACTTTGTTTTATACTATGTAGTGATGGTTATTGTGGGTTCTAAGAGATATAGACATATACCATCGCGGACTTTATTGTAGACCTTTTTAAGATGAACAAAACTGTAGTACATTATTTTGATCTATCTCGTAGGGTACAGCCAGCGTTTGCAATGTAAGCGTAGAAATCATCACATTAGAAACCACTAAAATTATTATCTACTATATTACGAATGTATTATACTTAAAAACCTTCCTTTTGAATCACTCTATCTATTAAAGAAAACCCCATCAAAATCCGTTGAGTAGTTTAAAAGATTTAAGCATACAAATGGACAGAGAAAGCGACTTTGTTTTATACTATGTAGTGATACGACCATTCTAATAATAACAGCATTCTTGCTGTTGTTGTTGAGTGTGAGACCGGAGGCCCAATCATTCTTCATCATCATGCAGAAACATCTGACCAGTCCGCCATTGTATGGGTCATCATGCTACATTGTCTACCCTCACAATGAGGGTGGTGACTCCTACTACTGGATTCTACTCATACTTTCCATCAGGCCGAGTGGGTACCCACTTTGGTAGGTTTAAATATAAATAAATAATAGGTCTTTACCTATGAAATTGCCGTTTTGTATGCAATAAGTGAAAGTATTTATTTTTTCAAACTTTTTTATTTCTGTTATTCGAAGTAATCACCCATGCAATCGACGCATCTTTGCCAACGCATTGGCAGTTTATTGATGCCCTTCTTGTAAAAATCAGCTGGACGGGAGGCAACAAACTCTTCAAAGGCATTTTGTACTGCCTCACGGGAATTGAATTTTTTACCCACTAAAAAGTTTTCTAAATTTTGGAAAAAGTAATAGTCGGTAGGTGCAAGGTCTGGTGAGTATGGCGGATGAGAGAGAGATGCCGTTTTGTAAAAAGCTGTGGTGAATAACACCCGCACTAGACCACCAGACAGTGACCATCACCTTTTTAGGGGTCATTTTTGGTTTAGGGCATTGCTTTGGTGCTGAACCAGGGTCTAACCAACTTGCTGAGCGCTTTCGATTGTCGAACAGAATCCATTTTTCGCCGCACGTAACAATTCGTTTATAATCCTTGAAATGCGTATATGCGAAATAAATACGATACAACAAAAGTAGTTTTAATAAATACAACAAAAATCACTGACAATTATATATTTTCTCATTTGTTTCGTTTCATAGTAACACTTATTTGGTACCCATGACATAACTTAAAATTTAAATTACTTTCTGTTAATCTAAGGCATAATTAAAAAGATAATATAAATATTGATTACTTTTAAAAGAAAAATAATTTATATTTACATAAAAAAGATTTTCTTGTAACAAAAATTAAATTACAGAGTGTTTGTAAGAACATATGGGAGAAATGGTGATAATTAAGCTAGCGTAGGAAAACACACTTAGAGTAATAGTTATGCAGGCACTACACTTCGTTATGCGATATTCGTTATGCGGGTTATTCGCGCGCATACGGTGAAGTGTGGAGAGTATATTCGCCAATATTCGTTTTATTCGTACGCATAACACATAAGCTTTGACTTGTCGGTTTTTTTACACACTTCAAAGGACACGAATAAGGCGAATACACGCATCGACTGCCTGCACTTCGGACGGGTAGTGAAGTGCTTAACTAACAACCATAGACTATAAAATGGTTTTAGAAATACGATAAATCGATTAAACGATTAAAATAATCTATCATATGATCAAAATAATTAGACCTCATTTAAGTATTGTTTCTGTAAATTTAATAAAATAAAAAGGAAATTAAAATATTATGTTTCGTTCGATCATATGGTTTCGTTTCGTTGACCATAAAAATGACAATGACACATCTCTACAACACACATATTTGCCTTATTTGGCATACCAGTTCGAAGTGTGGGTGGAAGTGTGGAAGTGTGTTTGCGCGCTTATCACACTTCGAACTGGTATGCCAAATAAGGCAAATATGTGTGTTGTAGAGATGTGTCATTGTCATTTTTATGGTCAACGAAACGAAACCATATGATCGAACGAAACATAATATTTTAATTTCCTTTTTATTTTATTAAATTTACAGAAACAATACTTAAATGAGGTCTAATTATTTTGATCATATGATAGATTATTTTAATCGTTTAATCGATTTTTATGGTGAATAAACGAATATACTCTCCACACTTCGCCGTATGCGCGCGAATAACCCGCATAACGAATAGCGCATAGCAAAGTGTGGTGCCTGTTTAAGAGCCAGCGTTCCGAAGAATATTCTGAACAATATATTAATAACAAATAAAAAGTATGAAGAATTAGTAAGATTCTAAAAGTTGTCAGTCGATTAAGTGTTTATTAAATTTAAAATACTATGTACAAACTTAACGCCCTACTTAAACTACCAATACCTAATACTCTAATACTTTCCTTTTTACCATGAAATCAAACGCTGGACAAAAATTTAATTGGAATCAATCCATCAAGAATATCAATAGATTTAGATAACAGATGAAAAATAAAAATATTGTGTAAACTGAAGACTTTTAAATACATCATTTTTGGAATAATACAAAATTAGACAGAATTTACTTATGAATTAAAAGAAACTTTTTAAATTACTTACAAATACTTATTCGAATTTGCAGAAATCACAAATGGCTTTTATCTGTATATTTCATTAATAACTATCACGGAAACAGTTCTTTATAAGTAAACTTAGACGTTATTTTATTGGCCATTTCTGTGAAGAGTTCACCAATACTCTTTTCTAGGACCGGTCTAATTTCTTCCAGAAATACGTTGGAATTTTCATTGATTACTCTGTTGGTCGCGGGTCCCAAAACTGGATCGCCGTCGAACAAGTTAGTCAAGTAAATGGAAGATTGACCCACACGAAGTTTTACTTTGAAGGGATCAAACTGAAGGTACTCGTCTTCACCTCGAGTTTCTTTGTGTCCTCTCATGGTAACGTTGCATGCGTAGTCCTCTGTAAATAAGTGAACGAATTATTAACAAAGATTACTTAGATCATACTATTTATTAAAAGAAGTAAAAAAGGGGATGAATAGTATATTTGGTGTTCGTTAAAAATCTTAATTTGAGCAAACTGTTAGGTTAGAGAGAGATGATGGGCAACCATGACCTACTAGATATATTGGTTACATTTCTATCGTTTTAAACGATACTTTTTCCTTCGTCCTTATGATTTTTTATATACTCTCAATCATCCTATCTAATTTTTAAAGATAACAGCAATTTTTCCGGCAACACGTAAGTAGGGTTATTATTATAATTGATAAATAACATTTATTTGGCAAGAAAATCGTCGGTTCATTTTATATTGTCCTCAAGAGTGTATATTTAATAGTCCTTTTGAGATAGATAAACTAACAAAACTAAGCATTTTTTGAAATCTAGGTTTTTTACCTTTCCCAAAAAGTTGAGGCTAATTGCAAGTTATATGTGATCAACGTTTGTGCGTTTTCTCACAGTTTATATACGTATAACTTCCGTTTCATTTTGGACAATGGTGTAACTAATTCAAATGACGTATTGGTCGCATGTTAAAGCCCAGTTACTTACTACCAATAGCCGAGTAGTCGCGTAATATGTTGAGCATTGCACAGACCATTGGTAAACTTAGGCGCGCAGTAGAAGTTGCAAAATAGAGCGTATTTATAATATGTTTGCAAACTTTACTGCAACCTATTAATAATAGCTTGATCTCTCTGACAGATGGCTACGAAATGAACGAAGTAACATTAAATAAGCGATTTTATTTTATGTCTCCTTTATTTCTATTAGCAGGGGATCGAACTAAGTGACGTGCAGTTGGAGAGGCCTATGTCCAGCAATGGACTGTAATATGATTATAAATAATACCCGCGATTATGATTGTAAATCACCCGAAACACCGAGAAGAGAAGTCTAAGTTAGCTCATGTTAGGTACTCGTGTAATCAGCTACCAATGAAGGTCTCGTCAAAATCGGCCCAGACAGACAGACGGACAGATAGACAGACCAAAAATTAAAAAAAATCTTTTTTGATGAGTACCGTACGTACTTTCATATGCATTTTGTAAATTAGAGAAACAAAAATCTGACTGCTTAAAAGTAATGAACTGAAAAGAGAAAAACAAGTATCATTATATAAAATTGGACTGACTAATGCATTGTTTTGTAAGCTTACTAAATACTTTATGGTGCCGCATGCGGTGACAAATGTAGTTTTGGTTTGGTCATCCTTTGCCCATAGATAAAAAGTATTATTTGTCCCCGCTTGCAACACCATAAAGTGTTTAGTAAGCTTAACTACAATACCGTTTATTGCTTAATTATATATTATTACTTATTAGCTATCAGCTTAATTACATTACAATACATTTTAAATATTCACACCTAAGGGAGAAGTATAGATTTAATGAAAATTAGTTGTAAAACTGTTTGATGTTTAATATTATTATAACTCAACCAATATTTTTATATATTTCGCAATATCCGTGAGCATCTTATTTTCATATGTTCAAGGCTATCCTGGAATATGTATAACTCGTGCGAGCTAAGATGGCACCTGGCTCAAAACGAAACATGACACCGTTCCCCCGCGTGATACCTCTCTGTCGTCCTGCGAGTAGCGTTAGCAACACTATTACCGTTGCAAGAATCTTTCAATAATAATTTTAGTTTATTAGGTATTACCTAATGTTATATAAATCACTCCACGAATTTATTTTATAAAGATATCTTTAGATTCGTCTGGATAACCCAATTATTTTAAGAAAGGTCACACGAAAAAAACCAGCATGACGACTATGAGACGCAATAGTTTAAAATAAAGAATATCCAAATACATATGATTTTCAGAGACTACGATTAAAAGGCTTATCATGACGATTTTAAATTGTATTTTAAAACCATATTTCAGTTCCTAATTTCGTTTAAAATGATATTAGGTATTACCTAATATTATTTAAATCACTGCACGAAGAATGCATTCGGGTAAATAATGAATGAGGCCTGCTTCCTATTGGTATGCATATGTATTTTCTTATCTCAGGTAGTAAAGTACCACTTAAGATAAAGTAGTATGTTATGAGAAACTAATTGAAGCAAAGTAAATGTTGAAATTTAAAAAAACTAGAATATATTATATTTTTCTTGAACTCAGTACTTTAAACGACTGACATTTGAGTCAGGTGCCACCTTAGGTCGCACGAGTTATACGTTCATAGTGCTTATTGACATTTGTTAAATATTGACATTAGTTTATATTAATACTAGCAGATCCACGTTCGTTCGTTTGCGCCTTTTTAATATCATGCTCAGCTGTTATTTGTATAAATACGGTGCTGGAAAAATACATATTTAAAAAAGGTGAATATCAGTTTGGTAGGTAGTTTCGGAGTACGTCGTGACCAACAATCTAACACGAGAATTGTATATATAATCAATTTGGTATTTACTGATATTTAAGAACCCTTTTTTTATAAAAGATCGCCAAAATGACTCAACTCTGCCTGATAGAAAACGTGAGTCGTACCCACGAGTTATGGTCACTATCCTCATTGTGAGTTTAAACAATGCAGCATGGTGACCCACGCAATGGTGGCCTAGTGAGGTCCTCCTGCATCATTGGGGCTCCGGCCTCGCACTCACGAACGAAATTCGACAACACGAGTGCGGATGTTATAAATTGGTCTTCTATGCAAGGGTAGTACCGCCCTGGTCGTGCTGAACTCAGCGTCGGTCTATTTTACAAATTTAATACATTTGCAATTTGAATACCTTACGTTAATGAAACATATATAATTCTATGGTTCTGGCGACGAACTATACTGAGTAAGTACTAATCCTGAATCGCCATATAGAAGTTCTAGTGCCGATTAGCATATTTACTAAATCCCAATATCAACCGTTGGACAGTGTCCCACCAGGCATGATCAACTCGCCTGGTTTGAGGGACCTCCCTTTGTAATGGAGGAACACGATACCCGTTCCTCTACATGTATATTAACTAACCCTTGCTCCTTCGCCTTCATCTTTCAAAAGGAAAATACGTGATATTTATTTCATCCTAACTCTCAGCTTATAACCAGAGCTAGTACAGCCAAATCAAGTCCATCAACATATCAGGTCATTGAAAGTTTCATGATCGCATAAATTCCTATATATTTAAATACTATAACATTCTACTACTATTGAAACATAGCAAAATATTTTGCCACGTTAAAATATTCAAGTGGAATATATCAAAGACTTGACCATCAACAAAGATATACAGTGCGTTTATACAAATTAAAGGTCTTCCGCCCTTTACACATACCCACACATATGTATACAATCTACAACACATACATACAAATAAATAAACATTTAAGTATCTGTTTAAACGAGTAATTTTAAATTAAACAGTTTTTTACATATTTTTCGTATGTCTGTCTGTCATTATTATTATCGCTTACGCTTTATTCTTAAGTTGAATGACCGCAATCCCTTGTGACGCCACCTAACGTCATCCTGTGCAAGTTGCAACTGTTTGACCGACTTTTCTCTTCATTAATGCTGAGGTAACAGCCATTTGTTCTTAAACTATGCAGAGCTAATTGGTCGCATACTGTAATCTTATTTGCTTTACCTATAATTTGTTTTGCATGGTTTGTAGTGTCACCGAAGGTCTATGTGTGGTAAATACTTGTTATTGGCGTATTGTTTCTACTTTTTAATCCATTTTAAATGTATTGCTGTAAGCTCCCTTATGATTGATAAATCATCTTTCTTCTTCCGAGCCTTTATTCCCAAGTTTATTCTAAGATTAATAATAATAAAAAAACTAAAATAAATCCATACATAATATTATAAGGCTGAAGAGTTTGCTTGTATTTTCGAACCGCAAGAAGTACTGGTACAATTTGAAAAACTATTTCAGTTAAGTAGCCCATGTATCACACCCTATGACCAGAAATATATCAAAAACGTTGGTAAATTATTTCTTTTAAGAGCTTCCATTGTGCTGGGTAAATGGTTAACGATTCATGAAAATAAAGTACGATAAATTGTTTCAATTGCAAAGTATTAAAAGAAGTCCGCGAGAGCATATGTCTATCTTTCTAGGATAATTCATATTTATCCGATATAAGCTACGGGCAATATAAGACGATTTCATCACCACACGGTACACACCTAAAATGTGTCTTTAGTAGATAACTTATATTTTATTTCGGTGAAGCTATTGATTCTAAGCTGCGAATTTTGTATTTATTTATAAAACATCTTTTTTTATGTTACGTTTCTGATTTTAGACAATTTTTATATAGCCTTTCTATAGTAACGGAGTAAACCTATTTTTAGGGATTCTAATTTAGCTTAAAGAATATTCAAACAAAAGAATTAGCATCAATCATAAAACTTATTTGACCACAGACAACAAAATGTGTATAAATTTCGATCTTCAATAGCCTCTCCGTGATTTTTAATTTTATTGGCATAGAAGGTGAACGAATAGACGTATCACCTGATAGTAAGTTACAACCCATGGACAGCTTCATGTTGAGAGTCACAAGTGCGTTTGTTTTCTACCTCTCTGCAAAAGGGAGATTTGAGTGCCTGTAACCTAAATCACTCGGTATAAAGCAACGTATGAATGTTTTCTGTTAAGCCGTGATCGCAGTTAACTTTGACCCAAATTTGCCGAAACATAGCTTTTGTTCAATAAAAACTTTTTAAATAAATAAACCGACTTCAAAAAAAACACATCAAACAAAAACTCCCTGCCTGGAACATTAAAAAGTGTAAAATAAATTGGTTTTAATTTGACTGGCTAAAATTTCTATCCGATGGTTCTTGTCTATACCTAAAATAATCTAAAATTATAATGTGAGCTGTTTACCTAAAATCTGTCTGAAATCGGTGCATAGCCGAATAGATTTTTGATTTGTGACGTATGTTATTCCGCCCCCACCGCATCGGTTACGTATTATAATTTACGTTTGTAAAAAAGAGTAGGATAAAGAAAATAAAACTTACTAAAAGTGCCTGTGATATTGCCTCTGCCTTGAAGACGTAACAGCAGAACCTGAATGTCCATTTTGTACTTTCCAGCAAATTCCAGTTTTGGGAGAAGCAGCTTAAAGTCGAATCTGTTCTTGTCTAAATCGGACCTAGAATTCATAAAAATGAATCGTCAATAATTTTACCTCTTAATTATTTCACAATTAAATTTGAACGAAAGTTTTGAAAATTTTGTTTAGTGTATTGTAATATTGAAAGCGTCACAAAGCGACTTCGTCGGAGTTAGGGGTAGGTACTAAACAAGGTGAGACGATTCTTCTCGCCGGAGCATCTGTCTTCTTTAGACTCAGGTTCATTTTTATATTTTTTTTGTTTTTAGGTTTATTTGGCAGAAAGGGAACATCGGGGTTCCCAACCATAGATGTCCCGAGGTACGTCGGGGTTCCAGGGTTTTCCTTCCGAGGGTGCACCTGGTTAACCGAATTTTAGTGTCCAAGAAGGTGCGCGGTTCTCGAGTCCGACATAGCACCATCGTGTGGTGTCCGGAGGCATTTCATCGTAAACAAAAAAAAAAGGTTCACTGGATGGGTTGCAGAGGCGAGAAATCCTCATTACCAATAGCCGAAGCCACCGAGTTCCTCAAGCCTTTGCAGTTGCGAATAGACTGCAATATAGAATCTATGGCAGTCGAATAACCCACCTTCTCCTTTCCTCTCACAGTTTCCTGTCACACGTGTTAGCCTTGGAAGAAACTCTTCCTTCCTGTGCCGAGCAGGTAATAACTCGAATTCACTAGCAGCTTATGTGTTTCCTTCCCATTATGATCCCGGGTCCTTTAAGCGAAGTGTAAAAGAACAAATCACTAGGCCGCCATAGTGCAAGTTGTCATCGCCACACTGGTTGCATTCTCATAGAGTGTTGTGGCCCCTATTCTTGGATTCTATTTATGCTTTCCATCAGGCAGGCTTTTAAATAATAAAAATACATTATTAACTTACTTACGTAAGTAAGTTAATAATTACAATACATACTTTACTAATTCTACTTCTATTTTTTACCAACATATGTTTGTTGCTCTTTCACGCTAAAACTACTAAATGGATTTGGATGAAATCTTACAGGAATATAACTTATTTAACAGAATAACACATAGGATACTTTTTACTGCAATAATCGTATACACACGGGCGGAGCCACGGGCGAAAGCGAGTACATATCTATTTTCATAATCACACAAACAAACCAGACAGAAACTTCACTCTGAAGGTTTCATGGAAACCTATACCATAGATGGTGCATTCTCTATATTTATTAAAAACTTGACTGTAATATTAATAATTAACAAACTAATTATGTGGCAGGCAAGGTACTTTCTTCTCTCCCACAATTGGTATCACTACACGTTCTAAAATAGTCCTTTGCTGCGTCTGTTTGTCTGTCTGTTCGCGATAAACTCAAAAAACACTGCACCGATTTAAACGAAAATTGGTACATAGATAGTCTGAAAAAGGACCCAGGCTACTTTTTACCGCGAAAACCTGCATAGACGCGGGCGGAGCCGGTGGCGAACGCTTAGTACCCATATAAATAACTATAGGTATTACAATTCAGTTCCTCATGTATTAATATGTACTTCAACAACTCTTTAAATAACGTCTTAGAAATATAAAGTTACTCTTTAATGAGATTATACGTATTCAAAAGTCTATAGACGTTTATCATACCAATGAGTTAGTCACCATTAACTTCCTTATTTTATTATGTCTACTAATACGCATAATAATATATGCACATAAACCTTTACGGTTCTATATTAATACAAAAGAATCATCATTAATCTATAATGTCCCACTACGGGGAGGAGACTCGTGTCACCTTCCCGGAGTGGCCATGGTGGCCGAGTGTAGTTTGAGGTCTGACAAGATAACGATGTGGCTACGTAATCTCATCGTCGAAAATTTCAAAGACGCCAAAAACCTCCAACTAAGCTTCACGACTGTTATCTTATGATGACAACCGATACCGATTGCTTAACGTACAATCTGAATCACAGAAAGGCTCAGGGTATCCTGCCACATACGGTCACCGAACTAGGTACTGACCGTGCCGTTATTGCTTATCTTCGGTGATTGTTTCCAATCGCCTAGGGCAACTTGGCTATGAGCGGTATAAATTCAATCCAAAGTCTACATCTTAGCTTTATGGGACCAAAATCTTCCCTATACCATCTACAGGGGTGCACGAGAGGAGCCTCCCCGAGCGACGTATAAAAGAGCAAGAGTCCCGACGTCCGGCGCACCCAGGACACCTAACACTCGGTATCGCAGAGTTTAGGTGACAAATCCTCTCACCACAATGGATCAACACAAGGCCAAACGCAATCCGCGTTGCCGAGCACTAGGCCAAAACCATGTAGTGTTGCCATTGATACGATAAGAAGAAGACCATCTACTGTAATCTCCTGAATACTAGGATTAACAACAGTAACAAACAAATTCAGCTATGGAAGTTGAATCTTAAGAAAAGTTGAGTTGTTTTTAAATCAATAAAGAAGTCAATCAGAATGAAGAATAGAATTTTATTATTTTTAACAAAAAAAAATAATTAAAAATATGCATGGACTATATTTATATAAATACATCGAACTTGATCTCATTACACAATATTTAGGCCTCTATGTAATGAGAACGCTGCATACTTTGAATCGGTTCAATGCCAAAATCGCAGTTGCAACGAGTTTCGCAAATTTCGTTCATGCTCCATGACTTTGCAAAAATCTGTTATCAGCCGTAATTACAAAATTTTTCAACTAGAAGGTTCGAGAACAATATGAAGACCTTTCGAGCGAATCTTCATGGTCATAAGTCGGACTGTGATTAATTAATATCCCACGGCGCTGTAAATACAAATGCTTACTGCTCTTGAAATGGGAGTAGAATTGGTGTCAGTGTCAAGTAAGCCTTGTCAAGCAATGCAATTGCTACTTTTTATCAAGTAAAGGAAGTTATCGCATCTCTTGAGTTATAGGTGCCTATGGTCAATTATGAATAGATACCATTATCCGTCTGATCGTTTGCCAATGACCCTGTTGGTATTCCGTAAAAAAGAGTACCTGGAAAGCCTATATCAATTCCAAGGCAAAAAAAAAAATGAAAAATCTAATTTAATTTATGTTTGACTAAAGATCTAGGGCAAATTCTAAATATTTCCGATGAAAACTAATAAAAATAAGTGGTCTTATTTTATTAAGTCGTAGAAAGTATCTTTAAAACTACTCTTTATATAGTGTTCTAAATACCATATTTGTCACGTACGTCATTCATATAATACTATTTTAAATAACTATATTAACTTAAGTTCAATTAAATTGGTGATGATATTTGTCTAGCAAGTTTTATGGTTCTCTGTATTTTCCTTCCATCTCAACCTTATTGAGTACTTAATTGAATGAGTAAATTTAGTGCTCATGATAACCTAAGAACACTATAGTTTTAGTGTCAATATATATAAAAGTTTTCCGTTACTGACTGACAGACAAGGCACAGCCGAAACTCCTGAAAGATGAAATATGGCATGTGTATTACTTGAGGAATGTATCAAAGAGGATTTTGGAAAATTCCACCGCCAAGAGCGGCACAAAAGGCACTAAATACATGTTATACATTACAGTATATACGTGGGGGAAGCCGCGGACTAAAACTAGTACATGTATAATAAAAGCGCATTCGTTTTAACTGACAATTCATGCTTCGTATAACTACATTATTAGCTAAACGTGCATGAGTAATTAAAAAATTATGACAACAATAAAAATTCCATTAAACCTACATGTAATCTATTTAATTGCTGTAATATTATTTTCAACAATACTATGCTAATATATTAGTATTCCTGTATAATAATACTACTAATATTATATAAAGTTTATGAGAATGTTTGTTGCTCTTTCACGCAAAAAATACTGGACGGATTTGGTTGAAACTTTACAGTGATATAGCTTATATATAAGAATAACACATAGACTACTTTTTACTGCAATAATCGAGATATACGCGGGGGGAGCCGCGGACGAAAGGAAGTAGCATAATAATATTCTGTGTGTAATAGTAATTGATATTGACAAAATCAGTTTTGATAAAAAAAGTTTTCTTTCTTATATAAATTTAATTGTTCGTGTCATGATGGATTAACAATATAGTGTCACAAACCCTGGGACGTGACGATATCCATTCATCGTAAAAGCGACTAACTAACAAGCAAAACTTGTCGTTCGACGAGCGTAGACCACAATCTTCTTCCTAAGGTGAGTCCTAAGTCCAGTGACCGCAGCGACCCTTCTCAGAAACCTTTTTTGGTAGACCGGTTGCTCCGGGAGTCCTCATACGCGCCGTTCGTTCACCCCACGAAAGGTATAGTGCGAAAAGCATTCCACGTTAAAAAAGGCCTATGTCCAGTACCAGACTTCTATAGGCTGTTGACTGCCACTGTGGCAAAAAATATCTACAGGACTACATTATATGCAAATTTCTTGTAGCAAGTAAAAAAATTGAGAGTCCTATGTCCAATAGTGAACTGCGATAGGCTGGAGATAAGTGAAAAACCCAACCAAGGTCAAAAAGGATTCTTTGAACTCGATTAAAAGTACAACGATACCTTCTCACTTAGCAAAATTTATCTGTCACCTGAAGATTCTTCTTCACTTCATATCCAATGCTTTAAACAAACAGTTACACAAATTGCTACACACAATATCTGAACGTGGACTCAATCTACAAGAATTTACTGAAGTTGTTTAACAAATACTCACTTTAACTCCTCAATAATGAAATTGCTTGGGCCTCGAACTTTAACATCATTGACAACAGCAGTCAGCTTAGCACCCTGTGGTCCGCGAGCCAGCGCAATTTGACCAAGACTCAGAGGCTCTATACCGGGTACATCCAGCTCTGGTATACCCTGAAACACACAGCAGAAAAATAATTATGTACTATGTTATAACCAAGATTACGTAGTCACAACGCGTCTTGCCAGTCCCCAACCCGCACTCGGCCAACGTGGGGACGTATGGCCTTAACCCTCTCCTAAGAGGAAAACCGTGCCCAGCAGTGGGATGTTATGGCTTGTTATTGATGCTCAAACCATCACAATTCAGGTTCGACACAATTCCTTGGCAATATAACTGTTTTTATTGGAGTTGGGGTTAGAACCATGTGTGGTGACAGTACACAGTTTCTTCGGTTGAACGTTTCTATCAGATATGTGTAATGGGTGGCCTTATTGTTAAAAGCAATCTCTTCTAAGCAACTCTTGGATGGACATTTCATCAGCCGAAAAGATTAAATCAGGGTAGTTAAGATGTATTGAAGCTATAGCAGTGCTAAAATAAATATATATAAATATATCTGAAATATACATTATATAAATTTACATAATATATTTTAAATAAAAACTTTATCATTTAAATGTATAAAATTTTACTACATAAACAATGTTTTAATCTTTCCTTACACATGTATTATTTAATACATATATACGATTAGCATACAACATAAAAGTATGAAATTAATTTAGAGGTCAAACATAATTTGATTTCAATATTGCACCTACATATTATGTAAGCTGACGGAGAGAAATAATTCGAAATTATTGGATTAATGATTCTTGAGAATATTTTCATATTTGACACTTGCAAATATCATCTTGACACGGTTGCCTTGTTCTTATGAAACTGTTGACAATGACACACTTTCAAAACCAATATAAATAAAAAATAATACTACTCGTATGTCCAAAATAAAAACGCTGTAAAGCTAATAATGAACATTCTTCACTCACACGACAGTTTGATGGCAAACTAGACTGGGCCTCTTCTATGGTAACCATCATACAAAAGACCAACCAAATGTCAGTGTCAGACTGAAATTATTCAGCATCATTCTTCCGGCCTCCGGAGTGCAGACACATCTCACCAAGCGCTATGTAGGTCACCATGCTCTATTTTATACACTCAGATGTAAATCACTTGTTTTAGATGTAAATCGAACTCTAGCTTAAAATTCAGTAGGTCAACCACTGGACTAATGTTCTTGTAAGGTTATTTTAAATGAATTAGTGTAACTAAAACTAAGTTTTTAAAAGCATGTAAAACTTGCCGTTTTTCCATAACATGCCATCATGAGCATATGTATTTAAATTCTGGATCGACATACCTTCAGACACAGTTTTGGCATCAAAAAAATACACCTCAAGTGTAAATTTATTGGTGTCAGACACACATATTCAGCAGATTTTATTACATTTAAAAATCTCTGAAATTGGTCTTGGAAAATCTTGGTCAAAATTTAGTTTGACAAGCTTAAGCAGCACATGTTTACCAAACAAGAAACTTGAAATTAACAAAACTTAGGTTCAAATTAAATTAACAATTTATTAGTACAAGAACTTTCCCAACATGTACCAGTCACCGTTCAGTCTGCCCAAGGATATGTCTCGATTTTACACAACTCAGTACTTGTCCCTTCGATCATTGCAACATCCTTACTCACGTGTACTACTAAATCCTTGTATACATACAAAACTTAAGCAAAATCAAGAGGCCATATTTATACCACTAAACGTGAGTTTAGACTTCAATATGACATTTATATAATAAAACGTTTGCATTACAAAATGTGTAATTTCTAAACTCTAACACTACTACACATATAAGTCTAAAGTGGTTCTTCCCCGGCTATCCTTTACATTTTTTCTTAATTTTTAGGGTTCCGTAGCTAAATAGCAGAAAACGGAACCCTTATAGATTCGTCATGTCTGTCTGTCTGTCCGTCCGTATGTCACAGCCACTTTTTTCCGAAACTATAAGAGCTATACTTCTGAAATTTGGTAAGTAAATGTATTCTGTGAATCGCATTAATAATTTTACACAAAAATATAACAAAAATTTTTTTTTGGGAGTTCTCCATACTCAGAACTGCAACTCAAATTTTTTTTTTTATCAAACCCATTAGTGTGGGATGGATAGCTATGGATAGCTCTTCAAAAATGATATTATTGATGATGATATTGATTTTCTAAGCTGAATAGTTTGCGCGAGAGACACTTCCAAAGTGTATGTAACTTGTAACCTGAAACTTCTTAAATAAGAGAATGATAAAACTAAAAAAAAAATATGTTGTACATTACCATGCAAACTTCCACCGAAAATTGGTTTGAACGAGATCTAGTGAGTAGTTTTTTTTAAAACGTCATAAATCGTAAACCGCAATTTACTTTTCATTCATTCAATACACTATTATTAAAACTTGGATCAAGAACTTTTATATGATGTTACTTGCTATTACGGAACCATTCATGGGCGAGTCCGACTCGAACTTGGCCACTTTTTTTTACATAAATCTGCCAAAGTGATTACTCTGTCTGATGGAAAGCACATGTAGAATCTAAGTGTAGTGATCAGCATACTCATTGGCAATGCAGAGAATGCAGTATGGTGACCTAATGAGATGCTTCTGCATCACTGAGCCTACGATCTTGCACTCAAAAACGATATACTCCAGAAAGGACGCTGCCAGTTAAGATTGGTCTTCTGTAAGAGGATAGTGACGGCTCCTTCGTGCTGAAAACAATGTGGCTCTACACTTTTCGAGATTTTGCTTGGAACTTCGTTACACATCGAAGACTATGGTAGGTGGATTTTCCAAAAAAAATAATTATAAAACAATCAGATTAAATAAAATATGATCGTTTTGTGGACTACTTATTTCGCTTTATTAATTTCAATAATAAGACCTAGCTGGCAATAAGCAGACTGACAAATGATATATTAAAAAAGCGGCCAAGTGCGAGTCGGACTCGCCCATCACTCTTCAACAAGTTCCGTATCAACAAGTAACATTATATAAAAGTTATTGTAGTTCGTTGATTAAATGAAAGGTAAATTGCTGTTTACGCTTTATGACATATTAAAAAAAAACTACTTACTAGATCTCGTTCAAACCAATTTTCGTTGGTAGTTTACATGGTAATGTACAACATATTTTTTTTTAGTTTTATCACTCTCTTATTTTAGAAGTTAGAGGGGGGGGGACACACATTTTTCCACTTTGGAAGTGTCTCTCGCGCAAACTATTCAGTTTAGAAAAAAATGATACTAGAAACCTCAACATAATTTTTGAACACCTATCCATTGATACCCCACACGTAAAGGTTTGATGAAAAAAAAAATTTTGAGTTTCAGTTCCAAGTATGGGGACCCCCAAAATTTATTGTTTTTTTTTCTATTTTTATGTAAAAATCTTAATGCGGTTCACAGAATACATCGACTGACCAAATTTCAACAGTATAGCTCTTATAGTTTCGGAAATAATTGGCTGTGACATACGGACGGACAGACAGACAGACAGACAGACTTGACGAATCTATAAGGGTTCCATTTTTTGCCATTTGGCTACGGAACCCTAAAAACACATAACATTATGGATACATAACACATAGTTACAGTACTAAATGACCGTATTTGTAATTATTATCACGAAATTCTTTGCTAATAGTGGGAATCGAACCTGACCATATACCAGTATAATCCGTTCGAAACGTCGGGAAATAGAAAGTATCATAAACTTTTAAATGATATCTATCGCAAATAAGTCCAGTTGTAAGAAAGAAATTCAGAGATACAACGACAGGAATAATGGAAAAGTTGCGAAACTCTAAAAACACCTATTTCAGAATTACATTTAAGTGTACCTAAATAAGAAGCTAAAAATCTATAATAGTCTAATTGTCGACAATAACACACATGCGCAGTCAATACAGTATTTAACGGTATATTACAATGAGTTCTACGTGCTCATCTCCAGGTAAAAAACCAATAATGACTTCAGTTTGTATGACAATTACATCAAATAAGACTAAGTGGACACTCGATCACACATATATAAGCTAGGGCTGATAATACAGAAACCTTATTATTCTTATAACTGAAAGAATATGAGTTTGTATAAAGTTTTTGTGCTGGTGGTATACTTAGGAGTATTACAGGTAAAATATGTTCTTGTGCAGTGGTTACATGGGTTGTAGTGTTAATTGTGTTCTGTAGTAATGTATTAAGTATTCAAAATAGAAACAAAATTATCTAAACACTAGCTTTTAGCAGTGGCTCAGCCCGCATGTATGTATGTCAAATTTTGCGATAATATATGCCTATGTCACTCAAAATTTTTAGGTTGCTATTGGTAAAAGAATTTTCAAAATCAGTTCAATAAATACAGAGATCAACCTTACAACTACACATAGTTACAAACTTTAACTCTTCATAATATTATAATAGAATAAATGCCTTTCAGCTATGGACGTATAAAGAATAATTATACGTCCATGCTATCAGTTATCTAAATTCTTTATTACTTTGTACGATATTAACAAATAATATTTTTTAATTTCTTTTAAATGGATATTCCGGAAGTAGATCTCAAAATTTATACAGTATTTGTCTTTAAAACTGTACGGTTGTCTTTCAAAGTTCTAATTTAAGAAACCGTATATTTTGAAAAAGAAAGAAAGACTACTTTGAAATTTTAAATAACATTTCTATTACTAAATTATTATAATTTATTATTAGACTTTAATTTATTGAAAATAAATGAGTAATGTGATATTAATAATTGAAGTTTATAAATTTACACAAATTTATATTTAATTTACTTAAATTGAGGACAAGTTTCGATACGAGAATAAATAACATTATACATTTGTAAAGTATAGCAGATTGAGATTTTAAAATAATAAACTAATTTTTTGTATTTTAGTGTGATGGACATCAATCTTCACGAGACAACCGACCTCCTACTACGATTCAATTACGACTACCGTTCAGCTACATGGACGGGTACCCATCACTTAACTATGCCGTACCATTTTCGTCATTCAATAAAAATAAACCAGGTCAAATAGGCGTTCAAAAGCTCCAACCAAATTCTGTCAAAATATCTATACCAGCACGTACTAAATCTGGTCGAACTAACATTATAATTGATACCAGGAGACGGCCAAATGAAACTCCCGAGTATAATTGTAAACCGCAAGTAAAAGATAAAACGAACGTAAATGTTATTGTTGAACTACAAAATAATAAGGGGGAAAATGGAAACAGTACAAGTACATCAACAGCGCAATCTTCTACCATTCATAGCAAAGATGGTGAACTAATAAAAAGTAAATCAACCACCAAGTCTGAATCAAAGGATCAGGATAAAGATGTAGCCGTTACAGTAAATGTTGATGAATTGGACGAAGATAATGATAATGACGGCACGATAACAAATTCAGATGCTATGTCTTCTGGGCCTGATAGTTCCTCTGCCGCTGGATCTAGTGCTGCTAATACAGGAGATTCTAATACTGATCCGAAACATGGAAATCCTGAAAATACTGCTGATACAGGATCTAGTTCGTTAGCTGCTAATGATAAGGGCGTAGCAAGTGCAGGCGCTGGCGGTACAGCTACAGGTGATGATGCAAATGCTGCCGGATCTACTGCTGCAGCTGTTGGGGATGATGGCGCTGCTGCTTCTGGATCTAGTGCGGCAGGTGCTAGTTAAGAAAACGAATTTCATGGCAGTTCCACAACTAATACGACATACAGCAGTAACGATGGTTAAAACGTATAATAGCTACACAAACATCACAAGTAAAAAGCATTATTTTTATGTAGGAATAATAAATATTATAATTATATTATAATGGTTAACAAAGTAATAACACAATTAAATTTATGAAAAATGATCAATTTATTAAAGATGAAATTTATTTTTACAAACTACAAGTAAGAAGACATCTCTGTCATATTATCTATTTCATCAACAACCCACAATGTTCCACAGCTAAGGTCTCCTCTCAGGAGAGGGTTAAAGCCTGACGACCCACTCTTGTAATTGACTGTTGGGAACTGACGTTGGGTGTTTTAAAGCTTTCTGAAGGCCTACAACCATACTTCAGAATTGTTATTCTGTGATAAAAACCAGGACCAACTGCTTAAGGTGACCTCAGAATCACGGACACGCCCATACTATCATGCTTCTAACGTTTACCCATCCATGCACTCTCTACTTCTATTCATATTTGCCTATAATTAAATAAAGTATAGGTAATATGAAGATTCCGATAGTTACAATCAAATTGCACTCTAGTTAGGTAAGATGATGAATGAATTGAAAAAAAATAGTGAAAAAATTCTGAATCAGCTGCAATGAACGAATTGAATATTAATTTAAAAATAATACCTACAACTATTACTATATTATTAGACAATAGTAGGCGCAAGTAATTTGTCAATTACATGCATACATGTCACGCCTATTTCCCAGAGGGATATGCATAGATAACACCACTTACTACGGTCCTGACTTGGAACGGCGGAACCGATTTTGACGGAAATTTCTCTAACAGCTGATTACTAAACAGTTACTGAAGCCATTTTTAGACTAACTTCGTTCCGCGGTAATATCTGTATTATAACAATTATAAAGGTTGGTAGCACAATCATAATAGAAGTTTTAAGTAGAATTATTGTTTGTTTATGAGCTACATCTCAAATGAAATAAATTGACTTACCTCAATCATCTTAGGCCGTAACTCCTCAACTGAGTTCATGATGCATTTGTCGACATTAGGGTCATTTCGTTGACACACCTTTATGTACGGCGCTGAAACAATATAAAAAAGTATTTTAAGTTCCTCAAAATTAATTAAATACCTAATACCTATAACTTTAATTAGATTAATAGCTAACGTGAGCAAAACGACAAAATGACACATTTTTGTATGCATAAAAATGCTTAATTTTCTTATGTATAAAACAGTAGGCAGTTAAATATTCCGCTATTTATAATTGAGTACTGATTATGTCATTTTATTGCTGTTAGTTCTGGAGCGAAACATCTATGGACATAGAGCAAGTCTTATACGAAACTGAGTCTGCATCGAACTTCATATTTTCTTTCATTACTACTAATATCAATATTTATGGTACAGAGACATAATTACAAGTTACCATTTACGTCGTTCTTTAAGAAAAAAAAATTACTCGAATATTTCGTTGACCTCAAGTCTCGACAATTACACAACTCGTAATTCTTGACAAAAACTATTATAAATAACAGCGAAAGTCGGTCATTTTGTTTTGTTCGTCAAAACTGTGACTGTTCTCTTATTACCATTGTTAATTAACATCCGTTTTTAAAACTTTTCTTTCGTTTTATTGACAGAAATTATAAAACGGAACGGTAGAACTTTAGATACAAATACTTAATAAACAAAAACTTGTTAAAAGAAGAAAAAAAATTTAACTTGGATATCAATCAAAAACTATTGAATTAATTAATTATTATGCAGTCCGAGTTGATACAGTAATGTTCATTAGGGCCACATTATTGTAATGTGCCCAGGGCCCCTAATAGGTGGCCTGCCTAAGGTAGAGTGGTAGAGAAAGCGCTTAAAGTTATTCATAAATATATAGTATAGCTTTATTCGTTATGCGGGCTATTTAGCATATAAAGTACTTTTCAAACCAGCCCAGTGCTTACTGAGAAAAGCGCGTTCAACCAAAAACACACTCTTCAGTTTTAAAACATTAAAAACGGTGATACTATAAATTTATGTAAGTATGTAGTTCAAAGATATCTATATAATAAAATTGGAGTGTCTGTCTGCCTCGTTGGTCTAGTGGTTAGCGTATGCGACTACTAATCAAGAGGTCTCGGGTTCAAATCCCGGGTCGGGCCAAAAAGTGATTTTGGGTTTTTCTTAAGAAACTTCTAATAGCAGCCCCAAGTTTGGAAGTGATTCATGCCCGTGCCTCGGAGAGCACGTAAAGCCGTCGGTCCCGGTTGTCATGAACATCTATGGCAATCGTTATTGGGAAGTCAGTGCCCTCAAATATACTGACAACTAGTTCAATCTTCGAATTTCAGTTCTCGCTCCGTGGAAAAACTGAAATTCAGGTTAAACCGGTTGAACTAGTAGCCGACTCCAAATAAACTTGGGAATAATGGCTAGGAAGAAGTCTGTCTGTATTATCAAAAGAACAGTTTTTTACTAAATACCTTTAGAATCGATTTTGACGGGACACACACTGGCAGATGGCCGATGGCATAAGGACACGTAGGCTATTTATTTAGACTAGCTTCACTCCGCGGCGTTACTTGCTTATGATTTACAACAATAACGGCGGGTAACACCGCAGGACTCAGCTAGTATGCAAATAAAAAATGCCTAAACACGTTTCAAATGCAAATATGGACGTATTTCTAAACTTAATCCCAATAAAGTTCATTAAAAACTCACATTTAACTGTAGTTTATTTATAGAAATGCTTATTGGTATGCGTTTTTAATATATTTGTTTGAATAACGGTAAAATACGGTTTTCTTTAGAAACGGTAAAATTTAAAAATGGAATAAAAGTACCGGTTTCTTTTTAAGATGTATTGAAAAGTGTTATTTAAAGACGTTGATATTAGCTAAGTGGTCTTAGGTGATTGGTAACAAGCACCGAGGGTAAGTAACGACGGTGCGGTCAGTGCCTGGATGGGTGACCGTTAGTGACATGATATATTTTGAGTGGGGTTGGGTTTCGAAATACGTCACCTGAATCTGAGGGTTTTGGTGGTGTAGGGGGCTTAAGGGAGTTAGTCTTAATCCCCCCCAAGTAATTTTGGCTGCCGGAGTTGCGTCTAAATATTTTTAAAAAAAATTCAAAAATTCTTAAATGCAATTGCAATTATGCAAAACGGAACGTATTTTTATGCTTTAGTACAGTTTTTAAAATGTAACTTTTAGTTTTTATATGAAAAACGTGAAACGAAACGCAACATTTTGACACTAATTGACAGCAAATTTCAAATTTATGTGTCATTCCTTTGCTTTCGAGTTTAAGTGAATGTGTTCTTCCGTATCGATTTGTGTTTTTAGGGTTCCGTAGCCAAATGGCAAAAAACGGAACCCTTATAGATTCGTCAAGTCTGTCTGTCTGTCTGTCTGTCTGTCTGTCTGTCTGTCTGTCTGTCTGTCCGTCCGTATGTCACAGCCAATTATTTCCGAAACTATAAGAGCTATACTGTTGAAATTTGGTCAGTCGACGTATTCTGTGAACCGCATTAAGATTTTTATATAAAAATAGAAAAAAAACAATACAGTTTGGGGGTCCCCATACTTGGAACTGAAACTCAAAATTTTTTTTTTCATCAAGCCTATACGTGTGGGGTATCTATGGATAGGTCTTCAAAAATGATGTTGAGGTTTCTAATATCATTTTTTTCTAAACTGAATAGTTTGCGCGAGAGACAATTCCAAAGTGGAAAAATGTGTGTCCCCCCCCCTCTAACTTCTAAAATAAGAGAGTGATAAAACTAAAAAAAATATATGTTGTACATTACCATGTAAACTACCAACGAAAATTGGTCTGAACGAGATCTAGTGAGTAGTTTTTTTTTATACGTCATAAATCGTAACACGCAGTATACCTTTCATCCAATCAATACACTAGTATAAAAACATCGATGAAAGTTACAACGAACTACAAGAACTTTTATATGATGTTCCTTGCTGGTACGGAACCCTTCATGGGCGAGTCCGACTCGCACTTGGCCGCTTTTTTTCTACGACTTGGTTACGTTCTTGGATTCTGTTTGGATTGCTTTACTGTAATTAATTAATCAAGGTAATTATATTGGCACAATCCGACTTCATTGGGTTAGGTTAGATGGGTAAGGCGGGAGCGTAGCGCAGCGAAGCTGCCGCCTTACCCATCGTGGTTATTTTTTTTTAAACCACCCAGAAATAGGAGCCCCGCGTAGCGGGGCTCCGTCGACTATAATGCATAAAGCAATAAAATATGTATATAAAGTGGTATAAATAATGTTTGTACAAATTTCTGTTTTTGATTTTTCCAAAGGGAATCAAGTATTTTCGGCGGGTAAAAATGGTGAGGCAGGGTTCAGAGGGTTCAGACCCCTCCCCCATCCCCCCAAAAACTCACAACCCCTTAAAATGGCGACGTATTTCCAAATTTTTACCATTTCTGTTTTTAATTTTTTCTAATAGAACCAAGTATTTCCGGCAGGTAAAAATGGTGAGGGGGGGTTCCGACACCTCCCCCCCCTCCCCCCCAACCACTCACAACCCCAGAATCAGGTGACGTATTTCGAAACTTTAACCTTTGAGTGTTTCTGTGATTCACGTTACGTTAAGCATATAGGCATTAAGCAGTCACAGTCGTGAAGCCTAGTTTGAGGCCTTCGGGCGGCTTAAAAACATACAACGGTAACATTTACGTAGCCACAACATGTCTTACCAGTTCCCGCACTCGGTCAGCGTGGGTACATATGGCCTGAACCCTCTCCTGAGAGAAGAAACGAGCTCAGCAGTGAGACGTCATGGGTTGTTGATGATGACATTTACGTAAAAATTAGCTTTTGCTCTATGTCGGCTGTCGCGGTAAAAAGTAGCCTCTGTCTTTTTCAAGGTTCCATCTATCACTATAAAATAATTCATCAAAATCGTCTCAGTGGCTTAGACGTGAAAACGTAACAGACAGAGTTACTTCCGCATTTATAATATTAGTGGGGATAAACAACATTCCTATGTTCTAGAAGCATTAAAAATAGAATGAACCAGTTTGAAAATGACGATTCAACTAATTGCGCCCCTGGGAATTATAGGTGGTTTTGTTGCTTTAACTAGCTCGTGCTCGCGGCTTCGCCTACGTTTTTTTATGATGTATAACTACGATTGCCTTTTCCCCCTTTTAATTTTTTTTTTCATAATCCTCTTTATGCTCGCCTACGCTCTTTAAGGAACACACATTCCAAATTTCAGCTTTCTGCAGCAAGTAGTTTCGGCTGTGTGTCTGTCAGTCAATCAGTAACGGAACTGTTTTATACATATCCCTTTGTAGCCCAAGATCATAAAATTTTACAAAACTTCGGAATATGATAGGATTAAACAAATAAAAAAACACGTATTTCTCAAAAAAATTAAAATATTTATTATTTTTGATTTATTTGACATTTTAGGGAGTGTAACATTACTGTAACATTGAGTTAAACTACAAGAAAATATAGTTATGTGGTATGGAAGGATCTAAAACAAAAGCGTAACACTACTCCGCATTTTTCACAATTATTTTGTGATACACCAGTACATTTGGAAAACTTGCACTAAACCTTTTTCTATCCAAATCCGCCGGTACCAAATTTGATCCTGCCTATCTGCCAATGGGGGGACATGTTGAGTTGGCCCCATTTGTGTTTTTTTGTCTTGAATTTCATTTTCAATTGACTTTCGGTTATTGATATTAGGTTTCAAGCCTAGCTTGCATAAAGTCACACCGATCTCAAGTCGAAAATCTGCTAAGACAATTGTCTGTCACAGCAGTTTTTTGCCTGCCTTACTCCTTGATATAACAGCCAAGAATTTTCCATAGTCAGATCTAATAACTGATAAAACATCCGAACCTGATAGCTTTTACTTTGTATCAAAATTTTATACGTTCCCATAATACTGTCAATCAATTCTACGTCTGCCATAATATGCCGATTATATTTTCCGACGATATGGGACTGATCAATCTACTTATTGGCTTTTTCGTAATGTCTGACTTGAGTCTTCGGCAAATCACCAGCAAAAGATGACACCAGAGTTACAACTTTGTTTTCTTCCAACATTACGTTTCATCAATCACATCCATCCTTATTCTATATTCGCCACATATTCAACGGAAATTCCGCGTACTTTTTTCATTACTTCCTTGTTAGCGGGTAGTTTGCAATCTGGACTGCGATTGCGTGGTACTGTCCCAAGACTCAATATACCCCCTTTAGCTAAGTACTCCAGTAATACCAAGGAAGTTATGAAATTATCAAAAAAATGCTGATAATTCTGATGTCTTGGTATGGGGCGTGCCTGTCTTGGTATGACTACTATGTTTGAAGATGTTCATAAATCTGGTTCAGCGTGGAGTTCAAGTTTTTCTTTTTCCATTGTATTTTCCGCTTTTTTCACTTTTGTGGATGCTTTATTTGAATGGCTCACTGCGTTCACATTCTTCAATAATTGCCTCCATATCAACTGAGGTATCTTCTTTACATACAGATAAAAGTTCTAAAGTTTCTAATAATGGCTGAAATTCTGGATCAATAACGCTCATCATCATCATCATCGTCCTCTAATCCGTCTTCGCAATCATACAGCAGTAACTTTGACCCCATTCTGAAATAATATGAGATAATTTTATATCAATATCCACATACTTTAGTTACAATTATTATTTCCGTCATCACTCAATGTAACAGAAATGTTACAAACATATAAAGATACATTTTTCCCATAAAAAAGCAAAAATATTCTTTGGTAACAATATATAAAGAAATTCATTCACTTACCTATAGGTTTCGACGAAAGCAAAACAATTTTATACACTTTTATTATATTTTTATAAAATTCAAACTTTCAATGAGTTTCAAATTGTCACTTTCATCAACACATGAAATTCGAACTCGCTAAAATCGTCTATTTTTGCCATCTATGATTTGTATTTGATACTAAAATATTCGGTGTAGTATGTTACAATGCTGTGACATTGATTTGAATAAACTAAAATGTTTAGTATATATTTTAGCGGCATTATTTAGGTTTGTTACAGAAATGTCACACGAGTCTACAAAGGGATATTGATGTTTTTGTTTAATTTTCTTCTAGTTTTTTTGTACATTAAAAGTAACCGGAGATTTTATAACATCAGCAATCAGTCAGTGAAAGTCCCAGTCAGTCCCAGATCCATCACAATGGATCCAGCTGTTTCACAGATTAGCCTAAACAAAAAAACAGACGAAGGAACTTTTTTCTTATTCATAGGGTTGTAACACAAGTGCTTATTCAATACTTGCTGTGATGGAAAAACAACCTTCACCTATTTAATTTTCTACTTATTATGTCTGAGTAGTTACTACATTTCGGACATCTTACACACAACGCCATCTAGTCCCTAACTAAGCAGAGCTTGTATTAAGGGTACTAGACAACTGATCTATACACAAAAACATACTTGTAGTGTACGTCAGTGAGTTATTCATTCCTTCGTTCACTGTGAATGAATAAGGTGTCACCACGTTATTCATTCACTCGTTCACTATGAATGAATGAGAAGGAAACATTATGTCATCTCCAGGGTACGTACGGGGGTGACACAGTTCAGTCGATTGTTAGCGACGATAGCGAGTAGGCGCGTGCGACTGTGAGCCGACAATATAGAAGGATATACTACAATACTTTTTATTTAAATACATACAAACTATTCATATATAACACCCAAACTCCGAAACAAATATTTTCGGATCACACAAACATTTGGTCCGACCCGGATATCGAACCCGAGACCTCAAGCACAGCAGTCGCATACACTCCCACTACGCAACCGAGGCAAAACATAGTGAGTCATGTTTACATAAACAAATAAAAGAAAAAATGAAAACAATAATAACATTATATTACTACTACTTTCGTGAATAGCCGTATAATCACGCACATAGATTTGGTAACTTTAAAAGACTACATATTTTTTTAGGGTTCCGTAGGTCATAACTCGAAACCCTTGTTGATTCGTCATGTCCGTCCGTCCATCCGTCCTCGACCTACTGACCAAATGGTTGGTGCTAGAAAAATGAAACTTTACATGAATATGTGTTGTAATTACGTCAACAAAGTGCTACAATAAAATTCAATTTCTTTTATTTGGGGTATTTTAAATGTGGCTATTTGTGGAAACTTGTTATTGGCTCTGAAAACGTTATTCCTTTAATTTGAAAAAAGCAATAACTTTTAATAAAATAAAAATATATATGCAGTCAATGCCAGTCCAACTCGCGCACGAAGGGCTCCGTACCATTATATAAACATTTTAATCTTCTACGTGTAACCGTTTTTAATATCAAGCAAAAAATCACATTGTATGGGAGCCTTACATTTGTTGTTAAAGCGGCAATAGAAATACATCATCAGTGAAAATTTTAGCTGTTTAGCTATAACGGTTAGTGAGACACAGCCTGGTGACAGACGGACGGACAGCGGAGTCTTATTAATGGTCTTTTTTACCATTTGGGAACGGAACTCTAAAAAACAAATGAATGAAATAAATGCATAACTTTTTATAACCACAATTACGTACGATTGTAGAAATTATGCCGCCGTACTTCCGAAAGTAAGAGGATGTTAACTGTGTCAGTTACAAATTAATGATAGCGGAAGATAATTACAAAGTACCTACATATCTATACAAATAAGCTAATTTGAAGAGTCTGTTTGTGTTTGCATAGTACCTACATAAGGTACCTACATCAAACAATCAATGCTTTAAAAAAATTGTCTATCTGTCTGTTTATTCAAACTAATCTATGGAACTGTTGCACCGACTTTGACGGATGGTGCGAGCTAGGCTACTTTTTTTAGACTAACTTCGCCCCATGGCGTTACGCGCGTTGCAACAACAAGATTATGTGTGTGTTTTTATAAGATCACTATGTATGTCAGTAATCAGTGGGCCATAATGGACGTTTATCGCAATAACACACAGTTCTGCAATAATGTCACAACACACAGCTTGATCTACGCCTGAACTAGGGTTGCCAATATTTCTTAGTAAATATATTTTACAAAATGAGCTTTAGAAAAGTATAGTACACTTCTAATATATATATCTAGTACTTTATGGTAAAATAAAACAATAGCCAGAGACATATTTGGTAGCTTTTTATTTATTTGTATAAAAACTATATTTTTTTCACTTCTTGCATTTTTTAACAATGATTTATTTAAAGTTCCAAGCCAAAGAAAAAGGATTAATCATTCGGTTATTTATTTATTACATTTTCGTGAAAATATAATACATTTGTGTACTAAATATTTTTTCACCAATATATATAGTACACCGACCTGAAATATATTACAATATTATTGACAGTTGGCAACCCTAGCCTGTAATGGCAAGATATTTGTAATACACGGTTTTATGTTAAAAGTTCTTAGTTTATGTCAATATTGTTTATTATTTCTAAAGGCATGTAGAAAGCGATACAGTATTCTTATCTAAATATCGTGCTGTTTATATTGTTTTTTATGTAAATTGATGTCTTACTAAGTTTTACGCAGTAAAATGTACATTTCTATCTTCCTCTATCAATCTTCCTCAATAATCAAAATATATCCATGCCAATTACTATTATAATCGGTGCAGTTGTTTCCATATAACAACATAACAGACAGGCACATAGACAGACAGACAGATTTGCTTTTGAAATAATAGTATTAATAGGTATAGATGGGTTTTCCATTACTGATTTACCATTAGATAAAAAAAGCCTAAAGAAAAAGTTTTAAAATTTATTTTTATAATGATGAAAAGGACCGTAAATTGTGTATGAAATAAGTGTAAAAAAAATAATTATCCATCATTTTGCGTGTTAGAAGTACTGGATAAATAGTATTTTTTGAGAAAACATTTAAAAAAGTAACTAAGTTCATTAGTATTTGTTTTAATTTTATAAATACTGCAAAATATGTTCGAATATTTTTTATAATAGAATTAGGAATGAATAAAAACGAAAAACATTTAAATTTGGAATACACTGTTTGTGGTCAACTTTTTAAGTGCGCTTTTTTTTAAAATTCCGAATACATATTGTAAAACAAGTATTTTTAGACTCACGTATATCAGCGGTGACAAAATGCAGCACAAACAGGAGCACTGTAATGGGCAACATTTCAATAGATATTGCACAATAACGGAGAATAGTTTCGTAAAATGCACAGATGTGGAAACGAATTGAAGAGCCGAGGTATCGGCCAGCCGGTTCGCGATGTCGACCAGCACTGCCAATAACTTACTAGTCCACCTCCACTCCGTTGGCTAAGGACATGTGAACGTTCATCAACCCTAAGGTGGACTATATTAATCGTCCTAAAACATCAATTACCCTATTTTGCTCAATTTTCTTTGACTACATACCAAAAATAAACTAGTAAAATAATTTTTTTTTTTTGTTTATTTGATTCGGTACATTAAACAGTTGTACAATATGTATAATATGAGTAAAATATAGTAATTAATGCACAACCTATGTAATTTTTCACGCTTTAAAAACTATACTTTTGTAATGCAAGTTTTATTCTAAATTGGTTTAGAATTTGTTTGCTTGTTACATTTTTAATTTTTACACCCTAAGTTCACCGTTCAATCCAACGTTAGTTATTTTGTATACAAAAATATACCAGAAACCTACCTACTCCTTTATTACGGAAACTAAACGCATTGACAACGTTCCAATTTCAAATCAATATAATTAATTTTTCTGCCTCTAAAACACACTACACGAAGATATTTCACCTATCTAGCACTTTACTCAGTAGGAACTAAGACAAATACTATTGTATTATAATGTTGTATATTTTGTTTTAGCGTCCCTACTGAGTATAATTGTATAGTGGGACCTCTTCGCGATAAAATTATTTAAAAGGTTAATACATCTTCTATACTCAAACGTTTCTAAAAATGTTGAAAATGTCTAAACACAGGTAATTGAAGAAGCATAGTCAATGCGTACATTATTCAAGAGTGAAAAAAATAACTTTTTTAATTTATAGATAAAGTTACTGTTTATTTATATCTAATATTTGTATTATTAATTAATCTAAAACATAAGTGACTGCCATGCCAAATAAAATGGCCGTATGCCTTAGAAATTCAAATCAATTATCCATGTAGTCAATTAACCAAATTAAAAATACGGCCAGTCACACCTATTCAACCCGCGAGGTGACAAACTATGCATGACAATATCATTGCAAAGAGAAGTAAAACTTAAAACAAACCCTATCCTGTCAGAAGGGTACAGTAGGTCTAAACCTCCCTGAAAAAAAAAAGGTCTAAAACTCCCTTCTAAGGATCGGCCCATATCCAGATGCCTTTTCAGCCAAATTCCAGCTTTTTGAGCACAGTAGCTTGTAACATCTTTTTTTTTTTAACCTTAATTCTACGAGTGGATAACCAAGTATTCAGAACAGATTCTATGTACCTATAGCGCCACCTTTGGCAAACCGTGACTTTTTCTCCTCTGTCTGCCAACTGCATGTCAGATTTGTTTTCACTAACGAAGCGAGAGGTGGCGTTCATGTCATTCGTTAAACAAGTTTTGACCAGAAAGATTTTTAGGTCTATGGTGCGTATTTAATCTGTGGTCTGGTTTGTCTTTGGAAATGGTATGATGTTATTTTATTTTGTAAGAGGGTGAGATTGTTATTCCAGAAAAGTCCTTGAGATAGAATATAAAAGCCAGTAGTGGTTCCTCAAAGGACTATTCTATGTCTCGCTGTGAACATATCGTGATCCTGCCCGTCGTAATTAGTAGTTGTGAAGAAATCTCTGCTGATCTGCCCCGCTGTTGAAGTGGTGAGAATTTGAATTCTTTTTACTATATTTCTTCAGTGTATTTGTTTGCGAGATTATTTGCTTAGGATGATTAACTTCTTTTCTAGGGTCCAAGATTTTATCCAAGGTTTTGACCAAGATTTTGTCAAAGGATTTGTTCAAATATCCTTCTAAGGATCTGTACTTCAGTTTCCTTGCCGGGCCTACAGTGTGACAAGTCTCAAGAGCCGCCAGTTACGCGGTAGCATATCACCTGCCAAAGAGGACTTCTTGGACTCTGTGTGGGTGAACTAGCTCGCAGAGGCCTACGGCCTGTGGGAAGACCATCCGCACGTACCACGCTCATCCTTGACTTGCCACGGGATCACGTATGGTTTTTTTTTCAAATTAATTGACATACCTCCGGTTAATAACTTATTCTTTTTGTTCATCGGTTCTTCCGAGATCGGGCTGACGAACCTTTGCATCCGGCCTACTGGGTGTGAAGTTCTACTCTCACTACCACCTACGGAAGGGGCCAGCTTAAAATAACCTGGATCAAAAAGATCATCTTTTGTTGAGCAACCCACCTACATAACTTTGTATACTTACTAAATTTTTAGATGTATTACTAATTGTATTTTGCATCTCATATGTAAATATATTTGTGTGAAACTGGAGAGTGGTTTTTCTTTGGATTCCCTGAATCACTGCAAGGCACACCAGGTCAATCTTCTGTGAGATCAAGGCGCCCATCTAATTCATGCTCTCTGACATTAGCTACCCGGGGAGTAACCTTTCTTAAGAGAAAGTGTTACAAGCTTCGGCTGTATGTTATATGTCAGTCAGTTCGTAACGGAACAGTTTTATAAACATCAATTACCAGCTGAGCCCCGCGGTGTTACTCGTTTTTGTTGTAAATTGCGAGTAACTCCGCTGAGAGAAGCTAGTCTAAAACAATTAGCCTAAGTCACGTCTTATGTGCTCAGCTATCTGCCAGTGAAAGTCACGTCAAAATCGGTCTAGTTTCAGAGATTAGCCGGAACAAATAGAAAGACAGACAGATTTTTTTTTATATACTTTCACATACATATAGTAAAAAACTGTTCATTTGATATTACAAACGAACACTTCAATTTTATTTATTATCAAATCAATACGATTTACTACCGTTAACGTAAACTTTAACTTTTTGCGGGTAACCCCCATCTAACCTCTTTTTCGAACATCTTATTCGAAGGCCCGCTTACGAAACAGCCTGGTCGAGTGACCACATCTAGTTAAATAATTGTATAACCTTCTAATACTATCTGCAAAATAAACCAAAAAAATGCGAAGGCTGTTTGTTATTTTTTAAGTGCGCGAAAAGACATACTTAAATTATAACAATTATAATGTTAAGTCCGAGTAGGCAGAGGCATATTATTACTAGGCCTAATTATTTTGAAAACATCTCTCTCAAAAAAAAGATACATCACGGTACTAGCTTCTTACAGAAGACGAAGATAAAATGACAGCATTTGTGCTTTTGTGTTTCATGGGTGAGAGTGAGACCGGAGGCCCATATGAGAGACGACAAAAACTGTCATTTTTATGTTGGTTTTCTGTGTGAAGGTAGTACTTCCCCGGTCGGTGGCTCTATTACCTTTAACAGCCAATCATGATCAATCAATCAAAAAAAAAGTATGTTTATGTATTTATATCAGTTGTTTAGTATCCATAATGCAAGCTCTGTTTAGTTTGGGACTAGATGATGTTGTGTGTAAGATGTCTGACATATTTATTATTTATTTATTTTTTAATTAAAATACGACATTTACATAATTTCATAATTATATCGACATAATCGATATTACCGTCAATAAACTACGGTTAGATTAATGATGCTTGATAGGCTTCTTCCGCGGAATTTTCCCATGTCGGCGGAATCGAGCGAATTCGCTATACTGGCTGCGGATTTTGCGATGGAATTTTAAACTTGACTAAATTAGTCTACTTTGACTTGAAGGTGTGTTTGTGTGAAGGTTTTATTTCAAGTACATGGGCTTTTCCAGGCACTTTTGATAAGTTACATTAATGACTCTATTGCTTGGTGCCAAAATGTCATTCCTATGGAGAAAACCGTCAAGAAACTAAATAAATTACCACCATAATTTTGGTGACATTTATTAATGAGATATATCGTATATATGCAATATCACTGTAAAATAGTACAAATCCAAAAAACACTGCACCGATTTAATTGACATTTTGTACACAGATAGTCAAAAGCCTGAGAAAGGACAGGCTACTTTTTACCGCGATAACCGACATAAGGCGCAGCCGTGGGTGAAACCTAGTGACCTATAAAAAATATTGTAAACTACGTAGGTAGTGCGTTTTGAATCACATCAAAAAGGTGTACAATATGGCTATATATTATCATGATTGTTATTAAAAGTAAAAACCGATTCGTTCAGTTTACGGTAATTACAAGAAACGGTGTCTTAACCGTATAAATTAATATTGTTATACAATGTTGGTATAATAGGTTAACATTGCGTGTTACGTAATTAAATAATTACCTTTACATCCTTAATATGAGGCTGCGATGCACGTTTTGATAAAAGATAATATTATTATAATTGACTAGTGAAAACTATGCAATGGTTAGTTTGCTCGCATATTAAAAAATATTTTTGAAATGAGAATTATTTATTTTCCTTTTAAATTAAAATTTAAATATTGTGTGTTACTTTTTTTTAAACGGATCGTTACGTGTATACAACATCCCGATCAAAAAAAGCTTGAAACAAAAGCTACATGCTTTCCCTATTATGTGAATAATAATAAACATTTATTCATAAAACAATTTTTTGAGAGATTCTCACCCCTTTATCAATCAATATATATAAAACGGTTCCGTTACTGACTGACTGACAGACGACGCACAGCCGAAACTTGACAGGACTGAAATTTGAGGAGTGTAGGCGAGCACTCTATAGAGAGCATTTTTGAAATTTCCATCATCCAATCCAATCCAACCTTGCGGGTTAAATTTGACCCACTTCCCAGGACCGAAGCTTAAATTTTGCATTCACATGTATTTTGCGCTAGAATTCAATATTATAATGACATGGAGCTGATCTGATGCTGGAGTAAGAAGGTGGTCATAGAATCTCTGCAAGGACACAACCCCATCGAATACGGGCTCGTTTTATTTGTCTTAACTTAATAGTTAGTTTTATTAACAAATAGAAATAAAAGCTTGTTTTGAAAACCGTTCTCTTTTCTTTTTTTTTTAATTCTAAACAAATCCCTACTAATATTATAAATGCGAAAGTAACTCTTTGATTAAATTTGGTATGAAGATAGAACTGAACTTGGGAAAGGACATAGGCTACTTTTTACTGCAATAATCGAGATACAAAGGCCAAAGCTAGGTGATTATAAAAATACATAAATCGTAGATGTAAAAATGTATCACTGTTTATCTCCTGTCAAAACTTCACAGGTTGCTAGGCTTAACACACTTGCATGGCAACCATAATGATAGTTTGTAAATGACATATAGACCAGTAGAGCAGGGTAGATAATTTTTGAAAACAAATAAAATTATAGTAGGATGAAACCTATTGGAAAAGGAGGAGAATATAAAATATATAGAATATATAATATAAAAATGAAATGAAAAATAATTTACGGGCGATCTGAGGTCGGGAAGGGGAAGGGGGAGGTTTTTGGGACCTTTAAGCGGGGCGTGAAAAAGCATCTCACTAAGCCGCCATAGTGTGGGCCGCCATAGTTTGGTAGCCCCGACTCTTGGATTCTGCTCATGCTTTCCATCAGGCATAATCCCTACTATAATATTGTGGGTTCTTCATTAGGTGGGTGTAGCCTAAGTTACTACCTAGACTACACCCGACGTCGGTATGCATGGCTACGCGTACGACGGATGTCCTAGTGGGACGGGGAGGCAAGTGATCAACACTAGATTGTAAAATTAATTGGCATAATTAATTATAGAAAAACAATAAAATTACAAATAAAATATTTGGTGACCTTTTGATGTTAAAAATAAGCGAATACAATGAAAACAATAACAGAAAAAAAAATCAATAAATGTAGGTTAAAGTAACTTGTAAAAAAAAACTACATTTACCTAAACAAAATGATGAAATATTAAATACAAAATTTGACTACCGGTTTGCTGACTCTGCCGGACTTGGTCGCGTACGGTGGCGTCGTGTGTCCGTCAGCTGTTGTCGCATTTTTGCCTTGTGGATTTTCTGCAGTCTGTGCGTTTTGAGGTTCATCGACATCTTGTACTATAAACGCTGGCTTTAAGCGATCGATAGAAACAACTGCGATGCGATTAGGCAACTGTATCTTGAAATATTTTTCGTGACGTTCCAATACTTTGTACGGACCTTCGTATGGTGAAACCAATGGCTTTTTCACAGCATCTGTCCTGACAAACACATAATTGCATGTGCTCATGTCGATTTTTGACAGGATATACATTCTTTGACCCAACGATTTACATCCTGATTCATGCTAGGCCAAAGTAATGTTTTTGAATTAGCTTCCTGGTAGTTCTGATTCCTGGGTGCGTGACGTCATTTAATGTACTGAATATTTGTTTACGAAATATGATCGGTACATACGGTCGCACTTCACCGGTTGATACTTTACAATACAGTGATTGACTGTCGTTTAAACTAAATTTCTTCCATTTCAATCTGTCATTTCGTAAAAGTTTCATCAATTCGGGATCAGCCATTTATTGCGCTGCGAACTCGTTCCAGTCGATCTTATCAGGGAAGTCAATTTGTAAAACTCGTGATGACGCGTCTGCCACCGCGTTTTGCGATCCGGAGAGGGGGGTCGGGTGCGGGGGTGCTCAGAGCGATGGCTTGTTTTAAACCATTCTTGCACTGACTGAAAGCTTCCCGGGTCTCGTCGTTCCTCTCGATGATGCTGTTATCTTGCATGCCTTGATGATTCACTTGCTCTTTTTGTTGATACTGGTTATCGTGGAGTTGGTACCTCAGGCATCAATGGCAATTTTCTTGCATGATGATGCGCTGGAGGAAATCACGTCGGTTGAACATCATGTCCGTTGAAGACTATGTCGGTTGAAAATCACGTCGGTTGAGCATCACGTCGGTTGAACGTCGGGTGAGCATCATTGTGGTCTCTTCATTGGTGGGTGTAGCCTAAGTTACTACCTAGACTACACCCGCCAATGAAGAACCCACAGTGGTGACCCCGACGTGATGCCCGACGTTCAACCGACGCTCAACCGACCTGATATCCAACCGCCGATGTTCAACCGACGTGATACTAAGGTTACACCCACACAGCAGAACCCACAATATTATAAATGCGAAAGTAACTCTGTCTGTCTGTCTGTCTCTATCTGTCACGTCTAAACCACTAAACCGATTTTGATGAAATTTGGTATGAAGATAGAACTGAACTTGGAAAATAACATAGGAGAGGTTATATATAGGGGACGAAAGTTTGTGTCGAAGTGCCTTATTATCAAACATAAAATCATGTAAAATTGTGAAGATTGTGAAGTGAAGAAACCCTTACCGTGTCGCGCGATATAAACGAATTCCACGCTGGCGAAGCCGCGGGTGGAAAGCTAGTATTATTTATAAACCGAAAACCGATCCTGAGGCGTATCTAGAACGTAAAGTGTCCGCGTGCAATTATTACTCTAGCGCATTTTAGTAAGCGCGCAAGTTCAATATAAGAACCATGGCCCGCGCTGCGGCGACCCTAAAAACCGCTGCGCCTGTGTGCACCGCACACCCTGCACTATAAGTAAAGACGCTCCTAAACCGATGGATGCGGGCAGCACCGGACCGGTTGCTGTGGGGAACCTTGGGTGTGGCCTATGTCTGTCTAACTGTCCAGCAGTGGACATCTTTTGGCTGAAATGATGATCATTTTGTATAAATAATTATTTTGCTATTTGTATCTTATTGTGCCGAATGTATAAAAACCTTTCATACTACGAACAGATCGATATAGTCTCAAAATTCATTAAAAGACTGTAATGTTATTAAGTAAAGACACCAATTTATTAAATTTTGCTTAACTTTAACTAAATTTGCGGTAGTAAAACCTCAGTTATTTGTTTTACTTATTTAACATGTATATAGAATTATAGTACGCAAAGTGTTTCCGTTATTGTGTCATTAAATTTTGCACATAGGGCAACGCAGTCCACATGTACTCTGTATGAGTTTACGCATATAAAAGTAATTAATTACCAGAACTAAAAATATGTAAATATAACTTGCTGTATACTGCATATGTTAATAATGAAGTTTACGCAACTTCTTTGTATTATATTACAAAGAAACTATCTCTAAAAATTGTAAAGTATTATCTGTGTGTTGCAAACAAATGATACACATTTGAAGAAAATTATAAACAAGCATCTTCTTTACTGATATCATCAACAACCCATGACGTCCCACTGCTGGGCTTGTCTCTCCTTTCAGGAGAGGGTGTACAATTATTGGCATCTAATCCATACTCATATTAGGTTAGTTAGGTTCCACATCGAATTCATGATGCCATGCTGATGTAAAATATAAATTTCAGAAATCTTTTCCTCATGCCATCTGTGCATAAAAAAACATTAAATCACGTAGAATTTAAGATTCAAGTCGTCTTTCTAAATTTGAACGAGAGCATAGCCTGGGCTTGTAATAGTTTATATTCTTCTGTTGGCTTTGAGTATTTTCGTAGTTTATTTATATGTACATCAGAAAAATTGCAAAAGCTACGAAAATACTCAATACGAAATACCTAACTAACGAAAGCAATACTAATACCAAATATCTAACTAATGAAAACAATACTAATACGAAAATACCTAGAATGCTGAATTTCGCGCTTCGGGTCGTTGATCTTGAATTCTTGACTAATACCGGTTGGGGGCTGGAGCTCGGATACCGTCTTTAAGGTGACACAAAACTATTGTCTTTTCTTTAAAAGGCTAGCCAAGACCCAATACCGTTCTCCTGCAGCTTTAATAGATCCAATGTTAACTGATAGTGAAATAAAATATGACTGCTTAAAAGTAATCAACTGAAAAAATAAGAAACTTCTAACGACAAAACTAAATCATCTTCAAAAAACATCAAATGAAACCTAAAAAGCGTCAAATAAACTAGTATGTCGCCATATTGTTTGTCGGGAGTTCAAATCCAACGTGGGACAACACTTTGTGTGATCCACAAGTTGTTGTTCTGAGTCTAGGTGTTCTTTGTGTCCGTTTCATATATGTTTGTAAAGTCCTCCGTGACACAGAATACAGTACATATATTCCTAATGCGGGAGTTGTCTTTTGAAAAAGAAAAAGATACCCTCGTATACATACATAGGCTGAAAACCGCATTACCGTTCTTCACATTGCACAGTCGGGTAAACAAGACACCAGAGTGAGAATTCCGTTGTCTGTTGGCTGTCAATTTCGACGTTTAAAATCGTCTGTAAAAGATTTTCTTAAAAAAATAAGCACCTTTTATCATATTCTGTAGCGTAGACTTTAGATACTTTTGATACAATTAAAAAGAAGTTGCAATATTAAATGTCAAACTTGACCACGCGATGCATCATTGAACGAATAAACCTTTCTATAGAAACTATAGCAATGTGTTGAATAATGCTATAGTTGTAATACCAAGGAATGCCAAACTAGAGGGTACAAGTGGCAGTACGCGGGCCGATGAAGCAACGTTTTGGTCAAGGCAATCTGCATCTCTTGACATATCAGATTGGCAACAAGCACTATCTAAGAGGAATCCATTTGCGAAATGATGCATCGTCCTATTATGTTGTGGCAGTGAAATATGGAGATATTATCTCTCCTATAATTGTTGTAATTATTATATAAAAAAAATTGCCGCTCTAAAAACAAAATGTTTAATGCTTATTTCTAATACTTTCTAGCCTGTCTATGCAAATATCTTAAAGGAATAAAATGGAAATGTTTTTTCTCATCAAATGTTTATTACAATCTATTTATTGAGAGCATCGAATTTCAGTTATCCCTTAGGGTTGCGGAGGTCCAATGCCAGACGCTCCGTGGAAAAATAATATTCAGGTAAAACCGGTTTAACTAGTAGCCGACCCCAAATAATATTGGGATAAGGCTAGGAAGATGATTGAGAGCATCGTAAAATTTGAGAGTTCATAGTTGATGTAAGCAACCATAGACTAATTAGAACCGTGGGAATTCCCCTTTTTATATATTTTTCGCAGCGATTCGCGCCGCTAAATATTTAAGAGTTCTATTGAGAGCCTGTATGTCTTACGTCAACCTTATTGACAATGGAATAAAATAAAAAGTGCACCTAATCGAGCAATCCATATTAATATCCAATTAAAGTAATTATTATTTATAATATTTTGTTTTGTGCACGTGACAGATTGACTGATTGGCCAATGAAATAATAAAATAGAGAAATAGAATAGAATATCGAATAGAAAACGATAAACTTGGCTTGGTGGGCTGATCTACTTTTTTAAAAGTCGTAGTCAGACGTTATATAGGAACGTACCATGACACTTTAGGAACGCGTGTACCTGTACAAACTTAAAAATGTGTATCTCTGTGCACGGATAATTGTGTCGATTATCTTGCTTCTCCAGTAACGTTGTTCAATCCAGTATCCTAAAAATCGTGTTTCATACTACTGAACTAAAACCGACATATAAATATATTTGGATACAAAATGGGAAAATATTAATTAAAAAGGACGACCCGAATGATACAAAAATCAGATCGATACGTACATTAACGGATATCAACATGTACCTAGTCGACAAATGATTCACTTACGTAACCCGTTTATAATTATCTGGATAAATAACCTTTAAAATTCGATGACCAATCATCTTATATCAAATCGAATATTACATATAAAAAATTCACAAGCATTGACAACTGGCATGAGTATGTATTGCAGTCTGGCACTGGCTTAAATATCGTTCATTTGAATATCAGATCTTTGAGAAAAAACTATAATCAACTACAGGTTTTAATAAATAATTGCATGGAAAAATTGGATATAATCGTACTCACAGAGATTAACATTACAAGACATGAAATACCATTATATCAACTGGAAGGGTACGACATACACATTAATATAAGAACAAATAAAAAAGGAGGCGGGATTTTATTGTATGTTAGTAATATATTAACCTTCACATCAAAACAAATCACCACCAACTACTATGAAATGATCCATGGCCAGCTATGCATAGAAGGTAGAAGAAACATTCACATTTTTGCTTTATATAGACCGCCACAAAATAGTAAACAAGTTTTCGTTGAAGAAATACGTAAATTATTATGTGAAATGCCTAAGGACTGCGAGTTAGTACTATTGGGGGATACAAACCTTGATCTTCTAGGCAAAAACAGTCTTATTAGCATCGCTAGTCAATACATGAACAATATGAGCGAGATAGGAATGGAATGTGCTATCCGTGACGTCACACGAGAAGAAGTCTACGCTGGCTCAGTGACTCGCACATGTATCGACCACCTGTGGGTTCGAACTCCGTGCGTGGTGAACTCGTATGTATTAACGTGTAAAATATCGGATCATTATCTCATCGGTGTGTGCATAGACAGTAGTGTTCACACAATAAGTCCTTCAAACGTATTACCAACATATAAAACTATTATTTGTGATAAAAAGGTAATGAAATATCTCGAAAGCGTATCATGGTCGGAGCTGTTAAGATGTAAGTGCCCTAATGATTTATATAATAAATTATGTATAGTTTTTTGTAATGCCTATGGTAGTGCGAAAAATAAAGTAAACATATCTAATAAACGACGGAGTAAGCCGTGGATAACAAAAACTCTTAAAGACATGATCAGTACGCGAGATAAGTTATTTAAATGTTGCAAAAACAGCCCCAATGACATGTATCTGCGTAAACAGTATAATAGCTATAGAAATAGAGTTAATAAATATATAAATAAAGCGAAAAATAAATATCGCCAATTAGAGATAAAAAAGTGTAACAAAAATATAAGAAAAATATGGGGTAGTATTAATTCATGGTTAGGGAAAGAAAAGCGGGGCATAGATACAACTATCTTGAAATATTTAGGAAAAACAAATAGTACATTAGATATATGTAATAATTTTTCACAAACTTTTACACAAGAAATTGTAGAAGTAAAACATAACTGTAACAGTAAATTTTTGAAAAGATCTGATTTTGTGAACAGTAGTAAAGTTTCAATGAGGTTTAAAAAAGCTTGTGAAAGTGACATAAGTAAAATTATTGATACGTTCAGTTGCAACAAAGCTGAGGGTTTCGATGAAATTCTTATTAAAGAAATAAAATCTTGTCGAGAACAATTGAGTTCAATTATAGCATTATTTATTAATTTATGTATAGAAAAAGGCACTTATCCCGATAAACTGAAGGTGGCGATTATAAGGCCCATATTTAAACAAGGGGACCATGCTAACTACTCAAATTATAGACCCATAGCTATATTGTCGGTACTAAATAAAATTGTTGAAAAATATGTTGTAGGGCAAATAAGTTCTTTTTTGGAAAACCATAACATTTTAACAAATGTCCAACATGGGTTCCGGCGGGGGCGAAGCACGGCGACGGCTTTGGCACAGTTAACAGACGATGTCAATCACTTTTTGGATGAGAGGAAGCAGGTGGTGGTGGTCTTCATTGATTTTAAAAAAGCTTTTGATACTCTGGAACACCACCAACTGCTCCAAGCTATGGAGGAATGCAGGGTCGCGGGACCCCTTAACAAGTGGCTCATGGCATACCTCAGCAACAGAACGTTATGTACGGCGATTGATGGCGTCATTGGCGAGCAAAGATCTGTCACGTGCGGCGTGCCGACCGGGTCCGTGTTCGGTCCCGTCGGATATATAATGCATGTAAACAGTATGTGTAATGTGGTACAAAATTGTCGTATATACATGTATGCTGACGATACCTGTTTGGTTTATGCTGATAAAGACATAAAAATAATCGAAACACACATTCAGCAAGATTTTACCAATATAATTAAATGGTCTCACGACAATGGCATTATAGTGAACATAAATAAAACAAAATGTATGCATATCCGATCCCCACATCTTAAAAATGTAGAACGATCGCCGGTAATAGTTGGACATAGCTATGAGTGTTTACACAGTAATAAAGTTGGACAGTGCGGGTGTGTGAATATAACAGTAGTAAACGAATATAGGTATTTGGGGATGACAATCGACAATAATTTTTCTTGGAAAATACATATTACATATCTGTGTGATAAGTTGAGATCAGTGTTGGTAAATTTTCGTCACCTTAGTTTATTGTTGGATAGGGCTACTTTGTACACAGTGTATTATGCACTCGTGGATTCGCTTATCTCTTATGGGCTGGCATGCTACGGTAACACATTCAAAACATATCTAGACAAAATAAAACAGTTACAAATAAGATTCATGAAACTACTGGTTCATAAAAAGGTAAAAGAACGGTGTAAACTAAATAATTATGAAGACTTGTTCGTCGAATGTAACATGCTTCCAGTTCATGAGAGGTCGGTGTTGATATTGGCATCAGAACATCTATGTAGCAATGAGTTCAAAATCAACTCAACATATTGTAGACCTCAAAGAGACAGATACTTGAAAAGATTTATTGTACCCACTTTTAACAATTATTATGGACAAAGATGTAGAAAATATTTAGTGCCAGTTATATTTAATAGCTTACCGATAGAAATTGAAAATACGTGTACTACAAAAAGATCTTTCAGAAATAAACTTAGTAAGTACCTTCTCGATAAGTATTATGCAGATCTCATGTCAGATGTATCCAGATAGGAATTCTTCATGCTGTGGGGTCAACCACAATTGTTGTGCTAAGCCCAACAGCAGGTACAGTATGGATATGCATGTGTATATGTATGTGAGTATGTATGTAAATAAAAATATATGTAGAAGTTTTATTTTATTCAATGTAACAGGAACGAAATTGTGAAGATTGTATAAATGTAGTATAGTGTAGTAGTAAACATTATGTCGCGGAATAGAATATATATTTTGTACATTGCTTTTATATTGATTATAGGGAGCTACATCTGCCAACAAACTGAGATAACAGTTTGGCAGAAGTATTGTATGTTAGTAGAAGCAGTACTATTATTTGAATAAATTATTTTTATTTATTTATTTATTTTATTTATACTTCTTGAGTGTCGTTTTTTGTCGTAGTTGGGTTTTGGTTTTTACTTTTTTTATAAACTTGGTTTAACATAGTACCTACCATATTTTCGAATTTTGAGATGAAGTATCTTTAACCGGGTATATACTCTATCACTTAGCAGCTATAAACCTAAATTCACGTTTATACGGTTCAATAAATCGTCAAGTTACCTCGAAGGTTACTACTTGAGCAAACCTATAATCCTGTTGTAATTTTTGCCAGGAAGGATGTAAGGATGTAACATTATCCGTAGAAGTGCAATAGGTTATTAAACATGTTTTTATTGCACGTAATTATAGCGGTAATCAAATTTGTAATATATACAAATAAATAAAATTGTAGTGTGTGTTTGTAATATCAGATAAACAGTTTTTTACTCAATGCATTTCAAAGTATTTACTATAATAATATTTATTAATATTGTAATAATTATAATATAATAATTAATAATATTGTATTTAATAATAATATTAATAAATATTTCGGACATCTTACACACAACGTCATCTAGTCCCAAACTAAGCTGAGCTTGTACTATAGTTACTAGAAAAACTGATATAAATACATAATCATACTTTTCTTTTCTAAAGAAAATTTTATATTATACATAGAAAAAACCAGACTCCGAAACAAATATTTGCGGATCACACAAATAGTTGGTCCGACCCGGGAATCGAACCCGAGATCTCAGTCAAACAGCAGCCGTATACACTAACTACTACACCAACAAGGCAGTCATAATTTATACTAATGACTAATAATAGTAATAAACATAAAGTCTTTGCCGCGCTTTTGAGAAAGAAATAAACTATATTTTTTTTATTGTAATATTACTTGGTGTTTAAGCCGACGCTACATTACCAATGAAGTTCGTTAGTTAATCTAGTCCAATTCTTATTTGAAACGCATTGTACATTGTATAGTTAAACGGGACACTGAACAAATGATCATCATCGTCATACAACATATTATGACCGAAGTGGTAATCAAACCACCGCCTGATATACCACTTAAGATCACCAATCACTTTATTAACAAACCTTAGAAAGAAGTATCCTACTAATATTATAAACGCGAAAGTTCGTGTGTATGTATGTGTGTATGTATGTTTTTTTGCTCTTTCACGTAAATAGAGCATAAATATATCAGATTAACACATAGGCTACTTTTTACTGCATTAATCGAGATACACGAGCGAAAGCAAAAATACATAAATCGTAGATGTCAAAATGTATCACGGTTTATCTCCTGTCAAAACTTCACAGGTTGCTAGGTATAACAAACTTGCATAGCAACCATAATGATAGTTTGTAAATGGTTAATTTAAAAATGAGTTCTGGATAAGAATATATGTAGGCTAATTTTTATCCCGAAAATACGCGGTTAACACCGCGGGGCGCAGCTAGTTTTAAATATAAAAATAAATTACATTGTTGTAGTCCCAATATCGCCGCAATTTTCTACCCATTAATATAATATAAACACGCAATGGTCCTTACGCAATTAAAACTATTATTACGTGCTAATGCGCAACACTAAGATAAAAAAAAACGAATATTGCGAATGTACATTGTGTGAGAGCGTTTGTAAACTTGTAGTGGTTACCATTCATGTCACGGACATGGCCCTTCGCACTTGTGTAATAACTCTCGATAACCTTGCCCCTTGGGGGAGGTCTTCGTACAGCAGTGGACGGCGATAGACTGGTGATAAGAGAGCGTGTCAGTATCGCGTTATTAATGGATATAGAAGAATAAATAACAATACAGAGGAAGAAGCAGCACATATTTAAGTTATTATTAAATGTACATTATGCGAGATTTTTGTAATGGTTACTGAGTATGTCAAGGACATGGTCCTTCGAATTGTCGTTTAGCTTGCTGGACTGCCCTGTTGGTCTAGTGGTTAGCATATGTGGCTGCTGATCAAGTGGTCTCAGGTTCGATTCCTGTGTCGGACCAAATGTTTGTGTGATCCACAAATATTAGTTTCGGAGTCAGGGTGTTTTCTATGTAGAATTTGTATGTATTTACAAAAAAAAACTATGTTTATGTATTTATATCAGTTGTTTAGTACCCATAATACAAGCCCTACTTAGTTTGGGACTATATGACGTTGTATGTAAGATGTCCGAAATATTTATTTATTTATTTTAGGGAGGTCATCGTACAGCAATAGACGATGATAAACTGGTTATAAACCTCGATAGAGAACATAAGAGTATAAGTCAAGCGTCGTCAATAGAGATAAAAGAAGAGAAGGATAAACAACAAGACAGAGGAAGAAGCAACACACATCTAAGTTATGCGAGATCATTTGTTGAAGTTAACATAAATGTCAATGACATAGTACTTCGAACTTATATAATAATTTCGATAACTTTGCCTCTTTAGGGAGGTCTTCGTACAGCAGTGGAGCGCGATGCACTAGTGATGTATGTCGATAGATAACGTGTCAGTCATCAGTCGAGAAAAACATAGAGGAGCATAAACAACAAGACAAAGGAAGAAGTGACTTCTTTAACAACTCTTGTACCAATGCAGCGTGCTTAAGAGTTACACGTGTAGCCTTGGAAGTCAGCGGATTAGAGGAGCAAACACTGGCGTAGCTGAAACTCACTACGATATTTTAAGGAGAGTACCTATAGGCAATAACGGGTCTGCAATAGTGTGGGTCACCAAGCTGCATTGTCTACATTGGCAATGACCACCACTCATGGTTTCTACTCATGCGTTCACTAGCAATTAGCTGATAATATAAGCAGTAACTTAGGCTACTTTTTGGACTAACTTCACCCCGCGGCATCACTCGCGGGTAGGAACACTACAACCACGGGTAACGCCGTGAGACTCAACAAGTAGGATACAAAATTAAGAAAAGTTGTATATATTGAAAGAATCACGACGATAATCGCGGATTAAGCTGAGACTCAGGTAAAAGCTGGTAAATTTTTTGCGAAGCACCTGTTGTAATAAAATAGCAAAACCTTATTCATATTGAATAAAAATCTTATTAACTATGGGTTTATTTCAGGTACATTACATCACTTCAACAGCCTTTTACAGTCCACTACTGGATATAGGTCTTTCTAAATTAGATAAAATAGTTTCAAACGCATTCAGTCACAAAACGAATATCTATTTTTATGTTAGAGTAATTATCCAATTGTGTTTTGGGCTTATTTTTATTTTTCAAAGTCGTAAAGTCAAGTTGATTTCAGCACGAATGGGAAGGCTTAATCGGGGCAGTACTATCCTCACACAGAAGACCAACCTCAAATGACAGCATTCCTGCTGTCGTATTTTGTTGGTGAATGCGAGGCTGGAAGCCCAATGATATAAAAACATCTCACTATCCTGCTATAGTGTGACATGCTGCATTGCCTGTTTTTACGATGACTATGGTGACCCCTACTATTGAATTCCACTAATGCTTTAGGTGCATCAGGCAGAGTGTGATCCGTCACACAGGCCTGTCCTAGTACGGATACCAGTCTCTCACATAGGAGCATGGCAATATGTCAAATGTAAGTTTATTTTGTAATGCATAATGTAAAGTTATACTATGTGAGAGAAACAATTAATACAATTATAATTATAAAGTGAATCTGCTTTGGTAGGCCTGAATATTAAAAAAAATTTCTCATACAAAGACTTGCAAACGTTGAGCATTTCTCGGTGCATTGAGGTGCTTTAGAGGTTCATTTAAAAAGTGTTATTTATTTAAATTGCAAACTTTTGATCTTCGTCAGACTTCAGCAGAGTAAATGGTAATATATTTTTTAAGTTTTCATGAACATCACGTATCTAGTCAATTACAAAGATCCCTTTTCGGCAACTACAAAAAAGGAATATTATTCTCAATTTTGTGACCCCAAATTTATAATAACCCCTATTTTATAGTCAGCAAAATACTATTTGATTTGGATGTATATAGGATGGTTCCGATCCGTTGGGTCTTTTCCAAAAAAAAATTGTTCTTGGATAGAAAATGTGTGAATGAAATATAATATCTATATCTAATTCTTCTAATTTGAAACATTAATTAAAAAATGTATGCTTTCTTAGTAATAATGGTAACATGAATCAGAAAAAGGTTCAACGAGTACTATTAAAGCACGTTCATATTAACAAAGACAAAATATTTTATCATGTAATTGGATGAAGAAATATTCTATGTTACTATTAGAATTTAGAAATTTCGTGTTTTAAATAGGACTTTAAAAATTTAAAGAAAAGGCAGGTAGTCTTACAGTAGACCAAATTGAAATTACAGCGTTAATGTTTCGAAGATACAATGGTGAAGTATCATCTCAATAAGCCGTCATAGAGTGGTTCACCATTCTGTATTGTTGTATTCTCTGCATTCACAATGATGATGGAGACTACTACTCTTGGATTCTGCTCATTCATTATCATCATCAACAGCCTTTAACAGTCCACTGCTGGACACAGGCCTCTCCTTTGAAAGGAGGTTTTGGCCTACTATACCACGCTGGCCAGACGGGTTGGTATAGGGTTTGTTTCAAGTTTTCCTTCTATTGGCAGTGATGTTAGCTGCTTATTTTGTTCCTTTAGTCGCCTCTTACGACACCCATGGAATGAATAGGGGTGGTAACACTTTTTATTCTTAATCCGTCACCACACGGACAGCTCATTGTCTCTCCTAAACAAATAATAGACTGTTAAAGAACTTAACAGCAAAGGATCAGTTGCGGAGAGACTCGGAGAGAAGCCTATGTCCAGCTGTGGACGTCTTTCGGCAGAAACAATGATTATGGTGAAAGAACTAGATAAGATAGATGAAATGACATCCTTCGAGGGTCGTAAGAGACGACTAAGGTAGTAAATTAATGTTGTTGCCATTGCAACTGTAATATTTAGCAATATTAAAGCTGAAGTTTGTAATTTTTATGTGTTCTATACATTGATCTTCATTACTTGTCGTTAAAGGCTAGGAACTCAACACCCGGATTTATCCACATTTTCTATATAAATATATAATATATACATACATTTAATGAATAAACTACCATTCGAGACGGAACCAATGATCGTGTTTGCAACAATTTTTGCAATGGCATGGCTAGGTGGGAAGTGATCCATATCCAGCAGCTTAGCAAACAGTATCACTAACTACTAGCAGCAAACACCTTTCAACACACTCAATCTACTAGAATAAAAAACGGTATGGCATAAATATCACTTTGAACTATTAAAAATTCTACATACCGAGTTTATCAGTACAATATGAGGCCTTACGTGCTTTTATTGAATACAGGACAAACAATGGCAGCAGTTTCGTTGATAGATACATAGGTTTATTAACGCTATCGTTGAATGCAGGAGGGTATATAAATTAGGTCTGAAATTTCAAAACTATTAGAGCTCAAACAATATGGGTCACTATCAAGTCTATATACTAACATTATACTTAGGAGTGTTACAGGTAAGCTTCATGTATACTTCTTTTAAGTGACAGTTTTCCAATCTTATGCCGGTATCAAATTGAAATCATAGCCGAAGAACAAGTACCGCGATTAAAAAGGCAATAGAGCCACGCTGATCCAGCACGAATGGGCCGGCTCGACCGGGACAGTACTGCCATCACACAGAATACCAGCCTATAATGACAGCATTCGTTCTGTCGTATTTGGATGATGAGTGTGAGACAGGAGGCGCAATGATGCAAAAGCGTCGCAATAGGCCGCTATAGTCTGGATCACCATGCTGCAACATCTGAACTCACAATGAGAATGGTAACACCCTATTACAGGTATAGTCACTTAGGTTGGCTGAAATTAAACAAAAAAAAAAATGGGCAAGATGGCATGCAGGAGCCAAAGAAGAAGAAATCTATCAATGAGGCCTGTGTCCAATAGTGAACTGCATTAGCTGATGATGCTGGTGATAAATATCACTAAAGGAATATCTTATAGCGGTTTTACATAGTACTTGTATATTTATCTATTTTGAGATACAGACATTCACAGATGTAATGATATTTTCTCAACATATAATCTAAAATCTAACAGATTGAAGGCTAAGAGAAAACTAAAATAAAAATCAAGTACCTAGTATTATAAAGTAGGTAAACTAATATATTTTAACAAAATCTTTTACATTTTGTTTTAGTTGGATGTTCATCAAACAGCACCCGTCAATCATCAAGCATTTGTAAAGCTAGGGACACCAATCACTTATGTGGCAAGATATCCAATTTATACATGTCCCATATCAAGTTATTCATGGATTAATAACAGACATAGAAATCTAGACTATAGAATATATCAACCTAATGGAGTTAGAATACGTAATGTACCAACAATACCTGACGCGGGAACGGCTAGCGATTTAACGGATATTAGGACGCCAAGTCAATTACCAAATTATAATACTACACCACATGTTAATGTAACAACGAATATTAATCTGGTGTTTGGAGTTCAACATGACAAAGATGAAAATAGTGAAAAACCAAATAGTAGTGAAAAAACAACTGTTATTGCGGATTCTGGTACTACAGTTACACCTCACACTATACACAAGAGTGGTGCAACATCAATTTCTAATAGTGCTGCTGGTATAAGGTCTAGTACTCCAAATGCAAATGATAACACAAATAATAGTGGTGCTATTAAAGCAAGTTCGAGCTCCGTAGTGATTATAAAAGATGAAACAAGTAATTCTGATACTGCTGTAGCAGAGCCCAGGTCAGATGTGACCAGTGAGTATGGTTCAACTAGTGCTGTTCAACCAGGCACAGCTTCAGACTCTGATGATGCTACCGCTTCAGGATCTAATACTGTTACTACAAGTACTGGTAATACTAGTCTCAGTAATGATGATACTACTACAATAGTCACCGATTCAGATGAGTGTACTGATGATGGTACAACTACTGCAATTTCGTCTCCTCTTACTGCAGCTTCACGCTCAGATGGCGTGGTCGCTGCGGGATCAAGTACTGCCACTACAAGTCATGATAACACATCTTCAAGGAATGGTGAATCCATTACATCAGGCACCAGTTCTAAAGTATTGAGTGAAAATGGCACATCCAGTGCAGTTTCTAGTGTTACTACCTCAGGCCCTGATGCCGCAGCAGGCGCTACCTCTACTGGTACAACTTCAACATCTGATCTGGCAGTCGCTGTGGGGTCAAGTTCTGCCACTTTAAATAATGATGATACCAGCTCAAGTAGTGGTAACTCTAACGCAGCAGAGCCCAGTTCAGGTGTGACCAGTGAAGATGATTCAGCTAGTACTATTTTACCAGGCACAGCTTCAGACTCTGATGCTGCTTCTGCTATGGGATCCACTTCAGTTACTACAAGTGATGGTAATACTGGTTCAAGTAGTGACAATGCTTCTGAAACAGTCACCGATTCAGATGAGTGTACTGATGATAGCACAGCCACTGCAGTTTCCACTGGTGCAGCTTCAGGCTCAGATGGTGTGGTTGCTGCGGGATCAAGTACTGCCACTACAAGTAATGATAACACAGCTTCAAGGAATGGTGAAGCCACTGCATCAGGCACCAGTTCTAAAGTATTCAGTGAAAATGGCACATCCAGTGCAGTTTCTACTGTTGCTGCTTCGGGCTCTAATGGCACAGCAGGTGCAACCTCTGCTGGTGCAACTTCGACATCTAATGACGCTGTCGCTATGGGGTTAAGTACTGCCACTTTTAATAATGAAGATACAAGTTTAAGTAGTGGTGACTCTATTAATAAGCCTCCAAATAATGGTGAAGCTACTGCAGCAGGCACGAGTTCTAGATTAGTCAGTGAAGATGGCACATCCAGTGCAGTTTCTACTGTTGCTACCTCAGGCCCTGATGGCGCAGCAGGCGCTACCTCTACTGGTACAACTTCAACATCTGATCTGGCAGTCACTGTCGGGTCAAGTACTGACACTTTAAATAATGACGATACCAGCTCAAGTAGTGGTAACTCTAACGCAGCAGAGCCCAGTTCAGGTGTGACCAGTGAAGATGATTCAGCTAGTACTATTTTACCAGGCACAGCTTCAGACTCTAATGCTGCTTCTGCTATGGGATCCACTTCAGTTACTACAAGTGATGGTAATACTGGTTCAAGTAGTGACAATGCTTCTGAAACAGTCACCGATTCAGATGAGTGTAATGATGATAGCACAGCCACTGCAGTGTCCACTGGTGTAGCTTCAGGCTCAAATGGCGTGGTCGCTGCGGGATCAAGTACTGCCACTACAAGAAATGATAACACAGCTTCAAGGAATGGTGAAGCCACTGCATCAGGCACCAGTTCTAAAGTATTCAGTGAAAATGGCACATCCAGTGCAGTTTCTACTGTTGCTGCTTCGGGCTCTAATGGCACAGCAGGTGCAACCTCTGCTGGTGCAACTTCGACATCTAATGACGCTGTCGCTATGAGGTCAAGTACTGCCACTTTTAATAATGAAGATACAAGTTCACATAGTGGTGACTCTACTAATAAGCCTCCAAATAATGGTGAAGCTACTGCAGCAGGCACTAGTTCTAAATTAGTCAGTGAAGATGGCACATCCAGTGCAGTTTCTACTGTTGCTACCTCAGGCCCTAATGGCGCAGCAGGCGCTACCTCTACTGGTACAACTTCAACATCTGATCTGGCAGTCACTGTCGGGTCAAGTACTGACACTTTAAATAATGATGATACGAGCTCAAATAGCAGTAACTCTAACGCAGCAGAGCCCAGTTCAGGTGTGACGAATGAAGATGATTCACCTAGTACTATTTTAGCAGGCACGACTTCAAATTCTGATGTTGCTTCTGCTACGGGATCCACTTCAGTTACTACAAGTGATGGTAATACTGGTTCAAGTTGTGACAAGACTTCTGAAACAGTCACCGAATCAGATGAGTGTACTGATGATGGCACAGCCACTGAAGTTTCTACTGGTGCAGCTTCAGGCTCAGATGGCGTATTCGCTGCGGGATCAAGTACTGCCACTACAAGCAATGATAACACAGCTTCAAGGAATGGTGAAGCCACTGCATCAGGCACCAGTTCTAAAGTATTCAGTGAAAATGGCACATCCAGTGCAGTTTCTACTGTTGCTGCTTCGGGCTCTAATGGCACAGCAGGTGCAACCACTGCTGGTGCAACTTCGACATCTAATGACGCTGTCGCTATGGGGTTAAGTACTGCCACTTTTAATAATGAAGATACAAGTTTAAGTAGTGGTGACTCTACTAATAAGCCTCCAAATAATGGTGAAGCTACTGCAGCAGGCACGAGTTCTAGATTCAGTGAAGATGGCACATCCAGTGCAGTTTCTACTGTTGCTACCTCAGGCCCTGATGGCGCAGCAGGCGCTACCTCTACTGGTACAACTTCAACATCTGATCTGGCAGTCACTGTCGGGTCAAGTACTGACACTTTAAATAATGACGATACCAGCTCAAGTAGTGGTAACTCTAACGCAGCAGAGCCCAGTTCAGGTGTGACCAGTGAAGATGATTCAGCTAGTACTATTTTACCAGGCACAGCTTCAGACTCTAATGCTGCTTCTGCTATGGGATCCACTTCAGTTACTACAAGTGATGGTAATACTGGTTCAAGTAGTGACAATGCTTCTGAAACAGTCACCGATTCAGATGAGTGTAATGATGATAGCACAGCCACTGCAGTGTCCACTGGTGTAGCTTCAGGCTCAAATGGCGTGGTCGCTGCGGGATCAAGTACTGCCACTACAAGAAATGATAACACAGCTTCAAGGAATGGTGAAGCCACTGCATCAGGCACCAGTTCTAAAGTATTCAGTGAAAATGGCACATCCAGTGCAGTTTCTACTGTTGCTGCTTCGGGCTCTAATGGCGCAGCAGGCGCTACCTCTACTGGTACAACTTCAACATCTGATCTGGCAGTCACTGTCGGGTCAAGTACTGACACTTTAAATAATGATGATACGAGCTCAAATAGCAGTAACTCTAACGCAGCAGAGCCCAGTTCAGGTGTGACGAATGAAGATGATTCACCTAGTACTATTTTAGCAGGCACGACTTCAAATTCTGATGTTGCTTCTGCTACGGGATCCACTTCAGTTACTACAAGTGATGGTAATACTGGTTCAAGTTGTGACAAGACTTCTGAAACAGTCACCGAATCAGATGAGTGTACTGATGATGGCACAGCCACTGAAGTTTCTACTGGTGCAGCTTCAGGCTCAGATGGCGTATTCGCTGCGGGATCAAGTACTGCTACTACAAGTAACGATCACACAGCTTCAAGAAATGGTGAAGCCACAGCATTAGGCACCAGTTCAAAAGTATTCAGTGAGAATGGCACATCTAGTGCAGTTTCTACTGTTACTGCCTCAGGCTCTAATGGCACAGCTGGCGCAACCTCTGCTGGTGCAGCTTTGACATCTAATGACGCTGTCACTATGGCGTCAAGTACTGCCACTTTTAAAAATGATGATACCAGTTCAAGTAGTGGTGACTCTACTAATAAGCCTTCAAATAATGGTGAAGCTACTGCAGCAGGCACAAGCTCTAAAGTATTCAGTGAAAATGGCACATCCAGTGCAGTTTCTACTGTGGCTGCCTCGGGCTCTGATGGTACGACAGGCGCAAACTCGATTAGTGCAGCTTCGATATCTGATGACGCTGTCGCTATGGTGTCAAGTATTGCTACTTCAAATATTTATAATATGAATTCAAATAGGAATGACTCTAATGTAGCAGGGCCTGGTTCAAGTGTGACCAATGGTTCAGCTAATGCTATTTCGGCAGGCGCAGCTTCAAACTCTGATGATGCTGCCGCTACGAATAATGGTAATATTGGTTCAAGTAATGACGATACTACTGGAACAGTCATCAATCCAGAGAGAGAGATCCATATTGATGATGGTACAGCTACTGCAGTTTCAACTGGTGCAGCTTCAGGCTCTGATGATGATGCCGCTACGGAATCAAGTACTACCACTTAAAGTGATAGCACAGCTTCGAATTATAGTGATGCTACTGCAGCAGTTACCAATTTAGGTGTGACGAGTAAAGATGCCTTAGCAAGTGCAACTTCTTCTAGTGCAGCTTCAACATCTGATGGCGCATCCGCTATTGAATCAACTACTATCACTTCAAAAAATGATGATACTAGTTCAAGTAATGGTGAATCTACTAATAAGCCTTTAAATAATGGTGAAGCCACTGCAGCAGTCACCCGTTCTGGAGTATATAGTGAAGATAACACATCCAGTTCAGTTGCTACTGTTGCTGCCTCAGGCTCTAATGGCACAGCAGGCGTAACTTCCACTGGTATAGGTTCGACATCTAATGACGCTGTCGCTGTGAGGTCAAGTACAGCCACTTTAAATAATCATGAAACCAGCTCAAGTAGTGGTAAATCTAACGCAGCTGAGCCCAGTTCAGGTGTGACCACTGAAGATAATTCAGCTAGTAACTTTTCAGGAGGCACAGCTTCAGACTCTGATGGTGCTTCTGCTACGGGATCTAGTGCTGTCACTACAAGTAATGGTAATACTGGTTTAAGTAATGATGATACTACTGGAACAGTCATCGATCTCGATGAGTGTACTGATGATGGCACAGCCACTGCAGTTTCGACTGGTGCAGTTTCAGGCTCTGATGGAATTGGCACTGCGGGGTCAGATACTGCCACTTCAAATAAGAATGACACTAGTTCAAGCAGTGGTGTCTCGAAAATTAATGCACCAAATAATGGTTATGCTACTGCCGCGAGCACCAGTTCAAGATCATTCAGTGAAGATGGCACTGTCACTACAGTTTCTAATGTTGCTGCCTCACACTCTGATGGCACACCAGGCGTAACCCCTACTGGTGCAGCTTCGACATCTGATGGCTCTGAGGCTGTGGTATCAAGTACTGCCACTTCAAACTATGATGAAACCAGTTCAAGTATTGGTGACACTACTACAACAGTGCCAAGGGCAGATGTATCCAGTGAAGATGGCTCAGTCAGTGCCATTTCTGCAATTGCTACTTCAGGCTCTGAGGGCACAGCAGGCGCAACCTCTTCTGACGCGCTATCGAAATCTGATGGGGGTGTTACTGTGGGATCAAGAACTGTAACTGCAAATAATGATGGATCCAGTTCAAGTAATGCAGCAGAGCCCAGGTCAAATGGGACCGATGACAATGGTGCAGCCAGTACTGTTTCTACAGGCGCAGCTTCAACCTCTGATGGCGCTGCCACAACAGGATCTAATACTGCCACTATAAGTAACGATAACACCGTAGTAGGCACCGATTCAGAAGAGTTCACTAATGATGGCAAAGCCACTGCGGTTTCTAGTTATGCAATCTCAGATTCTAATGGCGCTGCCTCTACTGGATCTAGTGTAGTCACTACAGGTAATGATAACACAGTTCCAAGTAATAACGATGCCATCGGAGTAGTAACTGATTCAGATGAGGCCACTAATAGCATAGCCACGGCAGTTTCTCATGGTGCAGCTTCAGGCTCTGATGGCGCTGCCGCTGCGGGATCTAGTGCTGTCACCTCAAGTAACGATAATACTGTCCCAAATAATATCAGTGATACTGATTCGTAAAGATGACAAAGCAGACGCAGTCTCTACGGGTGCAGCTTTAAGATCCGATCAATGCAAGTAGTTGCAGTAAACCCCAGCGCGACCAGTTAAAAAACCTTTTTGGCATTCATAGCTCTAGAACAAAAAAGCAACCGTCTATTTCTATCATTAAACCAAAAGTCAACCTTAAGTTTTGTGTAAATAATCTTCTATAAATTAATCTATAGAAAACATAATGGTGTGTTTTAGGAAAAAGTTTCTGTTATTAATTAATTTACTTTTAATGAAGGCTGGCAGACTAATAATACAGTGTTTAAATATATAGAATAATTATAATGCTTACGAAAAGCCTCCACACATACATATATATGCATAAAAGTAACCAGATGTTTACATTTTTTTTTACATATTACAAGAGTTTATAATTTGTTATCAAACATAAAAGAGCCAAGGTAAATGATGCTAATCTATATGTATACTTTTATTATAAAGATTGATTTGATTGTTGATTTGTTCGAACCGTATGGAATATCTAAAACGTGTAGGTATGAAATATTATTTATTTCATACTTTGCCAAGGTATTTTATATAATGCCGAATGCGTAGTCGGTAAGTACGGGGCCAGTTCAAAAACAAACTATGTACTTAAACTCATTAGCAACAAGAACAGAGTGTATCTGGCGCACAGCAGCGCTAGTTATCATCTAAACCAACATAATATTAAATAAAGTTGATTGGATGCAAACAAAAATGTTTCATTTGCCCATCATTTCATAGAGACTCACATATCAAAGTCCTACATTGTTTTGAAATGTTTCATTTACTCCTCGTTTACTAGATAAATAAAATAAATAAATAAATATTCCGGACTTTATACACACAACACCATCTAGTCCATAACTAAGCAGAGCTTGTACACATATATTATTATGGGTACTAGACAAATGATATAAACACATTAAACATACTTTTTTTTGTAAGTACATACATACTATACATCGAAAACACCCAAACTCCGAAACAAATATTAGCGGATCACACAAACATTTGGTCCGACTCGGGAATCGAACCCGAGACCTCTTGATCAGCAGCCGCATACGTAAACTACTAGACCAACAACGCAGTCAAGATACTTACTTACTCAAGATACTTACATAACATTGATAAATACAGATTTTTTTTTTATTTTACATATTGCCGGTAGAACAGCAGATATTCTACACAATCCCCAGGCATTATATACAATACCTAGTTAAAGTATGTACTGGACATTAATATTCATAATATTTAATACATTGCCAGGACGCCTCAGGTACCCTAATTAATGTCTAGGTATGCTATAGAATGCCGGAATAATACAGATTGCCGGTATATTACGTATATGTATACATATGACGGAAGACATATATTTTGCCCATATTTTCATTTTTGGTAGATACCTGTCGCAGTGAGAGAAAAGGATTTCTTTTAATTTGATTACATATTATTTTCTACTACTTATAAAAATAATAAAGTGGAATATCATTCATTAAATACTTAAGATTTTAACGACTTTTTACATTATTTATGTAAACCTACAAGAGCTGCTGTTTAAGTTTCTTTCGCATTGACAACATGCAAGTATTAAGTTTCCCACCATGTAACATAACCAATCATTATATTGTTTAGCTTAACAAACAAAGGGACAATTGTTTACATTTGTATGACTATTTTTAAGTATTCATTATTTTATGTATGGTAAAGAAAACAAAACAAGAGAAATGACAAATTCATGACAACCGAGACAACGTGCTCTCAGAGGCACGTGTATTGTATCACCGCCCAATTTCCACACGGCTTGTATCCCGGGCTGTTATAAGAAATTCTTGGAAGAAAAACTAAATTGTGATTTTGGCCCGACACGGAAATCCAATCAAGAATTCTTAATCGGCAGTCGCATACGCTTACAGAGTAAACCAGACGGACCAGCTAGTCTTACAACATAATGTACAAATGAATTTTGTAAAATGTGTAATTAAAATAAAAATTAAACTAATAATAAAAATCGGACAAGTGCGTGTCATGTCACGCATAGAATAAGGTGCCTTAGTCATATACGATATTAAGTGGATTTAAAATAATGTACCAAAGAATATAATATATATTATACGTTATTTCTATACGAAGTTTTCCCAGTAAGAGAATTTCACTAGGTATTCCTCTATAACTCCTGAACTAACAAAGTTATCTAAGCCGTTATAGTTTTTCATTGAAGTTTATCATATGGACTACCATCATGATTTTTTCCAGATTTCTTGAGCTCGCCGTTTAACTTTTATATAGTTTAGCGTAATAGAAATACATATTCATGCAAAGTTTTAAGTTTCTAGCACTAACCGTTTGAATGCTAAGTCGAGGACGGAAGGACGGACGGACATGACGGATCTATAAGAATTCCGAGTCATGAGCTACGGAACTCTAAAATAAATTTGTAATTTAATTACTAACTATGTGACGAAGAGAATCTTGCAAATGTGTCCGATGACTTCAAGGACGAAAGAAGTAGTTAAAAAGTCATGAAAAATATGAAACTTAATTTATGGATAGCCTTATATGAATTGATCTATTATTCCACAAACAAACTGAATCCAGAGTTTATTCACAAGTAACGTTACAGTCAGTACTTACAGCGGGGCCTAACTGGACGAGAGGTTCTCTCAATAGAGTACAGTGGAAACAGCTGGAGGAAGCCTTTGCCAGGAGGCATGCTGAACTGAATTATATACTTTAGCAACGCAATAATAAAAATCATTTCAGAATAAAAGGCTTATAATAATAACCATTACAGCCAAATAAAGTTCACTTTAAATCATAGGTTAAAATTCATGTTTTTAATACAGTCACCCTATCGGCATTCAAACCAGCAAACACACAACGTCATCACATAAACTAATGATTTCTCGGAACTCGCAACACTTCCACACCTGATCACACTTTTATCGTATACAAATAATGAACCCTACGTGCTCATCTGCTGATGCGGATTCAACAATAGCAATAGGTATGAGGAATACGTCAAGTAATGCTATCAGTGAACATTCGAGGGTATATAAGGTAGGGCTGATATTTCAACACCACTAAAACTCAAACAATATGGGTTCCTATCAAGTGTTTGTATTGGTATTATATTTTGTAGTGTTACAGGTAAGGAATTATTTGTCTACTTGTTTTCATTGTAGTTAATTAGCATAATTATATCATATTTATTTTTTAGAATGCATTGGTATTTATAAAGGTAGTAGGTAGTAGTAGGAAGACTAGTCACAGGCAGTAGAGCCATGTTGATTTCAGCCTGAATGTGCCGGCTCGACCGGGGCGGTACTACCCTCGCATAGACGACCAACCTAAACGAGACAGCATTCGGGCTCTAGTATTTCGTTGGTGTGTGCGAGACCAGAGGCCAAATGAGGCAGAAGCATCTCACCAGGCCGATATAATGAGGGTCACCATACTGCATTGTGTGCACTCACAATGAGGATGTGACCAACACTTTTGGATACTGCTCATGCTTTTCATCAGGCGGAGCAAAGTCACTTTGGCAGGCTTAAAAAAAACAATAGAGTAGTAAAACTTACAGTGGAAGTACAGTACGGATTGAAGAGAATGAATGACAATATTTAAAGCATTTACAAGTAAGTACGAATCTACAAGTAGCTGCCGTTCATTCTTCCTATTGCGGACACCAATTATGTAGGCGTTTTAACATTAGTAAAGAAAAAAATAAAACAATGCCTGTCTGCAAATGATACTATATTAGTACCTACTTTTTGGGCGTGATTCCGCCTACTTGTGTGTTGGTTATCGCGGTAAAAAGTAGCCTATGTACTTCCTCAAAAACAAAGTATCATGGTTGCCTGGAAGAGATTGCCTTCGGGCGATAAGGCCGCCACTTGTACCTCCTAGTATAAGCTACCGTTGTATATTATTATTCTGGTGTACAATAAAGAGTATATAAAGTGTTTAAGCACTTAGAACACTCTTTTTTTTTCTACTACTAATAAGAAAATTCGCGGCAAACGTAGTGTAGAATTTCTACAGGCCAAGTAGAGTAAGGACTTGCGCATGCTGGTTGGCAGGAGATGAATGAAAGAAGCCCAATAGAAAGGCGTTCAAAGGGACATCCCTATGTCCAGCAATAGACTGCAATAGGCTGATGATAATGATGATGATAAATATGAATATTCTAACTCATACTCACCATACTGGAATTTTTAAAATTAGTATAATCTGTTCAGAACATCTTTATGTTTTTTTAGCTGGATATTTACAAAACAGCACCAGTGAATAATCCAACGGCGCTTGTAAAATTAGAACTGCCGGTTACACATGGTAGAAAATATCCAACAACATACTCTTTATGCCATAATAATAGAAGAAGAAATATAGGCCATGGAAGACTTGAGTTAAATGAAATCAGAATATGCAATTCAGCGACTTCTACTGATATAAAAACTACTAAGGGTTCAATTGATAAATACATTCAATATCCAAGTCAGAATAACAAGGCTAAAACTACTCTTAACATAATTTTAGAACTGAAATGTAATAAATGTAATAATACTGATAATTCCAATAGTGGAAATAAAATCCCTAAAGATCCTAGTAATACAATTGCATCAGGTAATGATGACTCTGATCCAAGTAATAGCGGCAGTGTTGCTACAGACCCCGATGCTATTACCCCTGCAGGAACGAGTGCTACCACCGGAGATAATAATAGCTCTAAGTTAGGTAATAGCGGGGGTGGGGCAACAGGATCCAGTGCAGGAGTGGCAAGTGAAGATGGAACTGCAGGTGCAGTCGCCAATGGTGCTGCTACAGGCCCCAATACTGCTGCTGACACCGGAAGTAATGACGGCATTGATCCAAGAAGTAGTGATGGTGTAACAACAGGATCGAGTTCAGGAGTTACAACTGAAGATGGCGCAGCAGGTGCAGTCTCCAATGGTGCTGCTACAGGCCCCGATGCCGCTGCTGCTACAGGAACAGGTGCTGCCATCGGGAGTAATGACAGCTCTGATCCAAGTAATAGCGGTGGTATTGCTACAGAATCAGAATCTGGAGTGACAAGTAAAGACGGAACTGCAGGTGCAGTCTCTGATGGTACTGCTACAGGCCCCGATGCTGCCGCTGCTGCAGGAACAGGTGCTGCCATCGGGAGTAAAGGCAGTTCTGATCCAAGAAATAGCGATGGTGTTGCTACAGAATCAGATTCTGGAGTGACAAATGAAGATGGAACAGCAGGTGCAGTCTCCAATGGTGCTGCTACAGGCCCCGATGCTGCTGCTGCTACAGGAACAGGTGCTGCCATCGGGAGTAATGACAGCTCTGATCCAAGTAATAGCGGTGGTGTTGCTACAGAATCAGAATCTGGAGTGACAAGTAAAGATGGAACTGCAGGTGCAGTCTCTGATAGTACTGCTACAGGCCCCGATGCTGCCGCTGCTGCAGGAACAGGTGCTGCCGTCGGGAGTAATGACAGCTCTGATCCAAGTAATAGCGGTGGTGTTGCTACAGAATCAGGTTCTGGAGTAACGAGTAAAGACGGGACAGCAAGTGCAGTCTCCAATGGTGCTGCTACGGGCCCCAATGCCGCTGCTGCTTCAGGAACGAGTGCTGCCACCGGGAGTAATGATGGTTCTACTCCATAATTATAGTGCTTTTGTCATAATAACAGCATGTGTTTTGATGATACTCGTAAAACTAATACAGGTGGACTTGCATCTACTATATATGTTTTTTCTAATAAAATAAAATATATTGTAGTAATATTCTATGCATTTAGGACTAGTACTTACATAATAAATAAATATTAATACTTCCGTTTATAAAAAAAAGAAAAATCTTGCTGTGTCGTCGTTCAATTATTTATTTATTTGTTATTTGAGTTCTTACAAGTTGTATTGTATTGCATCTCAAAATGTTCCAAGTCTCGGAAACCGGCAAAGGACTTATATTATGTGGGACTTATATTAGGACTTATGATATTGTTTGTAAAACTTGTTAGTTTTACAGTTGTTAGTTTTTCTAGCATAAATAAAGTCAGAAAATCCATAACTCTGAAGGTAATACGAAATTATTTAGTCATTATCATGCATACAATGTTCAGTAACATTATTACTACATTATTTTTATGTCATGAGTATTTGTTCGTCTTTTAAACACACCTTTTTTCAGTAAACTAGCATTCCTATATTCCATAAATGACTTATAAAACTAAACAGGTGATCTACGTATCTATAGAGTACTTCAAAGCAACTTAATAATTAACGAAAGAAAGATGATCCATGTGGAGTACATCAACAAAACGGAACATCTCTGTCCCTGTTCGTCTCTTTGATATCGTAAGACGCTTCTTCTTTAACCGCTGTTAAAGAAGAAAACTATATAGGAAAAGAAAACCTTAAAATAAAGTTTATAACAAACCCATCTGATTAGCTTGATATGACCCAAAACAGCAGTAGACTCATAGTCTAAAGATTAGTGATGGTGATGATATAAAAAAAACTAAATAATCAAATGCTTTATTACTTTTATCACACTTCTTTACATTCTTTTTGACATTCTACACTACACTATCAAATCTAGAAAACAGTATTATAACCTTGGAATAACTTATATTTTGTAATTGTTTAGTTTTATCGCAAAAATAGTCCCACAAGTAGTGACTATTCTAACGAGTCGAAAATCACAGTAAGCTTTATATTTAAAAACTAGTAATATAATCACGTCTATGGTTTAGGCAGCAACTGGTCCAGCGAAAGTCCATCTACAACTTTGTTAGCGACATCTAAAATGAATTTAGATACAGTCTTCTCCAAATAAGGTTTCGATACTTTAAGAAAGTCGCCTCGATTTTGATTTATTGCTGCATTTGCTGCCTCGCCTGAAAAGATAACAAAAATAAGAATTAATGTTCATATTAGAAGGGGGTTCGTAAAAAAAATTTAAGTTTTTCAAAATGTCATCTTGGTGCTTCCAAATTAATTATCGGTAGACTTTCGTACTATGTAAATAACGAGTTCACGAATCACATCAAATTCTTTTTTCTATTTCTTTTGTTTTAAAAAGACCATTCCCGCATTAGGATACATTCCTGTGTCTCGGGGACTTTACAAACATAGAAGAAACGGACACAAAGTCACACAAAGTATCCAAAGAGTTATCCCGTGTAGGATTTGAACCCACAACACTTAGCGCAGTAGAATGCGGCGTGGTGACCTCTTAAAGAACTAGGCCAACCGTGCAGTCTGCACTGCATGCATGTAGAGCAATAAATGGTAAGTCCCGTCGCCAATATCACAAATATCTTGCCGGCTATTGAATATTACTGCAGCCAGAATTAATCATTTTAAGAAATGCAACGAAGAATGACCGTGTTATCATTTCTATCTAGACAGAAGCCCATTTATGCAAGTCACACTTGAAATAATTTAATATTGAATCAATAAAGGTAATGTTTGAGTTTAGGGTTTACAAATGTACAAACCGAGCGTCTTATCGCCGTTAAAGAGTCCGTCCAGCTTAATTCTGTAGTCTCTAACGTTAATGTCCACATCAATTTTGTTGAACTTCAAGTAGTCCACACCATCTTGCTGAGTTACTTGTAAATGGAAAACAAGCTCTGTATCGCATTTCACTGGAATGAAAATAAATTTAGGTTTAGTAATATTTTGAGCGATGATTCCTGATCTGGGATACGCAGACAACCAATGATTCGAAGGAGTCCACAATCCGTTCGCAAAGTTTGAGACACCGCTTTCCGTTATTCTATGATTTTTTCAGCAACTTCGTTATACGCGGGTTTTCTCTTTCATAGGTAATTAAAAACAATGACAGCCAATGCTCAATTTAAGAATCACAAGTACGTTACCAAACTTTGTAATCAAAAACCCTTTTTCTTATATGTATGTCGTCATTTTCAACTTTATCATCATATTTATCAGCCTGTAAAAGTCCACGGCTAGACATACAGTATATCTAGATCTCGCCCAAGGCACACTATAAAGAGTCTCTTGCTTTTTGCATCTAGTTGCCGCCGGTGCTCTTACGTAAGTCCTCCCATTATCTATCAACTTGTAAAGGCATACATACATATGGCTATTTGCTTTATGAACGCTTATTAGAAATATACACACCTTACAAATTTACATTTATTTTAATCAATATATAGTTCTAAAGTTTAAGGAAGAATCGAGCAAATTAAATCTTACCTGCATCAGAATGGAATTTTCCTGCTCCATTCAAGGGCACAATAAGTATTTGACCGTCTACGTTATAGTCACCTTCGAAGTGAAGTTTTGGGAATCGAATGCGGGCTTTGATTATCATTGAGTCTAGGTCCACTCTGAAATAAAAATAAATAATAATAATAAATATTTTTCGGACATCCACACACAACGTCATCTAGTGGGACTAGATGACGTTGTGTGTAAGATGTCTGGTAAACTAAGCAGAAAAGATGAAAATAATTAAATGATAAAAATGATTAAATGCTCATAGACATAGTTATTGATAGAACGCATCGTTAAGTTTCTAGGAGCATGGTTAATTCAATAGTAATCATCGTTTCAATATCGTCGTCGTCAATATCTTTTGATAGTCCACCACTGAACACAGTTTCAAGGTAGTAGAGCCACGCTGATTTTAGCATTAATGGGTCGGTACTACCCTCTCACAAAATACCGACCTAAAATAATAGTATTCTTTATGTTGTGTTGCGTTTGTGAGTGAAAATCGAATGACGCAGATGCAGAAGCATCTCAATCTGTCTGCATTTACAATGAATGACCACTACTTTTGCATTCCACTTATTTTATTCATTCATCACACTCTTACATCTACAATTCGATGATAGAAACCTGACTGTCATTAAATTCAGTGAAACAAACAAAGAAAATGATAATTTTGCTTAGGTATACACGATTTTGTATCCACCTCATTTAACTACGAGTATGTTACAAAAAGCAAACCTATCTAAACAAGATAAACTCCTAAAAAGTTCTAAAGCACCCAATATAGCCCAGCTGATGAAAATCCGTTGCCAAATATCATATAAAGTAAATAGCTAAATTTGTAATTTAATCACGAAATCAATAAACAAATCGTTATGCTATAGATAATACAAACACACTGCGAACGATAGAAACTTTATTAAAGAAAAATGCAATAATGGGGAAAATTTACTCCTAACACTACTTTACCCGGTTTAGCTGGTAGTAGATAAACTTACGATAAACTCTTGACCTTAAAGTCTGCACCCCCAGTCACTTTCACGTCGTGTGCTATAAAACGCACATTAAAATTATTCGCAGCAGGTGCTTTGATCTGAAATTATAAAATGAATACATTAGACTGAATGGACTTACTAGATAAGATAATTAATTACTGCAAAATATTACAGTTAATTTACTTTTCAATCACAAGATCATATGGATAGCAAATCTGAGATCATCAACAGCGTTTTTAGGTCCACTATTGGATATAGGTATTTTCTTGGCAAGGAGGCTTTAACTGTGATTTCTGAAATGTGCAAGCCATATCAGTCTCAATCCACGTTGTATTTGCAAGGAAGACTAGCTCCTGATCACAAATTATTTCTACCATCTCATGAATACCTGCAACTAAGAGTCACAGTTGTGTTGTTTGCAGACCCGATAACCTCAGTAACCTTGAAAAGTAAATAACGAATTGCTCAATGCCGGTTACCCTCCCTCGATTCCAATCATAACCTTATAAAATGTTACAAATTGAAGGACCCAAAAAAAGATTGATTTAAGAATGGGAAATTAAAGAATATCAAAATTTACCTCTGGAATGAAGAAAGGATCTATTGGCGGAACATCAAGCTCCGGAATGCCGGTAATAATTCTAGGTTTGAGGGCTTCGATAGATTTCATTATGCAGCTGTCGATGGTGCTGGGAACGCGTTTGCACACTTGGATATACGCCGCTGAAAGAAAGAAATAATTATTTAAATCATCTCATGATCATCTCAAAATTTGAGATGTACGCTGTACATGTTTAAAGTATGTTTATGACATAATAACATTTTAAACGTGATATGATATAAAGGCATAAAAGTGATCATGCTCATGGATTATTGATCCTTCAGATTGATTGAAAACAGATAACTTCATCTTTGAAGACTTTGATGTGCACCTTAATGAAAATTGGTTATTTGAAAACTAATCTTTTGTATTTAATAACTTGTATTACCTAATTTATGCTAAGTACGAATTTTACACATAACAATTGTATTGTTATTGCAAATTGCGAGTAGCGCGCGAAGTAAATGTAGTCTAAAAGAATACCATAGTTACTCTTTATATCATTAGCTATCGACTAGTAAAAGTCCCATCAAAATAGCTTCTACCGCTCAAGAGATTAGCCGGAACAAACTGACAGTCAGACCAAATATTTTAAAAAATGCTTTTTTTTTACATTAGTACCTATATACTTTCATATGCATTTAATAATGCATTTAGTACAAAATATGTTTATTTGGTAATACAAACAACCACTTTTAATACAGAATACTGTTATGAATAGAATAATTTTATACAATAATTTTAAATCAAAACTGCAACGCAAACAAAAACATAATTCAATTGACAACACAACGGTAACTAATGTACATAACGATAATACGCATTGTCGTAGGCATAGCCACGTATCACTTCTACTTCCATTCAAAGGCACACCAGTACAATTCGCATCAAAAGAGCATCGAACGTGAAAATTACAACGCACATAAATGCACTTAAGGGACAATAGCTATTTTGATTGCTATGAGTAAACCACAAATTACTTCAAACAACTTCTCATTATTATGTGATGTCCTATTCTTCTAGCTACACATCTGAAATTAGTATCGCTACCACATAAAATGTAATTTAAATAGTAACTTCGTCTGCTATTTGTATCGTTAATCTAAATTGGTTATTACTGATACAGAACACCGAAACAAACTTAGTAAAAGTACTAGTGTTACTCACTATTATTATAAAACTACGGAATGCCGCAATAGGTTTAATGTAAGGTTACTAAAAGATCCATACAAAAGAACTTCTATGGTCTTTTAAAATATTATGCAGCTACATCTTGACGAAGAATTGGCCGCTGCTAAATATTTTCGTGGCAAAATGATCGGAGTAACAACAAAACGTTGTTAGCAAATAATTATCATACGGTAATAAATCTATTATATTATAGGGGGCAAACGAGTAGACGAATCACTTGACGGTAGGTAATTGCCGCCGCCCATGGACACCCGAAACACCAGAGGAGTCACAGGTGCGTTGCCGGCCTTTGAGACGGGAGTACGACCGACCGACCGACCGACGCTCTTTTTTTGAAGGTTCAAAAAAAGAGCGTCGGTCGGTCGGTCGGTCGTATCGGTTCGGAAACACCGCAGGCGACAGTTCATTCTACAATTTAGATGGGCGAGTCAGGAAATTTCGGGGAAAACGCACTGTTGTGGACTGCCAACCATCTAAGTGATGGGAATGGAAATGCTGTCGCGGGGAAATTGAAATCAAATTAATTAATACGTGTTTTGGTCGTTATTCTAGTTTAGTCCCAACACTATCTTTAAATAGTGTTTTTTCTTCAGAATAGTATTTTCCAAATCAATTTATAATATGACGTGAATTCCGATGTAATGCATGTTAAAAATACAGTAAAACTAGCAACCTTACCTATTGTATCTCTCATGTGTTACACAGATAAGTAAAATGCTTACGCCAAGTTTATTAGATTTATCCATTTAGCAACAGAGGCAAGCGGGTCTTTTTCCGATACAAAAGGGTCCGTCATTATTTTTAGGGAAATTTTTCAAGCGAACACATTTGATACTTTCATTGTAAATTTTGATTTATTTATAAATAACTAGCTTTCGGCCGCGGCTGAGCTCGGTTATCACGGTAAAAAGTAGCTTAATGTCGTTTCTCAAGCTTTAGACTATCTGAAATTCATTTAAATCAGTGCAGTGGTTTTCGAGTTTATCGCGCACAGACAGACAGTAGTGATAGAGCTAAGGTTTTTTTTTGAAGTCTATTGTTAACCAGTATATTGATAAGTTCTTTTTGATATATAAAAACTTTTATTGTATAATGTGAAACGTATTGATAAAAAATTATTCAGCTAACGAGGTCATTCGTCATAGCAATTTACTTTATCGTATTATGTAGAACATCGAAGTGTATAGGTAGTTTGATGACCTCAGTAAACTTCGAGAATGAATGTCATATTTTTTGTTTTTGCATTTATTATTAGTGCATTAAATTGCAAACCATTGCTTTTAGGATTGCGTAGTTCATGACTCGTAAACCTTATGGATTGGTCATGTCCGTCCGTCGTTCGTCCGTCCTCGACCTACTGGTCTGGTGGTGGTAATGGGGATGTTTTTTACCCCATCCAGTGGGATATCATTAGATAGGTATTTAAAAAAAAATAGAGAGATTGCTAGGACGATTTTTCGATTTAGTTATCCGTTTGCGAGATATTAAACTTTAAAGAGTACTTTTTGTAAAAATAGGGCGTCCTCCCCCCCTCTAATAGCTAAACGGCTGGATCAAAAATCTGAAAAAAAATCAAGATGGTAGAGGAAAACTATAGCGGCTTGGATAACTTTTTTAGTTTAGGAGTTATAGGGGCCTAACTTGCAAATTGCACTCAATAGGAAAACTTCAAACAAATAATAAAGAAATAAGAATGTTTAGCTACAATTTTAATATAATTGCCGCCTACAAGATGTTGTAGTTCATGCTTAATTGTTTATTTTTTTTAATTTGAGAGATTTTGATGCATTGTATGCTTTATTTTTGTTTATATTGAGATACTCATACTGGGGTAAGTGCCGTTCACATTCCTTGAAGTTACTTACAATAAAAAGCTGACACGATTCTGGGGTTGCTTCTGTAAACAGTTTCTATTGTGGGTCAAGAATAATGCAAAACAAAAACATTTTTATAAAGAACAATGGCTAAAACGTAATGTGCAAAACTAACAATTTAATAGTTCACACGGCTCTCTCAAATATCTTTTTTCATGACTGACTCAGTCTTATGCCTGTTTTCAACAACTAACTTAAACTGTGTACGTACTAGGAGCCTCCAAACGTAGGAACACCCAAGTGTTTAGATTTCCCCTAATGGTTGGAGAGAATGAAAATATCACTAACTTAGTCTTTTATAAGTGACTCCTTAAATTTAGATGATGTTAGTAAAACCTCTTTTTTAATCCCTACTTGACTTATTTTTGTTTTTTTTATGATATTCATATTCAATTTTTGTCAACATTTACCAAAAATAATCTTTCACACAGTCACTGCTTAAAGCCAAAGTAATCAAATACTGTCATATAAATAAATTTAATTAAGCGTACTTCACAAACACTTACGTAATGTTTGGAATTTAAGATAGGAACCTTGGTCTTCCTAGATAGTACATGGATATTATATCCATGTTATGAAGCCGTCAGTATTCAGTCTTCATATCAATTATTACCCGTGAGTAACATCGCGGGGCGCAATAAGTCTAAAAAATTGGCCAAGTGTGTGTCAGTCCATGCATAGAATAGGCTTCCGTAGTCACCCATAATGGTAGGTATATTTAAAATCGTGTCCAATAAACAATTGTTATGTTAACTTATTATTTCTTTATTTTTGTACGAAGTTTTCCAAGTGAGTGCATTTTACAAGTTAGGCCCCTATAATCAAAAAAGTTATCAAAACCGCTATAGTTTTCCTTGAAAGTTCAATATATATATGGGCTATACTATATTGAAACTTTTTCAGATTTTTTTGAGCCAGCCGTTTAGATTTATAGGGGAGAAACGCCAGGACGTTTCTTTAACAGTCCACTGCTGGACATAGGCCTCTCCTTTGAAAGGAGGTTTTGGGCTACTATACCACGCTGGCCAGACGGGTTGGTAAAGGGTTTGTTTCAAGTTTTCCTTCTCTTGGCAGTCTAAGTTACTCCTTATATTATGAGCAATTTTATTATTTATTTATTATCTTTATTGTACATCACTTTACAGTACAAAAAATATTATATACAGAGACCGATATCTGGTTTTACAATAGGCGTTTTTATCGCTCACGGCGATCTCTTCCAGACAACCTTTAAAGGATATTTTGATAATAAAATTTTGGTTTGTCAGTGACGTACATACTTTTACAATAATTTGTGGTACAATAATACATAAAGTTACTAACATATTTCATCATAGTTTACATAGCACTAATACACATAAGTACTAAAACAATGTAATAATAGTAATTAAAGTCCCGTCAAAAGTAGAGGTCAAGTAGACAGAAAACCAAAATTTAAAAAATTGCTTTTCGACGTTACGTTAGTATACTTTCATATGCTTAGTGAAAAGCATCACATAGTCAAACATAAACAAACAACAACAACAACATACTTTGAAGTCGTAAACAGACACTTTAATTTTATTATTTGCATATATTTGACGTTAAATGTATTGCTGTAAGTTTTGCTAAGATTACTAAATAAAATAAAATAATTAGTTTCAATGTCAAGGTCGCTTGCAAAAAAATATATTTTAATTTCATCTAACGAATACAAACAAAAGGTCACATACTAAAGTCCTAGATTCACAAATACTTCAGGGAATTATGTGTGCTTTATGTGTGTTTTCATTCAATTTAAAACAATTGTTTATTTGACAACCAGCTGACCCACGCAGCGATGTCTGCATCCTTTATTGCCCGTAGTGTGATTTTATACCACGAAAGCAAATTTGTTTCCCATAAAAAAGGTTATAGCGAGCCAACCTTAAAAGATAGACATAATATGTTGTTATGAACTTTTTTTTAGAACTTTTTAGAAAAGCGAAACAATCTGTTATCGATGACTTTGCGAATCTTTAACTGTTTACTCAGCGGAAACTCTCAAGAAGAATTAAAAACCCCAATTTTGAAACATTCTTCATTAGTGCTCCGCTCATATTGGTTATAGCGTAATGATATATCGCCTACAGCCTTTCTCGATAAATGGGTTAACACTGAAACCCACTCTCACCCACTACTGGACATAGGTTTCTCCTTAAAATTTAAGTATTTACCTACTTTTCCTTGTTTCTATGTATCCGTCTCATTGCAATGTCGTTGTTCTTGGGTTGCTCGGATCAAGCCGATTTGGTCTCTATCGATACACATTGGATATGTTTTTTATGATTACATGTATTATCCGTATACATATATACGTATATATATGATACAACAAAATGGTATTACAAGCATAGAAATATACAAAAAGTATCTAAACTAGCAATTCGGTAATGAATATTTAAATAAATATTATAATTTAATAATTTATAATTATATATACATATAACACACAAATACATTGTACGTTTGTAAAGTAACGAAACTAGACAGAGATTCCTAGTACAGATGTTCTCTTAAAAAATATTCGTTTGTTTTTGGTTTAAAAATTTTATGGGTCATTTTAACTTGGAGAAGTAGGAAGTGTTTTAAAAACTTATAATATTCTATTTTAAATAAATAAATAAATATTTCGGACATCTTACACACAAACATCATCTAGTCCCAAACTAAGCAGAGCTTGTATTATGTGTTACTAAAGAACTGATATAAATACATAATAATACTTTTTTTTCTAAATACATACATAGTATAGATAGAAAACACACAGACTCCGAAACAAATATTTTTGGATCACACAAATATTTGGTCTGACCCGGGAATCGAACCCGAGACCTCTTGATCAGCAGCCGCATACGCTGACCACTACGTACCACGTAGACCAACAAGGCAGTCAAAATTTTTCCAATAATAACATACATAACCAGGACCTGTCCCAAAGTGGACATATGTAAAAAGTTTTTTCTGCTAGGCGAATTTTGTAGTAAAAATTATATTAGAAGAACTAGAGATTAAATTATATTCTAATACACATATTATTTATTACAGTATTATATTAATTGTAAACAAACATTTATGGAAGCAATAAATGGCAGAGTATAATAAACTCTGCCATATTACATTATAATTTGATTCTGAAAGCTTTAAATATCACAATTGTCACTGAGAATTTCAAATCGGAAATGAGAAAAGGAAATTGTTTATGTATTTGTTTTTCTTTTCTTTATTTAAACAAATCAGATTCACTCTAATAAGGCTTATGCAAACATATTTTATCATTAACGTTAAGGGTATGCGATGTCTTTCTTCAGATAGTTTTCATTATATCTTCCCTTCTGGTCTTTTCAAAGGTACCAGGGAGCTGCTATCTATAGAAAATATAAGTGCTCCCTTTGTCGTGTTAAAGCACATTATACTTTTGCAAAGTATAGTTTGTACCTACAGCTCTGCTTTCTAAGGTTTTTTTTGTATAAAAAATGTCTCGGGACGGAATCGTGCCCACTGAACATGGTGTTACATAGCTTTACTATTACATCCCTACCCTAGGAGGAAAGTCCCTGAAGTAACGCTTCGATTCGTTTATAAGGAAGAATCCTAAGTTACTCCTTATTTCATCATCTATCTATCAGTGCAACTCATTTCCAAATCGGCGCAGCCGTTCCAGAGTTTACAGAAGAAACAGGCAGAGCGACAGACAAAAATTTTAAAAATATGTTTTTTGTAATATTTGTAAATACGGAATAATTTCGTTCATATGTATTTAGTGAAAAGCTTTTAATGTGAAATTATAAAAAGACACTTATTTATTTATATAAAGACACGGAACAATAATTTGTAAATCAACAAACAACAAAAGATTTTAACCCCAGGACACTGACAAAGAAAGAAGCTGTGTGAAGACTGATTAAACCATTAAGCCATACTTGGAGTTGAATCAATTTGATCCCAAACACAAAATATTAAAAAAATACACTAAAAATACTCACGTAATTCTTTTAACAAAACACTGTTGATTGCACAAAAGCCAACAAGAAGTGACGTCAAATACTGCATTTTAAGTTTTTAAGTCAAGAATATTAAAATCAGGATATGATACAAAGTGTGTTCGTCAAACGTTAGCGTGATACTACGTGCTAGGCATAGATTACCACCGATTTTATATACCATAGACTAAGAACCGCTAAAGCTAGCGAAAATCAAGGTGATGACTGTTTATGCTACCTATATGTATTTATATATTTATTCTCTACCAGACTAACGTTGGGTGGTGACGAAATTGGTTGGAAATTGTCAAACAGATTGGAAGGAACTGAAAATTATATAGATAAAAATATATCTTTAATACTATATTATGTATATTATACAGTTTGAAATATATTCAATATCATCAAAAGTCTTAACCGACTGCCCCGGTTGCGCAGTGGGAACATATGCGATTGTTCTACTTTAGGTCTCGGGTTCGATATCCGGCTCGGTCCAAGTGTTTGTGAGATCCGCAATTTTTTTTTGAGTTTGGGCATTGTCAATGTATAATATTTATGTATTTACAAAAAAATGTATGTTTATGTATTTATATCAGTTGTCTAATACCCATAATACAAGCTCTGCTTAGTTTGGGCTAGATGACGTTGTGTGTAAGACGTCCGAAATATTAAAAAAAAAGATGTCCACTGTTACTTTTAAGGTTTTAACTGAACACGCTGACTATTCGGGAAGTTCTTCTTTTTTTTATAGTTCAAAATCACTGTAAAGAGAAAAAAATGAGAGAGTTAGTACAACTCAACGGTGCAACAGTGCTGTATAATTTACTTCTTACTCAGCTCTTACGACATCCATGGAATGTTTAGGAGTTATGTATATGACACTCTGACTTCTTTATCACAACATAGTATAGCTACCGTTTTATACACGTTAATAACTACCGCTTTATACAATTCAGGCAGCCCCAGATCTAGGATTTATTCGAACTGGGGCAAAACCTTGACAGTGGCGCCCCCTCCCTTCAGTGTTTGAGAAAAACTGTTAAAATTGCCAATAAGTATGCATTTTTATGATACTACACTGTTAATATGTTGGATTTTAATGAGACTACTATGTTTTGCGTTCATAAATCACTTAATAAGTGTTCAAAAGCTAACGGGCGGCGTCGGTGTGTACCGGACGCCGCCTAAGAGAGGGTCGTCGTACCGAGACGGTGCCCGCATCAGGAGCGGGCAGGCGCTGGAGAAGTTCAGAAGGAGATCCCTGGACTTCTCCTACTCCTAAACGGAGAAGCGCGTAGAGGGCACACTGTGTGGTTTTTAGTCGGTTCAAGTCCGACACGACACCCCGGCGTAACCCCCGGTGGGGAGACGTTCCATGATGATTTTCCACACATAAAAAAAAACAAAAAAAAAATGGGCCTCCGGTCTCACACTAAACGAAGTACAACAGCACAAATACTGTAATTTTAGGTGGTTCTCTGTTTGCGGATAATACCGCCCCAGTACCTTCCCATTCGTGCTGAAATCCTCTATTACCTTTAAAGGTTTCTACGGAAACTATTGTGTATTTGTAAAACATATGACATCAGTCACGACGTGGAAAAACTGGTAAAACTAATTAAAAATAATAGCTGAGCCCAAATAATATTTGGGAGAATCCTCCTCCTCCTCCTTGCGTCGTTCTCCTCAGTTCTGAGGGTCGTGACCCCCACTTGTTAAAGTTTTGTGAATGGCGGTTCGCCATTTGTGTCGGTTCCGGGCAGCATGCAGAGCAGCATGGATCGTACATCCGAGAAAGGAGCCAACTTGGTCTGTCCAGCGCAACGGGCAGCGGCCTCTGGGTCTCCTCCCTTCGATCTTTGGGAGAATAGAGGCTTGAAAAAAGAAGTTAGCTACCATATTAAAGCATCCACATTAGATAAATCATCTTAAATCTTTTCGATGTAACTCGTTTTCATCAAAAATAAGTTCTTCAAATGCAAAACCGTATGCTTGATACAACATGGAATACTGTTGCGGGTTTAAAAAAAATCCTTTAAATCGATTATCCAGTGGTACAAACCGGCTTTGTCTTGGGTTCAGAATGTTTATAATTGACGACTTTATTAAGCCTTAGTTAAAAAAAATACACCATACCTAACTTACCAATTGCACCTTGATATAAGTTTTAGAATTGTTTTTATGAAACCTCAAAGCTATATTTACGAATCACACAACAGATATTAATGATGAAACAAATAACATCAATCTATATAATCAAGACATTGTATGACTGAGGAAATAGACGTAATCTCGTGATTTTTTTTCGTTTCATTGAATTAATTGATGGAACTGGTTATTAAGGTTTTATCTTTAGGTATATCAATAGGCAGTATATTCACTCTGATGTTAGCACGGATGGGTCGGCTCGACCGGCACAGTACTACCCACACAGAAGAAAATCCTAATAGTGACAGCATTCTTGCTATCGTATTTCGTTAGTGAGTGTGAGATCGGAGGTCCAATCATTCTCCGGCCGGGAGAATGATGCAGAAACAGGCCGCCATGGTATGGGTCTCTACCCTGCATTGCCTACCCTCACAATGAGGATGGCGACCCCTACTCATGGATTCTACCCATGCTATCTATCAGTTACACTAGAGTCACTTTGGTAGGCTTCAATTAAAAGTGCCTGTATGTAATATCAAACCGACAGTTTTTTACTAAATGCATAATAATGACCAAGAAGATACAGTATACATCGATAAGGCAATTTTTAATTTTTTGGTCTCTGTCTGTATGTATGTTTGTTTCGGATAATCGCTAGAACGGCTGGTCCGATTTTAACGGGTCTTTCACGGGCGGAAAGCTGATGACCTAAGGAGTAACTTAAGCTATATTTTTTACACTAACTTACTTACGATTTACAACAATATCCACGAGTAGCCCCGCTGGACTCAGCTAGTATTTAATAATACTTATTAACTAAGACTAGAGGCAAGATTCTAACTGTTAGCCAGAGGTGCTGGTTTCGAATCCCACCCAAGACAACAATTTCATAAGCATGATCATTACATTCTGTGTCTTAGTGTAATTTAGCCACCACTGCGTAGGCGACTGAGACTCCGCATATCCGCTATCCGCTCAGCACTTTTCCTCATCTGAATGCGAAGTCTTAGTCGACCAAATCATTCGAGAACTCGTCAGCAACATTGGCGAGTGAGGAGGACTTCTCTTTCTGTGAAGCTGTAATGTTCTGCTGCCTGCTCTGCTCTGCTCTGCTGTAATCTCCTTCGAGGACTCCGGAGCCAGGAGAATGTGGTGTTTTTTTATTAAAAACAAGCCTCACCGCCGTTCTCAGGCGGGAGTGCTCCGAGCAGGACCCGGATTATATTATTCCAGGTCCACCAGGAGCAACGCGGCGCCTAACCAAGCTTTATTCCGAGGGAGTACAGGCTCTGCATAATTTAGGATATTAGACAGCCGTGTGAGATTTTATTATTTACACCGTAGCAAGTTTCTAGATAGTTTCTATGAAAACACTTATTTATATATTCTTAAATTGTGAGTTTCCTGACACAGTTTTAATGCAGATTGTTGCAACTGCCTTGTTGGTCTAGTGGTTAGCGTATGCGGCTGCTGATCAAGAGGTCTGGGGTTCGATTCCCGGGTCGGACCAAATATTTGTATGATCCACAAATATTCTTTTCGGCGTTTGGGTGTTTTCTATGTAAAATATGTATGAATTTACAAAACAAAAGTATGTTTATGTATTTATATCAATTGTTTAGTACCCATAATACAATCTCTGCTTAGTTTGGGACTAGATGACCTTGTGTGTAAGTAACGTGTCGTAAGAAGTACGAAATATTTATTTATTTAGATTTGTTCAGTGACGTGCATTTTCGTGACTATGAGAATGCATTTCCTTAAACAATCCTACATCCTTGTAGATAATTTTATGCAATATCCTCTAAAACGTTATTCATATGTGAGTTTATATCGTTATTGATTAATTGATGTGGTTTATGGAATATATAATTAATCCTTTTTTATCACATGACGTAGACTTCGTGAGGAACAAACTCACTGCCTATAGTTAATCGAATATTCTTTTGTAGAACGTCGTACAAAACTCTCCAAATTCATTTTACAATTTTCAACCTATGTCGTATAAAGATAAGGTCTAAGGACCTTATTTTTATACGATTAAAAAATGCATCGAAATAAGTTTCGATGCATTTTTTTATTTTCATTGTCCTAATTGTTTGAAGTTTTATATCGTCTAGTTTGCCCTGTTGTCCCTAGTAACTGACAATAAAGTTACACAGAAATTGAGAATAATGTACGTTATCATCACTAAAGAAACTTGTCTGTGGGTGAAGGATTATAAATACTTATGGCCGTTTTCAAAAAAGTCCCATAAATTTAAGGTTAATTTATGGAAAGTTAGTTTCATATTACTTTTAAAGCCTAATCATAATAATACAAAAGCTGTGAAACAAGCACAATTTCATTTTTATTCTCAGATAAAAAATAAATAGGTATAAAACTTGATACATCATTCAAACATGTTTAAAATTGAGTGTCACTTCATTAAATGTGTTTAATTTTCCATATTATTTTGCTCTTCAGCCTCTTCTAATTTCCAATCGTCACAAAAAATAAAAGAAATATACCTACTGTTACAATGCATTTAAAAAACCTTATAATGTGTTCGTCAATGAGTAAAAACAGGGTGCAAAGTTTCTAATACAAAAACAAGACCACCACAAATAAAACCAACATCTATATATATCAGAACAGAGTACTAGTACGGTTATTAAAAAAAGACATTAGTGCATAAAAACTAAAAGTATTGCGTCTGACACAAAAAACAAGTTTCACTAGTTGGATTTATTCAATAACAAAAATATCTACTACATCTTAATATAGCCACGTAAAAAAGGACCACAATCACAGATATGTACACTTTTTGTGACTGTATATATTATATGTGACGCACATAGCTTTAAGGATGTCCAAGATATTTCAATAATCATCATTTCCACAATTTTTTTACTGATTCTGGATGCATAACAAGATTGCGTAGCCACGACGTGTCTTGCCAGTCCTCAAGTCGCACTTGGCCAGCGTGGGGACGTATGGCCTTAAGCCTCTCCAGAGAGGAGACCTGAGTGAGACGTTATGGGTTGTTGATAAACCAGATTCTCAAAAGATCTATTTAGGGCCACCGCACACTAGCTACTTTTAGCATCGGCGATCGGCAACTAGTCGCTTTTTAGAAGCTAAATACGGCGACCGAACGCTCTACACCGCACACTTAAAAACGCCAAACGCGGAGATTAAGTCGCTTTTTAGAAGCACGACACAGCAGCTGAACGCTACTCTCCGTACACATTCGGATCGATTTGGCATCAGAGCAGTCGCTAAAACGCGCGTTTGCGATACCGCGATCGAACGCAGGAAGTCGCTAAAACGCGATGCAGCATCGATGCAGTCGCCAAATCGCCGATCGCCGATGCTAAAAGTAGCTAGTGTGCTGTGGCCCTAAGATCAGCTATAATTCGTTTCCCGATCTCCCAACTACCCATCAGTTTGCTAATTCCAGAATTTTCTCGTCTACATTAATGGATAAAATAGAAGTGTCTATTTGCAATATCTAAATGACTAAAAAGCTTACAGACTTCACTGACCTAGTGACCAACTCTAACTATACATATAACACAATGATAATATTAACACTTCAAGGTGAGAAGAAAAATAAAAGATCTAACTATTATGACTGAATGACACCCCTAAAACTACGTGCTTGTAGTAATTAAAAGCAGGTGTGCATATATTATAATTTGGCACTAATTGAACATTTTTAAACATTACAAAACCACAATTTCTTATTGTAGATAGTATCAAATTACTGAAAGTATTGAATATTTTTATCGTGTCTGTATTCCTCGATAGTGTAGAATACCCTCAAAAAACCCTGGAATAACGTAAACTTATCTAACCCTATTTAAATCTTACAAAATACGTACAAAAAAGACAACAAGCATAAGGACCTAAAACAAGATATTCAAAGTCTTAAAGTTCAACCAGCTATATATCCATACTTACACACTATTATAAATTCGATGGTAACTCTGTCTATGTGTAACATTTTTAAAGCTAAACCGCTGAAGCGATTTAGATGAAATTTACAATAGAGATCCTTTGATTGTTGAAGAAAAACATAGGCTAGTAATTACCACTATAAATGAGCGGAGCTGCGGACAAGGCTAGTTTAAAATTAAAACCATCAAACCAATATAAGTCAGTTTCTATACATAGCTAATTTACAACAACTTTAATTCGAATAATCGCCCATCAACTCATGACTCCGCATTGAATTCAAGAACACTTTTGTTCTCCAACAAAAAAGAGCATTACAATGTTTTTAATGTACACTAACAATAGATATAGATTCCGCAAATCATACTTATCTAATTCCATTCATTATACTAGTAAAAAGAAGGATGTACCTATAAAATTTATCTGTAAATGAACAAATACAAAGACTCATGATTCAGCTCATGTTTGCTATGACAGTTCTATTTACAGTCTTCTTCTTTGCCTTAATTATTCCCATTATCTCACTGCCTTATAGGTAGTGGTTAGCATATGCGGCTGCTGATCGATTCCCGGTTCGGAGTTTGTTTCGGAGTTTGGGTGTGTTTAATATGTATTTATATCAGTTGTCTAGTACCCATAATAAAAGCTCTGCTAAGTTTTTGCTTCACTTATTAATATATATATACAAATAAATAAATTTAGAGTGTCTGTATGTAGATATTTTGGTGACATATAGGTATAAACTGTGTATATTTTCGTAAACTAATTCGATCTCAATAATTCAGTATCTATTTACCCAGTATTCGGTTTGAATATTATGCTCTTCTTCACAGAAATATAATAGAACAAATACAAGTAAATAATAAAAATCAGCCAAGTGCGTGTTAGGCCACGCACAGGAAAGGGTTCCTCAGTCACCTATAATGGTACGTGGATTTAAAATCGTATCCAATAGATAATTGTTATGTTTACGTAATAATACGTTAATTTTGTATGACGTTTTCCAAGTGAGCGCATTCAAATCAAATCAAATCATTTATTCTGCAATTAGGTTACATGAACACTTTTGCAAGTTATACTTTTTTTGAACAGATAAGTTCGGCCTTTCCTAACTGGACTAGCCCTGAGAAAAAAGGACGAAACAGACTCAGGGATCACAGTCTCTTTTAAAGTCCAGACAATATTCTTAAATGCAAAAGACATATATAAAAGCGATATTTACAATTTGAGTCACAACTATAAAGATAATATTTAAAAAATGTCAACAATAGCAACAATTTAAAATAAATTTATAGTTAAATTTACATTATATATTTAATATAATGTAAATTTAACTATAAATTATCGTCACATTAACATAAATTTAAACATTCAAAATAAAAATCATGTGCAGAATGGGCAGCTCAATCAAAGGCGGATTTATCATCAATATATTCTGCTATGGTAAAATACCCCTTTGCGGATAAATTAGATTTAATAGTATTCTTAAATTTCCGTAATGGCAAATTCCTAATAGCAAAAGGGAGTTTATTGTAAAAGCGTATACATTGTCCCATGAACGAGTTGCCTATTCTGTGAAGACGAGTGACGTGAACACAAAGATTATGTTTGTTTCTGGTATTTACCGAATGCACATAACTGAGTTTAGGAAACTTTGCTAAATTTCTTTGAACACATATTAAATTTTCGTATATATATTGTGAAAATACAGTCAGAATATTTATATCTTTAAATTTGGAGCGGAGAGAAACTCGAGGGCCTAATTTATAATTGGCACGTTTTTGTAAGACAAATATGGCATTAATATCTGCACAGTTACCCCAGAGTAGGATACCGAAAGTCATTTTGCTATGAAAGTAACTGAAGTAAACTATTCTAGCTGTATCAACATCAGTTAAATGTCGAATCTTTTTTACAGCAAAAGCCGCTGTGCTTAGCCTACCGAATAGTTTTCTATTTGGGGACCCATTGTAACTTAGTGTCAATAGTTATACCTAAAAATACAGTAGAATTCACAGGATCCAACTCCAGTCCATTCAGTCGAACATTGGTTGTGACATGCCGAACGTTTGGTGTAGAGAATTTAATGAATTTAGTCTTCTTCTCATTAAGGAGAAGGTTATTTGTATTAAACCAATGTACCACTTTCGAGAGTTGCACTGTTGACTTCATTAAAACTATCAAGTTGGCGCCTTACTTTAAAAAATAAGGATGTGTCATCCGCGAACAGTACAATCTCATGATTGTCACTTACATACTAAGCTAGATCGTTTATGTATATGAGAAACAGAAATGGACCTAGAATAGAACCCTGTGGGACGCCCATTGTTACCGGGGATCCCGAAGAAAACACACCAGATGCGATACAAGAATTGAAAACAGTTGCTAAATATGGGGATATCATATCAATTATTGCAGATATAGTATGTACTGAATGTCCCCTTAAATCAGTTGTCTTCTTTACATTTATGCTTTTAAAAGCCTTGATAACATCATTTACACTAACAACTGAAAATTCCAAACCTGCATCACACCGGCTGTCACACAGCAGAGACAGAGGATGACGAGAGAGTCTTGGTTGTTCTAATCCGAATGTTGGTAAAAAAATATTCAAACTCAGTCGCGTGTGAGTATGTGTGTATGTTTGTTGCTCTTTCACGCAAAAACTACTGAACGGATTTGGATAAAACTTTACAGTAATATAGCTTCTATATCAGAATAACACATAGGCTACATTTTACTGCAATAATAGACTTAAACGGGCGAAAGCTAGGTGATTATAAAAATACATTAAATCGTAGATGTCAAAATGTATCACTGTTTATCTCCTGTCAAAACTTCACAGGTTGCCTAGCAACCATAATGATACGCGGGTAACACCGCGGGGCGCAGCTAGTATATATATATATATATAACTCACAGTAGCCCAGTCACTGAATACTACACGATCGCTAATCTTTAATGTTTTTCATTTAATTTTAAATAACAAAGCGAAAGCTTGATTTGGGTCACTATCATAGGGCAATCTTAACAACTTATCCGCCATATTATTCCTGAACAGGCTCATGCGGCTCTCCGTAATCGGAACGTAACTAATGCGCTTCCTTTGAACCTCTGGTTTTGTTCGCGTAAAGGTAACGAACTGCCCACAATGATCTGAATCTAGCTCACTTACAATACATATATTAATTGGTTTCACATTTGTAAAAATATTATCAATACAAGTGGCACTACTGACTGTAATACGTGTGGGTTCAAAGAAAACGTTACATAGATTAAATGACTTCAATAAATTTAAAAACTTTACAGTTATATTCGACTTTTCGAGAATATTTATATTAAAGTCCCCACAGACAACAACCGTTTTATTACATTGTGTAGCCCTAAATAATGCATCTTCAAGGATTTTGTCAAATATATCATATAAACTACATGGGGGCCTGTACACACTCATCACAATGACCCGCTCAAATTCTACACAAGCTATTTCTATAGTTCGCTCAACAGACAGACTGACAATATCTAATCGTTCCTTTACTTTAATACTCTTTTTTGTGATTATTAATGAACCACCACGTGTCATGTGTGTTCTGTTAAACGAGCTAGTAACCTGGTGATTATTGAAATTAAACAAGAATATTGATGACTACTAAGCCAATGTTCAGTTAAACATAAAATATCAATATTATTACAGTTTACCAGATAAGCCTTTATAGCTCCTGAAATAACAAAGTCATCTAATCCGTTATAGTTTTCCTTCAAAGTTCATTAGATGGACCACCATCACGAATTTTTTCAGATTTTTTGAGCCAGCCGTTTAGCTTTTAGAGGGGGGGGACGCCCTGTTTTTACAAAAAAGTGCCCTTTAAAGTGAAGTATCTCGCAAACGGATACCTAAATCAAAAAATCGTCTAGGAAACCCTATATTTTTTTTAAAAGACCTATCTAATGATACCCCACACGATGCGGTATTTACCAACCCGTCTGGCCAGCGTGGTATAGTAGACCAAAACCTCCTTTCAAAGGAGAGGCCTATGTCCAGCAGTGGACTGTTAAAGGCTGTTGATGATGATGATGATGACTTAGACCCTGCAGCGTAGCACACGATTGTTGTAACTTCACAAAAGTTAACACCGCTAGCTAGTTAAAATATAAATGTTTAGACGAATCTGGAAACTCAAATTCAGCCGCAATTAATAGTTATTATCACATTTTGTATATTTTTGTTGTAATACTTAATTTTTCTCATAAAAAACCGTTAGGAACTTGTTTGCATAAAGAGTTAATTTTTTCTCAGGATTAAATTAATTTCTTATGCAAACTGGTTCCTTACGATTTTTTACAGCATGCTAACAGGTCAGCCTGTTGGCGTGCTGTTAAGCCAGAAGACATGGGATCGATTCCTACTTAATATAAATACATAGCTGTGTGATCAGCACACCATCATCAACCTATCGCAATCCACTGCTGATATAGGCCTCTCCAATTGCACGCCACTAGGAGCGATACTCGGCCACTCGCTGCCTGTCAGCCACCTTGCGCAAATCATCACTGCACCTGGCCTGTGGGCGTCCTATACTACGTTTGCCCAGAAGCAGTCTCCACTCAAGTACAGGTTTACCCCAACAGTTGTCGGTTCTGCAGCTAATGTGACCAGCCCACGCCTACTTCAGCACGATCATTATTGTTTAGATTTATTATTATCGTATGTATATCCCAGCTTAGTCCCTTGAGGTGTCACTAGTCAAAAAAGTAGCCTTACTTTATATATCATCGGCTACCTGCCAGTGAAAGTCCCTCGAAATTGGTTCAGCCAGATGTAAATGTATACTTTAGTGAAAAGCAGTAAATTATCTAAAACTACAAACAGATAATTCTACCTTATTTGTCTAGACATAGATGAATTATTGAAAACATGAATTTATGAAAATTCCTATTGGATATTAATATTTCCTATTACATCAAAATTTGAAGTAATCCAATATGTAATCCAATATGATCATGCTCAGAAACTATTCCATTTTGAGCTCAATCTTACAATTTTTACGGAAATATGTCTAGATTATAGACTCTACTCTAAGCGTTACAAGTCAGCAAATGAAAGGATCTAAGGATGCTTCACGACTGCACGACTGACTTACTGGTTCAAGCAGTCGCCATGCCGCTGTCTACCGTTGTTGCGGGTTTAAATCCCACATGGGACAACTCTGTGTGATCCAGAAATTATTGTCCTAAGTCAGGGTGTTCAATATGTCCGTTTCATGTATGTTTGTCAAGTCCCCCACTACACAGGATGTATATTCCTAATGCATGGGATGAGTCTTTTAAAAAACAATAAAAAATTGTAATGCAAATTTTGTTTAATAACAGCTGTTACCGGCAATCGATGAATTCATTCCGGTATCATTAGTAGAGTTTTGCGAAGGTCATGCAAGCATTCTGTACTTCGGTTATAAGGAGTTCTTAAGAAGTCTACAGATCTGTGATATAATGAAACATCATTATCCTATCGGAATCCGCGGCTGGATCTCTTACTGTTGGCGTTAGCCCAACAAAATTATGAAAAAATTATGCTAGAGAGGTCAGAGTATAAGAGAAAACTAGTGCATTCTAAAAAGTAATTAGTTACAAATAGCAAAGTATGTGTTTTGCTGAAGTAACTTTTCAAGCGTTAGGGACTTCACACACTGGCGACGCGAACACGCGCGTAGGCGCGGGCAGCCGATCCCGAAGCTGCTAGCCGCACGCGCTCACGCGCCTAGGCGCGTGTTCAGTGTGTTGGACCTGGCGTGTTTTCTATACTAATCGATGTACTTGCATACAATATTAAAATCTGCCGCTCCGCGCTACGCGTCGTTGCGCGGTGCAGTGTGTGAATCGCCTTACAAACAAAACATTTTTTTTTTCAAATCAATTAAGACCCAAACGAAATGCATGAATATATAGCTTTTGTTACGTATTACATATCAGAAAACAACAAAATATGTGTGTGTTGTGGTTATTATGTTAAGTTTTGGACTTGTCTAGAACTTGAAAATGGCTGATCGCCGAAGTTCGCAAGAAAATACCATCGATAGACCTTAATTTGCTTACTCATTACTTTTTAGTCTTACCGTCCAAACGGTAAGTGCTAGAAAGATGAAACTTTGCATGAATACGTATTGTAAATTATAATTACGTCGACAAAGTGCTAAAATAAAATTATCAAAAATATTTTTATTTGAGGTACCCTACACGTAAAGTGAGGATGATTTTTTTTCTCGCGGCTACCCGTACATCGTGCGGGGTATCATTAAATAGGTCTTTTAAAAACAATAAAGGGTTTTTAAGACGATTTTTGATTAAGGTATCCGTTTGCGACATATTCCACTTTAAAGGGCACTTTTGTGTAAAAACAGGGTGTCTCCCCCTCTAAAAGGTAAACGGCTTTCTCAAAAAATCTGGAAAAATTCGTGATGGTGGTCTAAATGTATAATGAACTTTGAAGGAAAACTATAACGGATTAGATGACTTTATTATTTCAGGAGTTATAGAGGCTTAAGTTGTCAAATGCGCCTACTTGGAAAACGTCACATAAAATTAACGCGTTAATACGTAAACATAACAATTATCTATTGGATACGATTTTAAATCCACGTACCATTATGGGTGACTGAGGAACCCTTTCCTGTGCGTGGCATGAGTGCATGACACGCACTTGGTCGATTTTTTATTTGTTTTTTGAACATCGATGTAATTAAATGGTTTTGAAAATCAGAAAAATATTGTTTCGCTAGTAAACTTGTACACTTGCATTCAAATAAAATTGTCAGGCCACGCATAGAATAGGGTTCCGTAGTCACCTAGAACGGTAGGTGGATTTAAAATCAAGTCCAATAGATAATTCTTATGTTTACTTATTATTTCTTTATTTTTGTATGAAGTTTTTCAAGTGACTGCATTTTACAATTTAGGTCCCTTTAACTCCTGAAATACAAAAGTTATCTAAGCCGCTATAGTTTTTCTTTAAGTTCAGTATATCGACTATATTATGAGTTTTTTCAGATTTTTTGAGGCAGCCGTTTAGCTTTTAGAGGGAGGAAGGAGTTAGGTTTTAAGGTGAATGTGTGTGTACAATCTATGTTTTTAACATATATCTATAAAACGTACTTAAACAAACAATATATAAGTAAAACAGCTGGAGACAGCCGCAGAACTGATGACCATTGGGGCAGAAGAGTACTGCAGTGGAGACCGCGTCTCGGTAAACGTAGTGTAGGACGCCCACAGGCGAGGTGGAGTGACGACCTGCTTAAGATGGCTGGCAGGAGCTGGATGCGAAAAGCCCAAAATCGATCAGAGTGGTGTGCAATGGGAGAGGTATATGTCCAACAGTGGACAGCGATAGGCTGATGATGATGATGAGGTAGCTGCTGTAGGTATTCGTGATGTTGTCTTTCGTTGGTGAGTGTGCGACCGGAGGCCCAATCATGATGCACCAGAGGTGAGTGAGAATGGTGACCCTTGGTGCAAAGTAGAGTCACTATCATCCTCCTAGCCATTATTCCCAAGTTTATTTGGGGTCGGCTTCTAGTTCAACCAGTTCTACCTGAATTTCAGTTTTTCCACGGAGCGACTGGCATCGGACCTCCGCAACCCTAAGGGAGAACTGAAATTGAACGAAGATTGAACTAGTTGTCACTATATTTGAGGGCACTGACTTCCCAATAACGATTGCCATAGATGTTCATGACAACCGGGACCGACGGCTTTACGTGCTCTCTGAGGGAAGGGCGTGAATCACCCGCCAAACTTCCCAACTCCGGGCAGCTATTAGGAATTTCCTAAGAAAACCCCAAAAACACTTTTTGGCCCGACCCGGGATGTAGTAGAGTCACTATGATAGGCAAATAACAAAAAATATATACATTGTAAAACATGTCACTTAAATTTTTGACTACTTTGTAAGCATGGACACATGGTGCACCGGTTCCCTGCTTCCGTTGCCCCCGGTCACTATGGTCAGAAATGACAATAAACAAGTGAAACTCACGTGGAGGTTACTCGACCAGCACCCCCTTTTTGTGAAAACTCCCAAAAAGGATAACGTAGGATACACACTTCATCATTTCACTTAATCACGCGATCAAACCCGTGGGAATTAGCTACTTTTATAAAAGACCACTTTTAACTTGAACAAAATTGTGCATGAGCGACATCTCTTTCTTAAAGTATGTATTATTCAAGGTACTCATCTACGTGTGCGAACAACGCCATCTTTCTGTAGTAAGAATAACATTCAATTACAGTAACTGTAACTAGATGGCGCTGACTATTTATAAAATAAAATACCCAAAGCAGGAAAAATAGCTAAGAAGGTCTTCCAAATGAAGGCAATGCGTTTATGAGTCCATGGGCTACAGTAGTTACTTGGTATCAAGGTGACTAGTCCACTCAATCGCACCTGAACGGCTACGGAACAAATTAGGACAAAAACATTACAAACGGATGGGATACTTGAAACAAACACCTTTTTTTTACGTGTGGAACCACCACAGGCCTTCACTGCAGTGTGTCGGAATCGAACCGACTAAAACTACACGATGCGCCATTACAAGGTACCAGAGGAACAGGAACAGCTGTTATTACGCCATCGGGACCCCTTCAAGACTCAAGTGCCGGCCCACACTGGTGCAGGCACCACCATCTAGGGACCTCGCCTCCTCATGGGTGGACTTGAAACAAACCTAGTACCAACCTATATGACCAGCATGGTATAATAAGCCAAAACCTCAAAAAAAAAGAAAATGTATAGACGGTATATATTGTCATGCTTACAGAGCTCATTAAAAGTCCTACTCAGACGCACAATATAGCCGTTCTGCCGATAATTTGTAGATGCCCTAGGTACGCTAGAAAGATGAAACATTGCATTGATATGTGTTCTTATCACGTCTATAAAATGCTAGAATAAAATCATGAATAATATTTTTATTTAAGGTACCTCCCCTTAATTCGGAAATCCCCACGGATGCCACCAGTTGGTGACTATGTCGGACCTCCCATACATGTAAACTGGGGATGTTTTTTTTTCTCGTAGCTATCCCATCGTGTGAGACATCGTTAGATATGTCGTTTAAAAACATTCAGAGGTTTCTAAAACGGTTTTGTGATTATGTATCCGTTTGTGAGTTATTCCACTTATAAGGGCATTTTTTTGTAAAAACATGTCGTCCCCCTCTAAAAGTTAAACGGCTGTTTCAAAAAATCTGGAAAATTTCATGTTGGTAGTTCATATGATTAACTTTAAAGGAAAACTATAACAGCTTAGACGATTTAGTTAGTTCAGGAGTTCTAGAGGCCACCTTGCAAAATTCGCTAACTTGGAAAATTTCATACAAAATGAACGCATTTATAAGTAAACATAACAATTACCAATTGGATACGACTTTAAATCTTCTGTCACAGAATAATATTATGAAAAACTGGGTCGTAATATTATTCTGTCTATACCTTGAAGCATATTAAACATAACATGGCGGGACAGAGTCACAAACGAAAAAGTATTGCAAATGGCACTGGTATCGCCAATAAAGCGGTTTTAAGTTTAATGAATACCAAACAAACTAGGTGTTTCGCCAGGGGCAGGGGCGGTTAGGATATGATCGTGCACCTACCTCGATGTGTATGAAGATAGGTCGACGATGAAGATGGATCTTCTCCAGGGGCCCCCGGTCACGTCAGCAATTCTATCCTGGCGATGGCGAGCTGCTTTGTGGGACGTTCCGTTTGTTCTGTATTTTTAAAGACGATACTTCTTGTCGAGCGCGGCGTAAAGACTTATAACCACGGGTTATATCGTCCGTTTTAATAAGTTCAAAGCTGATGCTTTACGAGCGATGCAAAACCATCAAGCTTAGGCGGTGAGTTGAACGTAACTGTTTTACCCAGACCATAGGTTTTCACACACTAAAAATAAGCGCCACCTGTAGTCTAGTTATGTACACGATCAATGTCGCGGTAGTGGATGGGAGAAAGCTCAACACCTTGTAAATTAATTATCGATACATTACAGAGATGGCGTCACCATTTCCTCCCCACCTTAAAGGGTCACCTTTAAAAACATTCATAAGAGCTATGTCTAAGCCTAACAAACTTATCGCGGAATACTTATTATCTAAGCGGAGCGTAATACTAAATAAAGCGGTAAATTATCATAATTATAAGCGGAACTTAATACTAAACAAAGGGTTAACCCTAACAACTTACTTACTACTGAGTAGGAAGCGGGCATAGGCGTACTACAGGGCGAAGATACGTGCCCTTGGCGGTTTTACTGAAACCACGCGTACAATACCGTCCTTTGAGGGATGAATTTTATCCACAATCGCTAATGGCCATGACAAAGGAGGTAAATTATCCGTCATAACGACTACTACGGTACCGGGTGTAATCGGTAGAGAAGGAGTATTCCATTTCTCCCTGGTCTGCAAACTGTGCAGATACTCTACTCTCCATCTCCTCCAAAAGGACTGCACAAGTTTGTCTAACAGTGAATGTCTGTGAAGCAAACCTAAATTTTCAGTGTTAACTTCAGACGCGGGTAGAGAGAGTAAAGGAGCGGTGTGCAAAAAGTGGCTAGGAGTCAAGGCGGTTGGTTCAGCGGGGTCCGAGCTGAGTACGGTAAGAGGCCGCGAATTCAATAAACATTCTATCTGAGTGAGCATAGTAACCAGCTCCTCGTAAGACAACAGCTGTTGACCAATTACCTTAAACAAATGATTTTTGACTACTTTGACCATGCTCTCCCAGCATCCGCCAAAGTGTCCTGCGGCTGGACAATTAAATTTCCAGGTAATGCGATTTTCTGTCAGCTCTTCCTCAAAGCGACAGCGGTACTCGTTACTGTTAAGGAACTTGTATAAATCGCGTAAATAAGAGTTCGCGCCGACAAAATTCGTTCCTCTATCGGAATGCATGAATTGAACCGGACCTCTACGAGACAAGAAACGTTTTAAGGCAGCCAAAAAACTAGCTGTACTTAAATCCGTGGCTACTTCTAGATGTAACGCGCGAGTCGTTAAGCATGTGAAAACGCATATATAAGCTTTGAGAGCTTTCGTACCTCTGCGGCGTATCGGAGTGTAAGCTATAGGTCCCGCATAATCGCAACCCGTGTTTGTAAATGGTTTAACAACTTGTCTCGTGCGACAGTCAGGCAAGTCAGCCATGAGCGGGTATGTCGAACGTGGGCGAGCGCGAAAACAAATATTACATTTGTGAATTATGTGACGTATAGTACGACGAGCGGACAAGATCCAATACCTTTGTCGAAGCAAGGACATGAGCAATTCAGGTCCTGCATGTAGATATTTTTTATGGTAATAATCAATAAGTAAATTGATTACGTGATCCTGCCGAGGCAAGAGTACAGGATGTTGCTGTGAGAAATTCAAATCAGAACTAGTGAGACGGCCTCCAACTCGGAGTAAGCCATCATATAAAAACGGTCTTAATTTATTAAGAGCCGGAGATAGCGATGCGTTACCCTTTAAATTCAAAATTTCCCTTTTAAAATGCCTTTCTTGGAGAATTTGAAGCAATTTATTTTCTGCAAATTCCAAGTCAGTCGCGGTAATAAAAGCCGATTCACGGCGATTTAGCAATTTAGCGAATCTACAAATATATACTATAACACGTAAAAGTTTACTCCATGAAGACATGCGACAAGCAGTTTCATAAGTGACAGAGTCGTCGCTAGGTGCTGGTGAAAAGCGATAAAGAATTCTCTGATAACGTCTATCAGATTCGCGAATCATGCTTTCTAAGAACATTTGTTTACAATCAGCGGTCATCGCTACAGCGTGTAAGCGGAAATTTAAAATTATTTTAAACAAATCCCCTTGCAGATTCGGCCCACTGTGCAACACCTCATTAAGCGAGATGCCGGAGGTAGTCTTACAGCTCGCATCGAGCACCGGGCGTAGCTTAGTGCTGGCCTTATCTTCGCGGAGAACCCCATGGTGCGGGATCACATAAGTTGGTAATAAACCATTGGGCTCTTGTTGAGTATCAGATACGAGCGATAAAATGTCTTTAGCGATGTAACCACTAATGACGTCGTCGTAAGCGGAGCGTAATTTAGGAGAAGCTTCAAGCTTCTTTTCTAAGCAAAGAAACCGTTTGCGTGCAATATTAAAGGAATTACCAAGTAAACACACGTCTTTATCAAACGGAAGAGCGACGGTGTAACGGCCAGACGACGCGTCACGTTCCGTAGTCGGGCGGTAAAATTCTTCACATTCAACATCCGCGGGGTGCTGAACGGGCGAACTGGGTACCTCTTCCAGGTCCCAGAAGCGAGTAATTAATTTATCCATAGGTTCTTGAACTATGGCACAGCAAGACGTAATGCATGCCGGGCGGTTGCGTAGTGTAGGTACAGTCCCCATAAGGACGTAGCCTAACACGGTATTAATAGCGGGGGGTGCCGACGGTTCACCAGAAACTACATCAGGCAAAATAAGATGCGGGAATAAAGAGGCGCCGATCAAAACATCGATTTTATCGGGCTCAGCGAAGCGTTCGTCTGCCAACTGTATTTTATTTAAGTATGGCAGCTCTGAAACATTTACAAATGCGGTAGGTAAGTCGTCGGTAATTCGATCGACTACCAAAGAATTTACATTATATTTAACATTACTATTAAAGCGAGAAAAGATGTCTAAGGTGACTGTCCCGTCAGATGTCCTCTCCGTCCCCCCGAAACCTCTCACAGTAGCACGCTGCATGTTATTCGGGCGCAATCCCAAACGATCACAGCATTCTCTTGTAATGAAGTGACTTTGCGAAGCGGAATCAAGTAATACTCTTATTATGTGCTTATCACCTCGACTATCGTACGTTACTACCTGCGCGGTAGCGAGCAAAACAGTCGTGGGTGTTTTACATTGCGTCGTATCACTGCGAGCGGCGTCTGAGACACTAGGACGCGGGGCGGCAATGAACGTCGAACACAACGCGATGTCCATTTGCGTGAGCGCAGTCGAGTTTTGTTTAGTAGGAGTCGACCCGAGTGCCGGCTGCATGCATGACGTCACCGGGCCGCTTGGTTCGTTGTGTGTTGGCACAGCGGCGCACGTTCTCGCAGCACTAGCGTTGGGTGCGAGGTTTACTTCCCGCGTAAAGTGTAAAAGCGAGTGATGTCTTTGTTTACAAACACGGCAGCTTGATGTAGAATGACAGTTGCTTAGTTTGTGTTTATTACTTAGACAATTAATGCAACCATTAACACCTTTAACGGCTTGATAGCGTGTATGAGGAGTCATTTTATTAAAATCGGGACATTTAAACAAATGTTGATGCGTAATATTAGTGCAGAGGCACTTGTGAGCGGTAGCGTTTAGCGGAGTTTCGACCGTACTAACGTATGCATTATATTGCGGGGGCGATTTTTTATTAATATTATTATTATTGATGCGTGCACTCTCCACTGGTCTCTTTGCGCTGCTAGGAGTGACAGCAGGCGCACGCTGCAATATTTTACTTTGATTATTTATAAAATTAACTAAATTATCAAAGGTGGGTATCTCTGACTGGTTATTGTTATTTTCGAAAGTGTGAACAGTATCAGAATCTAATTTTGTCAAAGCTATTTGTAAAAAGATTAAATCCGACAAGTTATTTATTTCTAAATTATGTAAGGCACGAACAGCATTTACAAACTTGTCGTTGAAAATATCCAAATTATTTGCAGTAGCGGAATTTAACGGCTTAAAATCAAGTATTTGTTGTAAATAGGTAGCCGCGAGTGTGCGTTTATCTTCATACCTATTCACGAGCGTTTCAAGTAATATTTTATAATTTTCTGCGGAAGGCACAATGCTTGAACAGGCAGTTCGAGCCTTGCCAGTCAGTGTGCCTAACAAGTAATGAAGTTTTTCATAGTCCGAAAGAGATGGATTATCATGTATAGTACATTTAAAATTTGCGAAGAACAGTGGCCATGAGCGAATGTCACCGTTAAAACTCATCAACTCAATCGGCGGTAATTTTATTTTACTTTTCGGCGTAATATTTTCGGTAGGTTTCTTTACAAGAGTACAAGATGCAATTACTTGTTTGACTCGACAGTATAGCGTTTCAAAGGAGATAAGAGATTTATAATCGGGCTTAGCGGTTGGAGACGTCGACAATAAGCATATGTTATATTCATCTAAGACCTTATTGAATTCCGTGCGAATTACATCAATGTTACTACTCGCGGAAAGGAATTTCTCTGTCGAGGCTTCGTCGGTCACCTCCGTAGACAAATCATAAACGTTTTGTAGGCATTCGAACAAAGCATTACGTTTAGCTTCCAACGTTAATAGTGAGATTTTGTTTACATTTGTATCGGGGCCCGAGTCGGCTTTCGGCATTTTAGAATACAACTAAAATGTATATAATATAGTATATAAAAATGCAAAATTACCGCAAAAGAATACCTTTGAAAAATAAAACTACAATATATGTATGTAGGTAGGTAGTAGGTAAAATCTTATCTACGCGGGCTGTGGCTAAATGTTCTCAGTCTACCGTAAAATATTTATAAATCGACTTAGTAAAATGATAAATTGTAATTATTTTACTTTTAAATAACTTGAAGTATGCTGCGGATTATAAATAAGGATAGAGTGAATATATCTACCTTTTTATATATGATATTTGTTTAGCGAAACTAAATGATATAAATTACCGAAGTATGTACGTAACGCGCTGCGCAGGCGTTGCCGTACCTACATAAGTACTCTTTTTGGGTTAATATAACCTAAAAAGGGCGGGTTTTCTCCTACTAGGTGACCCTGTAGGGGCGAAATGGATTCACATCCAGGACTGAATAACCAAAGAATGGTTTTCATCCGGCGTCGAAGGACCACAAACAATGGTATCGCCAATAAAGCGGTTTTAAGTTTAATGAATACCAAACAAACTAGGTGTTTCGCCAGGGGCAGGGGCGGTTAGGATATGATCGTGCACCTACCTCGATGTGTATGAAGATAGGTCGACGATGAAGATGGATCTTCTCCAGGGGCCCCCGGTCACGTCAGCAATTCTATCCTGGCGATGGCGAGCTGCTTTGTGGGACGTTCCGTTTGTTCTGTATTTTTAAAGACGATACTTCTTGTCGAGCGCGGCGTAAAGACTTATAACCACGGGTTATATCGTCCGTTTTAATAAGTTCAAAGCTGATGCTTTACGAGCGATGCAAAACCATCAAGCTTAGGCGGTGAGTTGAACGTAACTGTTTTACCCAGACCATAGGTTTTCACACACTAAAAATAAGCGCCACCTGTAGTCTAGTTATGTACACGATCAATGTCGCGGTAGTGGATGGGAGAAAGCTCAACACCTTGTAAATTAATTATCGATACATTACAGAGATGGCGTCACCAGGCACAAATACCCAGCATCAACGCAATGCTTAAACAGAGAAGACTGCGATGGCTGGGGCATTATCGAATGGTTGCCACTTGATTACCAAGACATACCTAATACGTGACTTGACTAACAAAATTGAAACCGCTTTTGCTATGAGAACGGGGTCTGGCTTCTCACTCCTCGGGATCAGGCTCAAGGAGAGCGAGGATTTGGCTAACAACCTGAACTCCGGCTAACAAGTGTGCTCTCTAAAGTCGCTCTGTCTAATAGATAATATTATAGTATGTGTATATTTATAATACTTTTAATTGCGTCTTTATTTTAATATCATTGTCCTTGTAAAGTCTCTGTCAATATTGAAATATGTTTATTTAATATTTAAGTTCGGTGTATTTCCCTTATTTAACTTTAGCATACAAGGAATAATGTGTTTGCGTTACGACCGCCGTTTATAGTTTCTTCCAAAAATATCTTGACTCATATACAAGCCGCACACTGTACTAAGAAGGATTGGAAAATCTATATCTTAATTTATTAACGACTAGCTAAGCACCGCGATTCTACCTGCGAATATTGTTGTAGCTTTAGCTCAACAATGAGATACAACGCGGGGCGAAGCTAATTCAATAAATTAGCCCAAATAACTCCTTATATCATCAGCTATCTGCCAACGAAAGTTCTGTCAAAACCGGTCCATCCGTTCCGGAAATTAGACGGAAGAAACAGATAGACAGACAGAAAAAGTTAAAAATGTAAAAGCTGCTACTTTGAAGTTACAAACACACTACAATTTTGAGAATTTATATGTATTGATGTAGATAGCTTGACTTACCTGAGTTACCTGTCGGAAAAGGTAGTATAGTATAACAAAACCTTCGATCTGAGGGAAGGCCTATGTCCAGAAGAAGACGGAACCAGAAGAGGTAAAGTTCGTGAGTTTCTAAGGATAATCTATAGACTTACTTAACTGATTTTAACAATTATTTTACCAATAGTAAGTCACATTATTTCTGAGTGCCATAGTCTATACATTCACCCGAAAAGTAATCAAACATACACACACTTTATCTGACGATGAGCGATGACGCTGACTAATGGTCTCTAGTGGCTAGCTGTCTAGCTGCCAAAGTGACTCTACTTGACCTGATGGAATGCAATCACTTAAATAGTTGATAGTCCACAACAGTGCATCTTTCCCGAAATTTTCTACCTCGCACATCTAAATTGTAGAATGAACTGTCGTCTGCGGTGTTTCCGGACCGATACGACCTTCAAAAAAAAGAGCGTACTCCCATCTCAAAGGCCGGCAACGCACCTGTGACTCCTCTGGTGTTTCGGGTGTCCATGGGCAGCGGCGATCACCTAACATCAAGTGATCCGTCTGCTCGAATGCCCCCTATAATATATATAAAAAAAAAGATTAGTGGTCGCGCATATAGCCAATGCAGCACGGTGACCCGCACTATGGCATTTTGTTGAGATGCTTTTGCATCATTGGGCCTCCGCTCCGGTCTCCCACTCACCAATGAAACACGACAACACCAATTCTTTCATTTCAGGTTATCTTCTATGAGAGACTAATACAACCCGGGTTGGGTCAGCCCGTTAGTACTTAAATCAGAGTGGCTCTATTACTTTGAATCGATTGCCTACATTTTATATCAAATTCAAATTCAAATTCAAAATTCTTTATTCACTTAGGATGCAATACATCTCTTGTGACAGGTCAAGATTCTACATGTACATTTATGCCATGTTCGCAAACAATAGGTAGAGCCGGAGAAAAGAACATGGCAATAAAAACTCGCGGCCACTCCTTTCAAATCGCCAATGTTTACATAGTTTTAATGTTTATAAACCTGATATGGGGGTAAGGTGCTGCCACTATTATACTATACACCATGTTAGAGGACTGATGCAAATTATAGTGATTAAAAATTAGAACTTATGCTAATTTAAAAAAAAAAAAACAACAGCCTCAGTGGGTACAACATAGTAGGTAGTAGTAGTATCAATAGTCCAACATGGTAGTATCAATATATTCAACTAATAATATTGTAGGGGATCTAACTATTTTTGTAAATTTGTCTTCTATTTATAAATTACGTTTTGCCGCTTCCGGAGGATTTCAAATGAAACGTAGTTAATTTATATTTAATTATAAAGTGATTTTACAAACGAATAACTACAACTAAATATGTACAGGTGATTCCTGTTCATTGTTAGACTCTTCGTTCAATGCCTGTACAAAATCATAGAGCAATGTAAAAACAAGTAGCAAAGTTAATAAGACAGGACAAAGGTACATCAGTCAACGATAAAGAATTTATGAATAAAACATTATTTAGCCACTAAAGACCACAAGTCTCGATGATACTTCTTATTCGGAAAAAAGATAAATCACGCAATTTAGAAATAAACATCCAACTTTACAAAGAACTTTAAAATGCCGATCAACAAAACTTAAGTAAATATTTACTATAGCTAGTAAATGTGTAAAATTCAAACAACAAACAAACTTAAAAAACCAAAAAACTTAAACTTAGTAAGCAGACTAAACCCATAAGTAGCCTATACAGCTAGTGTTTAAAAGTGAAATCAAAGGCTTTCTTTGCAATTTACTTATATCCATATTTAGGTCATAAGCTTTGGGTATACGCCATATAGGAAATCGCAATAAACCCTGCGAGACTTAATTGTCTATTGATCACCTCAATCAAGTCTGCATGACAACATTGAGGATATATCGAAACGCATTGATTTTATGATATATTTTTTTCATCTTGCAATCGGCTACACAAGCCTTTAACAGATTGTTTGTGGATAAAACAATGGCGGGAGGGATAGTTCCTCCAGTGAGGAAACCATCTCCTATTAAGTTAGGGATTTCAAATGAAGTCCCATATATGTTGCCTTTTGAGCCTTCTGTCATTTATCTGTTCACATAGGTCTATTGCTAGGTTGTTAGTAGGAGCTTCTAGGCGGTCCCTGTACGCTCTTGCTCTGTGTTCCACCTCCTCCCTGACAGTTTTCGTTTCAGTGTACTCATGCAATTCGCAGATTTTAATAAATAGAGGTGCATTGGTAATCGTTTTCAGTGCTCTATTCTGGAAAGAGAAGAAATATTTTATGATTTAAAATTGTCATGATTGGACATTAACAATATTAACCAAAGTAATTAAAAAGTAAATCTCTCTGCAACAGATTAATCTCTAAAGATTGTCATAAAACAAAAGACGAACAAAATTGTGAAATTCCTGCGGTGACTGATTACTATTGTTTAGGTATTGAATCATCGTTCTCCTGCCTTGTACAACAAAGAAAATTATAAATCATTAAGCTTGGTAGTAGGAAATAAATAAATATTAAGTACCCAAGCAGAATTAATTATCAATATTAATCGACGAATTAGGTAGTGTTACCCCCTTCATCTCTTTTCTTCCGTGTCGTTAGTGCCTTGTTTATCTAGCGGTTGGCATATGCGGCTGCCGATCTTGGGTTCGATTGTCGGGTCCGCAGGGTCGGACCAAATGTTTGTATGATCTGCAAATATTTGTCTCAAAGTTAAGGTTTTTTCTATGAATAATATGTACGTAGGTATTTACAAAAAAAAGTGTTTATATTAGTTGTCTAGTATCCATAGTACAAGATCTGCATGGTTGGGGACTAATATGGCATTGATTGTCAAATGTCCGAAATGTTAATTTTTACTTAACAACAGCACTGGAATTCCCAAGAAAAACCAGTAATGAACTATAATTAATCAGTCTGGCCATCGTGGTATATTAGACCTTCTTTCTTAAAATAGGCTAGTATTCTGAAGTAGTTGATGTTGTTGATGGCCGAAGTAATTTATATATACAGATACTTAAATAATTCAATCACGAATGAAATACAACAGCACAACAGCTGTCATTCTTAGTTTTCTATGCAAGGGTAGTACAGCTCTAGTCGAGCCGTACAATTCATGCTGAAATCAGTGTGGCAGAACTAGTTCGATGTTTGAGATTCAAGATCTCAAACTTTCAAAGGTTTACAAACTTTCCCCTAACTTGGGGGCTAACTTGAGGGGCTGATGACGACAAGCATTTTTGTGACAAGGATTGATTTATTTAAATTGTTTTGGTAAGGACTTTCTTTAATGTATAATTTTTCAATTCGGTTATCAACAGCCTTTCAGTTCACTGCTGGACATATGTTATTCGAATTTCAAACCAAATCGTTGTCTAAATAATTCGTCAATGTAGGGCCTGAACCGCGTTGGTTTCAGGCTTAAAATTTTGGTAGTTTTTATGTTGTAAGCACCGATTATGACGGCTGTTGAAAAAGTCTCTCTAGAATAGTAAAATAGGGATTACAATGTAATTTTCAATAGCTACTTAGTATGGAGAACAATTCCTTGAATGGGGTTGAGGCACTTACAATTTTATACTTTTGGATAGAATGTACAACATAATGCCTTAAAAAATTGTTTTGATAAGCAATAATTGCAGCTTTTAAGAAACACATTGCTATAAATGATATTAATAAACGAAACCCCCTAGCCAAGTTGCAAACGGTTTTTAAGTTTAAGCGTTATGTTAACTATCACATCTTACCAAAACACACTTTAAAATAAAATTGAAAAACTTTATTTGATAGTTTCGGAGTACACCGTGAGCAACACCGAGAATCATATAAAATTAATAGATGTGTCCAACTGTTTCACTAAAAATGTTCTAGTGTCCATGTCCATTTGTGCCCTGTACGAAAAACTATATACATATAGTATTTATTCTTTACAAAGTGGCGATAGGCTGATGATGATGGTGATTTGTCCTGTGTTTTTCTCGATTCCAACATCACTTTTACCCCAATTCCAAATTATCTAAAGACTTTTACTGCAAAGAGTTTAATTCATATTTTACGGTGTAGAGAAAAAATCAAACACGTTGGACAGTAAGTAAGTGTAATCACAGAAGTGTTAGTTGAACACTCTTAGTTGCCACGGCTTATTTGAATTAATTATTTTAATTTTCAATTGTATTTTTGTTGTACTATGGACACTTTTAACGTGCACGTCTTGCTACATCGTTCTCACATAATGTACAATCTCAACATGAATGATGTAACCAAGATTTTGTAAAAAACATTTTGATATAAAAGAGTGTCCATGGAGTTTCTTGCCCGTTCTTCTCCATAGAGATCTACGCTAGGGAATGGGCAACTACAGTACTTTCACAGTTTTTATGTCTTGTGACTGGGACTGTGGCCATATTTTTGTTTCGACAATTCAAAAGTGCCTGTAACTGGCCTACTTGAAATAAATGCTTTGATTTGATTGATTTGATTTGGATTCATAAAGATATGAATCCATGAACATCACTTCTGTGATTATGATTAAATTGACTGCCTTGTTGGTCTAGTAATTAGCGTATGCGGCTGCTGATCAAGAAGTCTCGGGTTCGATTCCCGGGTCGGACTAAATATTTGTGTGATGCACAAATATTTGTTTCGGAGTCTGGGTGTTTTCTATGTATAATATGTATGTATTTACAAAAGAAAAAGTATGATTAAGTATTTATATCAGTTGTTTAGTATTAATAATACAAGCTCTGATTAGTTTGAGAAATCAGAATAATTTTTCTATTTTGAACATTTTATCAAATCAATTTCATCTCAATTCTTTCCATCAGGTGAGATGGAAAACAAACGCCTATTCCATTAAAACAATAAAAAAAAAAAAAAACAGATAGAGGTTGACACGCTACAGTTTACTACACATCATTTGGATACCGTGAACTGGTGACCGAATTAAAAATAAAGCATCTTGTCACCGAATCTATGTTCTGTAATGAGTGCACGCCAAGAAACCGGTAATAACGGTATGATTCGATTTAATATAGAGTGTCACTCGATAAAATCGACACATTCGTTTTTTACAGCTATTAAAGAAATAGTATTCTACTTGAGACTCGCTGGAGACGGTATTATGGTTTACTTTATTTGACGCGCAACTTCGTCTGTTTCTAAAAAATAATAAAATTTTCATTGGTACCAGGTCCCTATTGTAACGCGTTTTAAATAGCTTACAGCCTTCTTTGATTAATGGGATATCGGACAATAAAAGTATTTTTCAATTCGTATCTGAGACTACATAGAATCTAGTTGTCTTGAGTCTAGTTGTGTTGTAGTAGTGCGTTTAATGCGCTAATCCAAGTTATTATTAATACACGAACGCACGCCAAACACTGTTTAACCAATACATAAAAATCTCTAATATTGTAGAGATATAAAATATGACGTAGCTCGATTTATGAGTTAGTTAATCTGTTTTTATTTAATTTTTCATCTAATTATTCATCAACAGCCTTTTACAGTCCACTTTGAGACATAGGGCTCTCCTAGAAAAGGAGGTATTGACCTACTATACCACGCTGGCCAGACGGGTTGGTATATAGTTGGTTTCAAGTTGTCTTGCGTAGTTTATCCCTTAGTCGCCTTTTACGACACCCGCGTGGGATGAATAGGGGTGGTGACACTCTGTATTGTTAATCCGTCACCACACTATCTGTTTTTATTTAATTCTTCGTCTAATTATTATTTCTCGAATAATTCATATCCTTTGGCACCTCATTTGGGAAAGCAATAGAACTCAATGTACGTGGATGATCTTTGAACATACTTATTTGGGTAAGAGTTTAATTTGACACCAAACTTTTCTTTTCAAATTATGTGTTTTGAACAAATCCGTTTTACATAGTATTTAATACGACATACTTACCAATTTTATGCTCAAATTGGGGACGCCCAACTGGTTCCCAATATTCACAATACAACCTAGTTTGTGACATCAAGTATCTGGGAGCTTTCAAGTATGTATCTGCTATATTTTTACAAACCGTTCTTAGACCGGTATTATGTTTAGACCTAACTTGCTTGCAAAGGGGAGTAAAATGAAACTTAAAAAAAAAATAAGACAAATCCATATTATTTCATCTTGTTACATAGTTATTTTAAAAACAATATATTGTACGAGTCACTGAAAATATGTAGAGCATAACTTAAATATATTTACTTGTATATATGTATACAATTATTAGTGTAAATGAACTGTTCATTAAAATATACAAATCATTTTTCTCAAATAACAGAAAGTGAAATGTGAGAAATTCTAGAAAAACTGTGACCTTCAATGTTTCATTAACTCAAAAACCGCATCTGCAAAAATACATAGAAAACCATGTCGCGGTCAACGCATCTTGCAGTGGAGAGGGTCTCGCTGATACACCATTGTCCCCGCTGAGGCAGAACGCGGCGGACGCCCGTTGTCTGATTAAAAAAGAAAGTTGACACTTGTCAAATTCGAAATAAGAATTTCATCGCAAATTTTTTATTAATTTATTTTTATTAGTAAAATTTAAAAATGGCGATTTTTAAAGTGTTCATATTATTATTTGCCGCTGTGACAGCATCAAGCGCTTCGAGTACACGTAAGTAGATAGAAGAAAGTAGACGGACGAGTGTTGTTACTATTTGTGTCGCTTAATTTACTGTCCCTAAACGATGTATTCAAATCCGCGAATGGGTTGTAGGGAACGGCATGATTGGTTTCAACGAGTGCTGATTGAAAGTCAGGAAGCAATTTCTAAAGGACATGAATATCTATAGATACATATAATACATTAGAATCTTCGTTGGGCCACAAGCGTGTTACCATATATTTTTTTAAATATAATTAGTGTTTATTTACAAGTTTTTAGATAAGGTATAAGTAAAAAAAAAAATCGGCCAAGTGCGTGTCAGGCCACGCACAGGAAAGGGTTCCTCAGTCACCTATAATGGTATGTGGATTTAAAATCGTATCCAATAGATAATTGTTATGTTTACGTAATAATACGTTAATTTTGTATGACGTTTTCCAAGTGAGCGCATTTTACCATGTAAGCCTTTATAACTCCTGAACTAAGAAAATCATCTAATCGGTTATAGTTTTCCTTCAAAGTTCATTAGATGGACCACCATCACGATTTTTGCCAGATTTTTTGAGCCAGCCGTTTAGCTTTTAGAGGGGGGGGGACGCCCTGTTTTTACAAAAAAGTGCCCTTTAAAGTGAAATATCTCGCAAACGGATACCTAAATCAAAAAATCGTCTAGGAAACCCTTTATTGTTTTTAAAAGACCTATCTAATGATACCCCACACGATGGGGTAGCCTCGAGAAAAAAAAAACATCCCCACTTTACGTGTAGGGGAGGTACCCCAAATAAAATTATTTTTCATAATTTTATTGTAGCACTTTGTCGACGTAATTACAACACGTATTCATGCAAACTTTCATCTTTCTAGCACTTACCGTTTGGACGGTAAGTCGAGGACGGACGGACGGACGGACGGATGGACGGACGGACGGACGGACGGACGGACAGACGGACATGACGAATCTATAAGGGTTCCGAGTTATGAACTTCGGAACCCTAAAAAGGATTTCATTTTTCTAACTTTTTGGTAACCAAATAATTCTTCCTCTTCACAGCTAGTGAAAGTTCAAAAACGTTAAGTAAAAATAAATGTTACTAAGTACACTTAACATATTTATTATTTGGTCCATTTTTTTTTGTTTTTAAATAAGGTTAAAATATTTTTACATAGACTATACTATTCGCTAAGATCTATTAGAGAAATACGCCTAAACTAAAATATTTTGTTATAGAAAATATGCCTCTGGTATTTACTTGAAGAATTTCTTTCGTGCAATATCATCTTTAGGGCATAAATGATCAATATTTGCATATAAAAATTAAATACGCTTGACTAAAATGTGAGCACTGAAACCGGTCACTTTGTTGTCAAACATTGTGTTATGAACCGACTTCAAAAAAAAGGAGGAGGTTCTCAATTCGTTGGAATCTTTTTTTTTATGTATGTTCAGCGATAATTTCGTCGTTTATGAACCGATTTCAAAAATTATTTTTGCATTGGAATGGGCATAGCTTACAGGTGGTCCCATCTTTACCATATTTAGATCTCATGATGGGATCCCAAGGAAATCGAGGGAACTCCTCAATTATCATAGGCACAATTGTCGTAACTCGGAATTCGGGTACTCGGAATAGTTTTTCATTGAAGTCGGTTCCTTTTTGTTAAAATTATTTATTTATTTATTTAAATGTTTCGAAATATTATCTACCTTATTATTGAGGTACAACATATTCTCAATAACTATTTGGAGAATTTATTGAATTTGGAGAACGAGAGGCATTCATTACAAAATAGAATTAATTTTCGTACTTGTTGAGACATCAAGAACAAAATCATTAGAATTTCTTAGCGTGATATGTTTATCAATTGCCTGACGAATAAATCCCAATTTAAATCGCAGATAAAACTGTCGAATTAAGAACCTCCTCCTTTTTTAAATTAGACGTCTTTAAATAAAAAATAACCTTGACATTTTTGGACGTTTTTGACTCGCGGTAATAGATACAATGGAATAGTTTCATTTTAGACTAGCTGAGTTAACCGCGGTTATTAATAACGCCACGGAGCTAAGCTATTAAAAAAAAATAGAGTAAGTTACTCCTTGTGTCATCAGCTATCTACCCCTGTAAGTGCCATCAAAATCGGTTTAGATGTTTTAAAGATTAGCCTGAACAAACAGACGGACACACCATTTTTTTTAAAAACTGCTTCTATAATGTGAGTTCCATATACCGTATACATTTTGATACTTAATTATAAAATAGCTGTATATTTGATAGTACATTGAGACAATCCAATTTTATTTATTTGTACAAATCTATATTTATGGCAGTTAAAATGATAAAACATTATCAACATCACGGTTCGTATCTTCTTTGTATATGAGCGTGCCAAAATGTACCCTTTATCTGCCTGGTGGAAAGCTTGAGTAGAATCCAAGAGTGGTGGTGATCACTATCCTCATTGTGAGTGCACACAATCAAGCATGGGACAAAGACCACAGCGGTCTCGTACTCATCAACGAACGACAATAGCACGAATGCTGTCGGTTTTTGGTTAGTCTTTTAGGGAAATACCTCATCGGTCGAGTCATTCGAGCTGAAGTCAGCCTGACTCTACTACCTTGAAAATCCGATCAGATAATGGAAATATGAGGTTAATTGTAGAAGTTTTGACGGGTTATGTTTGTAAACCTTTGAAAGTTTGAACTCTTGAGTCTCACACATTGAACTTTCTAACCATGATCTGATGACTTGTACAGAACCCAGGCAGAGGTGGATAGCCGAAATAAACCGAATAAAAATAATTCACTCTTTCTTACTTTCAAACGTGTTCGTAATTTTACGAAGTTTTTAATATTTACAAGCTAGATTTCAATTATTCAAGCATATGCAAAATCATGCGCTAAAATTAAAAAAAAACGAAATTTAAAGCAAATGGTGGCGGTTATCTATCGCCTCGGTGGCGAGTGGTAGAGTATGCTACAGCTGTGCTTGAGGTCTCGAGCTTAAATCCTAAAGTTTTTATGATCTATAAATATTTGTTTGTAGAGATTGGGTGTTTTCTATGTTTAATATGCATATATTTAGTATTCTATCAATCCATCTAGCTTTCACAGTATAAGCTCTGCTTAGTTTGAAGCTAGATGACGTTATCTGTTAGATATCCAAATGATAGTTATTTATTATTATATCTCATAACATACGCGAGAGCAAATTCCCTACTACTTACCTGTTGGATGGTTAATCCTACTCGAACCAAATAAAAGTTCGCACTGCCGCCGTTTCTGATACCAGTACTCGCCCATGAAGGATTCCGTATCAACAAGTAACATTTTATAAAAGTTCTTGTAGTTCGTTGATTGAATGAGAGGTAAATTGCTGTTTACGCTTTATGACGTATTAAAAAAAACTACTGACTAGATCTCGTTCAAACCAATTTTCGTTGGTTGTTTACATGGTAATGTACAACATATATTTTTTTTAGATTTATCACTCACTTATTTTAGAAGTTACAGGGGGGGGGGGACACATTTTTCTTCTTTGGAAGTGTCTCTCGCGCAAACTATTCAGTTTAGAAAAAAATGATATTAGAAACCTCAACATCATTTTTGAACACCTATCCATAGATATGTGTTTGTATCACGTATGAGTTTGATGAAATTTTTGTTTTTTAGTTTCAGTTCCAAGTATGGGGACCCCCAAAATGTGTTGTTTTTTGTCCATGTTTATGTGAAAATCATAATGCGGTTCACAGATTACATCTACTTGCCAAGTTTCAACAGTATAGCTCTTGTAGTTTTGGAAAAAGTGGCTGTGACATACGGACGGACAGACAGACAGACAGACAGACAGACTTGAAGAATCTATAAGGAACCCTAAAAAGGACATCCCTGGTAGGTATCCGGACTGAAAAGAAAATTATTTCCATTAGTGTTGTATTAGATGAGTCCTTAATTGTAAATTTCTTATCACTCGCATCATTGTGTTCTGCAATGTAAGAAAAAATTTTAACATAATATTAAGCCGTAACTGTTACAACATAAATTTACTAGAATCTGTGACAATGAATATTGTTGTCAAACTATGTCGTTCTGTCCTATAATATCAATTACGTAATACGTCATAGGAGTATAGAATAACATATGTTTCAGTTCTAGAGATCACACACATTACAACTTATATTTTTAATTTTATTATTATAAAATGGGTACATTTAATCAGAAACTTTCTACATCTTTTAAATGATTATTAAACATATTATGAATGTTTTATTAAACTCATTAATACTATTATTTTCTGTATTGATTCTTTTTTTCTCTTTCTTAATTTTAATGGGTAAATAAAAATGCCTCAATTGCTATCTGTCAACGAAAAATGAAAAGGAATATGCTTGAATAAAAATTTTCTGATAGGATTTGTAACAGCGATATCAGGAGTAAACCAAAAGTAACACAGAGCAAAACTGAAGTAGCACTAGCGGGGCATGTTTGTAGCAGGAACAACAATGGAGGGAAAAAAAGGAAGAAAAGGGAGATCCGGTAAAATATGGAAAGATATTTTCAACCACATATGAAAAATGGAATGTCTACGCCAAAGACACTACTAACAAAATATTTTAAAATTAATAAACTGATATTTTTACATAAATTTTTTATAACCAAATCTTATATATAAAATTCTCGTGTCACAATGTTCGTTCCCATACTCCTCTGAAACGGCTTGACCCATTCTTATGAAATTTTGTGTGCATTTCGGGTAGGTCTGAGAATCGGCAACATCTATTTTTCAAACCCCTAGGACGCAAGCGGAGCCGCGGGCATCAGCTAGTATTATATATTATTTTACAAAAGTTGAAAGTTAAAAAGTAAATTCAAAGGCTACCTAAGTTTAAAAAAAAGACAATTTTTTCTATATTTTATTTATTTATATCAAATTCTTACACGTCAAATATATAACCAATTAAAGACAGTGAGCGTCAGTGTAATTTATTTCCAATCGCATAAGATAATTAATCGTCTCATACGTAAAATGAGATGACTACTTAACTAACACTCTTCGAATGATGGACAGAATTATGATCTCGTGTGAACCCTTCAGACTTAGGCTTTATAACTTCTCTTCATATTTTTTTTAAAGAATTCAATTATATCGCTATTTTACAGCGATTTTCACTAAGCGTCTAAAGAGTAACTCAAAATAAGCAACTTTTTACAGTAGACGAACTAAGTACTAACATAAATTTCATTCAGCAGATTATTTTACTGTCATAACCAAAGTAAGTTTATCGACAAAGCTTACGATAATATTTTATAAAAAAGTTTTTGTACCATTTTTCCATAAGCTTAATTTAAGAATTTCATTTCTAATATATAATTCCTATTTTTAACGACACGCCATCATTTCCATGTACCCACAGTTGTCAGGTTTTAGATGTTGATAATTTGTTGTAAACTTTCATACCATGTACCATGTACCTTTTTGTTGACACAGTTACTCCGTGATCATGGCGCTTGCAACAGCGCCGAAATATTGGATACTCACTAACAAAAAGGTGCATGGTAGCAATCCCGCAGATTTATATGTTGATAATTTAAAGTATAACCTGTGATAATGCGAAACCACCGGTTCAGGATAAATTTAAGTTGATTAAGTAGTGGGATAAAGTACAAGTGAATTTAATTTCAAGAATGTATTTTGACAAGAATAATTTTTGTATATTTTGAATTTAGTGACATCAATAAAAAAATAATTACATAATTAGAGAAACGAAAAACTCGACTGCTTAAAAGTGATGAACTGAAAAGAGAAAAACAAATACCACAATTTTTTATATAAAATTCGACTGACTAATGCATTATTTTGTAAGCTTACTAAATAACGTTTTTTGGTAGATCTTTCTTTGACCTTAGAAAACAAAGTACCTATTGTTGGTATACTTCAGTACCTTTTATATAGCTTTACTCCTATAATGCGATCTTGCCAGAGACATCTGTAAATGGAATCACATAAAGACAACTAGTATTTAACCTCGTTTTAGAACTAGCTGTACGTAATTAGTAGTGTGAATTTTATAGTGCAAAACAGGTTTATCTATGGATTGTTAACTTTGCTGAATATAGAAGACACCGGAATGTGACATTGCAAGTTAACCTAGAAGAATATGCCGACATATAATCTATGCATAAGTTGTTAAGGCATGCCTATCAACCCTGTGCTAATTCCAATACAAATAATTAATGTAAATGATTTTAATCTATTTAGTATTAGCTTTTGAACTACTACTAAAGTAGTAGTTCAAAAGTCTGTTCAAAAGTCCCACTAGTAGTTTAAAAAAATATATTTCTTTATCTGTGTGTAATCTCTATTAAAACTTTAAAACTAGTGTCATCGTATATGGTTGCAATGAGTCTACTTTCCTCAAAACATCAGGAACTTTGCAAGGAACTTTAAAAAAAACTTTTTTCCATTACTAAAATGTACAACCATAACCTAAATGAGAACTTTAATTTTACGAATTTCTTAGAAAAATAATGTCAAAACAGTCCAAAACTACTTTTCTGCTATATCCAAATTAAATAAAAAAAATTGTGACCAACGTTTTTCTTTACTCTTATTATCGTTTGAAAAGCTAAATCTCAGAATATTCTATTTTACTGGAAAACATGTTTTAAACACGAAGGTTATGACCGAATTAAAGCCTGTTTAGCAGGTTTAATTTAACTATGCAAGCAAGTGCAATGCTATTACTGCAGATAGTACACTTTAATTATCATGCCAACTCTAAACATATTACGACAAATCTAAAAAAGAGACAAAAAAGACGCATATTAAAATTACACTCATTAGATAAGCTTGAGTGCAGTGAACGGATAAATATCGTATTAGCCACTCAGGTCAAAGAAACGAATTAGAAACTCTACGTGTCCAAATTTGACTTTTATACAATTACAAGCATGTAGCACATAAACATCGAACACAAGACGAGCGTTGTAGATTAGTTATTGCTTATATAATACGGAAGAATAAGAAAGGCATAATTATATGGGGTGGTTGAGTAAGTTTTTGTTGTGGCATCGTTGTCGACTATCAAGTCAAATCACTTTTTATTTATTAGACGTCAAAACCTAGTGGTACTAGGTACTGATGAACTTTATATTATTGCTAGCTGATGCCCGCGACTACGCTCGGGTCCTAGGGGCATCAAAAATTATTGACCCTATCTCAGACCTACCCGTTAAGCAGATAAAATAAGTTTTAATGTCTTAATAACTATTACCTAAAAAATACATTAAAATATTCTGCCATCTCCACCCTGCCTAGAATCGAATGTGTACAATCATGCGTAATTATCATATAATACAAACACATTATAGTTGTCATCATTATATAGAGCTGAGTCTTTGATCAACTACCGGTTCTTGTACATACAAAATTATGCAAGCACCATACCAAATCTATTCAAAAATCGATTGTAATATAGATATGTATAAAATGAGTCACGCAATGATTTTAAACTATTGTGATCGTGATAACGATAATTAATAACCTGTTGTTGTTTCTACACATTGTTATCAATAAACAGAAGTCGATATAAGTGACATTATTTTTCAGTATGTTATTAAACGGGAGCGTAAATCGATAAAAAAATCTTTGAAGCATAAAATAATCGATTTTGAACTGAATTATTATCAAAGAAGAGCAGAATTTACGTACATATAAATCCATAAGCATTAGCGTGTTTATTACACGCTAATGTGACAATGGGATGGTCAACAAATTATTGAAAAATAAAAGGGAATCAGAGTAATCATAGGGACCACCTGAAGAAACGTTGTACCTGAAATGTTTTTTATTCAGCGAATAGAGTAACTGAATTGAAGTTTTTTTTAAATCTGTGATACATTTACTGAATCTAAACGCAAATGTAAACGTTTAAATGTTCGATAAAAGCAAAACATCACAAACAATCAAGTTTCTAAGGTGTTGGTTTCTAAGGTTTATGTATATTTCTAACGGTTAACTTTGATATACTATTCAATTAGTAAAAGCCTTACACTTAAGCCTAATAAGAAACCCTTAAAGCCAAAAAATGACAAAAAATGATATGAGAGTTACAAAAGAAGAATAGTTTAGACGCACTGAAACAAAGTATAAATACCTGAAAGAATAATAGAAAACTATTTGTAGCGGGTCGTCAAGTTTAATAATTGTTTTAGGGACATGCAACAATTATATTTAAAGCCTAACGAAATCTGAGAAAGCGCTAATGTTTTTTGCCTGATTTTGGTGCCTTCTTGCATGGATTGCAATAATACTAATAGTAGTTTATTAGTACAGTTACTCCTAATTAAAACTTTTTATTGTCATGTTGTACACATAACATCGTAAATCATAGTTCTTAGTAATTAATCTACCATTTGTGTTGACAAAGATTATAGTAATGACAGTATATAAACTCCGAGCTTTTTGTTTTATAATGTTTGCTTGAGAAAATAATCTAGCTAGTATTCCTTTTTAGTTAAAAACTAATATCAAAATATCATACACACACAATATATTTATTGGCGACATTTAAAATTTGGCTAAATATTAAAAAAAATAAAAATATTTAATCTCAATATCAATAATATTTTTTTTTTTTTTTATAATTTTTTATCATTATAAAATCTCATTGAAATTTCATAATTTATTTATTAATTTACTGTTTTATTAAATTATTATCTCTGTTAATTTTATTTGAGCTACTGTTACCCAAATTATAATTGTGACACATTTCACATTGTTGATATTGATGTGATGATCTTGTGAATAATGTTTATTGTTGTTCTTTCTCTCATGCAACACAAAGAAGTGGTTACATCATGTCTTATCCACGCACCGTCTGATGTGCACAATGTCTTTATTCATTACGAGTATTACGACATCCCTACATACAAATATTCGGTTCAATATTCTCTTTGTACTATCTCTATTCATTATTCAGAAATTGTTCGCTATCATTTTTATATAACTATGTACATCCTTTGTAAAAACTGCATTTAATATGCTGTCGATCGCATAAATCTACACTAATATTGTAAATTCGAAAGTACTTTCTGTTTGTCTGTCTGTTACGATTTCATAGCCAAACCGCAGCACCGAAATGAAACTTTCGTTAACTGAAATTTGGTGTTCAGATACTTTGATTCTTGAGCTACTTTTACCGCGATAACTAACATACACACGGGCTGCCAGCGAACTAAAGCTAGTTTTGATTATAAAATATTATGCATTTTACTCTAACAAGAATAAATATTACGTTAAATATCTAATATTTACAAGACACATCTGTCTATGTTTTACTGTTATTAGGTAACTGGTTAAAAACGCTTACATACACGACTGATTAAACAAACTTTTACTTAATGAATTTGATAATACGATACTGTAAGTAATCAAGGACTTTTAGTTATTCACATATATACCTAGAATGTTTAATACTAAACCATATCACAGGACTTTTTCATATTCATATGAAACTAATGGTCCAAGAGCCCAGAGTGATCAGACATAACTTATTTTCACATGGATGAAACCTTAACTACTCAGTAGCGTCTAGTGTACTTTTAATACCTGCGTGTTTGTGGAACTAGTCCTGTGACACCTGGGCAGATACCAGGTGAGAAAGGTAACTAAAAATAAGAGTTATCTAACTTAAATTAGTATGGCTGATCTTTATATATATTTTGTAGAATATTATTCTAAACTAGTTTAAGTGTCAGACACTTTTCATGGACCAGAGCTTTTGTCGAGGTCGACAAAAAATTAATGAACTTTACTTATTTTTACATGTCTGATTTTTAAATATGTTAATGAATTAACTATTACAAAGTTATATTTCATCAGTCAAACAAATTCGAGTGACCAAACACAAAAATTATTCAGTCGAGAGTGCGAGCGCGAGAGCACTATACGCATGCTGAATAAAAAAATTAAATATATTGAAAATACTTACTCATTTCAATCCAAGATTTTTGCTTTCTTATTTAAATAAGATGAGCTTCAATATTAAGTTGTTAATTAATAACTATTAAAAAGAATTCATTTGGCCGTATATAAATGTCTGACACTTTATGAAACTAGTTTAGAATAATATTCTACAAAATATATATAAAGATCAGCCATACTAATTTAAGTTAGATAACTCTTATTTTTAGTTACCTTTCTTACCTGGTATCTGCCCAGGTGTCACAGGGCTAGTTCCACAAACACGCAGGTATTAAAAGTACACTAGACGCTACTGAGTAGTTAAGGTTTCATCCATGTGAAAATAAGTTATGTCTGATCGCTCTGGGCTCTTACTCTATAACTTGAAATCACAAACAGTACCCTAGGCCTGGTTTTTATATATTCCGATTTCAGAAAATAACCTTCGCTTAATCTTTTTAATATACAGTATCTAGTTCATCGTGTAGATATTCCTCTATATAATTATTAATTAACGATCTAAATAAGTGTATTAAAGAGCTAACTTAACATATTTTTATACCCTTATTGGGCCTTATTCATTTATTATATGCAGAAATAAAACATTTATTTTGTTTACATCATTATTTACTTCAAGTCACAACAAAAAAAAAACACAGAACTTAAACCAACATTATATTAAAGCTTCTGAGCAAGTAAGTACTGGTAATTACATCTACTTATGCGTCCCATTTGACTAAATATGGAAGACTGACCTCTTAGTAAAGTAATACTTATGAACATTATGTATTCATATACCATAAACATGGTAAGGTTACATTATGATCAATGGGTTACATGGTTGACAGCGCGTAACGATATAATATCAGTGTAAGTAAGAGTCTATTAGAGTATAATTTTATTGGTAGTAAATACCTTTTGTCGTCATACCTTTAATTACTATTTAGCAATAATAACTTCTTCAAGGGCGGTCACGAGATTGCTTTGCTCAAGTGTCTATGCACAGAACTCCACTAGGGTGTGGACTGGCGTATGCTCGCGATAACCTCTGCCGTGGTTGCACTCAGATGTTGGCTCCCGAACTTGCCGAAAGAGCCGTATCTAATTAATACTTTTGTTAATCAGTAGGAGATACTGAAATTCTCCATTGTGAGTCTTACAGCCACAATTGCATCGTGCGTTGCGTTCCGTCGCTCAAAAGTTTCTGTGCATTGAGCCATTAAAATCTGGCGAAGTTAGGGATTTTGCATTTAGATTTCTCAAGCAAATCTTAGTTGTTGGTCTCTAGTGCCTTCTTGCGCAATTGGTATAAAGACACCGTGGCGCAAAACGGACTAGGAGATTTGCTGCTTGCAATAAAATAATTTGGTGTGAGGGGTTATGCCCGCTGCAGTTTGTCCGCCTCAGTTGGAAGATCACTGATTTCTACAGTTCTATAAGAGGAAAAAAAGATAAAAATATTCACGAGAAAAGCGAATAAGGTTAATTATGTGATTAAACGAAACAAAGAGTCTTGTAACTGCTTCAAGATTATAAATAGGTAAACTAGACGTCAAGGTTAAACTTATTATTGAATACAAAAAAATATAATACATTAAATTGATTAGTTAAATAAGTAAGTGTAGTATGCAATAAGTCACAACAGAAGACATTGTGATTACAAATCATTCATTCGAAGTGAATTTTGATATGTTAGATAATATTTTTTAATGCTAACGAGTGCAACTATGAAATCGTATTATCTCGACTAAAACAAATATTATAAGATAAAAAAAGTATTAAATCAATCGATATATAAAAGTATACCAGCGACAACTCGTTAACAGTAAATTGGTTTTTGCGAGATCAAGTTTCGCGGACAAGGTCTTGTGCAGGGTCTTTGACCTCACAAGATGCAATATGAAGACGACGCGCCGTTATGTTATATACATGCGTTCTAAAAGACATAAATATTTTTTTGGGACCTCGAGAACTATGAGAGTGTTGATAGTATTCGCTATTATTATTAAGTATTCAGTCAGTCAAAAGAGACTAAGTCGGATTACAAACAAGAGTTATCACATTGATCTGAAGCTTATGGGATTAAAACTCAGGCATCACACTACGCGACAGAACTATTGTTCACAGAAAACCCGCTAATCCTTGAGAGAAAGGTAAGCATTGTCAGAACGCACTTTTATCTCTAAAAAAGCCTCATAGTAAGTTTATAGGTCGAGGTCGCATTCGCGCATCGCGAGTTGTCATTCTTTAAAAAACAAGAAAGTGTTGAAATGTATCCTGCGATCCATGTGTTAATAGTCAAACAGCTATGAGGTGCCAAGTGAAAGGAGTGCCAATATTAAACTTTCATTAGTTTGTTTAAGAGTCATTAGTTATGACTCATTACCATGCATCGTCAGCAGCAGATTTGGCATGATAGGATATTATACCGATGCTGTGTAATTATATTTATGTAAACGTCTGGCCCACGCGGTTCAATAGGCCAAAACCTCCTTTCGAAAGAGAGGCTTACATCTAACAGTGGAGTTTCACATATTTCAGAAAAATTAATCGATTTCCGACGCTAGAGCTGGACACGATAATCAGTTAATTCGTTAGATAACAGCATGACGTCAAACTTCGTAAAGTATAGACTTTAATGAATTTATAAATTAAATAATACTTGTGACTATTTAAATCGCAATGCTGTTTAATGAAAAAGTATCCATAAGTATTTTTGGAAATGCTCATGGAACCGTATGTGACTTTGTAGTTTTCTTGAATGATTGGGATATCAATACAATTCCTCAACCAAGTTGATATGTTATTAGAAAACTAATTATAAATGTAAAGGAATTACGTCTTTCAACTGTAAGTCACGTGGTCAATACAAAATTTTTTACAATAATACAGGAGAGTCCACGTCACACTGACATCTTTCCTAGGAGTTTTATATGAATTAACCAATTGACTAGCCCTCAATGGTTGTAAACGCGTGTGACTATTTGTAGCAATCGAGGAGGGAAGTCTACTTTTGATACTTCAATTTGATTCAAATCATACTTCAACGAAACCTCTTTAATGATTCCAAAATGATCAATCGTTCATATTTTTAGGGTTCCGTAGCCAAATGGCAAAAAACGGAACCCTTATAGATTCGTCATGTATTCGTCATCCGTCATCCGTCCGTATGTCACAGCCACTTTTTTTCGAAACTATAAGAACTATACTTTTGAAACTTGGTAAGTAGATGTAATCTGTGAACCGCATTAAGATTTTCACATAAAATAGAAAAAAAACAATAAATTTTGGGGGTCCCCATACTTGGAACTGAAACTCAATTTTTTTTTATCAAACTCCTACGGGTATCTATGGATAGGTGTTCAAAAATGATGTTGAGGTTTCTAATATAATTTTTTTCTAAACTGAACAGTTTGCGCGAGAGACACTGCCAAAGTGGAAAAATGTGTCCCCCCCTGTAACTTCTAAAATAAGAGAGTGATAAAACTAAAAAAAATATATGTTATACATTACCGTGCAAACTACCAACGAAAATTGGTTTGAACGAGATCTAGTAAGTAGTTAGTAGTAGTTAGTAGAGTTTTTTAATACGTCATTAATCATAAACCACTATTTACATGTCTTTCAATGAAACACTATTATTACAACATCGATAAAAGTTACAACGAACTAGAAAACCTTTTATACGATGTTACTTGCTGCTACGGAACCGTTCATGGGCGAGTCCGACTCGCACTTGGTCGCTTTTTTATTTAAACGAAAGCATGGAAAGTTACAACTTAAAGAGTATTCTTTGTCGATTGTAATTGTAGAATAAAAAATAAAAAACATCACGTTATCTTTCAATATTTGAATGAATGGCCTAGTTTCATTTGCATTTAAAAGGTTTTACTGTTACAAGAAAAACGGAATGTAACATTCTTATTGGGAATCCGACCTTAATTTTGAGAAACTTTTAAAAACTGTAAAATATTTCGTACAGCCCCAATACCAAAAAAAACTTGTGCGCTAGAAATGTAGGTAATAAAACGTGTTTCTGAAGGCTCCTAAATTACTCAGCTAATTTTAATTATAGTCAATAGATGGCCAGTTCATGAGGAAAGTTAAAATAAGTAGGTATTTCTTCATAAATGGCAGAAATAAGACGACGATTATTAAAGATATTGAATAATTACACCGACTGAGTACCTGTCGTGAGTTGAGTATGAATAGAATTATGTGGAAACAATGTATCGTGAATTTAATTTTCCCATCAAGTTGTATATACATATATTATGTATGTATAGTGCACATTTTAAACACAAAAAATCGACCAGATGCGTGTCAGACCACGCTTAGTATAGGGTTCCGTAGTCTCCCATAATGACATGTGGATTTAAAATGCTGTCCAATAGATAATTATTATGTTAACTTATTATTCCGTTATTATTGTACGAAATTCTAGAAGTAAGCAAAGCTTTTTCCGTGAGTGAGAGAATTTTAGTACTTAATCCTTTTGGAAAGTAAATGGAAAACGGACGAATGGATGACTTGAAGTTTCAAAACCCTTAACGTTTTAATAAAGTTTATAAACGTGAACTACGAAACCTCAAAACCAGAAAAATATTGGCTAGTACATAATATGTTAAATTCAAAGACAAAAACCTCTTATCACACGATAGATCCGTTGGTTTATCAAAACTTCCTATTGTACATATCTATTGGCACCTATCGTTTTCACAACGCAAGCTGGAATACCGTTATGAAGATGCAAGAAGCATACTAATACTCGTATCGCCACCAGCCGATGACCGATGAAAGCCAACACTAAAATTTCACTTCATAACAGTTGTCTAATAAATATTTTATAATTGTTAATAAAGATTATTTCTGTTTAAAAAGATATGTGTTGGAATATTTTAGCACATATACATAGCTTTTAAAGAAAAACATCTACTACAGAAGGTCAGATCGCGGCATAGAATCAAATGATATTATATGACAACAGCTAGCTATGTTTTTTTTTAACTTTGTAAAAGAAACATTTGTATGTTTTTTTTTTTAATTTATGCCTATCAAAGTGACTATTCTGCCTGACGGAAAGCGTGAGTACGATCCTTAGTAAGCGTCACCCACCATCCTCATTGTGAGTGCAGATGCAGCATGTTAAGCGGTTTTGTTATAATTAAGACATTTTTGGAGTAGTAAAAACTTAAACATAATTCGATAGGTCCAAGGCACCAGTCATAGCATCTCGTCAACAATCCACCAAACCAAATATCGGATAGATCTGTCAACAAGAAATGGGCTTAACCTATTAGATTTGACCCAATCAAATACATGTTATAAAAAAAGTGAAAACCGAATTTTGTTTTGAATGTGCGGTCACAGGAGGCGCAGTGTAGGTCGCCCCGCGTGTTGTAGGTGTAGTTGTAGGAGGGCTTGGGACGAGTTTTTCGATGTTGCCGTTTGACGTCAAGGCTTTCCAGACGGCGCCGCTCATAGTCCTCAATGCCCCGGTGCACAGTTTTGCGCCATTCCGCTTTATTAGCAGCTATTTCCTCCCAAAACTTCGGAGACAGGCCGATTGCTGCTAGGTTGCGCTTCAATACATCCTTGTATCGCAGATACTGTCCTCCGGGCCGGCGTTTACCCATGGTGATCTCCGAGTAGAAAACGTTTTTTGGCAATCTGGAAGACTCCATACGCACAAGGTGCCCGCACCAGCGCAACTGGCCCCTCATCAGGAGGCTCTCCATGCCTGGCAAACCCGTCCGGCGAAAAATCTCCACGTTGGGAATCCGATCCTGCCAGCGTATATGAAGTATAGCTCGGAGGCACCTCAGATGGAAGGCGTCAAGCCGGTTAATGTCACCTTTGTAAAGGCACCAGGTCTCCGAGGCGTACAGAAGCAATGGCAAAACAATAGCCTTGTACACGGCCAGCTTGGTATTTAGGTGAAGATCATGAGACCTCCAAACACGGCGGTCGAGCTCACCGAATGCCGCGGCAGCCCTAGCGATCCTTGCGGATATCTCAGAGCCAAGACGATTGTCGCTACGAATGAGACCGCCAAGGTAACGGAAACTTTCTACCTCCTCCAAAGCTTTATCGGTCTTGCTAGTCATGCACGGGCACATGAACGCAGAACGCAAAATTGACAGGGTGTCGCCGTCGACGGATACGTCTGGGAGGACATCATCATCATCATAAAAAAAGTAAAACCGTTCATAAATTATGAATACGGCTTACTGCTCCCATTCTACATAATATATTAATTTTTGACGAAACGAACGACGAAACGAAACGAAAATAACCAATATGCGAGAGGTTTCGGATCTCAACCCATCCTTATAAACAATATCCATCCTACCATTGTCTTCCATTTTTATCCAGGCACCGAAACACACCACATAGGAGTAAATCAATAATTAATGTTGTCTTATCAATATTTATGTCTGTACTAAGGAGAACTTTTTTTTCTACAATGTAAATGTCTAGAATATCAATGTATTAGATATATTTTGCTTATCTCCATATCATGATCACCAGAGATCGGAATTAGGTGTGTGAAAATACCTAAAGTTTGCAGCGGGACAAAATATGGAGCTGTTACAACCGGGTTTGAATTTTACCGGTTTAGTTTTGTTTTTCTTACATGTTCCTTACCTTTGAAACACCGAACTATAAACATTTACAAGCTGCTAATACAGTTCTAAATAATTTTTTGTTTTGTACTTTTCCGGTTAAAATTCGGTCTTTTAGTCCCAATGTTCTTTGTCGGTCAAACACAGAGTTTTATATATCTGCAAAATGCTAATGCGGTTTTAATTTCTTTTTTTGATCTGTATCTTAAGTTAAAAAGTTTTGCTACAGGTTGATGCAAGGAAAACGAACATTTTCGCGTCTTTACATAGTTTTGAAGTCGGCTTTTTTTTAAATTATTAAACCTGCACTGCATAAAAGAATAAATTAAATACATTTATTTCAATTGCAAGAACAGTGGTTGTAACAGCTCCATATTATTATTGCAAACTTACTGCAAACTTTAGGTAGTTTCACACACCCAATTCCGATCTCTGATGATCACTCTACATCTTATTTATTCATGGCAGTCACATTTTTTTATATATTAATATTATTTGTCTTCTTAAATTTATATTTTTATTAAAATTTACTAGTATGTTATTATTTTTCTTGTTCTGATTATTTTTCTTCCTAAAACGTTATTTTGTTGTTTATCAGGTATGTTCGGAGGAAGATGTTCCAAGCGGGACCCCAACGTGGACGCGTGTCTTCTGCGAAATTTTAACTCACTCATTGATTACTTGAAAGGCGGTGCCCCAGAACTGGGCATTGAAGAGGTATGTTCAGACTGCTATTCACACACATTCTATAGGTATATTACGATCAAACAAAGAGCTGTTTGTCTTGAACGGGAGTCGAACCTGGCTAAAAAGTCAAGATCACCGCTAGACCACTAATCGATTAGCTTCCGTGATAAAAGTACTTTCCTTTTCGACAGATTTCATCGTTCCGAATACATCTTCCGTATTATAACAGACGCCGCTATGATAGAAACAAACTTTTTCATATAGTATGTTTTTTACTCCATATTCCTAGCACTGACACGTGTATATGTAGTTCAACTACACACCACACTGATTTATTGTAGCTATATATCTATATGTTTGTCTGTAACAGAAGTAGAAATTCACTCTAATATTATAAATTCGAAAAGCTGAATCGCTAAACCGATTTAGATGAAATTTACAATAGATCTTATGATTCTCGCGGAAAATAATATTATTATTATTACAATTACAAACGAAAGCTAACACGAAACTATATTAGTAACAGCATATATATTTTTATCCAATAATATTTAATAATAAATTAGATCATGGTACTACTAACAAAACAAAAATAAAGTTAAAAAAAACTCGCTAGTCTATGGTCACGTCATCTTCACCAAGATTTTTTATATTTTTATTAAAAAAATAATAATACCTTGCCTACCGAATGTTTATAAACCACACTATAGTAAAAAGCCCATTCACTACATATGCACATAGTTCGAACAATTACCCTGGCACTAAACACACTTAGCTACAAAAATCACCACGTATCACTAAATATCTGACAGCAACCTTAAAACTAAGTTCTACCCTACCGAAGACGCTCAGGGTCTCGTTATTACTTTTTACTTTTACATACACTTTAATTTACATTAAGAATTATGATGTTACAGGCTGAACCAATACAAATAGATGAATTAACCATCGCTCTGGGTGGTGGTCCAGATGGATATCGCGCGAACTTTAATGATATTCTTGCAACTGGAGCATCTAATATGACCATTACTAATGTCAGGTAAGACCTCAGCCCCCTGAAGACCAAAACATTAACTTACAAGTCTAGCCGTAAAATGAGGGTAGGGTAACCCATCCTTAAACATTGTAACCACCTCTTTTAGCCCTGGTTTGTTAAGGTCTCGGCAAATATTCTTACCGTGATAAATCAGCTATTAGAGGAACTGTGATTTCAGCACAAATCGGCCGGCTTGACCGAGACGGTACTATCTTCTAACGGAAGATCAATCTAAACCACAAACCAATGACTAAAGTGACTATTACTTTTAGATTCTACTTACTACTTCTAGAATAGAGTTTATTTGGTAGGCTAGTATAAGAAATGTAACTCAAACTGAGTTACATTTCTTATACTAGCCTACCTACCTTGTATAAAATTATGGATACTTTAAAATTAATCACTTTCTCATGACTACTATGGTTAGTCAACATACAAGGCATGAATAAAATAATTATGAACGCTAGATAACTAATCATAATTCACACTATAACAATGGGATTGCAAAAATAATCTAATAGTTATGTGTAATTTGACATACTGTTATGTATTACTGTGAGAACAAACCTTTTACGAAATAATTACATGACAATAGCGAGTTCCACATGCAATTTCAATATTGCATACTTTCTTAAGAAAAATAAATCTTATCAATAACTGTTGTGATTTCTATTACGCTAGTTCTAAGGACTGATAAAAATGATAGATTACATTAACCTCTTTACATGTTATTGTAAATATTAGTATACATGTATACTAATATTATAATCTTTACTATTTAATCCTACTAATATTATAAACGCGAAAGTTTGTGAGTATGTGTGTATGTATGTTTGTTCCTCTTTCACGCTAACTACTGAACGTATTTGGATGAAACTTTACAGTAATATAGCTTATACATTAGAATAACACATAGGCTACTTTATACTGCAATAATCGATATACACAGGCGAAAACTAGGTGTTTATAAAAATAAATAAATCGTAGATGTCGAAATGTATCACTGTTTATCTCCTGTCAAAACTTCACAGGTTGCTATGCATTACAAACTTGCATAGCAACCATAATGATATACGCGGGTAACACCGCGGGGCGCAGCTTGTTATTTTATACAGCTAAAGAGTTTCTTTGTTTAGTTAAGCGCAGTTAATCTCAGAATATATTGGTCCTATTTGAAAAAATATTTCAAAGTTGTATTATTTCAAATATAATTATAGTTCATTTCATCATCATCATCATCATCAGGCTATCGCAGTCCACTGCTGGACATAGGCCTCTCCAATTGCACGCCACTTAGTTCGATCCTCGGCTACTCGCATCCAATATATAGTAACATTGCTTTTTAATTATTGTGCTGTTTATTTGACAAATGAACTTATTGGAGTATAATAACTTTTTAGAGGCTGAAGCCTGAAGAGTGTGCTACGTAATGCCTTATAAAAGCACTGCTAAGATTTAGTTTCATGTGAACTAGGATAGTCCAGTAATATAAATTAAAATAATACTATCATACTGATTATTACATTTCATAATTGATTAAAATCGGCGACGGAAGAAATTTGAACAATAGGTTTTTAGGGTTCCGTAGCCAAATGGCAAAAAACGTCTGGCAAGTCTGTCTGTCTGTCTGTCTGTCCGTCCGTATGTCACAGCCAATTATTGCCGAAACTATAAGAGCTATACTGTTGAAATTTAGTCAGTCGATGTATTCTGTGAACCGCATTAAGATTTTTACATAAAAATAGAAAAAAAACAATACATTTTGGGGGTCCCCATACTTGGAACTGAAACTAAAAATTTTTTTTTTCATCAAACCTATACATGTGGGGTATCTATGGATAGGTCTTCAAAAATGATGTTGAGGTTTATAATATCATTTTTATCTAAACTGAATAGTTTGCGCGAGAGACACTTCCAAAGTGGAAAAATGTGTCCCCCCCCCCCCCTCTAACTTCTAAAATAAGAGAGTGATAAAACTAAAAAAAATATATGTTGTACATTACCATGTAAACTACCAACGAAAATTGGTTTGAACGAGATCTAGTGAGTAGTTTTTTTTAATAAATCATAAATCGTAACACGCAATATACCTTTCATCCAATCAATACACTAGTATAAAAACATCGATGAAAGTTACTTGCTGGTAATGAACCCTTCATGGGCGAGTCCGACTCGCACTTGGCCGCTTTTTTACAAAAAATGGAAGAATTGACGTAAGTAGGCAATTATGAAATTTAAAAATTCATACAAAATGTTAAAGAATTATTATCTTAGCCTTACACGGTTTAGAGATTAATAGTATCTGCATGTGAAATTTCAATAAAATCTGTTCAGCGGTAAAACGTGACATACAGACAGAACGTTATTTTCGAATTTATGATATTAGTATGAATATTTTGGTATTAAATAAAACTTCTAGAAACTAAATAACCGATAATATAACTGTACTCGATAAGGTTTCATCAATCATCATCAACAGCCTTTAACAGTCCACTGCTGGACATAGGTCTCTCCTTTGAAAGGAGGTTTATTGATGTGATAACACTACGAGTTTATAATTTTTTCAAGCTGGAATTTTTAAATAATCGTAATAAATCTGCTCTTCCAACACATAAATCTAAAAAAGTAATGTGAACTAGTCTCTAAGTGTGATATTTTTAAATTTATATTTTGACCACGTACGGAAGTGATTTAGCACACACAATATACAATACACATCGGTAATAGTAAATAGGAGATAAAATACTATAATAGTCTTTAAAGTACTCGTAATATATAATAAAAATAAATAAAATTGGAGTGTCTGTATGAAATATTTAATATTCATTTTTTTACATAATGCATATCAAGCTGAATGTCAGTGAAAGTCCTTTCAGAATCGGTCCAGACAGCCAAAAAGCCTGTCTGTTTGGCGGGTGTTGTCCGGCTAACCTCGATGTTAATACCATATATACCAGTATGTACATATCTGGTATTAATATCAAGAAATAATTTTTTATTTCTTGTCTGTCTGTCTGATTCTGACAGGACTTTCACTGGCAGAAAACTTATGACCTTAGGAGTAAACAAAGGCTATTTCTTTTAGTCTAGCTTCGCTCCGCGGCGTCACTCACCTCACAACTTACAACAATAACCGCGCGTAACACCGCGGGACTCAGCTAGTATTTAACTATAATAAATACTAGCTAAGTATATGAATATTGAAGAGGTACTTTTCACGTTCCTATTCAGTCCGAAACAAAATTTAAAAGTGCTCACACTTATTAAATATAAAACTTTATTATAGATATTGTTATTGTTGTTTAATGTATCTGTCCATCTGTCGATTGGGTTGACTTTAATGCGCCTAAATCTGAGTTTAGTGAAAGAAGTTACTAGCAATTAAAATGAGACCAAACTTAAACGTACTACCACCAATACATAAGTGAGCGAAAATAGTTTCAAATATCATCATCAAAAACCTTCGATAGTCCATTGTTGGACATAGGCCTCTCCCTAGAAAGATGGTTAAAGGCAAAAAAAATATTAAAAGTTAATTAAAGTACTTTTCAATAGAACTTGAAAAGGTGATTATCTGTTAGCGACATTTTTTTTTTTTTTTTTTTTTTTTTTTTTTTTTTTTTTTTTTTTTTTTTTTTTTTTATATTTAAGCCTGCCAAAGTGACTCTACTCTGCCTGACGGAAAGCATGAGCAGAATCCAGGAGTAGGGGTCACCATGCTTATTGTGAGGGTAGGCAATGTAGCATGGTGACCCCTACCATGGCAGCCTGGTTAGATTATTCTGCATCATTCTCCCGGCCTTCGAAGGGCGGGAGAATGATGCAGAATGATTGGGCCTCCGGTCTCACACTCACCAACGAAATACGACAGCAAGAATGCTGTCATTATTAGGATGGTCTTCTGTGTGAGGGTAGTACTGGCCGGGTCGAGCCGGCCCATTCGTGCTGAAACCAGCGTGGCTCTACTACCTGTCCATTTAAGTTCCATTTTTATAGCAATAGTGCTAACTAAACGGCCAGTGTTTGGACGTCATCAAAAATCCTGACATTCCCATCGAGAATCAAGAAAATATTGCATAGGTTACAAATATACTTCTGATTCATGAAACATTCAGGATTTTTAAATTATTTTAACCAATACCAAAACAGACATTGGCAGACACTTATGAATTCCAAAAATATATGCATTATTAGAAATGAAAATATTAGTCAGTCAATAATGTATTCTACACACGTTCACCGTTCGGTGACATCGACCCAAGTTTTACGAGGGTCAGAAACACAAAGAATTCTCACATTGACTGTACGAGGACTCACTCACTTAATAAACAGCAAGTACGGGGTTATCGTTTACAAAAGAATGTCTCTAAGTACCTAAAATGACAATGAATTTTTGCATAAATTGACTACAGTGTAATGGAACGTCACAAAGTAGATAATTTTAAATAAGTATGAAGGAAAGCTCTGTAAACCTTGAAACACACTGACATGTTTATTTTGTAAGTATAACATTTAACGTTTAATTTCATTCATTTGACAGTAGACAGACACATGCAGAAATCGCAAATTATTACAAAGTTTTGCAAATAAACGCTTTGCAACAATGTCTGTCGGTGAAGGCATTTCACAACAGTTATTATTTTCATTTATCTAACATCCGGTACATGATTTAATCAAAAATGATGTGATTCAATACAACAACGTAACATAGGATTTGATCAATATTCGATTTCTCGTCAATTTAACCGATATTTTAAATCGTACCTGCCTACCGGATAGGCATGAATCAATGAAATTGTCTTTATTGATTTTGAATAAATTTTTCTAGATCTGACTTAGAGACACACCAGTTCCAATTGACATTGTTCGGACCCCACATCAGCGCTCGCGCTCGCTACCGTTCTTCAGGCGTGCTGTTGCTGGTTCGAGCAAGCGGAGGAGGGGATTACTGGGGTGAATACGGTAAGTACTAACTAGTAACGTGCAGTATGTAACTCAAATTTTTTATACCAAGTTGTCTTTTTATACCAAATCCACATGGACATTCTAAACCATTTTCCAAAACAGAATTATACACTCATTTGCAAAAAAAACGGGCGGTTTCGATTTTCTTCCTGGCTGAAAAAAATAAAATACCAAAAAGGTTTTAATCATTTGAACATGTTACTGGCCAGTTATAAAAGTGCCATAATGTTTGTAAGAGTACCTTCCAAATTCAAATTTTTGACTAAGAATGGTTTTCAAAGAAAACAACTTTTAACTACATTTTGTGGCGCGAATTCCCTGTTAGTCCAGTCAATAAAGGCTTAACTTTGCCATTTTTGTTGAACACCTGCAACCGACGCCAAAATTTTCGTGAGTCTTCGTAGATTAATATACTAAAATTGCAGGGTGCTGCAATACCGGCAAAGTGTGCAAATTCATTACAAAAGGGTGCAAAAACAACTTTTTCATCTATATCTCGCGATTGGCTGGAAAAATAAAAAAAGATCCTACTACGAAATTGTAGGAAATTAAATCCCCTACAAAAACTTGGAAACGTATTTTCGCGTATCTCTCATAGTTTTTGCACAAAATGCATTTAAAGGTGCAAACTGAAAAAAATGTTACTATTTATCTTTTTTTTCATATTTAAGTGATACTACATGTTTCATTGGGATTCAAATGATATGTTGCGGGCATTTTTTTTAATTTATTTACACCTTTTTTCAATTACCTAGTAATCTTGGCAAAAAAACATTTAAATTTTATTATATGACTAGCTGACCCAGCAAACTTCGTATCGCCTCAGAATAATCATTAAAATATTATGCTTAGTTATGAACTGATACTGATAAATTGACAGCAGTGCCACCGTGCCCCGGCCCGTACCACCACAATCGCTTTGTTCCTGCAGTTTAAATCTGTAATATCTTCAAAAATATTAATTTCAATTACATACTGTAATGGACCAAGAGCCCAGAGCTGCCAGACCTACGTCATTAGTGCAAAGCTGAAATTTTCAGGATTATTAGTACAATGTCTTGTTAAGATGTATGTGTAATCATTAGCTTGAAAGCGGGGCCGTTTCTGAGTTAGCGCGAAGTACAGATGGATAAAAACCTTACTTAGCTACGTTAAAGGTGCAAAGCTAGTATTTACATATTTTTTCAAGAATATTATTCAAAATTAAAATTCATTACTGCCAGACATTTTCCGTGGGCCATTACTTCTGCCAGACGTCTTGAAAGTTGTGAAAAAATTAGGTAAACTACATTATAGTAGCAAACCTAAATTTTATACATATTATCTAAGGTAGGTACTATTTTAAGACCCTTTGTATGCGGCCAGACCAATCCAAAGGGCCAATCATCCCCCCAGACAGCTTTAAATATTTGTAGTAATTAGGAAGCTGAGGTATATCATCTTTGGTATTATTTCAAGAATAGAATTGTAAAATATTAAATGGTTTTTACACGCTTTATTAGCTTCACCTGTATGTTTGTTTGTTTGTAACCAACTCCTTTGGGTGCGATTGACCCACTTTAAACGGCCAGATTTCGTTCAAACTTTGTAGATTTATCGGGGACCGAGGACAATACACTAATATGAAAAAAAAAACTAAAAAAATCTTTAAACCAAATTAGTATTTTTCTAAAAGAATAGTTTAAAAAAACTAAACAAATAGGCTTTTAACCTAAAAATAGAAAATAATTTCAATGTAAAAAGCGTAGGGCGACGTTATTGAAATATTGTCAGAGAGCACCCCAGGTTTTGTGTGTGTGGGTCCAAGTGGGTCAAAAGCGCATCCAAAGGAGTTGGTAACAAACAAACAAACATAAGGATGTAAGGAGGCAAAGGGATGTAAGGAGGCAAACACCATCTTTTGCCCTCAAGCCAACCTCACCTGCACGCGGTACGTCCTGCTGATCGACGAACGAGGCTCTGGCGACCGACTGATGGCGGTATAACCATCCAAATACGTGCAGCTAAATACCACAGACCGGTGATGGGCAGCAGCATCACCAGTAAAATAAGCTGTACCCTGCGATCGCCAACCCGCCTGCCCAGCGTGGCGATTATGGGTATATCCTCCCATGCAGATGCAACGTTGTAGAAATTTCCAGTGTGTCGAACAGGGTAGCGTACCTCATCATCAAGCTCACTGAGAGGTATAGCCTCAAAGTTGTGCAAGTGTACGCACCGACCTCGGCGCACACGGATGACGAGATGGAGGAAATGTTCGACGACATTTCGAGGGCCCTCCACTTTACCACTAAGACCCACTACAACGTTGTTATGGGTGACTTCAACGCTAAAGTGGGAGTACAGATTTGCAGCGAATCAGTAGTAGGATCCTATGGACTTGGAGTCAGAAATCATAGGGGGCAAATGCTAGTTAACTTCCTCGAACGCGAGGGGCTCTTCTTGATGAATTCGTTTTTCAAGAAACAGCCCCAACGGAGGTGGACGTGGCAAAGCCCCGACGCTATGACTAAAAATGAGATTGACTTCATCATGACGAACAAGAGGCACATATTCAGAGACGTCTCAGTGCTTAATAGGTTTAATACCGGAAGCGATCACCGACTTGTCCGAGGCTCTCTGAATATCGACTTTAAGGCTGAACGTGCCCGCTTGATGAAGGCCAGGCTCGGACCTACTCTGCTCCAGACCATGGTAGGATCTGAAGCGTTCCAGTTAAACCTGGCAAACCGATTCGCTGCCGTGGAAACCACAACAGACGTAAACCAGAACCTCAAAAATGTGGTCGAAATCCTTAGGGAGGAAGGTGCGAGATTCTGCGAATTACAGCGTAAAGGCAAGAAGTCGAAACTTTCGGAGGAGACTCTAAGGTTGATGAGGGAACGGCGTGAAAACCCACCCGTCACTTCGTCGGCAAAGAGGAGGCTGAACAGAGAAATTAGCAAGCTCGTACGACACGACCTCCGGTGCTTCAATACTCTCTCCATCAAAAGAGCAATTGAGCAGAATCGGGGGTCAAAAGTGTTCGTACAACCTCTGGGAAGAAGCCAACTGACGAAGTTGACCACAACAAGTGGAGAAGTTGTTGCCTCAAAACCGATGGTCCTTTCGGAAGTGGAAAACTTCTATAGCCGGTTATACGCTTCGCATGCTTCGCGACCTGATCCCGAAAACGAGGACACCAGAGCTGCATTAAGGCGCCACTATACCGAAGACCTGCCGGAAGTCAGCACTGATGAAATCGAGATGGCTCTTAAACAGCTTAAAAATGGAAAAGCCCCTGGAGAGGATGGTATTACATCAGAGCTCTTAAAAGCTGGAGGTAAACCCGTACTGAGGGAGCTCCAAAAGCTCTTCAACACTGCCCTCTTTGAAGGGAGAACTCCGGAGATGTGGAGTAGAAGTTTGGTCGTGCTGTTCTTCAAAAAAGGTGATAAGACCTTGCTGAAGAACTATCGACCCATTTCCCTTCTAAGCCACATTTACAAGCTGTTTTCAAGAGTCATCACGAACCGTCTTGCGCGAAGACTCGACGAATTTCAACCACCGGAGCAGGCCGGATTTCTGAGCGGATATGGCACCATAGACCACATCCACACAGTGCGGCAGATTATACAGAAGACCGAAGAGTATAATCAGCCACTGTGTCTAGCATTCGTGGACTATGAGAAGGCCTTTGACTCGGTTGAGATCTGGTCTGTTCTGGAGTCCCTGCAGCGTTGCCAGGTAGATTGGCGATACATCCAAGTGATGAGATGTCTCTACGATAACGCCACCATGTCCGTCCAAGTACAGAACCAGCAGACAAAGCCCATACCATTGCATCGAGGAGTGAGACAAGGGGACATTATTTCCCCGAAATTGTTCACTAATGCAATGGAGGATATGTTTAAGACGCTGAACTGGAAAGGACGTGGCATTAACATCAATGGCGAATACATCTCTCACTTGCGATTTGCGGACGACATCGTCATAATGGCAGAGACACTGCAGGACCTGCAACAGATGGTGAACGACCTAGCTGATTCTTCTATGCGCATCGGCCTACGGATGAACTTGGATAAAACCAAGGTCATGTTCAATCAACATGTACAACCGGAACCGATTGCAATACACGGTACCGCTCTCGAGGTTGTTCAAAAATATGTCTACCTTGGGCAGACATTGCAGTTGGGTAGGAATAACCTCGAGGACGAGGTGAATAGAAGAATTCAGCTGGGTTGGGCGGCGTTTGGAAAGTTACGTCGAGTCTTCTCATCGTCGATCCCACAGTGCCTAAAAACGAAAGTTTTTAACCAGTGCGTCCTACCTGTTATGACATACGGAGCCAAAACGTGGACACTTACGGTGCGGTTGGTCCACAAGCTCAAAGTTGCTCAGCGTGCAATGGAAAGGGCTATGCTCGGCGTTTCTCTGAGGGATCGTATCAGGAATGAAGTTATCCGTCAGAGAACTAAAGTCATCGACATAGCCCACCGGATTAGCAAGCTGAAGTGGCAATGGGCTGGCCATATTAGCCGCAGAACTGATGACCGTTGGGGTAGAAGAGTTCTGGAGTGGAGACCGCGTCTCGGCAAACGTAGTGTAGGACGCCCACAGGCCAGGTGGAGTGATGATTTGCGCAAGATGGCTGGCAGGAGCTGGATGCGAGAAGCCCAAAATCGATCAAAGTGGTGTGCAATGGGAGAGGCCTATGTCCAGCAGTGGACTGATATAGGCTGATGATGATGATGAAACAAACATACAGGTAAAGCTAATAAAAAGCGTGTAAAAACCATTTAATATTTTACAATTCTATTCTTGAAATAATACCAAAGAAGATCTTTTTTTTTTTTTTTCTCTTTGAAAAGACAACTCCCGCATTAGGAATATAAATTCCTGTGTCGCGGGGGACTTTACAAACATACAAGAAACGGACACAAAGAACACCCTGACTCAGAACAACAAATTGTGAATCACACAAAGTGTTATCCTACGTGGGATTTGAACCCACGACACTTGGCGTAGTAGGAAGCGGCGTGGCGACCGCTTAAGCCACTAGGCCAACCGTGCAGTCAATTTAGGTTTGCTACTATAACGCAGTTTACCTAATTTTTTCACAACTTTCAAGACGTCTGGCAGAAGTAATGGCCCACGGAGAGTGTCTGGCAGTAATGAATTTTAATTTTAAATAATATTTTTGAAAAAAATTGTAAATACTAGCTTTGCACCTTTAACGTAGGTAAGTAAGGTTTTTATCCATCTGTACTTCGCGCTGCCTCAGAAACGGCCCCGCTTTCAAGCTAATGGGTACACATACATACATCTTAACAAGACATTGTACTAATAATCCTGAAAATTTCAGCTTTGCACTAATGACGTAGGTCTGGCGGCTCTGGGCTCTTGTCTGGACTATGTTTAGGCATTTCACCTCTTGTATCACCATCGTATATAACATTTCTATCAGGCATATTACATGCCTCCCGTTTATTAGATGACCATCCTCTCAAATTTGAAAATTTGCAAATTTGCGCTGAATCCGATGGAATAAAAAAAATATAAAATAACAGTATCATTTAATAAAATTGAAATGAATTTTTTGTCAAGATTATTAGGTATATGAAAAAGGTATAAATAAGTAAACAAAAATGTCCAAAAAATATTAATTAAATCCCAAGGAAACATGTAGGATCGCTTCAAAATGAAAAAAAAAGATTAATAATAATATTTTTACAATTTTGCACCTTTATATGCATTTTGTGCAAAAACTATGGGAGATACGCGAAAATACGTTTCCAAGTTTTTGTAGGGGATTTAATTTCCTACAATTTTGTAGTAGAATCTTTTTTTATTTTTCCAGCCAATCGCGAGATACAGACGAAAAAGTTGTTTTTGCACCCTTTTGCAATGTATTTGCACCCTTTGCCGGTATTGCAGCACCCTGCAATTTTAGTATATTAATTTACGAAGACTTACGGAAATTTTGGCGTTGGTTGCAGGTGTTCAACCAAAATGGCAAAGTTAAGCTTTTATTGACTGGACTATGTAGTTAATATCGATTCTAATTAACTTTTTGTCAATTTTTATTAAATTATCTGATGTCCTTGACATTTAAAAGTATTGTTATTGCTGTTTAGCAATCTCGGAAATGGTAGATAAAGTGATAAAAGCGAGCAAAATTATTGCGCTGCTTGAAGAAGGTTGCAGCCAATGCTTCGTGGCTCAGAGGCTAAATGTGAGTCGGTCGACAGTTCAAAGGACCTGGCAGCGCTATCAAGAGACCGGTTCCGTCAAGAGAAGGCCTGGTTCTGGCAGAAAGACATGTACCGAACCACGGGATGATCGTTTTCTAGTTAGTCAAGCGTTGAGAAATCGCAAATCTTCTTATGTGGACCTCAAAAACAGACTCGAAGAAGTAAGAATTGTGCAAATTAGTCTATGGACAGTTAGAAGGAGGCTTCTCGCTGCTAATATACACAGTCATCGCTCGGCACTCGGCCCTAAATTTCTCCGTGGACATCGAGTTGCCAGGCTTAGCTTCGCTCGAAATTATGTGTCATGGACTCATGAAGACTGGGATAGGGTATTGTTCTCCGATGAAGCCAGGATATCTCTGCATGGTGAAGACCGACGTCGGCGAGTGCTACGTAAACGAGGAGAACGCTTTGCAGAGGCATGTTTTGAAGAAATCACACCTTATGGAGGGGGCTCTGTTATGTTTTGGGCAGGAATAAATTCTATGGATCGTACGGAGTTAGTCTTCATCGAAAACGGTACACTGACTGGACACCGATACATAACGGAAGTTCTAATTCCTTATGCACAACCCGCTTTAATCGCTCTTGGCGAAAACTAATTTTTTATGGACGACAACGCTCGCGCCCACCGGTCTGGCGATGTGGCAGCGTATATGCTAGAAGTCGGAATTCGTCGTTTGGACTGGCCAGCTAGAAGTCCGGACCTCAATCCCATAGAGCATGTCAGGGACGTTCTGAAGCGACGAGTGAGATCAGTGCAGCCGGCTCCGCAGACCATTAGAGAGCTAAAGAATGTGATTACTGCGGAATGGGAACGTATTCCCAAAGAAACCATAAAAGATATACTCACTAGCATGCCCAGACGAATTCAAGCCGTGATTTCAGTATGAGGGGGTCACACTCAATACTAAACTTTTATCTGCTTTTAATGTATTTATTAAAAACAAAGAAATTAACGCGTTTCATTTTTATTTAGCGAGCAGGTACATTAATAGTGTTTTGAGCTTAAACATTATTTCTCAATAATTTAATCAAAATGTTATGATAAAACTGATGAAAACTATTCCTTCCTAATTAATTTATAAAATTCTGAGGATAACAATACCTAAAATTGTCAAACAAACAAATAGTAATAAAAAATAGTTCTTTGCTTAAGTGCCCGTTTTTTTTGCAAAAGAGTTTATTTCCTTGGTTTCCAAAATTACTTGCCTATGTGGCCGAAGGGTTTATATTCTTTTTATTTTGAAGAATTTCTCCAGTGCTTAATCAAATAATTATTCGAAAGGCATTGCTGAATTGCTTACTTACACAGAATATATTTATTTTTGTTCAAATTGTTTTTGACATGAAATTATTTACAATATTACTGATATAACTCTTTGAACTTTCGAGTTTCATAGAAAACATATATTTCATTTGATCCATTCACGAACTAATAAGAAGACACCTCTGAGGTTCGTTTCGGCATTTCGTCCCAGAGTAAAGTTCTACATGTAAAGTTATCTGTAAAAGATTTACTTGCAAAACTAAATATCTTCTTCTTCCTAGCGTTATTCGCAATATTATTTGGGGTCGGCTACTAGTTCAACCGGTTTTACCTGAATTAATGTTAGATTTTTTGCTAAACTAAATATCATTTAACATAAATATGACAAACGAGGAGGAGCTTTATTTGTTAAGCACAATTCTTTCTAGTCTTTCTAAATAAAATTACTAAACAGAATGAAATGTGTAAGCTACTTACTACGTAACTAACCGAATAATTCATCTACGGTGTTCCTAAGCCGCTAATGATATAGACTTCAAACTTTTTCAGGCAAAGCATATTATGTTTTGAATTATCAAATTTCGATTAAAATGAGCCCGTCAATTCCAAAGTGTAAAAAGAGCGTGCAATAGTTAGTGACATATTTGTGTGTGTATTTTTTACAGATGGTGTTAAAGCCAAAGTATACTTCCGCGGAGAGCCGTACAAGCGAGACGGGCGCACTTACTTGAAACTTGTGCAACTGAAGCTGGACTTCACCGTCAAAGACATACAGATGGGAGTCGAGAACTTAAACAATGCAAACTCTGTATTACGTAAGTGTACATTTTTCTTCTTATCCCTATAGCAGTCATTTGCTGACCGTTGGCGTCCCCCATAGATCAAAACCGATCAATTCCGCCCTGGAACCTCAAAATACCTACGTAGCACTCGCACCGCCACTCAGACCTGTTTCTGCTAGGGTGAAGCAGGCTGGGATGGTAGCTATGGTGGACCATCGGGACTCGCATCCAGAAGGGCCGACACCCGAAATGGCCCGAGGTACGTCGGGATTCCAGGGTTTTTCTTTCTAGGGTATACCTGGTCCCCGGCCACTAGTACCTGAAACGGTGTGCGGTTACTCGGTGCGAGTCTAATGGTATCCGAGGGGATATCCGTAGAAACAAGAAAAAAAGGGTGACAGATGGCCTCACCTATCACCCTCAGTCTTGCCCTTATAGAGGATGGAGATTGTTTTGCGATCGGATCGAGAGGCGCTCAAAGCGCGGCCATGTATTTGTGCCTCTTTAGCCGTAGCTATCCATAGATGGTAGTGATCATAGTATCAAATGGGAGTTTCATTTAACTTTCCTCGTACTCTTTTTCCCAAAAAAAATCCTGTGATAAAAATAATCACTGCTGTCTGCAGTTCTCAATTCTAGTTGCAAAAATGGAATAATATTAAATTGGCGTCATCTAGTCTCAAACTAAGCCGGCTTGTATTATGGGTACTAGACACCTGATATAAATACATCAACATATTTTTTAACATACTATACATAGAAAACACCCAAAATCCGATACAAATATTTGCAGATCATACAATCATTTGGTCCGATCCAAAGACCCCCAAGTACACCAGTCGCACGCTACCACTGCGCCACCGCCGAAAACAATACATCACTTCTAATATAAGTTTATAATTATCCAACAGAAGCAGCATTAAACCTGTTCATAAACACAAACGCTCAAGAACTCCTCAAAGAAATGAAACCAGAACTGAAGAGAGATTTAGCGGAGAAGATGTCCCGTTTCTTAGACCGTATTCTGCAACAAATACCTTACGACGATTGGGTCGTAGACTAAATTATTAGCATCATATTATACCTAAGACTAATCACAAACCAGCAATAGAACATTCAAGCAGGCTAATAAATAAAGCTTGCTAAAAGTCAAATCAAAGACAAGAAAAACACTACTGTCAGACCAAAATTATTTCATTTTTTATTATTATCATTTATAAAATATAAATCGCAACTAAAAACAACCAAGGTTTATCCTTGTGCTATTTTGAGTTAGTCTGTGTTTTATACACAAATGAATTTAGGCATCAAAATAGAAAATATGGACCGAAAACTTGAACTAAAGTATTTTTTTTCAAAAGCATATCCGATTGTAAGTTAGATAATGTATCGTTCACAATCTTTACTAAAATTAGAAAATAAAACTAACTCTGACTGTCTGTCTATCGCGCTTTCACGCTAAATCTATTGAACCGATATAATGAAACTCACAGATAGTCTAAAGCCTGAGAAAAGGCATGGGTCACTTTTTACCGCGACAACCGACATGCACGCGGGCGGAGCCGTGGACGATAACTAATAATCTTAGATATGATTCCGCGAACTAAATATAAAATTAAATAGAGAAGAGAGCAAAAGAAGCTTGTTCAGAAATGGTCAAAAACGGTTTTTGGGCAGTTGTGTGAAAAGCATTTAAATGTTTAGGTACATAGTTTTTTTCTAATATTAACTCTGATGTAAAATTCAAACGTGGACTGATATTCCAAATTTGACACGACTAATTTCAAATTGTGAAGGGAATATGTTCATGAGCAACTTTCATAGCGGCACACTGAAGTGCTGCCAACAGAAATTTGTCATCAAATCGTAGTGTTTGCTTAAACTTGCAAAGAGTTTGTGAGGATAGCAGTTATGTGATGGAATAAAACAAATTCCTGATGCCTTATAATTGTTTTATTTTCTGTTTTTAAAATGTATTTTAGTATGAAGCTAATCAAACTGTATTTTGCCCTTTATTTAGTCATCGTCTTTGAACCGGTTCATACAAAGATTAGGTATGCTCCGTACTCTTTACATTACTTTGTCATCCTCCATCACCCATTGATCACCAAAAATTGGTGTTACATTTTAATTACCTTACCTACCTAATAGAAATAAATTAATGACGTAGGCTACCTAATTAAACAACTAGTTTTTAGGTCTGAATATTTTTTAAGACGGAGCATAATTGTTTATTGTGGACATAAGCTATTTATTTAGAAAACTTTTATTATTAAGATTTAGAAAGTAGTGCGACAAGTGTAGAATTATTTTGTAAAACTGAAATAAAATAACAAAATAGTTTTGTGTTTTTTTTACTTCTTACACTATTTCAGTCTAAAAAGAAAATTAACACTGTAACAAACTTTAGAGTGTTTATATAGAGAACCCCCATTATCGATGATTATAATTTAATATTTTCCAAAAGAAATGTGTTGGTCAATCGTGTAACTAAGTAAAAACTAACGAGTAAAATAAACGTTTTCAAAACAGTTACAATTGTACAAAATCAGACGATGTAGTTGAAATGTAATTGCTTCCTATTTTGTCTAACTCGTGGTGCATAAAGGTACGCGTCCATTGGTCCGCGCCGCACGCACGGCACGCACCGCACGCAACGGATTTTATTTTGCTTTGTATGATATGCTGCTCAGGTAAATCACATACTTTAAAATTTGCAGAACGTGAATTTTCATCAACCAAAAAAATTTAAACATGCTTTAATTCCACTAAAATAATGAGACGATGATGAATTCCACTAAACAATGAACTTATTATTTTCAATGCTATACTAATTCTCACAAGTGTAAAAAGCTGGACCATCATTACATATCGATTGTAATCTTTCATTGGTGCTGTTTTCATTTTTTGTAGTATTCCTTGAAGATGTTAGCATTTCTTCAAGACGAATCGTCTGCGTAAAAAAAAACAGTTTCTTTTCAGATTGGATAATAAATATAATTATTTTAATAATAAAACGGTAAGTACTTACTGTACAAACTGGTACTGCAGTTTTGTGTAACATTGTTTAACCTTTTAATGATTTTTAAAAAACTTTTTCATCAAAATGAATAGAGCCTACTCCGCTGGTTTTCACAGGCATCCAGTCATATTACTGTCTTTCCAACTTACCTGCAGCTATCCAATTTTTTGCCGAATTGCATCGGCAGGAAAACTAAAAGAAAACAAATTATGCAAACTACATTATCGTTATAAAATTATCAGAATGAATATACCTTTTTTTTAATAATAAAAATATTTTATCTATATTCTTTTCAATATTTCACCAAGAAGAAAAAAATTCAATCAAAAATTTACTGACTTCATGTTGCATAGTGTTATCCATCTCGGTTTCATAACATATTTGCAAATCATTAAATATAATTATAATTATGCTACTACTTACTAGTGAAAAGTGATCCCTGGACATTTTAGCCTTGTATGGCTCCTGCACCACTTCACTGGAATGATTATTGACAACACAGTAATAAATCGAAATGTGAAGTGTGATCGCTGGCAAGAACAATGTCCGACTAATGACGCGGTGGGCACGACTTTTAAGCCCCGCCTACTTGGACCCGACTTTTGTTGGGTAATTTTTAGAGCGTAGTTAGACTTCCTGACTTATTATTTATTCGTAGGTAAATCCCGCTAAATGTCAGGCTATCATTGTAGGAAGCAAAAGCAAATGTAGATTGAATTCTGCTTCAATTTCACCGATCTTATTCAACGCTTCGGTGATATTTTAGCCCTGTAGTCAAGGATCTGGGTCTACACATCGACTCGACTCTCGATTGGCGAACTCAGGTAACTCACGTGAGTCAAAAAGTAACTGGGAATATGCGGATACTTTACCGCCTCAAGAATGCAGTCCTTAGTCATCCCTTCAATCGTGTTATTTCGACTTGAATGCAGACCTCCTCAACAAACTAGACTGCCTTCATAATAATCTTCACAAGTATGACCACGTGTCTGCTTTCCGTTCCCAACTGAATTGGTTACCCACGATCACGATCAAAATCTTCGGTCGAAAAACAATATTCTTCTTTCTTGTGTCTCCCACAGTTCTGACTTCGGGAACTCTTCGTTTTTCGTCCAAGCAGTTCTACTCTGGAATGCGCTCCTTCTTGAAGTCAGGATGTCAACTAACCGTTTCGCATTTAAAAGAAGGTACATGAACTTCTTCTCAACGATATATTATCCCTACTAAAATTTCAGTAATGTAATCCAAAGTATGAAAAAAATTGCTATAAAATGACTTTCATCGCATGCACTGTGGAAACCATGAATATGTTCGACAATATTAAAGGGCATATTAATATCTATAAAAAACCTCGCGGTACCATATGTCTAGCTATTGTTATTATGTCACTACAACATCATTTTTGAAAGAAATCCTAACAAAAACCATACCATGCATAAAATATTAAATATTAAAAAACCATACCATGTTATTCATATCTTTATATTAATCCTTAACCAAATAAATTATTTTTAATTTAAGACTGTTTCAGTAACAATATATATCTTTTTGAATTATTAAAATCGGCCATTGCATTTAAAAGATATTACGAGTTTAAAAATGTCAATCTAAACTAAATCAAGCGATTTCAACAAAAACACGTCGTATTGGAGAATCTTCCTCTGAAAATTCAAATCGTCTTGCAAGTCAGAGAGAATACGCGTCAAAATCACGAGCTAGAGAATCTGGCACTGAACGCTCGCAGCGCTTTGGTGATAATAGAGATAGAAGTTCGGGAACACGTGCTCGGGAATCTAACGCCGTACGTTTACTTCGCCCAGACGAACAAAATGTGAGGACATCCCAGGTAATCAAAATTTTAGCTCATACTAATAGGTCGGCATTCAGTTACAATCCACAAATTGATTGTGCTCATCAGAACAACATGTTGATATAATGGCGAAGATGATTTCCGAAAGGTTAAATTTCATCTACCAACAAAAACTAAGAGCGGATGACTACATTCATTTGAGGGATGCTTTGAACCAAGATACAAGAGTAAATGCCGTCAATATTGGACAGCATGTCATCTTAATATCATCATTTACTAGGTCTCCGAAGTATCTCCACGAAAAGACGCAAGATACAATGTCGTATGTGCGCAATTATGGTATGCCAGATCTTTTCGTAACTTTCACCTGTAATCTAGAATGGGAAAAAAATAAGGCAGGAACTATTTCGTGGTCAGCGGTCTTTCGACTGTATTGACATCATTACTCGAGTTTAAAAACAATCACAAAAGACGCGATTTTTGTTCAAGTTAATGTTATATGCTAACTGTTGAGTGGCAAAAAAGAGGATTGCCGCATTGTCATATATTATTTTGACTGGAGTCAAAAATACAGCCCGTCGAAATTTATGAAATAATAGTTGCCAAACTGCTTAATAAAGATAAAAACCCAGTATTGTTTAGTGTACAGCATTCATCCTTCTCAGTCTGAGTGTTTTTATCTCAGGTTATTACTTCATCATGTGCGTGGCCCAACATCGTTCCAGAATTTAAAAACAGTTGACGGTATTATAAAAGAAACTTACTAAGCCGCTTGCCGGGAGAGAGGTTTGCTGGAAAATGATGACCATTGGGAAATAGAGAGGAAACTCTGAGAGAAGCTGCTATTTTTCAATGTCCGGTAAAGCTAAGAGAGTTGTTTGTGGTTGTATTACTATTTTGTTTCCCTTCTAAACCATATAAATTATGGGATAATTTCAAAGACGATATGTATCAAGACTTTAGACATACAGCACAACGACGAGGTCTGGATTAGGATGTATATAACGAAGGTTTGATACAGATTGAAAATAAACTTTTAGAACTTAACGATCAAAATTTTAGAGACTTTGGATTAACTTCTCCGCACCGGTCAGAAAATGTTGTTCATGTCATACCAAACGATGTTAACAAGTTGACAGAGTTTGTCAACTCAAATGTATCAACATCAAGATGGTAGCAGATCAAAAGATAGCGTTTGATGCTATAATTAAAAGTATCAAAAATAACAGTGATCGTCTATTTTTTTTAGATGCTCCCGGTGCAACAGGTAAAACCTTTCTTGCCAATTTAGTATTGGCAAAAAGTGCGACAATAAAATACGATTGTAGGCTATCACACACATACCAAAACAAATGAATTTACAGGGTATTTTTTCTATCTTATCATTTTGTTAGGTTAGTACAATCATCTACCCTCGAACAGAAGACGTTTCTATCTGTAAGCTTTTTGATTTTGGTTTGGATCGTAGGTCCAAGATTTTTCAAGATTATGATCAGTTTTAGCCAATCCATATATGTTTAACCCAAACTTTTACAACAATTGTATACCCTTGCGAAGCCGGGACGGGCTTATACTTACGGGAAGTATGTAATATGTTTGTATATATGTTCATAATATGTATCATATTTGTTTATAAACTTATATATTTATCTTTTATTTCAATAATATATTTTATATATTATGTTAAATTGTGTAACCTATGCGCGCCTACCACACAATGTTTCTACACCACCTTGACTTGACTGGTACAGAATATATGAGAATGAATTAAGTCCGCCGATGTACAAATGTGCATAAAGTTATAAAATAAAATAAATAAAATGTAAATTGAAGTATTTATAAAATTAAATAAATTACTGCGTTGTTAGTAGTTTTGCACAAAAGGAATATTGAAATAAAATTATTTTTGACTTTTTATTATACTTATTAGTTGTGTTTTATGTATATGGATTTATTGATTTTTAGTTCTTTTTTCTTTTTTTTTTGTTTCTTAGATTTTATTGTTTAGGTAATTTGTTTTTGGGTACCGTAAGATTCTGTTGTATTATATTTTATGTTATTAAATATATGTGCTTAGGGTTGCGGAGGTCCGATGCCAGTCGCTTCGTGGAAAAACTGAAATTCAGGTAAAACCGGTTGAACTAGTAGCCGACCCCAAATAAACTTGGGAATAAAGGCTCGGAAGAAGATATAATTATGCTGTATGTATGTAGTTTGGTTGTATATTGTGTGTGTGTTATTATTTGTTATTTTAGTCCCACAATATTGTATTGGATATCTGTAAGAATAGTGTGTGGTTTGGTTATAATAAATAAATAGTAATGTTTAAACACATTTACAAACTAATGGGAACTAAAATCTAATAAAGATGTTATGACTATGTTTTATAATGGCCTCTCGATTCATCAAAAGTACGTAAACCATCATTGCGCTAAAAGGGTATACTTAAAAAAGTTTTGTGAAATAAACAACAACAAGATATTACGGGAATAAAATAATTAATATTATTTATCAGTATCAGATATCAGGATGGTAGCAGTTGAATAGTAGACCAAAACCTCCTTACCAAGAAGAGACCTAATAGCCCGGTCATTACCTTTGTGTAAATTGCCAACAAGCTGAAAATTTACAGGGACGTTAGGGATACCACTCTTGTGAAATTCCGAAAAGTCCGCATTGATCTCGTGTGTTCAAAAAAAGTTTATTCAAGGTCAAAAATCGCAAAAAATTAATTTTAGGCTAAACTGTTGGTTTTACGATAAAAATACCTCAGATGAAAATTTGACTGGGCTAAAACCAACCAACAGTTGATTATGAAGAGCTTTTGATAATTAATGATAAGTTGAAGTTGATCAGCTTAAGATCACAGAGTAATCGATAAAACAGGCATAACGTGCTTTTGTTTTCACTAAACAAGTATTTCCGTTTGATGATTATTATTTTATGTTGCGGAACTAATTATGGCAGGGCCCTTGACTTTTAGGAATCAGGGAATAATTCATTCAATGATTATATCACGTATTGACCTTAAGTTGCATCGCCTCAAGATATTTTTTACGTGTTTGCATCAAAATGCACATTTGTTCCTCAATTGTTTATATGTTTGTTGCGTTAGAATTCTTGTATTTATTTTTTATTTCTAAAGCTATTCCATTTTCTTATCGTTTGGAACTTTCCAATTTTGGCGTGTTCAAATTATGAAGAGAAATATCCGCACATAGGAATATCAACGAATGGATATGCAATGCAATACAGTTGCTAAATATAACAGTGTATTTAAGATTTAATGATGTGGGTGCATTGAAGTAGTGTTTTTTTTATTTGGTTATTATTTTATTTTTGGACCAAGAATTAAAAATTAGAGTGAATAGAAGTCAACAACTTCAACACATTTAGTTGCACTGGCACTACACACTGGCAGTCCTGCACTGGCAACAATGGCTCTCGACTGGAGACGCCGATTGCCACATTCAAGAAGAAGAAGTCAACCACTTTTCTTTCTTGGCATGGATAGCAATATAAATCCCTACTAATATTATAAATGCGAAAGTAAATCTGTCTGTCTGTTACGATTTCACGCCTAAACCACTGAACCGATTTTGATAAAATTTGGTATGAACATAGAACTGAACTTAGGAAAGGACATAGGCTGCTTTTACTTTTTACCGCGATAACCGACCGCGGGCGGAGCCGCGGGCGAAAGCTAGTTAACTATAAAATGAAGAAATAAAAATTTTCTTCTTCTTTAACGGTCGTTTTCAATAATATATCTCCAATTTCAACTTTTGTGATTACGTATTACCTAAATGATTCCAATCTTGTTTTATTTTAATACCTAACTTGGTGTAAAAAGTTTAAAAAATAATTATTTTATATTAATTGCTCGTGACCTCAGATGTCTGTAAATATAAAGTACCTTTATTATTTACTATAGGTACCTATCTGGACATGGACATCAAGGTCGGGGAGATCCGTAAAACCGTAACTAGGTTGGCTACAGTTTGAGTTTGGGGTCCACTCAGGGCTGTACGCCATGTTGTGACCGTTCGACGCATGGAGGTGGGCTGGGCTTGCGTCCTTGTTGAGACGTTAGCACCTCGGCCCTTGCAGTGCTTCCAGTGCCTCGAACGGGGTGTGCACGTCAGACCGAAATGCGCGTCTTTAACAGGCAGAGAGAAGCACTGCCGCAGTGCTTCTCTCTGCCTGTTGCTTCTACTCTGCCTATTAGAAAGCATGAGTAGAATATAATAGTGTGGGCCCCCAAACAGTGAGTTTGGTGGCCCACACTATTGTATTTTTGCAAGACATCCCTACTTTAAAATCAATATTAATGATGCCGCGTGGAACAGGCTCAGTCCAGTGCTGGGAAGCACGGTACCAGCTCTTCCAACAATTTTCAAAAAGTTACTAGAAATATGTTTAACAGTCATCAGTTCTGAAAGACTGTATGTTAGACAAGTATGTTACCTGTAATGATAGTTGTTTTATAACCTAGCTTTCGCCCGCGGCTCCGTCTGCGTTTATATCGATTTTATTGCAGTATAAAAATTAAAATAAAATGCATTATATTCCTTATTTGTAAAAGAAACAAATAAATTTCATAATTGTTTCAAATGCTGTTCCAAAACCAAAACTGCTATATTGCAACAAGTTTTATCCAGAAATAATAAATCTGTAGTGTTTTATGTCCTCTCATCTCGACATCAGTTTCACAACGAGATTGTAACAGCTATACGACGTCTCATTGCACATATACCACACACGTATTATTACGTAACCTTGCATATATATAAATCTATGGATATGTTAACAGAAAGTGCTGCATGAGCTTTTGGATGACAATTTATTTTATGAACAAATATTTCTTTTTTTTTTAGTTTGTGTTTTCCAAATCTATGGGTCATCTGATTTTATTCATCATCCACAGCCTTTAACAGTCCACTGCTGGACATAGGCCTCTCCTTAGAAAGGAGGTTTTGGCCTACTATACCACGATGGCCAGACGGATTGGTAAAGGGTTTGTTTCAAGTTTTCCTTCTCTTGGCAGTGATGTTAGCTGTTTACTTTGTTCCTTTAGTGGCCTTTTACGACACCCATGGAATGAATAGGGGTGGTGACACTTTGTATTCATAATTCGTCTAAAATGACGTTCATAGCACTTATTAAAATTGGGAGAAAAATTAATAACGATATAATTTTAAATGTGGTTACTCAAATGTGTATTTTGTTGTTTTTTTATGAACAATACTAATATACCTACTGTCTTTATACCAGTTCCTTTGATCATATGAAGTGTATTCTATTTCTACAATCGCCAAAGTCTCTATTCCCTTCTAGAGTTTGTTTTGACTACGTGACTTTACGTTGAGATGACGTCATTCCCATGTGTTAATTAGTTTTCGAACATGGTTTACGTTTGTAGATTGTGCATTCAAGACTGACATCGAGACTGAGACATCGACATCGCTAGAGCTTTGTCTAAGCTTTTTTATGTTATTTTATTTATAAAAGGTTTACCAACAACTGTATACATCAATTCCTAAAACTAATACATGATAATATTATTTATTAAAAACAATGCAACAGCTACCACTTATAGGTAAACACCACTTATATTGCTATACATAAGTGCACATACGAGTTACATACAAACTTTTCCTTTTGAATACTATTTATATATATAGTATTCAAGAGGAAAAGAAAGCATGGCGACTCTAACAATTCTACCTCTCTGGGAAGCACACTTCCTAAGCCGAATTAATCGATATTTATTTACCTTTAACTGGGTTCTCGATAATTCTCAAAACATATCTTCGGCTAAGATCAAATGGTTCTAGACACATGATGTTCGGTGTAATTTATTTTTATAAAGTTTTTATTTTTATTCCAAACTCTCAACTTGTAACTATTCAATCATTATTCGCTAAATTATTATTTTTTACATCATACCTATAAATATGTGACATTGTTACATAATGAGCCAGACCGTTTTGTCCACTCAAATCTACGGGTCATCTGATTTTATTCATAGCACTTAATAAAAATTGGGAGAAAAATTAATAGCGAAATAATATTATTAATATTAAATGTGTTTACTCAAATGTATATTTATAAGCGCCTGTGCAATACTGAAATATTGAGTGACAACAGGCTAGTGTCGCAATAATGTACCTTGAGTAGGGGCTAGCACTTTCGCGGACACCACTCAGACTGCGTTTGACCACAGCGCTGTGCAATATTGTACAAAATAGTACTAAAAATAAGACCCCAATTGTTTAAATAAACATTATATAAAGTTAAATTTATATTAATTAATTTAAACTTCAAAAGAACTCTATAAAGCATTTATTGTGATCATAATTGAATAAGTTTCAAGACATTACACTTTATGCTTTAGTTCGTGTATTAAACTACAATTAAAATAATGCGTCTGCTTAATTTACTAATTAGTATAAGTGCGATTGTGTTGTTTTGTTCACAAGTGAGTAACGCTGATCGGGAGATGTATGAGATAGGTATGTACTTTGATTATTTGTTTTTTTTATTTAATATGTATACCAGTCAGATTCTACTCTGCCTGATGGAAAGCAGAAGACAAGAATAGTAGATACCATCCTCTTTGTGAATGCAGACTACCATGTCGGTCTATTGTTATGTTCTACATCATTGGGCCTCCAGACTCGCAATCACCAACGAAACACGACAGCACGTTTGGTCTCAGTTGAGGTTCGTCTTCTGTGTGAAGGTAGTACCGTCCCGGTAGTACCGTACCCGCTGACCCAATCGTGCAGAAATCATCGTTGTTCTACTACCTTGAACTGCAATCAGCGTGGCTCTAACTTGAAAATTAATCGTAATGAAGTTATAAAAACAAATCTTATTAGTGTTATATGAACGTTGGTGGTGCTGCAATGATTAAAGCGGTTGCATGTTCACTAGGTCATGCAGTCATGTGGGTTCGATTATTACCTTTAATTTCTTTTATATTAATTTAAGCCTACCAAAGTAACTACTCTGCCTTACGGAAACAGTAGAATCCTAGAGTAAGAGCCACCATCCTCAATGTGAGTGCATACAATGCAGCATGGTGACCCTACACCATGGCGGCCAAGTGAGATGTTACATAAATTTTTTGACCAAAAATTTTTTTGATCAAGCTTTATTCCGTTAACCGAACTTAGTTCCTGAACTACTCCACATTATGAAGGTTTAGTTATTTTATTTATTTTACTAGCCATTATAACTATATATACCAATTTAATTTTTGGATATATTTTATTACGTGAAAAGAAACATGGAATTATGCAATATTGCAATGATTCCTACTATGAAATCTACAATACTAAGTATTATAAAGCCGATAAAGACTTGTTTTTTTTTGGTTTGAATGCGGTAATCTCTGAAAATAGTGTTCCGATTTTTAATAGATATAATTTTGGTGTTAGATAGCTGAATTATCGAGGAAGGCTATAGGCTATGTTTCATTACGCAAGGACCAAAAAAAGAGCGGAGTATTTTCCCATTAAAAGTTCTAAAAAAAGGTCCGTAACAGGACACAGTACCTACTTGTGTTCTTTGTGTCCGTTTCATGCATGTTTGTAAAGTTCCCCGCAACACAGGATCAATATTACTAAAACGCAGGAGTCTTTAAAAAAGAAAAGAAAGAATGTATGTATGTCTCTTACGATTGGCTCACTTTAACCATTTTTTTCACACACACGCCACGGGCAATAACAGGACGCAGACGAGGCTGAGTTGGTCAAGGAGTATTTAAATAATAACATTCGATTACGATTATATTTTCTTTTAATGCAAAATACATTCACTTTTGTAAAGTAATTAATAATCTATATTATTAATAAAATGATTCAATTTAAGAATATATGATATAATAATAAATCGTTTTCGTTGGTAAAATCACAATCGATAGAGCAATGAACGGCAATCGATTTTAGAGAGCTGACCCAGGGGGTTATTGATTTTTAAGTTTAACTGATAGAGCATTAACAGCCAAGACTGTCATCTTCTCCTTCTTTCTAGCCTTTATTATTAATAAGACTATTTGGGGTCTGCTTCCAGTTTAACTTGAATTTAAATTTTTACACGGAGCGACTGGCATCGGACCCCGCAACCCCAAAGGTGAACTGGTATTCGAAGATTGGACTAGTTGTAAATATATTTAAGTGTACTGACTCCAAAATAACGACTACCACAGATGTTCATGACAACCGAGACCGGCGGCTTAACGTGCGCTCCGAGACACTATCTTATTGTTCCACTATTACAGTTATTAGAAAATTGTAGTGTGACTCAAATGCACCATCCCGAAAAGAAATCCTAGCGGCGCCCATGTTTTTACCATTGTGTTTCTGGATTTCTAACTGAATTATTTTCTTGTTTCTTCCTTTTTTGTTATGTAGCAAGGTTATTTTTCATATTCAAATCTTCCAAAATACTCTACTCTTCCTGATGAAATGCATCAAAAGAAGTGGTCACCATCCTGATTTTGAATACAGCATGGTCACCTACACTACACTATGAAGAGAGGTGCTTCTGCATCATTATGTTTTTTATTAAAACAATTATATATACCGCAGAATCAATTGGCCAAGTAGATGAGACAACAATTTAATCAAATGCAAAGATTTCATTAAATGTTTTGACGAAATATACAACTTTAAGATCTGGCCACCTCATGCAAGTAGGTTGCTTAATCAATATCCAATGGTAATTCTGTCAAGGCCGACCTGATAGTGACAACAGTTGGTCAATTTAACCGATCTTTTGCCTCTGTTCTGTCGAAACGGCAGAAATCTATACACGGTGATTTTGAAAGCGTTTTGAAACCGAAAATTTTGAATTAGTAATCAATAACAGAAGCTATATATAACGTTAATTTAATAAAATATAAAAAAAAAATCATCAAAGTCGATATTCAAATCGTTTACAGATAAAAAGTGAGAACCAGTAGTAGCACTATTCAATCACACGTAGGTACATACTACAAACAGAAATACTATGCGTTTTATATCGTAAATCGTTAATCGCCAATAAAATCAACGATTTCGTCTTTCAACCAATTACGGCATTGCATTGACTGTGCCCCTGCCCCGCGGGCGCAGCGGGACTCAATCGTCACGCGTCCTTGGCGTCAGTCGGTCACGGTCATCTAACCACGGACCAAAGGTCATCTAACCGGCAACTCGTACTTAGAGATGTTAATTGTTAAGTGATGAAGTTGATAAAGTGAAAAGTGATAGAGACACATTAAGAAAATTAAAATACAATTGTATCAAACGTGGACGCTTGTGTGTTGAACGCGGATTCCATTTTGACCAGTCGCTTCGATACAGAGAAGTGTTAAATAAACTGTAAATAGGTATGTAAGCTAATTATTCTGTAGATAGCTCCGATTTTTTTAACATGCCTGACGTGGTTAATAAATCGAAAAGAAGTTTTAAAAAGATAGGTATTAACGCCGCAGTCCTACAATCCGTTGATAAATTGATTTGATGTGATTCGTGGTTAATAATCGAAAAGAAGTTTAAATAAATAGGTATATCCGACAATACGACAGTCCTAAGCCCATATTAAGTATGAAGAACAAACTAACTGGAGTCAAACTACGAAGTACCTACTCGCTAGCTCGCGCATAGGTAAACTTGTAAATCAGCTGTTAGCGTCACCGGCGCGCGGCGTGTTTAATTCATACTACTTTGCAGTGCATTACTACTTTCCAAGTCGATCGAGTAAAAATGAATATTAAAACTGAAACTTTTTTATAGTCAACATTACAATTGATTTATCCATTTTTATTGGTACTATAGATGATTACAAATTAAAATGTTTCGTTTTCAAAACGTCTATAAAATCACCGTGTATATGTTTTGTTATTACAAACCATTATAGGCCAAGGATTATTAAAGCAATTAGCGTTTATATTACCCATCGTCTCAGACATATATGGATTATTAATGTTGAAAGTAAGTTGGTAATGTGCCCGTCTGTGACTGCCTTGTTGGTCTAGTTAGGTTAGCGTATGTGGCTGTATATGATTTGATTTTGTAAATATATATATTATACATCGAAAACAACCAAACTCCAATACAAATATTTATCAAAGATCTTACAAACATTTGGTCCGAAACGAATCGCACACGCCACCACTGCGCCGAAGAGGTAGTCATAAATAACTCTTTTATTGTTTATATAGTATGTCTCTGGAGCCCAAACTCTTTCCCTCCCCTTTTTTAAGGAGGGAGGGACTAGAATGGCAACAACGCGGTTGAGACTCTTAATATGATTTGTCCTCAGATGATCTGCCTGTTCGTATCCCAGGAAACAAAATATCATCATCATCATCATCAACAGCCTTTAACAGTCCACTACTTTACATAAGCCTCTCCTTTGAAAAGAGGCCTACTATACCACGCTGGCGAGACGGGTTAGTAAATGGTTTGTTTCAAGTTTTCCTTCTCTTGGTAGTTAAGTTAGCTGCTTATTTTGTTCCTTTAGTCCCCTCTTACGACACCCATGGAATTAATAGGGGTGGTGACACTTGTATTCTTAATCCGTCACATCAAAATATGTCTTTTACAATCTATTAGTTTTCCCGCGGCTCCAGCTGCGTGTATATCAGTTATTGCGATAAAGTGTATTCTATATCCTTCCTCAAAAATCAAAAAAATTACATGCCAAATTTCATTGAAAACATTGTAGCACTTTAACTGTGAAAACGTGATAAACCGACAGACGGATCGACATACAGAGTTTCTTTTGAATTTCTTATATTTTATGGAGATTGTATGGTATATAGTATAAAAGTATGTACATAATTACTTCGATCGTTAAAACTGCATAATAATCGCTAGTAATATCTTGGTAACATACATTTTATATCCTATAATACTATAGAAATATTACGTTACAATATTGCAACACAATATCTCGCCATAAAGATTTTATATAAGTATCAATACTGACAGTATTGATACTTATATAAAATCTTTATACATTCGACATTAATTATTGGTCCTATAAGCGGACCTGCGCTACTTATTTATAGTATGTTTTTGTCAAAAGGAATAAATTTACTCTGTTTGGAAAAAATAATCATTAAAGCTTGGTTCCTAATTATTGTGTCGTGAAGTTATATATCATAAGGATTTAATCGATAAATTCCCTATCCGACACTGATAGAATTTTTCAGATAAAATAATAAAATATAATAAAAATATAATTAGTTCCTGAGATTAGCTCATTCAACTAAACGAAACGCTTGTGTTTTATTATTTTTAGTCCAGTTTCACCAACTCTTGATAAAGGAAACTCTTGATAAAGTTTTCTAGTTGTCTATCTCTTGTTTCGGCTTATATTCGGAATGACAGGACCGACTTTTACGGGGCATTCTCTGACAGAAAGCTGGTGATTTATGGAGTAACTTAAGCCAAGTTTTTGAGAATAGCTTCATCTTGTTTATGGAAAGGTTTTATCCAAACTGTCTAAAGTTAAGTGCAGTGATGCTGGCCGGTACAGTTTGTTAGTTAGTCTTCCGACACCCACGGGATGAATAGGTAGTGATATTGTATTCTTAATCTTAACCTTTTTTTTTTGTGCGGAAATCCCCCCGGGTACCACCAGTTGATGGTTATGTCGGACTCGAACCACCTAAAACCGCACGCCGCCTCGGGTACTATAAGCCGAGGAACCAGGTGTACCCTCGAAAGGAAGTCCCTGGAACCCCGACGGGCCTGTCGTCCCTGGGCCATCTACGCCTTACAGGTGACCCTCTCCTGTGTGGAAACCCCAAGTTCAAAACTGTCTAAAAGGAGGCGCGGGTGCTTCGTGGCACTCGCGCCGCCACCCTGGCCTGCTTCTGCTAGGGTAACAGGTGGCCTCACCTGTCACCCCCAGGCCTGCGCTTATGGAGGACGGAGATCGTTTGACGATCTCCGGCGCCTGAGTCGTCTGCGGTACCTGGCCCGTTCCCGGGCCTGGCGGACCGGGAGTTTTCTCAGCCTCTCCCGGTCCCGCTCTTAATCTTACCCTGATTAATTTTTGGTTTTAAAAAATGGATGTGTTTCAAATTTATACACAATTACTTTGTTTATGTTACAAATGCCTAAAATATTCAGCCTGGGACTGATTCATAATGCAGTATCGATGTTGCATAATTAATAAAACTTTGTAACAGTAGGATTGTTTTGAAAAGTAAAGTATATATATTACAAAGAGATTACAATATATAGAATCCTAAATAAATCGGCAAAGTGCGTGTTAGGTCACGCATATAATAGCGTTCCTCAGTCACCCATAGTCCCATATGGGAACGTGAATTTAAAAACGTATCCAATAGATAATTGTTATGTTTACTTATTAATGCGTTAATTTTGTATGAAGTTTTTTAAATATGCCTTCATAATGTTTTTAAAAGACCTATCTAATGATACCTCACACGATGGAGTAGCTGCGAGAAAAAGAATCATCCGCACTTTACGTGTACCCCAAATAAATATATTTTTCAGAATTTTATTCTAGCACTTTGTCGACATGATAAAAACAGATATCCGTGCAAAGTTTCATCTTTCTAGCACTAACCGTTGCAACGGTAAGTCGAGGACGGACGACGGACATGACGAAACTATAAGGGTTCCGAGTCATGAACTTCGAAACCCTAAAAAGGAGATAATAGAAAGTAATACAGTTATAGGCAAAGGTTACATTACCGTTTCAACAAAACGCAAGCAACCGATTTAAATGAAATTAAACCCAGATAGCCTAAGGCCTGAGAAAGGATTGGGCGCAGCCGCAGGCCTTACTAGTCAAGAATAAAACATTTATGTGAAACGGGAATTTTATTGTAGTATACGAAGGGTGATTACCGTTTTATAATATTAGAATACAAACGCGTAAATACAATAACAAGAAAATCTTATTGTTTTGTAAAAACAATCATACACGTGAATTTTATATTGTTGTCAAAAACTGCGGATGTTATTATAATTATGTAATGCTCAAAGAAGAGAAATACTCATTGAGCGAAAAAACAGTTTACAATATAATTTGTGATCTTTGAAAGCATTACACATGGGGAAATTCGTTCATCTGCACTTACAAAAAAGCGGCCAAGTGCGAGTCGGACTCGCCCATGAAGGGTTCCGTATCAGCAGGTAACATCATATAAAATTTCTTGTAGTTGTAACTTTGATCGATGTTTTAATAATAGTGTTTTGATCAATGATATTATAAAAAATCGTCCAAGTGTGTGATAATTGTTATGTTTACGTATTAATGCGTTGATTTTGTATGACTTTTCCAAGTAAGCTCATTGTAAAAGTTAAGCCTCTATAACTCCTGAACTAACAAAGTCATCTAATTCGTTATAGTTTTCATTTAAAGTTCATTATATGGACCACTATCACAAATTTTTCGGCGGGCGGGACGGCCTGTTTTTACAAAAAGTTTGCCTTTAAAGTGGAATTTCTCGCAAACGGATACCTAAATCAAAAATCTTCTTAACAAACCTGTAATGTTTTTAAAAGACCTATATAATGATACCCTACATGATGGGGTAGCCGTGAGAAAAAAAAAACATCCCCACTTTACGTGTAGGGGAGGTACCCTAAATAAAAATATATTTCATAATTTTATTGTAGCACTTTGTCGACGTAATTACAATACATATTCATGCAAAGTTTCATCTTTCTAGCACTTACTGTTTGGACGACAAGTCGAGGACGGACGGACGGACGGATGGACAGACGGACATGACATATCTATAAGGGTTCGAAGTCATAAACTTCGGAACCCTAAAAAGTTGTAGATCTTTTAGTTACCTACAACTTTGCCATTTAACTATTTTCCTTGTAGTTTTGCTGGAAATCGAGATAAACCGTTTTTTACCCTTTGTTGTATATATTTAGCCATCCAATCTGACTCTACCCTGCCTGATGGAAAGCATGAGCAGAATCCAAGGGTCGGGGCTACCACACTTGCTGCGAATGCGGACAATAATGTATGGCGGCCCACACTATGGCGGCTTAGTGAGATGCTTTTTCACGCCCCGGTTAAAGGACCCGAAAACCTCCCCCCCCTACCCCTTCCCGACCTCAGAGCGCCCGTAAATTATTTTTCCTTTCATTTTTATAATATTCTCCTCCTTTTCCAATAGGTTGCATCCTACTATAATTTTATTTGTTTTTAAAAATTATCTACTCTGGTCTACTGGTCTATGTGTCATTTACAAAAGTTTACAAACTATCATTATGGTTGCCATGCAAGTGTGTTATTCCTAGCAACCTGTGAAGTTTTGACAGGAGGTAAACAGTGATACATTTTGACATCTTCGATTTATGTATTTTTATAATCACCTAGCTTTGGTCTTTGTGTCTCGATTATTGCAGTAAAAAGTAGCCTATGTCCTTTCCCAAGTTCAGTTCTATCATCATACCGAATTTCATCAAAATCGATACAGTGGCTTAGGCGTGAAAGCGTAACAGACAGACAGACAGAGGTACTTTCGCATTTATAATATTAAGTAGGGATTAAAAAAAAACTACTTACTAGATCTCGTTCAAACCAATTTTCGTTAGTAGTTTGCATGTTAATGTACAACATATATTTTTTTTAGTTTTATCACTCTCTTATTTTAGAAGTTAGAGGGGGGGGGACACACATTTTTCCACTTTGGAAGTATCTCTCGCGCAAACTATTCAGTTTAGAAAAAAATGATATTAGAAACCTCAACATCATTTTTGAACACCTATCCATAGATACCCCACACGTACAGGTTTGATGAAAAAAAAAAATTTGAGTTTCAGTTCCAAGTATGGAGACCCCCAAAATGTATTGTTTTTTTTCTTTTTTTATGTAAAAATCTTAATGCGGTTCACAGAATACATCGACTGACCAAATTTCAACAGTATAGCTCTTATAGTTTCGGAAATAATTGGCCGTGACATACGGACGGACAGACAGACAGACAGACAGACAGACTTGACGAATCTATAAGGGTTCCGTTTTTTGCCATTTGGCTACGGAACCCTAAAAAGCACAGTTTTAGTTTTTCTGCAACGGAAAGGACTTGAAAACCTATGACGGTCTTTTAAAATGTCGCGCAGCACAATCTATGATTCCATATGCGTCTAGCATAGCAATACCTATAGCATCTGTGCTGCATTATGGCAGAAATATGATCTTTTTTAGTTGGCACATCCACTTTTCATAAGAATTGTAGGATGATTTTCGTGATGTTAATGTTTACCGAGTCCTCAATGCGTTATCAGCTGGACACATACATACTACACTGCATTTACTTACAGACATAACATAAGGTTTCACTATGGCGTGAGATGCTTCTTTATTTTAGGGCCTGCCGTCTCGCACTCACTCCCGGCAGAATGAATGTCATTTAAGGTGGGCTTTCTGTCTCAGGGCAGTACCATCCCGGTCTAGCGGGCATGTTGCAAATAACCGCGGCTCGAACACCTCGAGTCTCGCAGTACAGCCGAAGAGTAATATACCTACAATTGCCTCTCTAGTTACAATTCACACCAAAAGATATCGCAAGCTACGTTATAAATTCCAGTTTCATTACGTTACGTACACGAGTTCATTGTGCTCTAAATACATAATCTTTATAATGACGATACATTTATTTTATACGTTTATATTTATCGTACTTTTTACTCACGATCTTGAAACACTTGATTAAAATTCCATTGTGTATAATCTCGTTCAACAACGCACTCAAACAACCAATTCTGATCTCGAAAATGTTCTATTAATTAGTAGAAGGTAACTAATTAAAGAATTTCAACTTTATCTATCAAATAGATAAATGGAGAGAGCAGAGAGGACATCTTACACACAACGCCATCTAGTCCAGACTAAGCAGAGCTTGTATTATGGGTACTAGGCAACTGATATAAATACATAAACATACATTTTTTTTGCAAATACATACATATTATACACAGAAAACACCCAGACTCCGAAACAAATATTCGCGGATCACACAAACATTTGGTCCGACCCGGGAATCGAACCCGAAACCTCTTGATCAGCAGCCGCATACGCTAACCACTAGACCAACAAGGCAGTTATAATAAGGAACCGATTAGTTTTAAAAGTTTTTTCAAAGGGTAAACTTCTCTGAAACTACTAATATGATTCAGAAATATCTAAAAGATATCTATAAATCATTTTAGTAGTTTGTGAGGCACTATCACGGTGAAGTAAACATTATCATCATTTCAACCTCAGAATGGGACTCACTTTGAAGTGGATTGGTTGGACACAGCCTGAATCCTCTGAAAGTCGGTAATATTTACCAGGTAGACTCTCAGCATTCTAATCCCTAAAAATAGAAAGTTAGAAAGATTTCCTAGAATTTTTTTCTACCCTACCTACTAAATTCAATGCTAACTACTACTTAAATATTCTGATCTATCAAACGCTCTCGATAACTTTTATTAAACGAGCAAAAAACAAAAATTATTTATCGTTGCTGAAACAATATAAAATGAGACACTAAAATGTTTGGCAAATATCACATTTAGCTACCATAAAGACACCTTAGGATATTGCTGCAGTACGTTGAAGGAGTCGCTAGCACTTAATTTCTTGTTTAAAAGACTCTTGCTACATCTGAATCGATGAAATATACCTACTTATCTCCATAATCTTAGCAATATACAGTGAAATATCTGTATGGAACATAGTTTTCGTAACAAATGCGTTATGCAAGATAGAAGCTCTTTGCTCACTTGAGCATCAACAAATAATGACGCAAAATCCAGCCAAGGTCGACAATACAAGACTGTTTTGGAAATGTGACACACATCTATGCCAAAGGTCTTCTTCAGATTATTGAATTGACGATAAATTAACATAACCCATGTTTGCCTGTATCTTTAGCTTTCGAAACAAAGTTTCTTAGGTTACTTGCGGTTTGTTTCCTTTAGGAAAGAATCAACTTTATTACCTAAGCTTTGCGAGTCGTTGCAGCGTTGGTTTTGTTGCAACTTAAGAAGAAAATACTTATAATGTAGATTTAGGTTACAGTATCAGAAATATTTAAAAAGAACAATTATCTTACACGATAGAAGTCATTTAATAAACTAACAAAGTTTAAGGAACTAACAATCTCATTTAATTGAACATTTTCATAGCGAATATATCGAAACAAAACACCAATCACTTATACAAACCAAACGTTAGCTATTTGCAAAGCTTTATTAGACTTTCAGCAATTTAAACTATAGCTGTAAACACTCACAACTCTCGTCGACTACTACCGTCAAGTACCATAGCTAACCAGCAAAAGAGATCTTTTATTGTGAGTGCACCGCCTTTTATAGAAATCGTCTTATGGTAGGGATGAGTCTCCTAAATCGGCCTATCTTGACACAGCGTCGTCCTCGAAGCGGTTTCCATGGCGCGCGGCTGGTAGTCTGGTGGTCGCGGCTGGTGGTCCCGACCCTGCAGCAGGCGAGTCGCCACTAAGCCCAGCCGTCTCAGCAGCAGGTTGAGGTGCCATTGACGATGACCCTGTGTTGGGGTCACATACTTCACCGTCTGAAATATGAATGCATCTTAGAAGCTGCAATAATGGTCTTCGTAGTGTAGATCACACACAACATGCAATTCTATGAAAGAAGACTTAAAATTAGTGAGAGCTCTCAAAATTGTGTCCCTGTTTTCACACCCCGCGAAGCTTTCACTGGCCCCGCGCTGCACCTGTGAACAAATCAGACAGAAGGCGTCCCCTCTATCTGAGGTTGACGGAGGCATCTCTGAATCGCACGTCAACAATTTATCTTACAGATCAACACCTCTCTCTATAGGTATGTCTGTTTGGACGGAGGCATCCCTGAATCGCACGTCCAATAATTAAATGCGGCGGACATTAATGTTCCATTATGCATTTTAAGTAATCGCAGTCATGTTTGCGTGGACGTAGGCATCTCTGGCTCGCGTCCAATAATAGATCTATAACAGATAATCACATGTGTTAAGTATATAAAAGGGATTTATGTACAAGTGTGGACGGAAGCATCTCTAAATCTCGTATCCAACACAAAGTTCATAGTGAAATGCATAAACCGGCGAATCGTTATCATTTAGCTAATGTTCTGAAAAATAAAATAATTAAGCAATTTACGCAGTTTGGTGTTAGAACCTGAAGCATTTACGTTAAAGGAAAGAAAAGAAAATGACCTCCATATAATTATTTTTTTTACCCATGGGCGCAAGCGTGCACTCAAGCGCCCACAGACATAGGTCTGTCTATAAAAGTTAATTAGCTTCAGACTCAACACCAATAAAAATTAAATGGATCAAAGTGGTGTGCAATGGGAGAGGCCTATGTCCAGCAGTGGACTGAAATAGGCTGATGACGATGATGAAAAGTTAAATTTAGTGCATCGTGAACGAATCAAAGTTCGCTTGTCATGCATTCAGAGCATAGGCTCTAACGTTAGCATACTGTGAATGTCATAAGCGCAAAGCTGCTAAAACGAAGAACCATACTCTCGTACGTTCTTTCAGTGGATTGAACACATTAGAACCTGCGCGCCACAGCGGGCGGAGAGCAGACCGAAGGCTCGCGCCTCAGTAGGTGGAGAGCAGACCGAAGGCTCGCGCCTCAGTAGGCGGAGAGCAGACCGAAGGCTCGCGCCTCAGTAGGCGGAGAGCAGACCGAAGGCTCGCGCCTCAGTAGGCGGAGAGCAGACCGAAGGCTCGCGCCTCAGTAGGCGGAGAGCAGACCGAAGGCTCGCGCCTCAGTAGGCGGAGAGCAGACCGAAGGCTCGCGCCTCAGTAGGCGGAGAGCACAGGTCCACACCTCGCAGAACAGCGAGTAGGCTGCAAGTCTGCGCCTCACCAGGCAGCAGCACACGCTAGGTCACTGACCGCGCTCGGCTCGCGTAGGCAGCGAGAAGGTCGAAGGACGAGACCTCTCAAGGCACAGTTGTCATCTAAGGAAAGCATGAAACATTGCATTAGTTTTGCATTCGGTATTACTTTTACATCACCAATATGCGTCACTATCGTCATGATTAATTACAGAGCTTTTAGAAGGCGATACCAGGAAGCAAAACTTTTGTGATATTTAAAAATAACAGTGCCCTCAGTATGTACACAGTGATACCGTCAAGAATGTTACTATCTTTCGCTTATTTCTCAAGATGCAAGACCCGGAGGTGGCTACAAAATGTTACAGAAGTCTCACGGTACATAGTTCAGGATGTTCCCAATTATTGCAAAACTCAGAATATAATACCGGGTCACTAATTTTGGTTATGTCTGCAGCTCGACGGTTGGTGTCAAGCAACTTCGAAGCATGTCCAAGTATGGCCACGCATTGAATTCAAGTTCGGACTGATTGCCATCAAAGTCATTTTCTGCACCAAAGCTTGTATGACAAGTGTCGTTCAATTACTTACTGTAATAGGCCACAGGCTGCGTATCGTCCATCGTCATGAGTCTGTAGTTAAACCTTACCATTTAAACCTTTCGGCTACGGCGGCCAGTCTCAATGGTTAACAACCAAAAACACGAAGACATTACAGCATGCAAATGCTTGTCTAACACAGGTGTATGCTTTCAAGTGAAAGAGATCAGGCGTAGAACCGACGACTCTTCGTGCTCTTCGAGTCATGGAGCTTTGACCACAACTTTTAAATTTCAGGCTGCGAAAAGCAAATCTATAATTAGAAGTACTCAGTATTATTCTTTTTTTTTTTTTTCAACCAAGAAATCGAACTCTAAACCTATATTGAACAGTAGTCGCAAAACTAACTGTCGGCCCAACGAAACATTCGAAACCATCACTAGTGCTGACGATTCAATATGTACCTCTGCCAGGAAGAGAAAGATCACAATAACCTGTGCTGGCTCGTAACTTCCTCATGAACATAAATTCGTGATCCCATATGAATGTCACACCTTTACTATCAAGTTTGCTACAATGTTTATGTGTAAGATCTTAAAACGTTACACCTGGAGTAGCTAGTCAGGCACGGAAATTATCTTTATGTAACACTACTTGGTACTCTCATATTGACTATTGCTTCAACCTTATTTTCGCTCGGTCTAACCTGACCATTAATAATTATCGTTTCACAAACAGCAATGTTGTCTCGCAAACTTACACTTAAAGTTTACCCGACACTGATGAGGGTATTTAAAACCTTCCATAATGTTTCTATGACTAACAATAGTATGCCTAAGTAGACGTACTACTAAGATCGGTAGACATGTACCTAGTCTTTACCGGTATCAATATTTCGCATTTCGATAAACATTAAAACATGATTAGCATACAGACGATATGTTTCGCTTTATCATAATCTTTCTTTAAATTTGTTGTTGACGTTATGTAAAACCATTAGGATTACATTTGCAATATAAAGTTCCAGTTCGGAGTCCAAACTACGTATTTAAATACATACGCCGTCTAAAGATGGTTCAAAGAAGTTTCTTTGAACTATAAATTACAATAGTAGTCATTTCCGTACTGCCTACTCTGAACTATAAAATAAATTTAACATCATAAATTTAGAACCTAAGCGTTTGCCACTCGATGTCATAACGCTGTATTGATTTTACAATAACAGTTGACTGATACAATTACCAGTAAATAATGTGACATAGTACTTCGCACCGTCTACCGGCGGATGATTCTCAAGTTGTTTTATACAGGCTCCCTTAGGACTAGCGCTGCTGTTCACGCACCCTTTCGCCGTATTGCGAATAGTTACAACACACATTTTTAAAGTAAACATTATAAGAGAACAGCCCATTCATCGAGTTATCAAAATAAAAATTAGAAACGTAATTGATCACCAAATATTTCTTGTTGTTGTATTTTTATTTATTGTTTCATAATGGTCATTTCAATTTTTACATTTATAGAGAAACGTATCTAGTAACTTGGTGTACACACTGTACCTTGTTACAATCTGACAAATATCTATTTTTCGTTTCCATAAATAAAGTTAAATAAATTAATCACAACGTGTGTGGGTATTATGTCTTGTCACACTTGCTGTGTCAATGTAACACTATGTAAATGGGTAAAAAGTTACTTGACCTTTAAGTAATAAGTTCGGGTTGCATTAGGCAGCCACTACAACTGCTATTATTCATCATTCCTTCGTTAAAAATAGTTCGTAACCATAGCAAAGAACGCCTACTTGATTATGCACAGGTGGGATAGTTACAAACATTCGTTTTAACCGCTTGAGCGCTATTCACTATTTACGTTATACCAAATATTCGCAATAACAAAAGGTATGAGGTCATTGTTAAAACTAAACCAACTACGATCATTACTTAAGCCCTTTTGTAAAGCCACAGCTTTGCATCAGCCCTAAGGCATTTTCGTATACGCGCCAAACAGTCGTCATTTTTTCATCATTTTAAATTGCGCACACAATTCACTTTTGTACACTACATATCAAAATTATGTGAAAATAAATCACAACTCAACATGTAATAAGATTTGATCTTACCAGTACAGCGTCAAGCACAACTCACAAGTTTTTCATGAGCATTACCGTGTCGGCACTGGTGGACCACATTGTACACCATGTACATTGGCACGGATGCAGTTTCCATCGCTTAGAATAATGTTTACTAACTGGAAAGAAAGCTTTATACACACGAACACACTGAAACATAGCGTGAGGTACAAATACCCGCATTATTTTATTCAAATAAAGTTTTACGACATTCTAGAAAACTAATTATTTAAAATTGTTTACAATTGAAACTCAAAACCCGATTTATGAATTCTATGTTCTGTCGTCGATAATTAACTTTCCTTTTTATTTTTTTTTGTAGTTGGCGGTAGTTATTTATAACCAAAACTTTAATTATCGATTTGAATCAAGAAACAATGAACACTGAATTTAGATAGCGAACGGTCTAGAACACATGGTAATCCAACTTCTGAATTTAGGTTACAGTATCAGAAATATTTAAAAAGAACAATTATCTTACACGATAGAAGTCATTTAATAAACTAACAAAGTTTAAGGAACTAACAATCTCATTTAATTGAACATTTTCATAGCGAATATATCGAAACAAAACACCAATCACTTATACAAACCAAACGTTAGCTATTTGCAAAGCTTTATTAGACTTTCAGCAATTTAAACTATAGCTGTAAACACTCACAACTCTCGTCGACTACTACCGTCAAGTACCATAGCTAACCAGCAAAAGAGATCTTTTATTGTGAGTGCACCGCCTTTTATAGAAATCGTCTTATGGTAGGGATGAGTCTCCTAAATGTAGATATTTTTATAACTAAAAACAAATAGTGTCATAATAACCATGGTAAGCCAAGGTTCCGCGGAGGATGTCATGCACGTTTCTCATGACATCCTATTTGGTAACTTAATATTGTTTTATTTCATAACAACTGCGCACCAGCCTGTTACCCGCGGTTACTGTCGTATTACTGCTCATCGCCGAACACTAACACTATGGGTAATCTTTCTCTGAATCCGACGTTGTTCCAGACTACAATCTGGCTGTCAAATTATCAAGATAGCAAAGACACGCTAAGCTTAGCAAAAACGGGCCGTCTTGATTAGGACGACGGTACAACTCTCTCATAGAAGACCAATCTAAAATAACAACATGCGCAATGTCGTATTTTTTCGGCGAGTGTGAAACCGGTGACCCAATGATGCAGAGGCATCTTACAAAGCCGCCGTAGTGGGGGTCACCATGGTGCATTGTCTGCATTCAGAATGAACATGGTAACGACAACTCTTCGATTCTACTCAATCTTTCCATCAAGTAGAGTCGCTTTGGGATGCTTAAATCCTTACTTACTAATATTATGCGAATTTTTGTAATGCGAAAGTAACCCTGTCTGTCTGTCTGTGTGTCGCGCTTTCACGCCAATACAACTGAACCGAATTAATAAAATATGGTACACAGAGTCTAGAGCTTGAGAAAGGACATAGGTTACTTTTTACTGCGACAACCAAACTGATGCTAGTATAAAATAAAACAAATTTCATCTAGATTCAAACTTACATCAATATGAACTTTCCCTTTGCTATATATTAAATAATTTTAACAAAAAGGAACCGACTTCAATGAAAATCTATTCCGAGTACCCAAATCGCGACATTGTGCCTATGATATTTGAGGACTTCCCTCGATTTCCTTGGGATCCCATTATCAGATTCCGATATGGTGACGATGGGACCACCTGTAAGCTACGCCCATTCAAATGCAAAAAGAATTTTTGAATTCGGTTCATAAACGACGAAATTATCGCTGAACATACATAAAAAAAAAAAAAAAGATTCCGACGAATTGAGAACCTCCTCCTTTTTTTGAAGTCGGTTAAAAATAAGTTCGCGATAATGTCAAAAACCACTACACCGATTTAAATAAAATTTGTACCCAGCATAGTCTAAAACCTGAGAAACGACATTAGCTACTTTTTACTGCGATAACCGACATAGACACGGGCGAAAGTTAGTTTATAATATCAGTAAGAATAACTAAAAACGTAACATACTGTTATAACATTTTAATTTGAATAATATGTATTTGTAAACTGTTTTCGGATTAAATAAATATCATATCAAAAAAAATTGTAATTTATGTTGATGTTCCACTCCAATTGTTCAACAAAGACAACACTTTTCTCTAGATAAATTCATTATTAATCACAAGATGAAATTTTTACTTGTTTTTTGTTTTCTACGTCAACAATTATAAAAGCGCTACGATACACAAAATTATACTTAAAATAAATATTAATAAGTCATCACGTATAACAAACAAAAAACGTCGAGTTTAGGTATTTACGAGCAGAGTTGTGCGGCAGCGCCGCTAGGCAGCACCGTTGCCGCTTCCTACGTGAAACATTTTATATAAGACTAGCTGACCCGTGCCCACTTCGTTGCGCATAACTTAAATATAAAAGCTAGACATATGCAGTCGTTGACTTTTTTGTAGGCATTTTTAAGCTTCACATCTTTTCTCTAGAAATCAAAAATATATCTTTCATAATTAAGGCAGCGTTCGCAAGAAACGCTTTCATTCGACCGTTTTTTCTCCGATTCACTTTGCAAAACGGATTACCACGTAAAAGCCTTTTTTTTTTCGGTTTTTTATATAACCTATGACACTCAGCAATAATGTGGCTTTCTATTGGTGAAAGAATTTTTAAAATCGGTTCAGTAGATCCCGAGATTACCCCTTACAATTTAACAAACACACAAACTTTACTTCTTTATAATATTAGTATAGATATGTAAAATAATTGTACAGAGTAGGCTCCACACAGAGTAATACATATCTCCTAAATATTCAGTCGCTATTTATGAAAGTTTTGTTTAAAAGTAATAATTTCTAGAATCTATAAATCATCATTTTCATGATCAGCCTATCGAAGTCCACTGCTGGATATAGTCCTCTCCCATTGCACACCACTCTGATCGATTTTGGACTTCTCACATCCAGCTCCTGTCAATATAAATATATCATCTATACAGGGTGTCCCAGAAAGAATGGGTAATCCTAAAGCACTTAGTAGTATAGCTATCCGGCGTACAAAAAAAAAACCCCAAAAAAAAAATCCAATTGTTGCCCAAATCTTGAAGTTATCTTATTCCTCACAAACAATCTTATTAGAAATGCAGTAAATAGTATGAGTGCCTATTATACTTTTTTGGAAAAAGAATCACATGAAATTTGATCAAAAATAAATTATGTCAAAATTTGAGATTTTTGTGAAAAAAAGGTCGTCGTGTCGTGTAAAGGTCGTGTGATAATGTTATTTCACTATTTACTACCTGAGTGTGGCCGAAGTATTTTTTTGTTAATTACGAGACAGAGATAGGTGAATAAATTCAGTACTAAAGTACAGTGTAAGCGAGCGAGAGAAGAGTATATTATTATTACATTGTACCTTATCTCTCTCGCGCCATGGCACATAACAATGGCAAGTATTTGGTGTGTCGCTTGACTTGTTCGGTATCGCATGTGCAGTTCTCTTTGATTGTCAATCAGTGTTAAAACGACGATTTCTGGCTAAACAGCCAGAAGTCATCGTTTTAACTAAGAGTCCAATGAAATCATTGGACTCTTCGTTTTGCTCACTGATTTGGACTTTAGTTTGGTGATTTTACGACGACTTGGCTTGTATCTGGACTGGTTTCGTGTATCAATATGCCGCGTATTCAATATACGGCACAAGAATACGCAAACATGCACTTTATTTATGGTGAATGTAGAAGTAGCGCAAGTGCTGATGCATTCCTATATAGGGAAAGATACCCTACAGCGCGTCATCCAGATTACCGCGTATTCATAAGAGTGTACAGATGTTATTCGGAAGGTAGAATGCATAGGTGGTACGAGCACTGGGAGAATAGCTATGACAAGGGGTCCACATCTTATAAAGCCCCTTTTACATGTTTTTTTTCCAAAATTAGAGGCAGTGAGACGAAGCTTCCGCTCCTGAAGCCATTCCATCGAATCAGCTTGTAATACAGTGCGCCGTTCAAGTGCGTGACGATCCTCATTGGATAGCTGTAACAGTATTTTTGCCATATGCGTAGAGTTAGCAAAGTTGAAATCGGCTTCACTAAAATCAGGCCTTGGGCAAGTTTCACCGTAGTCTTTATCACCAATGTCTGTATTGCTGTTGATAGAAAATGATTTTGTAAGTCTGCATTTTAAATTTGCTATTCGTTTGGTATTACGTCTCATCTCTAACCTTTTCATTTGTCGATTGGGACTTTTCAGAAAAAAATTCTTGCTAATGTATGTTTGTGGAATTTCAGGATTAAATGAAACAACAGATGCAGCACACCGTCCTGAGTATGATTGTCTAAGTGAATAGTTTATTCGCCATTAAATTTTTGACATTTTTAATCAATCGACAAAGTATTTTCATTATGGTGGCAAAGACCGGATCTGATTTTATTTCACCAAATACGTTTTTATCAGTTTGATGGCCTTCATTTATGAGGATGTACTTGCAAAAATAAGACTTGCACGAGTTGTGATCGCGGAAAATGTGAATAAATGCATTGAAAAGGCCTTGTTTTAAATCTATGACTTTTTCTGCGAAAGATTTTTAATTTTGAGAATCAATGTGATTTATGGCACCTTTCACGGATCGCCGTAAGCGTAGCACGTTTTGGAGCTGTATTTTTGGCATTTTAATTGGTAACATGTCTTTCTTGATAATTCATCTAGTCTTGTACAAAAGTTTCTGAGGAGGTGGTTAGAGCACTCTATCTTTTCGACAATAAGTGCGGCATACGGTTTGGTATCCAGAATATTTTTGTAGGTGCTGGAATCACCATCAGCTATGAGTTTAGAATAAATAAGACCTTGAGTTGCTTTTGAAGCCTTCTACTATGGCAGTTGACTACATACCGCTAGATGAAAGAGTGTAATTTTTATATCATACATGCTCATTTACTTCAAATTTGCGCTTCTGAGCTCGCCCGCAGGCCATAGAGTTTTTATTTTTAACAGTCATGCATAGAACTTTTTTAGTTTGTAGCCAATGATATCTGTAGCTCCTGACAAAGTCGTATAGTTTTTCCTGTATGACCTCTTACTCCAATACGCATCAGATACAACTGTTCTCATCGTGTATGTACGCTATCTGCATTAACGTCACCATTTTTTTCAGCCAGTTCAAATTTTTATTTTGTTGCTTCCTCTATGCTATTTTCTTTGGCCAGTTCCCAGAGTTCACATACTTTAGCATGACATTTGGCATAAAAATGTTTTGACATGCAGGATATATCAAGAGAAGTTGTGACTTGCTCCAGGGCACTGAATCCCATACCTATACACTTAATTATTCACGATATTTTGATTGAGTGCAAGTTCCTTGCTATTTCTAGGTTTTCTACAATTTTCCAATCTTAATTTTGCATCACACATATAGGAATGAAAACAATTTCTATATTCTCCATTAATTTTTAAATTACTGAAGTTGCAACCAAATGGAGAGTTGTGGTGAGTAAGTTCTTGGTTCAAACAGGTACCCGAATTGTGGCTTTGCTTTCATTCGTGTTTTCCTTTTCTACTATAAGTTCTTTCTTGACCATAAGATTACATGTAACCTGAAAAATATAGGCCTATAATAATAAAGAGTAGATATACCTTTGATTAAATACATGTTTATAATCAAAGGTAAATATTTACGTTTTGAAGTTTTCTACCGTCTTGATTACCCGATGATTTGCCAAAGGTAGCCTGCGATAAAATTAATGTAGTTATTAAAGAAAGGACAGAGAAGACATTGTAAAGTTTATAATAAATTTAGCAACTGACGAATAATTGTGAACGGAACATTGAATTTACAATAAAATTATAACAGTAACAATGAACATACCTGTTTGAGATATTTACCTATTTGCGTTTGTACGTTTGTATTGTGTTTCGTACATTTGTTGCTCTACGTTCGCACTACTCTGTACAGGATTCGACTCGACATTTGATTTTTTTCCAATTTTCTTATTTGCCAGTAAGTATAACCAATGACATATAGACATGATACACAATACAATACTGACATAAGTCTAAAAAAAACTTCAAAACAAAATCGATCTCATTAATATTCGTAATTAGATCCATTCTGCTTTGAAGTTCTAGACCTAGTAATTTAATTAGAGCAATGTTTTTTTCAGCGCAATGTGCAATGTGCATCAGGCGTTTGTGTTAAAAATTGAAAAGTCTTAATATTTTTAGATTTATACTTTTAAATTAAATTATACAACGCGGATAACCTGCACGATGTAAATACAAATATTGTCATATGAAAATTATTGTTCTAGACGTAAAATCTACTATCTTTTCGAAGAAAAATGTTTTTAAGATTTCATCTGACACACAACATATATGTATCGTTTTTTAATTTCATATGTATCTGTTTCAAATTCCAACATGCCTAAGATCTTGTTTAAGGATCGACCTAAACTATACAAATACTTTTGATGTATTTAATTAAGGCAGCGCATAGTACTATTGATTTGAAAATACGTAAAATTCCACAATTTCGTGCAGTACCTTCTTAATACTCAAATTTGAAATACTAAAAATTTTGTAAAACGTAAACACTAATCTTCTTTCTTATAATAAAATAAAATTTTTGTGTCTGTATGTAATATCAAATGAGCAGTTTTTTATTAAATGCATATCAAAGTATCAGTAGGTAAACATAAAAATACAATTTTTATTTTTTTTCTCTGTCTGTCTTTTTGTTTGTTCGGGACTTTCACTAAGAGCAAGTTAAGTATATATGGAGTAACTTAGACTATATTTCATAGACTAGCTTCGTTCCATGGCGTTACTCGCGATTTACAACCATAACCGAGGATAACACCACGTGGGACACAACTATTAGTACATAAATTTATTGTAAAAATCTAGAAAAATTAATAAACGTTACATCAACTAGGCTTAGGCAGGTGAAAAATTACCTGCATAACGCGGTTTTCCCCGCGGTTATCTATTGTTGTAAATCGCAAGCAACGCTGCAGAGCGAAGCCAGTCTAAAAAAAAATATACCCAGTTACTCCTGTCAACAGCTTCCTGCCAATGAAAGTCAGTTCAAAAATCGGTCCATCCGTTCATGAGATTAGCCGGAACAAAGAGACAGAGAAGACTTGCAAGCTTTGTTTTGTATTAAATAAAAAACTGTTCTATTGATATTATTGAGATTACAGAGAGACACCCACTCCAATTTTATTTATTTCTATAGATTGTTGTTCATGCTACAACATTAAATATTGAAAGAAAATCTAAACCACACGAGCGAAAAATACTCGAATATCATAACCGTTATCTCAAAAGGAAGACAAACCAAAAGTAAATCAGCTCCTGTTTTGTCCAGTTGAGATGCCATTAACTGATTTACTTAAAACTAGCTGAGTCCCGCGGTGTTACTCGCGGTTATTATTGTAATGCTACGAACCGACGCTAGTCCAAAAAATAATAACCTAAATTACGCCTTCTGTCTTCAGCTTACAGTCAGTGAAGGTCCCGTCAAAATCGGTTTAGCCATTCCAGAGATGACCCGGAACAGGCAGTAACTTTAAAATATCTTTTTTAGTGTAAAATTGTGTACCGTATTGCCTATTGGCCCTTGATACACTTCAATTTAATTTATTAGTATAGATACCAACGAGTATTATGTAAATAGCCGACTATGTGTGCCCTTGACCGACAAACCTTTCTAAATACCGCTGTCAGCGCTACTTTACGGTCAACGAACGGAACAAATTGCCTTCCAAAACACAAATAAACGTGACTATTAATAAATTACGCAGCGCTGGTAAAATATTATTCCGCAGCAACCTTAGAATTTCTGAGATTGCAGCTAAATTGACAAATCAACCCACTTGATCTTGATGGTTTTTTTTTTCAAGACAAATAAATAAATCCATTCAGAGAGCAGAGCAGAGTGAGTTTGGTAGGCTTAAATACAACACAACACTTTTTGTGATTCACAAAATTGTTGTTCTGAGTCTGTTTGTAAAGTCCCCCGCTACACAGGATTATATTCCTAATGCGGGAGTTGTCTTTTTATAAAAACAAATAAAACAAAAGCAACCACATACGCTAACCACTGCCACTTTCCACAGGCAACAATGCAGCTTTCCACCATGGTAAAAAGAATACCCAAAATGCACACCAAGTTTCGGTTCAACCGAAAAAAGCATTTAGCATTGTCTATCTTGGTGGCGCAGTGGTAGCGTTTGCGACTGCTGTGCTAGAGGTCCCGGGTGCTATTCCCGTGTCGGACCAAATGTTTGTGTGATTCACAAATATTTATTTTAAGAGTTTAAGTGTTTCCTATGTATAATTTATGTATTACAAAAAAAAAACGAATGTTTCTGAATTTATACATAACAGTTGTCTAGAAAGCTCTGCTTAGTTTGGGACTAGATAGTGTTGTGTATAAGATGAAAAAAAGTAACAAAAAATGTAATTTGTAAATGTAGTACATTGAAATCATCGCCTTCCTAGAGGTCAGCGGTATTAACATCGACAGTTTTAACTAAGGAGGTAATTAATACGCTTATTATCGTGTTAAACTACATATAAATGGTTTCCTTAATCGACTTGCATCTATATGAATAATTAATATTGAATATATTTTTATAATTTCACAGCCTTTCATTAAATTCATATGAAATTAAATACGATACATTCAATCGATTTTATAAGTTTTATCGATCGGTGTTCATTCCGGCTAATCTGGAACGGAATGGAACAACTGGACCGATTTCGTCGAATAACTAATGATTTATGAAGCATTTATGGCTGTTATCAAAGACTTTCCCAAGTTTAAGGGGTCACTTATTATTAGGGAAAGTTAGGTAACGAATTTAAGTTTTCACCAACCCTTACGGGAAACCTAAGTGATTAGATTTCTTTTCGAATATAGGGGCTACCTGAGTTAAGAGGTTAGTAGTCCTCGACCGATTTTGCGCGTCTAAAATAGTTATTGTACAAGAATAGTTGCAGGTAACAACGCAGGGCGCGAATAGTTCTAAATAAAGATTATGATATAATGGCAAAAAGCAGCGGACTGGAGTCAAAATTTTTTTGGAAATTATTTAATAATTAAACAATGTTAAGAGCCATGTATTTGTCTGAGTTCATAACCGCAAAGTCTCCGATGGCATTCTTAAACCGAGCAAGAATTACATTGTAACGTACCTGCAAGTTGCGAAATCCAATTTGCAATTATGTTTGTACTTTGTAGCTCGTATTACAGTTCTGAGGTCACGCTCACGGCTGCTTGATTGTGTAACTTTAATTTATAATATTACTGCGGTGGTTAAAAACTGTTGAGGAACGGGTGTTGTATTCCTCCAATACAAAGGAAGGATCTTCCGACCCTGCTAGAATCACCTAGGACGTCACGGTCCAACGGTGGCGCGATAATTTCTATATCGTGATTCAGGTTTAGTAGTTACTCCATGTGGAATACTCCGTAATTCGGTGCATCTTCATGGCGCTAAACCTATGCACCCATAATTAACACGGGTATTAAATAAAAAAAAATTATGTAAAGAACCATCCTGTCACCAGGGACATTAAACCGAAATCCTGAAGATATTTGGAAGAAAATTTTATTGTTAGGTACTGTCTGTCCTGTCTGACCCCATTACACCGGTTACAATAAATGTATTACATTGGTGATAATATCTATTTTTAGTCTAGGTACATTATATGTATTTCTAATTATTAAATATATAACTATACAATGAGATGATATTTATTAACACGTATTTTTTTTTGTTTTTCAGAAAGAATATTCTCATCATGCAAGAAGTCTTCGCCGGATTTTGATGGATGCATAAAGAGGGCGTTTAACAAACTTCGGAGCTATTTCAAAATTGGTGAGTAAGGGCCACAGTACACTATCTACTTTAAGCATCGACGATCGGCGATTTTGTGACTGCCTCGATGCTGCATCGCGTTTTAGCGACTTTCTGCGTTCGATCGCGGTATCAAAATCGCGCCTCATGCTGCATCATTCGCGACTTTCTGCGTTCAAACGCGGTATCAGAAACGCGCGTTTTAGCGACTGCTCAGATGCCTGGATCGTGTCCGCTGTAGTGTCTATAATTTTCCAATTTGTAACTTTGATTACGTATGTCTATGATTTGAAATGTTTTTTTTTTATTGTTGTAATGGAATAAGCGTTTGTCTTCCATCTCACTTGATGGAAAGTGTAGATGATATTGCAGTATTCTGTAATCTGTGGTTTTGTTTACAAATAAAAAAAATATGAGTCAAGTCGTGTTCGGCAGACGCCAAATCGATGCTACCGGCATCCGAATGTGTGCGGAGAGTAGCGTTCAGCTGCTGTGTCGCGCTTCTAAAAAGCGACTCAATCTCCGCGTTTGGCGTTTTTAAGTGTGCGGTGTGGAGCGTTCGGCCGATCGTCGATTCTAAGGCGATTCTCACACTGGCGACGCGAACACGCGCGTAGGCGCGGGCAGCCAATCCCGAAGATGCTAGCCGCACGCGCTCACGGCCTAGGCGCGTGTTCAGTGTGTTGGACCTGTTGCGTGTTGTGCGTGTTTTCTATATTAAGGGACTTCACACACTGGCCACGCGCCCACGCGCGTAGGCACGTGGCAGCAGATCACGCGCGCGGCGACGGTGGAGCAGATCTGCCTGTTCGAGCAGATTTTACCGCGCCTACGCGCCTGTCGGCTTTATACGCGGCCCGCGCCGATCTAATGGTTACTCTCCATTGGGTCGTCGTCGTCTGTATTCTTTGCATTTCATATCCCAAATTGATAGGCATTGTTCAATTTCGTTCGCGCTCGCGCGCCTAGGTGCCTAGGCGCGTGAGCGCGTGCCGCTAGCAGATTCTGCCCCCGCGCGCTTAGGCGCAGCAGTAAACACATTTATATACGAAATTAAAAAAACAGGCAAAAGACAGGCGCGTAGGCGCGGTAAAATCTGCTCGAACAGGCAGATCTGCTCCACCGTCGCCGCGCGCGTGATATGCTGCCACGCGCCTACTCGCGTGGGCGCGTGGCCAGTGTGGTGAAGTTCCTTATCGATGTACTTGCATATAATATTAAAATCTGCCGCTACGCGTCGTAGCGCGGTGCAGTGTGTGAATCGCCTACAAGTAGCTAGTGTGCTGTGGCCCTAAAACAAAATTTCACACGCAATCATACCTAAACACATTATGTGTAACATTGTAATGCATAATTAGAATCAAATCAAAATTAATTTTGCCGATTATTACTGAGCATTGACATAACAAAAAATAATGAGTGTCCATTGACCTAGGCATACCAGAGATGGGTGTTGCGCCCTTCGACCCACATTTCGCAAAAGAAGTTCGACAATCGCGCGCCATTAATGGTGTCGGTTACACACTGACACTGAATGACGTGTTTGAACGAGGCTGGTCGCAGTCTACAGTCACGAAATACAAGTAAGGTTCCAATCTAATAAAACTAATTACTATTTTTTGCCCGCGGCTCCGCCCGCTCAAATGTCAGTTATCACGGTACAATAGTCTATGTCTTTCCACACAAAGTATCTCCACGCCAAATGTCGTTGAAATTAGTGCAGTGGTTTAGCCGTGCAAAAGGTAAAAGCCACGGTTACTTTCGAGTTTACACTTAATATCAGCGCGTATGTAAGATGTATTACACATTATTAATAAATACATTCACGGGAAGTTATTGTAACGTTAGTTTTCAACATGAGCTAGAGTCTCAATACTGTATAGATAATATTATTATCTGCTCTGTAGATGATAATATATAGGTACCTAACTGTGAAAAATATGGCCCACTTTTCCACGCTTGGCGTTTGTTTAGTACTTCTCAGTACTTCAGTTCTCTATAAAATGATGTAGCCCTGATTGCCTTAGTCGCCTCTTTCAATACCCATGAGCTGAACAGAGATGTACTGGATCTATTTTCAGGACTTCAATATTTGTTAAATTTATAGAATTTAAATATTTTATTTTTATTTACAGAACGGATTGGGAAAACCAACGCATTATATATTCACAGTATTTTCCAGAAAAATGGCTGAATGGTGACTACGAATTTAAGGTAATTTTCAGTTCCAGCCTTCCTAGCCAAGAATAGATAACGAAAACGAGAAACGTTTGCACGTTTTTCGTTTCCTAATCTATTTCTCTATTCTCGTTTAGTTGGGTAATATTTATTTTGATCACGTGACTGAGTGACACTATGCAATGAAACAAGAGAATATAGAAATAGAATGTAGAATAGAAAACGTTTGCAACTTGGCTAGGGGAACAGGCACGAAACAGGTACTAAATATTAGGTGACACTATTTTAATTACGAGTAGCTTTTTCACGTACAACATGCTAGTCGACTCACAGGTTTCTGCCATTAATCTCCAAATACGATTTTATCGTCAGGGAGACGCTTTTGGCCTTGGCGTGCTCCGCTCTGGCCGTTGGAACTTGACTCTCCGGGACTACTCACAAACGACACGTATCAAGCGCAACGGGACCGGCGTCGATGTTCACGTTGAAGTCGATCACATAGGAGATATGGAAATACATGTCGGCAATCTGCTTCGAGGGAATGGAATACTCGGTACTTATTTAAGTAAGCTAATCAGCCCTACACAAGTCCCAAAACAAATATCAGTGAAGTTATCATAATATATGATAACTGGATTTCACTGGGTTATATAACCCACACAAAATATTTGTTCTGAGGTATAATCTAAGCGGGATTAAAGTAGGAACAGCTCTCCACCCTGTTTTTATCACACCCAAAATCGGGCCAACGGACATACTATTGTCGGATTCCGGAATCGATAAAAGTGGACGGTCGCAGTTGCAAATGGCCGGTTGGCCCACGTTGAAACTTTCAACAATAGTAACACTCAACGAGTTGTTAAAGTGAAATAAACTCACACTAGGCTCTCAGAATTATAAAAGTATTATTCACTTTCTAAAGTCACTAAACGGATAGTTAATTTTTAAATCTTTTAAAATCACAAACACTAATTAATAAAATTAAATTATCGTTTTCAGAACGCATGCTGGATCGCTTGATAAATGTGTCGTGGAAACCAGGCTTTGCCGTGATCCGGCCGCTGATCAATGACCTCGTCAGCACCGCCTTCACAGATATTTGGAGTAAATCTTTTCACAACTTCCCGGTAGATAACTTCATCCAAGACTAATAGTGCTATTTTTATGTAACTATATTACGTAGTGCCAGTTTGTAAATAAGTATTTTTAAGAATAAATAACCACCTTAATTTTAAGGCTACCTACTGTAAAGGCCTTTGAATTGTTATAAATTAAAGTTACCATATCATTGTATTATCGCATATTTATACTTGTTACGTCGAGAAGATGTCATTTATTTAACTAGTCAATCATGTATAAGTTTGCCAGGGGGTCGCAGATGCTGTCCAAAGGTCAGCAGCCTTCAATACAGCTTCAAAAAAAAACACAAAGATTATATTACATATCTCAATATTATATTTATTAAAAAATATAACCTAACTATATATATGACTTTATATTTAAATTCAATCAACAAATAACTCGCACGGTCGTCGAACCTGGAATAATCAACCTCAGTCTTTCAACACAAATGAATACAAATCAAACAGGCTTCACACCAACAACAAATGGCGCTAACAAGCGTATCGTTACATCTCCGAGCGTTGGCTCCCTCGAGTTCGTCCGATCGCTCCCGACTCCCGACCAATATCGAGCTCCCCAACCGCTCTAGAGTTCCCCGAACTTATTCGACTACACCGCCACACTCCTGCGCAAGCGGCACATTCACACTTATAAATACATATTTATAACATTGCACCTTTAATTTGTTATATTAAAAATCAGATAAAAGTATTACACAAGTACTACGAGATGTCGTTAAATCTCAATATACGATTCACAACTATACTTACAATCTGCATTAATAAACAAAACAGCTTGTCTGGCTACAACCTGTTCATTGACAATGTTCACACTAGGCTACGCAGAACTACATAACAAAAATAAGTACATCGACTACAAACAGAAACTAACTTCGCAAGAATAAATACTGTTTGTGATATTTGTATCAATCCCGCATCAGACATAGTGAAATGATAAACGGCTAAATTATCAACATGCACAATTTGAAGCTCCAATTAACTATACTATTGTCTGTATTGAAATACTACATTAGGACCCTGTGGACCGTCAACTGACGCAGTTATGTACGGATTCATATCGTTGTAACAATTTATTGACGATAGTTCGGCGGTTTTTAAGTCACAACAGTGATTACTATAATACCAGCATTGGAAACTAAATTGAAAAGTCAGAAATTCAATTGAAATAAATCATTATTACTTAAATGTTTTATAGGTAGCGGGCCTTTGTCAATAGCCAACGGCAAGTAAATGTAACTCGTCCAACTATCGTTTAAAGAATTCGGAAGGGAAATTTCTTGTATATTTTAATGTATCAAAAGCTATCTAGAATGGTAAGCGTAACAATGAGGTTATCTTGGCAATTCACTACAGACTTGAACAGAACTAAACTCTACGTATAGAGGGTCTTACTAGATCAAATTACAAAACATTCGTACACTCTATACGTAGAACTCGGGTCAGTGCACTTATCTGTAGTTTATATAATTATAACCTGTTTTTCACAGGCGATATCAAAATGATTCACCATACCTAAGGGTATTCAATAATTAATATTCAACTGAAATTTGATCAAATCACACTGGAAAATCATTGATCGTTGTCAACAATAGAAGTAGCGTAAAAACACTAAATAAATTACGAGAAATGTTTTCTTTATAATTTGTACTTCTTTTTCTCGTACATTTGGCCCCAGAATTTGTGTCGTAAACAATTTATCCAAAAAAAAAAAAAAACAATTACCTCCAGCTAGAAGCGATTCGCGCCGAATAAAAAATATTTATGTGACTACCTACATAATAAATGCTGAAGGAATAACACGCCTCAACAATATTGGTTTTTTAGTCGCCAATATCAACATGGACTCAGTAATATTTGGTACAACCGATCATATCAAATGAGGAGGTTCTACTATACCTATTGTGTAACTAGGTACTCTTGCAATACTAATAATTTCACAACGATGTGCAAACAGAAAACATGAGGTAACTTATGTATTCACAAAATTCACATTTTCCTAACTAGGTACTTGACGAGCGCCGCTAAAGCAAATTCTGTCGTGTAGGTAAAAAGAAATAATTTAAACAGAGTTTGCTTTGCACGGAGACGAAAATTAGAACGAACAAAATATAATTCTATCAAACCCAAATAAAATTGTATCAAACTCAAATAAAACTTAATCGCAACGAAGTTGAAACGAAAAATTATAAAAATTCATTGGTAGCAAGATTTCATTTCATTTAAAATGTTTGACCGCAACAGTTTATATTACAACAGTAACGTGTGCTGAAATAAAATGATCTCTTCAACTTATTGATACGTGACGCAAATAATTTTATAAATAAACATATCAGATATCATATAATACTATTACAGGACGTCTGGCGGGACATGTCGCTTGTTTATATGTTCCACGTATAATTTTCTCGTTTTGATTTTAACCGACATCTTCACTTCAAATAATTTATCAATAGGTTAGTTGTATAAATTACAAGGGTTTTTTTTAACTCGCGGTCTATCGCGTCATATTTACATAAGCGAGTGATTTAAAAAACGAATTCTTTGAGCTTTTTTTTAATAAAAATATATCGCCGTAGGTAAAAACATAAGAGAACCGAATCGCGTAAAGCATCCTCGTCCCTCCCCTTCGTACCGCCGCGAGCGAGCTCTGCCCGCTGTCCGACAACACGCCGCGCTCTCACACTCCGCTCACACACACCTCCAAATTATCTCTAACATTAAAATTATTTGATATGCTCTTATCAATAAGTTTTTACAATGACATTTGTGCTGTACACTATTCAAAACGAGCGGGGCGGAGGCGACCTTCGGGTGACGCTGGCGTCACGCCAAAACGCGAGATGAGGCTCGCACTTTGTACATCAATGTTCATGCTACGTTTATCGAAAGCGACCGCGTCTGCCGGCTCCGACCCCGCCGACCGCTATTTACATCAACCGAACAGACTCACAACGAAACTTAAATCAGGTAATAACTAAAATATTTGGCAAATCGTGTCATCGATAACGGAACGAGTGCAATGCGTTATCGACACCATCACGGTGCGATCGTACGACATTCGGTTCTAGAGCTAGCTTTACAAGTAAAATCGAAGGCCGCTATGATATCACCGTTCATTACTGAGTAATATGTACATGTACCCCTACGTATGTACAGTGCCGCTCGCCGCCACCAGCCCCTGCACGCTCGCCCCTACCGTACACCCGTACCCGTGCTTACGCATCAATCAACAGCTAGACCCGTGTGACGACTTCACTATTTACTGCAACCTATTCTTGTTTTACCCTTTGGTCCCCGTCCCTTTGCTCCCCTTCACGCGCCTACTTTAATTCTGTATTGGAATTGTATGTCGTGACCGTCACTTTAGCCCGTAGTCAGAGAAGGAATACCCATTCTATGTTCTTCGGTGTTATAAATGAACCCTGATTACATACATAACAAAAAGATGTCAATTTACAAAATACAAATATTGGTCTGGCATTGAAATAAAAAATGAAAAATATAGATAGCCCTACATAATCGTTCAGTTGTTTAATATGGATTAAGTGCAGAGGCAGTGGTGGTCGGTGCCCTATACCCATCCAAATTAGATCACCTTAAAGGAACATCATTATAAGCATTTAGTTTATATTAAATAGAAATGTACTACTGTAATTGGTGCGTAAGTGAAGAAATGAAATTAGCACCACGTTTTCAGATTGGAGTCAAAGGTCATATGTTTATCTACAATACTTATTCAGTTAATCTAGTAAACTGTATCTAAAACTATCGTAGTAACACGGAACAAAATTCGCAACAGTTTCACTGAACTCTGAAAATATAAATTATCTCAATTTCGACGAGAACCTTAGTTTATTGCTATTCACTATCGCAATAGTATTACACCAATTACAGTAGGACATAGTCCGTTATCGGTTAAATACTCGACATCCTCGTCACAAATTTAAATAAATATAATTTACTTGTAACCAAACTTCAAATTAAAGTAGTGCGCCAATGTAACGTAACCACTGTTCACACTCGCTCTAGGGAACACTCTAACATTGTTATCTTAAAGTAAATGTTTTATTCAATAAATAATTTGTCAGTTATATTAATATAGCGTACTATTTTAGAGTACTCAGTGGACTAGTCTATCGCGTTGTTTTACCCATACAGTATAAAGCAATATAAATACTAATAATTTACTGCAAAAGAGGTCATTAAAAAAACAGAAATTGATGTTTAGTAACTCAATAAAAAAAATATATAAATTGCCAGCAATAGTTTTAGAGGTTGTAAATGGCTTTACTAAATAATTTTGAGGATGTTATAAGTTTCCACTTAGGTTGAATGGGTTAAACTACTAATTTATTTTTAGAAAACAAAATGTTGGGTAATTCCACTAGATAGGCATTTTTACTTCCGAGGCGAATCTCACCACATAAAGGTCGTCAAAAAAAGCCTACTTATTTAAGGACGCCCCTAATTTTCATGTTTAAATGGGTTTTGCTGGCGTGTCCAATATAGGACAGCTTAGACTAATAGAAGCCAAGCATTATTGAAAAAAGACGCAGAGGAAATAGCGTGGGGCAGCTACTTCACTTAGAATAAGATTCACTATTTTCATTTTGCATTTCTTTTATCCTTGCAATAAAAAATTACTAGTCTGTACTATTAGGAAGACAATGGTAATGCTACCCTTATACTGTATAACATACAAGGTATATCTCCAGCAAAGACAATTATAGCTATACCTACAAGGACAGAGCATCGTTCCGGACTATATTTCCAAAGAAAAGATTATTCTAAATAAACGGTCGAATTTTCAAGTTCATCTGGAAACAGTCTTTGGAAAAGTTATCGCGCCTGATGAGCTCAAGTCATGGTTTTGCTAATATCTTTGCTAGAGATACACTTTGTATAAGGTAAGTCTTAAATCATGTTCTAAAGACAAAATTAATAAACCATTATGTAAGAGTGTTCCCTATATAGAGAACATTACACTAAGTGTACAGATACGAGTGAACTAAAGCTACCGGTATAGAAAACGGCACAATAACGAGTCACGCACTAAACACAACACTAAAACTGGAAGTCGAACAGTTCCGAGAGTCCCTCGTCATGGTCGAGACAGAAACCGTAGTCCGTAGCCGACATCGGTGGCTCCAATGCCAGGAATGGTTCCAACTCCATCGATTCTGGAAAACGTCATAACGTAATGTCAGTTTTCTAAGCTAGATAAGTAGTTATAAAATTTGCAAGGAAATATATGGGATCTAAAATGAACAGAATGGAGATCTCATACTTTGAATAGCTATGATTCTGCCAATCTGCCTTCAGCCTAGTTTTATTTTCAACAAAGAGAGTTACTAAAAGGAGTTCTTATGATTTGAATTTTTTTTTTATAATCTTATAAATCATATGTCAACTAATGATTGACTCAACCAGGATGCTGCTTAACAAGGCTGAAACCACAACTATCTTTATACCTAAAAAGAAAGGCTGTCGTTTCAGACTTTTCTCATATCAAAAATCATAATTATCAAAAATTTCACAGATTTCTTGATTGCTACAAGAATGACAAAGATATATTTATTTAAGAAAGGTAAATAACATGTTTTAACATCATACTTATGGTTTTTCCTAAGTTCCTCTAAAGTCAAGTATTAAAAACAGCAATACATGCTGTTTTTAATTTTTTGGTCAGTTTGGGCTTTCGATTTACTCGATGCAATGTCACCCAATGGTAACTAGACTTGTAATCTTAGTCACTTGTGACAAAAAATTATGTGTTAACATTTTAAATTAAGAGGGGGATAGCTGGCTATACAATAAAACTAATGCTAATTTTGCATTTTCTTGCAAAATAAGCATTGGTTTAAGAAGTTTCTTCTTCTTCAAAATAACCATTTCAGTTCTCTTGAGCCCGACAATATTGCACATCATATTGAGACTTAATTTCAACCAGAACCAATACCATTAGGATTTTTTGGATTAACAAACGAATGTAGCGATTACTAGGTAGTAAATTCAACCATCTTTAAAAGAACATTAGATAAACATACAACAAGCACATTAGATTTAAATAGATAAGCAGAGATGAAGAACACACTTAACAATGTATGTATATATAACTGTTTTTTTTTAATATTATTGCAACTTTCTGTATTATTGAAATTATGATTAGCAAAACGTATGATCTATTAAAGGTCTTCCATTTCTAACTACATATAAGTAATGATAAGTTATAATTTTGCAGCTGTGATTTTATTGAAAAATATTCTGAAGATTTTTCAGATTGAAACAGTACAATAAATTAGTCACAGTGCTTACAATATGTTATCATGACACCATAAATTAAATGCTACAAATCTTAAGTTATATCTCGATATAATCTTATTTTAAAAGACTATTTAGTTGCATGTTTATGTTAATGGTAAATCACACGTAAGAATACAAACAACTAATAAAATATTATTTATAAAGTTATATGTTATAATATTAGCACGGTAATATTATCTACACAGTATTGTTACTCAGGCCTATTTTGGAAATGTGTACCTATGCAAAAAAGTTAATATATGTAAACGCGATTGATCGCCTACAAGTATTTTAATTTTATCTACCTACTACCATACTATTTTTCTACTTTAGTTCTAAAATGTTTTTAAATAAATAAATGTTTTGGACGTCTGACACACAACATCATCTAGTCCCAAGCTAAGCAGAGCTTGTGTTATGGGTACTAGACAACTGATATAAATACATAAACATATTTTTTTTTTGTAAATACATACATATTATACATAGAAAACAGCCAGACTCCGAAACAAATATTTGTGAATCACACAAATAATATTTGGTCCGACCCGGGAATCGAACCCGAGACCTATTGATCAGCAGCCGCATACGCTTACCACTAGACCAACGAGGCAGTTTAGTGATTAGAAATATTATAATTAATATAAAAAAACGAATTCGTTATGAATAAAACAGGAAGTTTGCAATAAAAAATAAAATACATATTGTTTCAATATTAACAGTTAATAAAACACCTTTATAACAAAGAAAATTATGTAGGTGGGCTAAAACTATACTCTGTCCATTCCTTAATTATCTTTTTGACAGTTCAACAAATTTCGAAATTAGTGACTCCCTCACACGTCACTGATTCGAGTTGAAATAGAAATCAATCGATATAATATTCTTTAAGTCATTATTGTAAATAAATTAAATGTGCACTATTATAATATATAAATGGCCCAGAACAAAAAGAAAATGTCCTAACACAGTCCCTTGAAGGTCGGTTTAGTAAGTTATGTGATATTTCAAATGTATTTTCTCATAACTCTGGATTAAAGCGTTATTAACCACGCGTCATACTATTTTAATTTTCCTTTTATTTTATTAAATTTACAGAAACAATACTTACATGAAGTCAAATTATTTTGATCATAATAATATGATAGATTATTTTAATCGTTGAATCGATTTATCGTATTTCAAGAACTGTTTTATATGTTGTTTTTAGCTATGCACACTGCCCACTTCCCTACCTGTCTCTAAAGTACGACATTACTGTAGTATATTGTTACGAAAATAATATCGGTAATTTATAGGCGTAAACCTATCAAAAAGACAATAAACGAATGGACAAAGTATAGTAATATAGCATTAGCGAATAGTTGTCCATAAAGCAACGCGGCAGGGAGTAGCCATAGTCAAAAACTAAGCTCCATACGATTATGACACAGAATGTGTTTGTGTGCGTGAAATTTTGAATATTTTTTGTGTAATGGTGATGTTGCCTTTGTATGCGAGTACAAATTGTGTATGTGTAAAGATCTGACCCACTGTTTTGTATTGGAAAAAACGCTACAGTACTTCACTCCACAGGAGTCCAGAAGACTGGAAACTCCGCTGGCCTATGTTGTTCTATGCTAGTTGTGTACAGAGTGTATACCGAACTCGAGCCGCGTAGGTATAACTTGCGCTATTAAGACATAATACTGTAGACGATATTATTACCGTGTTAATAGTTTTATCACCCAATTTGAATATTGTTATCATACGACGTTCACATAGATTCATATCACGTTCAAATCAAGTGTTACTAGATCGAAAAATACAAATTTATTTCGTATTTTAATATAATATTTTTTACAACAGTGATCTTCATTTAAACAGTGGTACATAATAAAACGAAATCGAAATGTGCATTTTTCGTGTATAAAAGTGGTGCAAAACATAGTTAGACATGAGAGCGTTTGTTACGATGCGATGCGTGGTATTAGTAGATGAGTTGGCTGTTAACGGCGGCGTGAAGTGAGCTGAATCCCATGGTGCTACACGTGGGCACTGGAGCCGCACGAGATACAGCCCGCCGCACGCCCCCCACGCCACACCCCACCCCACCCCACACTGGGCCGTGCGAGCTCTCCAAGGCGATACGTACACATCGATGCCATTCTTAATTCAAAGAGGTTTAAACCTACTATATACCGGTAACCATAAGGGTGTGGTATTCTAATCTCCGATTTCTAATCTTAAAGTTTACGAATAGTGAAACGACTATTGTAAGAATGGCACGATGTGAACATAACATTAATTACATATATTTACAAACAAACACAATATATCGTCATTTTAGAAATACAAGAACACGTAATAAAGCATATATTTGAATGTTAATATGTTATATTTTATATTGATAGATCACAATGAAATAGATAACACAATATTAAAACCATTATGGAAAACAGAAAGCATTATTTACATATGAGCAGTAAACTGTGTGGCATGAAAATCGATAATGACAGAAAGGCGATATCATATAGATCATAAAATGATGACCATAGAAGATACTAAACTCGTAGTTCGAATTTATTACACGTTCTTCGATTGTCACGCTGACCGCGTTCGGCGCTGTGATTTGTTTGGCGCGGGCCAATCGCACTGCCGAACGCAGTCAGCATGACAATCTAATCGATGTGAAATAAACTCTCACTAAGCCATCTGATTCCTTGACAGCATGACAGTGCACACACCTTAGACTGAAATTAAAACTCGTTTCCGATGAATGATATTCGGTCAAGTTAGTAAAGCTGATGTTGACGATGTGAGCACAGAGTAAATGACACAAAAGCATGCAAATGAGCGGAGTCCATTAGGTGTGCACAGAGTGGTATACAATTTGATACAGTATTTATAAACAGCTCAGACAAAGTGCATACTTCATTAGACATAGATATTTAGTTTTACAAAGATAAACAGTGTCATCATTTGCCGAATTAATGTTTGATAAAATCAATTTTTTAATCATAAAGAAAATAATGTTATAAGTACACAAATAATGATTTCTCATTTAATACACGTCACAAAAATAATTTGCATTTTATAGCTCCTTATTTAAAAATTTTATATTTACATATCTACTTTCATTAAAAAAATTTAATCAATTCATAAAAATTCATGGAATGTAACATGAGAAGGCAGTGTACATGTAAACCAACCATATGATGTTAGGCGATGGCGTAGAGCGTGGCGGCTGGCGGAGCGGAAGCGGGAGCGGGAGCGGACAGGCGGCCGGACGCGGCGCACAGCTAGAACTCTGACTGTGATGTGACAATAACGATAACACAAGTCACAGCCCGAGTCCTAGATGCGAAGCGCGCTCATCTCCACCCTACTCCACCCTTCACCCTCCGATGTGTACCCATGACAGTGAGCTTATGTGCGACTTATATCTACGCATACCTTAAATTGTAATACGTGTCTCGGTGAACATTCACTTTGACAATTCACAAAACCACAGACATCAATATTGCAATTTACGGTAAATACATTACCTGAATAACAACATTTACATATCCAATTTTGAGCGAGACGGCTAGAAACAATATTTAAATATTGCACATGTTAATGTATAATGAGTTATGAAAATTTAACAATAGCTGTGAAATATTATTACCATTGGTTTGTAAAATATTACATTTGCGACATGATAATTATTTTAGTTAAAATTGAGCTGTAAGCGAGTTTGACCATAACCATTTATACCATGTAACAGAAACCAGAGCTTGGAAAGATGAGACATAAGAAAACCAGTCTATACTACATCGGCGGCCTGTACGGTAGGTGGAGTCGTCAACAAGCGCGGCTGCAAGACCAGCGGACAATTGGACCGCAGGCGCAGGTATAAACCCGCCGGCCAGGTCGCCGGCATAATATGTAAGAAGCTTTTAAGGGAAGAGTTGTCGAGTGAGTACCTGACTCCTGGTCCTCGGTCTGCAGCTGGAATCGTCCGATGGGGGCGAAGTCATCGCTGTCGGCGATGAGCGCGTGCCGCAGGCGCCCGCGGGCTCCCCCGCCTGAACACAACGACAAAATCGTGTTACCTACAGACATGTCTCTTATGGCCCGTCCACACTCTCCACGAGGCTACACAAGACAACGCGAGTGCGAGAGACGGTGCGCTCGTGCCCCCTCATCTTACCTGGCCTCGCCTCACTGTCGCTCCGCTTTGTGTTGGTTTTTGGACACGAGTCAAAGGAGGCGAGGTGCGACGCGAGGCGATTAACGTAGTGGGCGACTAAATAAATCGAGAGTGTGGATCGCTAACACTCGTGCTTGTTTGACTCGCCAGCGAGGCTGAGAGTCTGGATGCGCTATTAAAGACACATTATTTTTAATTTACTTAAGCCCGTACAATTACTACTCAGCCTCACGTTAAATCGAGTAGTGATCGCCATACTCATTGTCAATGAAGACGATGCAGGATGGTGACCACATTATAGCAGCCTTATGAGTAAGATGCTTTTGAATCGTTGTTTCCGGTCTAACACTCACCAACGAAACACGACATCATTTTAGGTCAGTCTGAGAGAGGATAGAACCGCTACGGTCGAATCGGCTCGTACCGACCTACTCTTAGGTGACTTGTTTATTCGTTTGTCCCCCTATACTAATCAATGCAGTCAAAATTTCTCCTCCTACCTCTACTTCATGAAACTGTTATTACAGGCTGGTAATATAAAGAAGAGCAAAATATATTGGCGGTACTGACTGTCGGGCGTGTGCAGCTCGTCGCGCGGCAGGATCTGTTGGTGCGGCGTGAGGGGTGGGGCGGGCGGGGCGGGCACGGCCAGCGTGGGGTCCGTCACGCACGGCGTGCACACCACCATCGACGAACACTCGCTGCTCGGCTCACGCTTGATGGGCGTGCTGAGGATAACAGCACACTTTTAGTGGACAAAATATATAGTAGGCATTTCGTTAGACCTATCTAACTGATTCGGAAGTTTAATAACATTTAAAATAAATTAATTTATAGTATGAATCATAAATGTAGTTACATTCATACATAACATATAAGTTGGGATCATTTTATTTAGAAATCTATTACCACCATTATTTATTAACTTACTGAAAACTGTGCCTGATGACATTTGAAATGAGAAAACATTTTACTCTTGGACTAATCTCTTGACAACATTTACTGTTTCTTTTTAAAATACAGTAAAATATTTTTTTTAAAGACATTTACTCACGTGAAGTCTGCGGAAATAGAACTGGAGGGTTTGGAATTGAGTAAGGCTATCAACGGCGCCAATAGCGCCTTATTGTCTTCTAATAGAGGGTCCGCCGGCAACGTACCTGACGCTGAGGAGCAAATAGTACCATTCAATTAAACACTTTCGACATCTCCCCGCGGTGTTACCCGCGTATTTTCGGCATAAATTAGCCATTTACAAACTATCATTATGGTTGCTATGCAAGTGTGTTGTGCAAGCAACCTTTGAAGTTCTGACAGGAGATAAACAGCGATACATTTTGACATCCTTGATTTATTTACTTTTATAATCACCTTTCGCCGTGTATGTAGATTATTGCAGTAAATAGTAGCCTATGTGTTATATTACTGTAAAGTTTAATCCAAATCAGTTCAGTAGTTTTTTCGTGAAAGAGCAACTAACATACATACACACATACATGGATAGTAGGAAATTACTATGAGAAAGTTTAAATGAATCACAGCTCAGATTGCAGATAAAGTACAACATTTTAAGATTTCACAGCATTCATAACGAGTGAAAAAGTAAATATTTTTAAAATAATTTTAATGTTACGGATTATACGGATACGGATAAAAATATATGTTGTATATGGTAATGTACAACATATTTTTTTTTTAGTTTCACCACTCTCTTATTTTAGAAATTACAGGGGGGGGGGACACATTTTTCCACTTTGGAAGCGTCTCTCGAGCAAAATATTCAGTTTAGAAAAAAATGATATTAGAAACCTCAATATCATTTTCGAAGACCTATACATAGATACCCTACACGTATGGTTTTGATTAAAAAAAATTTTTTGAGTTTCAGTTCTAAGTATGGGGACCCCCAAAATTGATTGATTTTTTTCTATTTTTATGTTAAAATATTAATGCGGTTCACAGAATACATCTACTGACACAATTTCAACAGTATAGCTCTTATAGTTTCGGAAAAAAGTGGCTGTGACATACGGACGGACGGACGGACAGACAGACAGACAGACAGACTTGACGAATCTATAAGGGTTCCGTTTTTTGCCATTTGGCTACGGAACCCTAAAAAAGACTAAGTTACTCCTTAGGTAATCAGCTTTATACCAGTTAAAGTTGCGTATGAATCGACCCAGCCGTTAGAGAGATTAGCCAGAACAAACCGACAGACCAAAATTTAAAAAATCGCTTGTTTGATATTATTCCTTTATATGACACAAGGAATAACTTAGGTTATTTGTTTTTATACTAGCTTCGTTGCTCGACGTTACCTGTTATTTACAATAATATCCGTTGGTAACACAGCGTAGTTAGTAAATAACAATTATATTACTACTTACATGACGGCGACGCAGGACGTTCTTTTGGACAGAGGTAGACTTCGATTTCTCCCGACATGGACTTCAAATGTATCATGTAGCCCTTCTCGTCGGGGTGTGGTACCTGTAATATTTTAGTATCTTGCTTAATATGCGTCGATTCAGACGACAACACGCAAAGTATGTAAACCTAGTTTAGTATAGACACGAAATTGGTAATAACCTTTGGACTTTAAAACAATGGAATATATTTTATTGTACACAATGTATAAATAGCGGCTTTATCACCTGAGCAGGGGACAATTTTACGGTAGAACAAAGGGGATCCTATTCTGCCAGCGCATAGGGTCAATCGAAAAGACCACGCCCCTGACGTTCGATTATCGAAGTGGACAGACGTGATTTTAATTTCTTTGCGGGCAATGCCTCTTTGTTACTAAATAGACGAATTCGTGGGTTATCACTTCCCTTAGCTCAGTTGACATTATACAAACGTAAAAGTTAATAGAAAACTAACAAATTAAAGGGAATGACGTCATCTGAAACTTCAGTCACATCATCAACAGCCTTTAACAGTCCACTGCTGGACGTAGGCCTCTTCTTAGAAACGAGGTTTTGGCCTACTATACCACACTGGCGTCTGGCCAGCGTCTGGGTTAAGTCACATAGTCAAAATATTTGCCAATAAAACAAGAAAATATAGGCATTAACAATGGTACAGAGAGATTCGACGCAAAAAACTTGGCTAAAGGGGCTGGTATGAAAAAATAATCCTGACGGGCTGCCACCCTAGCAAAGTTGCAAACGTTTATCGCTTTCTATTCTATATTCCATTCTATTTCATTATGGTCTGTTTGATTGGCTAATATTTTGTTTTGATCACGTGACTGACTGAGTGACATTAGCCAACCAAACAAGAGAATAGAAAATGATAAACGTTTGCAACTTAGCTAGGGTGGCTGGGGTGTATATGCAAAAGGAAGATAAAAAGAAACTGACCGAGAGTCGCGTCTCGGGCGGCGCTTTGATGGGTATGACGGTCTGGTTGCGGAAGTCGCGTATGGAGCGCAGGTCGGCGTAGGTGATGTAGGCGCGGGCCCCGTGCGCGGCCGACAGCTCGGACAGCGCGCGCTCCGCTACGCTCACGGCGCGGCCCACGCGCGCGCCCCGCGCCTCCAGCGCCGCCACCTCGCGCCGCAGCCGCCGCGCGCGACCCGCCGCACCCTCCGCACCCTCACCGACACCCACTCCACCCACGCACCCTGCATCTGAAGTATCGTACACTGTCAAACATTGCTCTCGACACTCTACACAACACTATATAGGAAACCTTACAACTTTTAAGGAAACGTTTATTACTATCTGGGCCCCGCGGTGTTTGTTGTTGTAACGGCTGGCAATGCCGCGGGGCGAAGGTAGTCTAAAAAAGTAGCCTACGTTACTGCTTACATCATCAGCTATCTCCCGTCGACATCGACCAAGCCGTTCCAGAGATTACTTGGAACAAACATACAGACAAACAAAAAAATATTTTGGCATATTTACCGTATATGCATACATATGCATAGCGGTTATTTTAATACATATTACAAACAGACACTCCAATGTTATTTATTTGTATAGATATCATTCATATCATAAATTCATGTTTTTTTTGCGAGTCTAAAACTGTAATAACAGTAAATGAACGACCGAGCTAATCTTAGATTTAAAAAATCATATGTAATAGACTATTTGTAAAGATATGTTTAAAAGTTACATAACATAACGCTGCGACGGACAGGAGCCGAGCATCAAAAAAATATGTTGCAAGAACGCAGAATTTTACTCCTTTGAAGTTGCCAAAAGGCAGCTAGTAATCTATACTAAGAACAGACTGAACAGTTGTATTATAAACACGGCGATACAAAAATCTTTCGATTTTAATTATATACCTATAAACATTACCGACAATATTTTTCCTAAAAACTAACAATTTCATTCAAAGCTTTAAAAAACAGTACTGTTTGAACAAACAAGTGGTGAAATAAGATAGAATAACACGAAAATTAAATATGAAATAAAATAAATAATAATGTTGTATTTTTTTAACATAACTAACCAGTAATGTATTCCAAAGTAAGAAAGTGTTTAAACACCACAAAGAAAAATATGTGGATGTACTAATTACTGCATTAATTGGTTTAGTTCATTAGTTATAAAACTAAGTTAATTCAAAAATGTTATATGAAATGGCCAATTGATATCGAAACGCGCGTGGTGTAATATTCCCTAAGCAGTAGAAATCCTCAACCTAGTAAGAATAAGCACGTAGTTTTTTACCTACTCGAGGATAACCGAAATTATTTAACGGAATTTTGCGTCAGTATCAACTGTAATCTGTGTAGATTGAACATTGAAAAACCTTAAAACAGCTGAATGTCGCAGTGAAGAATTATTCTCTTAAGCACTTTCGATACATAGATAGAAAATTCTTTATTTGTACACCCGTATTTGCGGTGTCAAAAATACATACAATATATTATATTTAGAATGTACAAATTACATTCCGGCCTATATAGCAAAAGCTAAAAGGCCGGAATGTAATTTGGAAAGCTAGCAAAAAAAAATCTCTTTAATTTTTTTATTTATAATCGCCTGATGGAAAGCCTGAATAGAATGCTATGGTCACCATACTCATCGTGATTGACAATGCAGCCATGGTGACCCATACTATAGCGGACTATTGAGATACTTCTGCATCACAGGGCCTCCGGTCTAGCTCACCACTCACCAACGAAACACGACGGCACCAATACTGTATTGATTAAAATGTTTCAGAGAAACTAGTTGAAGAGACTTTTGGTAAGTATTAAGCAATTATTGCATTGCTTTTCACTTAATAAGTATGTGTGGTGTGTGTGTGTGTGTGCGTGTGGTGACGGATTAAGAATACAGAGAGTCACTACCCCTATTCATCCCGCGGGTGTCGTAAAAGGCGACTAAGGGATAAACTACGCAAGACAACATCAATGCAAAGAGAAGGAAATCTTGAAACCAACCCTTTTTTTTTTTTTTTTAGTGTGTGAAAAATCATCATGGACCGTCACCCCACCGGGGGTTACGGCGGGGTGGTGTGTCGGACTTGAACCGACTAAAAAACACACAGTGTGCCCTCTCCGCGCTTCTCCGTTTAGGAGTAGGAGAAGTCCAGGGTGGGATCTCCTTCTGAACTTCTCCAGCGCCTGCCCGCTCCTGATGCGGGCACCGTCTCGGATGACGATCCTCTCTTAGGCGGCGTCCGGCACACACCGACGCCGTCCCCTCGCGGCTGGCCACATAATGCGGGTGGAGGGAAAACCCGTCCCGTCCACCCGCGGCCACACTCAAGGCGGCATGAGGCGCAGATGTTCGCGCCTCCGCCGCCCGAGTCGCCGGCGGCGAATCTGGTCCGATTGGATGTCGTCCTCCCGGGCCTTCTCCGCCGCCTCCTTCTGCGTGATTACATCCTCGCAGAAGGTTGCGACCGCGGTAAATGAGCTCTCGCTGCCGACCATGGAACGAACGACGGCCGGCAGCGAGAGATCCCCTCCGATGACTGCAGTGAGGACCCGGCGCTGCGTCTCCCATGCAGGGCAGACCGCCAGCGTGTGATGAGCCGAATCCTCACTGCAGTCGCAGTGGTGGCAGGCGGGACTCAATTCCCTCCTGGCGACCGAGTGCAGGTACTTTCCGAAGCAACCATGCCCGGAAAGAACCTGCGTCAGTCGGAAGGTAAGGGTCCCGTGCTGCCGCACTGCCCATTCGCCGATGACCGGCTGAAGCGCCTCTACGGTGGCGAAGCCAGCACGTGGAGTCTCCAGCCGGACCGACCAGCGATCCATCGTGGCTCGGTGAGCGGCTTCGCGCCACTCGCGCAAAAAAAAAAAAAAAAAAAATGTGGAACGCTTCACGATTTTGCGTGTCATCCTTGCGCAGGGGCCATGCTAATCTTCTCTGTATCGTTCCAATTTTAGTATATGTACTGCCGAAGCAAGTACATCTTGAAACCAACCCTATACCAACCAACCCGTCTGGCCAGCGTGGTATAGTAGGCCAAAACCTCCTTTCTAAGGAGAGGCCTATGTCCAAAAGAGGACTGTTGAAGGCTGTTGATGATGATGATGATAATAAGTAAGGTTAAAGGGACCTAAACCTTCCTCTTCAAGGCGTCCATAGGCAGTTAATTACCATTGTAAGCATCGCCAGTGCCCCGTCTGTCATGCTATACTTTATGGTATAACGCAAACGGACTATACCATAAAGCAGAGGCCAATTTTATGAACTATTTATGAATTGTTCTCTGCGACACAAAAAGCGATTGGGGCAGACCATATATGTATTCATTCATTTTAAAACAATAAAAAATACAAGGTTTATTTAGAAGAGATCCACATATCTGTAAAGCTTATTTATATGTTCAGAAATAAGATCATAACAGTAGAAGACTTAAAAGTATAGTTTTAATAATGTTATCTATGAAAACTATAATTTTAAGTCTTCTACATTTAAACTCATATTTTTTCGCAATCTTTTATTTAATTCCATGAACATGTTTCGCGAAGTTTGAACTTGAACAACTTTTACTGTAAATGTGTTATCGATCATGATCTTAAATATTATACTTTCTAGGCATTAGCTACCCATAGATACTAAAGCAAACTAGACAGAGGTAACTTACCATACTTCCATTGTATATTATTTTTTGATCTTTTTTCTAATATTCCTATACCCTCTAGAACATTTGTAATGTCGTATATACGACGTTTTTGGACCGATAACTGTTCTGCCGCAATGTTCAAGTCTAATACCCCGTTAGGCGAAGACTTCAGCAACTCGACAAACTTTTTTGTAAGTAAACCTAATGATGTGTCAAACCTGAAACAATTGATACAATTACTAGATATAATAGAGCATGATAACATCCATTGTACGTACGAGATTGTATCAAGATGGCATGCACTTTTCATTTTTAAAGGGCGTACTTGTAAATATGTCAATGAATTTAAAGTAACTTATGGTAAAGTTGAGTTAGTAGTCTATAAAAATAGTTTGTACTGTACGCCTAAGATATTTCAACAGCTACAGTAACCAGCTCAAAGAGTGTAGGTTAAGTAACACAAAATTTAATAGTCGTTTAGATAAGTGCTGCCATTCAGTTAGAGCATAACAGAACACAAAGATGTACCTAATTCATGTTTGCTTTTAGTGTTTTTGTTCTTTAATTGATAATTTTTGGACTGTAGGATCAACTATGCCTACATTACATATCATTTCATTGGCTAAGTAAACGTCATGTCTTGTATTGCAAATGCGATAGACCTAAGCATCACAAGATATTACAACGAGGTAGTTCAGTCGCAAATATGTATTTATATTTCAGACAAAAAACTAATTAAAGATGAGAACTATATGTCTACACTCAGTGACCAAACTCTGTACATTCAAATATCTACCAACTATTATTCGTTTCATGGATATCGAAATCTTCTTTTAACTACAAACTTACGACTCTCTAAAATGGAAATTTACCTCTCACTGAGACATGTACCTGGAACGTTCGGTGTATTTCTTCATAGAACTGGACGGTCGACTGTAAGGTGTGAGAACTTTAACTCGTTTCTGTTTAGGCGTCTTAAAGTCAGCCTTCATAGGCACCACGTGCCCCTGCTGGCTACCAGAACTGCTCTCACTCAGGTTCAGTCTTCTTTTCACCGCCTGGGGACAAGCAATCAATAATATTAATGGAGAACTGGAACGCACAATCCCGTACACCTGATAACATTTCAATTATACAAAAAAAATGACTATAATCTGTGGCAGAACAAAATTTCATTGTTGCATTTATTGCTCAATAAAACTTATGAATACTTTTAGTATTAAAAGAGACGAAAAAAATACTTGTGATTGTGTGAGTTTGAACATTAGAATAAAGAATCAGTTTAGAAACGACTTTTTACTCATTTCTATAAATTTACACGTAATTTGTACACGTTGTTTCTAAACACGTTGTGATGTTAAAGTTTACATGTTAGTTAGCCTTATATTATATATCTAGGCACGTATTCATATTACGGCAATATTACTAGATGGTGCATTATCATGTTATTTCGGACCGCGATAATGGAATGCGCCCCGTGCCGTACACGACATCGCTTTGTTTGGATAAATGTTCATGTTCATGAGGTCTATTCACACCCACCCATCTAATCGTCGGTGGTATTATACAGTTATATCACTATATTTAATGTTTTTTTAGATAACATGAAATTACATATTCCAACTTACTAATTAATTAACACTAACTTACCCTTTCAACCTTCACTTTGCACTTATTTAACGAAAGTACACCAGAAATGTTCCATAACCTGAATTGAAAGTCAGAGCAGCGTGACACCGTGGTATTCCAAAGAACATCACTTGGAAACTTCTACACCTACATGAGATATAATAGTACTCACTCATAACACAAGGCAAGTCATTTTTAATCTTCTCAATTAGGCTTCCAACAAAAGTTCCACAGACATCTCGTTATCATAGCACTTCTATTCGTAACACTTAATATTAAGCTGTACGTTGACCCATAATAATTGGTTAATAAAAATTAAAACTGTATTAGCAGATAAAACACTAGTAAACTAAACACAGCACGCGCTTAGGAGGATGCAAGAGGCATTTTCAATAAGCTCGATCTACAAATTCAATTTCAACATCCAGCGGGACAAGCCCCTAAAGGGAAGTGTGTGGGGAGGGTGCAGGGTAACAACAATACATGACATAAATTAGAATCAACACAAAAGCCGCCGAACTCTCGGAAGGGACCTCTGCCGAAAGAATGGCAATTTCTTATCTCGAAATATTCGTATTATTATTATTAGTGAAGTAGGCGCTATTGTTAATTTGCAAGATTTGTGAGACCCGCAGCTCTTTGTGCATCAGAAGCAAGTAGGTAAACCGGAGCAGATGTGACACCGTTCTCGATGTATCAATAGAAAAATATCCCTTATGTATGCGTGCACTGCTCTCAATGTTAAAATTAGCGGTTGCGCCCTGAGCGTTTGATACACAATAATAATAGTTGACGTAACCCGTAGGGATGAAATAAAATAGATTAACTCGATCTATGCAGGTAAAAACTGTATTGCCGTACAAGATAAATTAAATCATTGTATAAAAGGGTAGATAGTACCCTAATGTGAATCTGAGGTTAACTTGAGACGTTCAGATAAAGCAAAAGAATGGATGGAATGTATGCGTGATGACAGGGCGTGCGTACCTGGCAACGGGGACTCCTAGTTTTATAACAATATTGGACCCACATGGCGCCGGGTTAATGCCACTCGAGATAGAGACATGACAAACTGCTAACACATGTGACTTCTGCCAACACTTACGCCAGTTATAGATACACACGCATCGACAAGTTTAAGGTTAGAATTCCAGATGACATAAAATAAGCAGGTGCCATTATACTAGTTAATCATATATAAGCAAAATCTTCAATGGATGAAAATGTATAATTCTATAAACAATTAGTAATTGCAACATTTCTTAAAACATTAACAAAAATTACGAAAACATATATTATACTTAGATTTCCATAGGTGAAAACCTATGAACTTCTGAAGGTTGTTAAATGTATATAAAAATGTTTTTATTAATATAGCTTTTGCCCGCAACTCCGACCGCGTGCATGTCTGTTATCGCCGTAAAGAGAAGCCAATGCCCTTCCTCATGAATCAAATATCTCCATGCCAAATTTTGAATAAAAAACTTCTTTCCAATTAATAATATTAGTGTGGATATATATGGATTCAGACATATTTTTTTAATATGAAATCAAAGTTAGATATATTCGAGGTTATTTATATTTGAAAGTATGTATTACGAATTATAGATGAATAAAAAAATGAAATGAAAAAAATTCAGTTGAGCTGGTAATGGAAGCGAATTCACTGGCAAGGCTTTTCAGAGTAATTGAATTGGAGAGAGGACACAAAGAATATTTCAGGTTCCCGCGTAAAAGGAAGAAAAATCTAATATCATGAACGCCGTGAACGTTCGCGAACTTATTAGTTAAAAATGTGATTGATACAAATAGTTCCTTACATGGAATCAAACAAAAACTATTTATGTATGGTTAAAAGTATACACATACCATACATACATACCCTGAGGATCGCACTGTGTCGTGCAATTAGAGAGGCCATGTCATGCCACGCCAATTTCCAGCACTGGATTGCGATAATAATGATATACATCGACTTTAACATAGGATAGTTCGTATCATAAGTAAAGCGACAAAAGCTATAGTAGAATTCATATCCTCTCTGTCTGTCTATAACGCTTTCATGGCTAAACAGCTGCACCGATTTCAATGCAATTTGTTATGAAGATACTTTAATCCTTGAGGAAAGCATACGTTAGGGGCCATCCATAAATTACGTCACACCTTAAGGGGGAGGGAGGGGGTCGACGAAGTGTGACATTGTGTGACAAGGGGGTGGGAGGGGTCCTAAATAATGTGACGTCACATTTCAAAATCTATTGTAGTCGAAGTCTTAAATAACGAACTTTAAACTATTCCTTTACGAAAACCTAAAAAACATATACAACTATATCTGTGTAAATATAAGATACCAATTGTTTTGGTGACCACTCGCTCTACTAGTATTACGCCTAGGCGCCATTTGATTGCGCCTAGCGGACCTAGCGGTGATTTGTTTCTTTGTTTCTATTTCATTTTACCACTGTCTTTCGCGGATGAAACAACGTCGTTCTTAGTTCTACTATTTTGTGATTAAATCACCTTTTTCTTCTGTCGAATAGTCCATCCAGAGGTTGCCTGGAAGAGGTTGCTTTTAGCAATAAGGCCGCCCATTGTAAATATCTTACAGAAACTTTCAACTGCAAAAACTGTATTTGGTATATTCTAATATAATATAGTCGAACAAATAATTAAATATTTGTGACAAATTTGAATTTGATTTGAAGATATTTTATATATTTACACTATTTTTACGCGGGGAATGCTTTTCGCACCATACCCTTCTTGGGGACAACGAAGGGTGTGTGTGGGACTTCCAGGCAACCTATACCGACTAATCTCTGAGTCACGTTGAGAACTGGATATTAATAACAATAAAACTTGGATTCGTTTTTTTATTTTGTTAATTTCTTTAATTAATATAATCGTATTCAGGGTTCCGTAGTTCTTGACTCGGAACCCTTATACATTCGTCAAATCCTTCCGTCCGTCCTAGACCTGCCGCCCAAACGGTTGGTCTGTCTATAAAGTGCTACAATAAACATAAAGAAAATTATTTTTATTTGGGGTACGTCCCCTATTCGTAAAGTGGTTATGTTGTCTTTTTCTCGAGGCTACCAATCGTGTGGGGTATCATTGGATAGGTCTTTTAAAAACATTGCGAGGTTGTTAAAACGATTTTTCGATTTAGTTATCCGTTTGCGAGTTATTCAACTTTCAAACGCACTTTTTTTTTTTAAATAGGGAATCCCCCCCTCTAAAAGCTAAACTGATAGTAGTCCATATATTAAAACTTAAAGGAAAACTATTGCGATTTTGATAAATTTTTGTCAGGAGTTGTACAAGTCTGTCTTGGAAAACTTCCTACAAAAATTAAGAAATAATAAGTAAACATAACAATTTTATCTATTGGACACGTTTTTAAATATACATTTCATTGTTGGTGACCACAGAACCGAATTCTATGCGCAACCTGACACGCACTGAAAATTTTTTAATTTATTATTTTTTCTAATTTATATAATTAATCAATTTTTGTTTTATTAATTGTTTGATTTGATGTTAATTTTATTAAAAAATAATTTAAATGGAAATAAAACTGATTTCGGAACCTGTTTTCATTCAATGATTTCTAAATGTAAATTTTCAAATTATGTGACGTCACACTAGGGAGGGGGGAGTCTTACAAATGTGACCAGCTGTGACAAGGGGGGGGGGAGGGGCAAAAAAATCATGAAATTCGTGTGACGTAATTTATGGATGACCCCTTAGTAAATTAAAAAAGCTAATTACTACTAAAACACATAAAAGTAGAACAATGTTAAAATATTTGTTATTGGAACTTTATACAATGGTATTTATCTGGCTACGTCCGCGTGTGTCAGTTATCGCGATAAATAGCAGCCTCTGCCCTTCCTCAAGAAGCAAAGGATCTTCATTATAAATCATCGGTTTAGTTATGAAAGCGTAACAGACAGACGCATTGGTATGAATTAAGTATGAGATAATTTAAATAGATTATCGTCCACATTTCCTGTTCCAACTTTAGGGAGCTGTGGGTTTTTAATAACGCAGATGATCGGCATCGCAAAATAGACCCGAAAAGTCTAATAACTTATTACGTAATTTATCTACTTTAACATAATTTTTTCAACGTAAATAATATAAGTATGCAATATGGTTAAATATCTTTAAAGTAATGCTTGTATGCATCATGCATCATTGCTCTATCGAATAGGTTACACAGATCGTGTATAGTCCTGTCTCCCTTAAAATTCTATACATTTACGTCAGTATAGTATAATTTTGCAAAAAACTTTTATTGATTTTCTATCCGGAGGTAGTATTTTTTGCGAAAGGTTTTATTGATTTTGTATCCGGATGTAGGGGCAAGCATCAGCTGTCTATATTTCTGGAATGTTCCATAGCTATGAATAGACTTGATTTTATGTTTCAAAATAATTCATTTGTGATTTTTGTGACCTTTAATAAAAACGTTAGACACTGTTACTAAACGAAATGACACTTTTATCGAAGCTACCTACGTTATCTTGAAATGTGCGGCACGACACATTTTTGTACTTTTCTCTCAATGAAATGAGTGACCCGTACGCTCCGATAAGAAAAAACAGATCATCTCGTAATAAAACAATACACGTTCCTCACTTCCGTGTTTTATCACGCACGATGACGAAAGACCACATCTCAAACATGACTAGAATATTGTCATCCAGGAAAATCCATAACTTGCTGGTTATTGAAGCGCCCTCAAACGGAAGAGCTCGATCAGCGATTATCCATTCAACTATCTTCCATTCTACTACGGCTGTCAACTCAACTCAAATTTAAATCGACGCATCGCTAGACCCACTTACCAATAATTTACGAAATTCCTGTCAAAATTTAAAAACTTTCTCTAAATGCTTTTTTACATATAGTGTGTAAGATCATCCTAAATCAATGTACATGAAACTTTAACAAAATAAGAATAAAATAAAGATAATATAATCGATAAACGTTCCCCAAAATGTAAGCTTAGGGCAGCGTCCTCCCGTGCTCATTCGACAGTAGACGCCCCGCGTAAGGTCCCTCTGTCGGTTTCCACAGTACTTGTTGCCGTTACCCATTCAAAATGTGTTCCCTATGATCCGCCATTTTGAATTGTTATAGCGACGAAATAAATCGCTGTATGTATTTTTATGGAATGATTACAAATTCTGGACATTTAAAATATGAACAAGTAAAATTTGAGGATAAATACGTCTAATGTTATAAAAAGTTTAACTAATGTAATGATAAGAATTAACTCCTTACTTATAAACCAATCTCATTTGTACATATTTGGTTGATAATAATATATGATGATATGATAATTCTTTTCAAAATCAATATGTAAAATTAAGTATGTGTTTTTAAGGGCTGTACATGTACTTATTAGAAAAACGTTTTAAATGGTAAATGAGTATTTAATATACTTATATGTACCTATATATATTCTTGAATGAATGAGCTTGTAAGATAAAATTAAAATGATTAATACAAAAATAGGCGGAGCTATAAATTAATAGGAGTTTACTTAACACCTAAGTTTCCAGAACATCATTTCGCACAGTTCAATGATCTTGCAGAGGTCAATGAACTCATAATATTTTACTACTGCCCAGTGAGTACTAGGCCTTATAGTTCCCATAACTAACTTCAGCGAATGTACTGCCTTATTCATAGTTTCACAATAATTAAATAAATCCTAATTTGGGTACTCTTATTTAAATTAATATTCTATTCCTCAGAAGGTTTGAACATGAATTACTTTGCTCATCAAAACCAACCATCAATAAATTATCTGAATACTAATAGCATTTTAGCTATGACTAATGTGAAGCCATATTTGCAATGTTATTACCGCCTGAGAAGGGAACTACAAAATTTACATGCCTAGTATAGTCACTCATTGTTAATTTATTAGGCCCAAGTGCAGTCTGCACTAATACCTAGAAATTATAGTATGCAGATTTACTAGTGCATTCATTTAATCTAAACATATCAACAGGCCAGCTAAAGAAAAATGTTATGTTTAAGTATGAACTGTATGTGAGAACTCGAGAATGTCGTGTTAATGAAAGTTTATATATGTATAAGAACTTGTATTACGTAGTATATAATGCATTTAATATTGTGAGGTTGAATGATGTAATATTTACTTAAATAAATGAAAGAAACTAAGAGCCAAAAATATCTTTAGTCACAGCCACTCAGTGATGTAATAGTTAAACTCAGTCCAATGTTCATTTAGATGAAAAGTCAGGTATGTGATAAATATTGGAATGGTATACTATAAAATCAAAACCTGTTGAATACTAATACAGTTTTATCCTAATACCTTCCAATGCATCCAATGAAAGATAAATGTACATAATAAAGGAAGGTAACCGAGTAGGGCACATCAGGGTTGTTAACAACTTATATAGCATAGGTGAGCATGTCCAATAAGAAATACTGAAAGTTATATGTGCAAGGCTATTTGATAACTTACTACAGTTGTGTATTAGCCCATATTTCTTATTAGGCTAAGGTCACACCTTTGCCACAGAAGCAAAAAACATTGTACCATATTTGCATCAATGCAACCGTTAACCTATGAACCTTTTATATACCATTAAGTCTGTCTTATTATTAGATCAATATAGGATTGATAGATAGACTTGAACTTGGCAATACTTTGCTGGGGAAGTAGTGCTGCACAACTATGTGGTACTTAATGGATTCTGTAGCAGCAGTGTTCCCCCGCTTGAGTAATTAGGTATGTGGTTCAATCTTGAATGTCAATGCTGTTCAATCTTGAAAGTCAATGCTATTGTAAAATTTAATATGACACACAATTGTCTGGAAGACTAGTCTTTAAAACCAGATCAACTTCATGCACTCTAGAAGATGTGTAACAATAATATAGAAACAATAACTTACTTCAGACGTCTTCGGCGGTGCGGTAAGCGCCTCGCGCCTGATTTGATGCTGTGGCGTAGCGCCATAACCGTGGTCGAGCAAGTGATAGCTTATGGGCTGGCTAGGGCTGTCGTCGAGTAGTGTAGTATGCGATGGAGACGCCAAAGCGCGTACAACCACCTCGGCCTCTCCCTCCGCCGGCCCTCGCTTCACCCCTCTCGGCATCGCTGTTAATTAACACAAATCACATATTACAAATCAATGAACATTTTAATTACCTTTAGTAACACATTGTAATAATCACAATTAAATTAGTAAAGAGGTTAGGGGGGCCGCGCGCGCGGAAATCACGAGTGAGAAGCCTCCGAAGCGGAGTGGGTCGATAGTAATTTTTCTGACTATGCAAAGTACCAAAGCTATGGGGCTATACTTCCAGCTGACCAGATTTGCTTACGTCACTTTTTCAACGACATTTTCCCCAAAATATCGACAACCTAGCGGTGATACCTAGACCTAACCGCTTTTAAACCCAAGTGTACACATTCCAAGATTACGCACAAAATACCCACTGTAAAATAATTATACTTACAAAAGGTGTAAGCGAACGATATCCGAATTTATAACCATAAACCGACATTAATGTTTTCGACGCAAACGCTACATTATCGAGTACTCAAAATAAAATGTCCGCCGCTTTGTTGGTCCCGAGTGAACTCGTGGACATCGAGACGCTCGATAATTTTTAGATACTACACACAGTTTATCCAATACACATGGTATTTATTCACTGATTACTTCACTCATAACAGAAAATAACAAAAAGGTCCTAGTCCACATTTTTAAATAAGATAAGAGGCAAAAATGCAGAGCATTGGAACGGCGACAGGAAGCTTTTCAGAACATCTGGCTTGCAAGCGACGTAGCAGTGGCGCGAACTACGTGCGCAGGCGCGAACCGGCCGAGCAAGCAACCCCTAGCGGACGCCGCTTTGCGATCCAAATTCCTCCCCTCGTTGCAAGAAGCCATAAAAAATATAACGAATTTTCGAATTCCATTGTTTGACCGGTTTTGAGAAGCGCTGCGTCTTCAAATCCGTTTGTTATAACGCGTTTAATCGTCCACTGATGATATACAGTGAGTTACGTTTATGAGTAGATATTTTTAATCATTACCCTCTTAATATTTATAATTTTTAAAGACTTCCGAAAAGCTAAAGAAATGGTTGTATTGTGCCATATTGGAAATCACAGCTTCAAATTAAATATCGCTATCAGATTTGAAATATTTGGATTGTTAGTGAGACTGTGCAGATAGATAGATGCCTTGATTTATTTATGCCGTTTATTATTAAATGTTGAATGAAATAGAAATAGTATTGATTTTTAGAGTAAAAATATTTAATTTTATTTAATATTTTTATGATTTAAAGTCGATCATTTAATCAAGACAAACATTACATAGTCGAAATGAATAGAAAATGATAAAAAAAATGAAGATAGAATGATAGAAATTGTACTCGTTAGTGAATATTTGCCGTAGATTTCCTAAATAAATTAATATATGACTAAAAATAAATTAATATATTATGTACACATTTGGCCAGTTTTCATAGAAAAACTTATATCGTCATTTTGGTTTCGCAGATTCAAACAAAATGATAACTGAAATTCATAAGACACTAATAGTTTAATATACAACTCTAATAATTTCTTGAACTCTATAAATAATTCTATATCCCGTATTTGTACTTTTGTAAACACAATTTAAACTGAAGAGAATCAATTTTACAAAAAACCAACATTTGAGATTTCTCAAACAAGAACATTGCTCTTATTTTAAATATTTCATAAATTTTATGTGATGTATTTTGAAACATAATTTGTATTAAATCATTCTTGAATATTGTATTGAAAATTATAGGATATTAATAGAATTTGCATCGAGGATGCGGAAATTTGTGAAACCGCGAATACAGCGGAAATGATTGTACTTAAATAGAAAAATATAACAATCATAGACAAGATTCGTTCAGAAACGTGAGTAAGATAATTTGTTAAAGTCGAATATAATTTTAAATGGGTCAAAACGCTTACCAATCACACGGTAATAAAAGAAAATAATCGATGTCTAGCCTTTGTATGTATAGAAAGTTCTCATCTAAGCATGAATGATTGAAGTTATGACCAGTGTGTACAGGAGGCACCTGTACTAACCGATACAAGTTTCGTTTACTTGACTCTTAAAACTTTCATTTATGAGGACTAAGTGAGAACAGTGAGCAGAAAAAGGAGCATTTAACTTCCAGTAACCAGAAGTATTTTGTATAATTATGAACTCAGTCACATGATTGCAAAACATAGCACTCGCATCCTACCTGCTACAATATAATTGATCGTCGATTTGTGCTAGGCTAACTTTTGTTTAGCGGGTCGGGCGGCCAAACCCAACAATAATTTGGTCCAATTATTGTTGGGTTTCCTTACAAGAAATTGTTAATATTAGCCCAGAGTATGCAGGTTTGACGGTGCCCCATGTCCGTGCCGCGGAGAGCACATTAAGCCGTAGATCCCGGTTATCATTCAAAAGTAGATAATACAAATTATAAACCTTTGTTATTTTTTTAAAAACATAGGCTTATTTATTTATTTATAAAACAGTTTTTATATTACTATCAACTTCATGCATAAAACAAGAGTCTTTTTCTGTTTTTGTCTATGAAGTTCCATAAAAATTTTTGTTTGACTTATACCTACTTCTATCTTTTACTTTCTCTTCAAATGGATTCTTTGCAAATGGCTTCGACGAAGTGTATGATCTCATTATGAGTTTCTTTATTAGGAGGTACGCCTCTTATTTCATTAATTTTATAACGAGGAGTTGTTCAGCTTCGTACCTACTAGGTCCTACCGCCACAATAACGTTATTCCCAGGTTGCCCAAGTCGTTCCTTTCATTCCTCGACAAGGAAAAAAATTGAAGAAATCTGATCTTCGATTTCTCGAGTCTCTGTACTCCTACCTCACTCCCGCGTCTCCTTGTGCCACTGATATAGAGCCGCAAGGACTCTCGAAATGAATGCCCCCTTACATAGAAATAGCAATTTTTAGGGTTCCGTAGCCAAATGGCAAAAAACGGAACCCTTATAGATTCGTCAAGTCTGTCTGTCTGTCTGTCAGTCTGTCCGTCCGTATGTCACAGCCATTTTTTTCCGAAACCATAAGAGCTATACTGTTGAAACTTGGTAAATAGATGTAATCTGTGAACCGCATTAAGATTTTCACATAAAAATAGAAAAAAAAACAATACATTTTAGGGGTCCCCATACTAGGAACTGAAACTCAAAAACTTTTTTTATCAAACCCATACGTGTGGAGTATCTATGGATAGGTGTTCAAAAATGATGTTGAGGTTTCTAATATAATTTTTTTCTAAACTAAACAGTTTGCGCGAGAGACACTTCCAAAGTGGAAAAATGTGAGTCCCCCCGCCCCCTGTAACTTCTTAAATAAGAGAGTGATAAAACTAAAAAAAATACATGTTGTACGTTACCTTGCAAACTATCAACGAAAATTAGTTTGAACGAGATCTAGTAAGTAGTTTTTTTGTAATCGTCATAAATCGTAAACTGCAATTTACCTTTCATTCAATCAATACACTATCATAAACATCGATCAAAGATACAACGAAACTTTTATATGGTGTTACATGCTGATACGGAACCCTTTATGGGCGAGTCCGACTCGCACTTGGCCGCTTTTTTTTTATTTTTGGTCTGTCGGTTTGTTCCGGGTAATCTCTGGAACAGCTGGACTGATTTTAATGGAAGTTTTAGCTGTGTTCCGTCGCCCCCACCATTTGTAGAGAAAACATTCTTCGTGCTGATGTGCTACCGCACCACTGATGGTCGACATATCGTTCTGTCGTCGTAACGTTTGTCGCAACTTTGAGATGGAGTTTAATTTTACAGGGAACATTTAATAAACATAAGACTAATTCCGTTAAATATTTACATTACTCTTGCGTTAATTTTATAATAGTTTGTCGAGTTAACAATGATATCTATTTAAAATATATTTTCGTTACGTCAAGGCTGGAGACACTAATTTAAAAATATGTGGGAATTGTACCTAAATTAACTATTTTGTGCCTATTACGTTTAGATATACTATACCAACATTCTTTATTTTAAACCGGCCCAATGCGTGCGATCATGCCCATTGTAACGTTTCGTAGTAAGGACGTTTTGTTATTTCATACTAAATATTTAACATTTCACACTAACGGAGTTTAGCGGCCTATAACGTATAACTAGTTTTTTCGACAATTACTCGAAAACTAACAAGACCTAATTGCTGAGCTGTTTTCCTTTTAAATTTGATGTATTTGCTACTACCGTTAATTCCTTCAGAGATCTAAATCCTTCTTCCAGACGAGGACGAAGAGGAACCCTTTAACAAAAATCGGAACTTTAAAACTTCATAACTCTCTTCCAATCACGTCGGGGTCACCACTGTGGAGGAACTGGTTTCGTGTCCCTCCACTACAAAGGTGGTGCCCCACGGTTGATAATGGAATGTTGTATACGTGCTAATTGACGCGAGAATTTCTCTATTGCGATTCAGGATTAGTAGCTACTCCATATGGTTCATTCCGTGTTTTCTTCGTGGTTCAGTATTCCTTCGGTAGATGGCGCTGTTGTATGTTTTTCGCTTACGCTCTATGTGGTAGTCGCCGAAATTGTTTTGTCTCTCCTGATCTCAACTTACATTATATTTTTGTTCTCTTATACAGTAAATCCTAGCCAGTGGCCACACGGTCCGCCTGCTGCGTAGTTACTTTCAAACGGTCTATGCTAAGGTAAAGCGATAATAAAGTAAATACTTAATTTTTTTTATGAATTAATTTATTTTGAGTAAAATAAATTAAGATATTGGTTAAAAATATTGTTTGCAAGAAATTTGATACTAGTTCGTTGAATGCCAAGATGAAAATGAGTTAGACTTGAGTTTCGTAGACATCGTAGCTGTACCGCGTAGCAGGCGTAGCTCAGTAGTAGAGTTTGTTTCAAAAATCTTTATATTTTTTAAATTCCATATATTTGTATTAAGCAAGTTATAGCTAAAAATAATAAGCAATATTAAACCTGTCTACTTTTTAGTGTTAGTTAATTATTTCCAAACATTGTGTGTGTGTGGCAACTAATTTTCAGAAACGTATAATGGTGAAAGATTACATGTGGTGCCGATCATAAAAATTCTTTGTATGAAAAAATCGGCCAAGTGCGTGTCAGGCCACGCACGGGAAAGGGTTCCTCAGTCACCCATTATGGTACGTGGATTTAAAATCGTATCCAATAGATGGTTGTTATGTTTACGTATTAATGCGTTAATTTTGTATGACGTTTTCCAAGTAAGCGCATTTTACAAGTTAAGCCATCTATAACTCCTGAACTAATAAAGTCATCTAATCCGTTATAGTTTTCCTTCAAAGTACATATTATGGACTACCATCACGATTTTTCCAGATTTTTTGAGCCAGCCGTTTAGCTTTTAGAGGGGGGGGACGCCTTGTTTTTACAAAAAAAGTGCCCTTTAAAGTGGAATATCTCGCAAACGAACACCTAAATCAAAATATAATCTCAGAAACCTTTCATTGTTTTTAAAAGACCTATCTAATGATTCACCACAGGATGGGGTAGCCGCGAGAAAAAAAAATCATCCCCACTTTACGTGTAGGGAAGGTACCCCAAATAAAAATATTTTTCATAATTTTATTGTAGCACTTTGTCGCCGTAATTACAACACCTATTCATGCAGTTTCATCTTTCTAGCACTTACAGTTTGGACGGTAAGTCGAGGACGGACGGACGGACGGACATGACGAATTTATAAGGGTTCCGAGTCTTAAGCTTCGGAAACCTAAAAATGGTATGAAATGTTTGAAAACTTTTGTTTAGGTACACATTTAACTATACAGGTACTGTACATACTTTGTTTTGAGTATATCTACTCTACATACTAAAATCTAAAAGTTTTTCAACTCTCATGATCTGAACTTCCAGTAGCAGGGACAAAATAAAATTAGACAAAATTTTATTCGTACTATTGAAATTAACAACTAGGTACAACACTAGAAACACCGCACTTGTCTCTGCGCTGGTGACTGCAGTCGCCAAAATTTAAATTACAGGGTTGACTACACGACAACTCTTTATATTATGTTGATAACGTGTTACAGTATAGGTACCAGTAATGGGTTGCTCCTAAAGGAGCCTTCAATTTAAATGTAGTAAAAAATACTACGACAGATATATTGACATAGAATACTTATATTTTTGTTATAACTACATATACACATATGTTACACAGAAAACACCCTAAGCTCCGAAACAAATATTTGCAGATCTTACAAACATTCGGTCCGACCCGGGAAGGGAGTCAGTTATAAAAACGCCAATAAATATTCAACCTCCCTCCCCGCTTCCAAATGTTTCTACACTATTGACATTAATAATATATATTTTGAAGTGAAGCTCTGTTGTTATCAACAACGTCGGGTACCATCTTCATCACTGGCAATACACACTAGTCAATATTTTTTCGTTTGCGAGACAGGTCAGTTTGGAAGTTTGGCGGTGATTCACGCTCGTGCCTCGGAGACCAGGAAAAGTCGTCGGTCCCGGTTGTCATGAACATCTATGGCAATCGTTATTGGGAAGTCAGTGCCCCTTAAATTTACTGACACTTCAATCTTCGAATTTCCAGCTTGTCCGGGATAAGGGGGCACGAAATCTTCAAATCTGAAATATGATTCAGAAAAGATATGGATCGCTAATTCTTTAGCAGGATGTTATCGCCCTTTTTTGAAAAAAGTGCCGCTACAATACCCCTGAAACATCTTTCCATTGAGTATGGCGGCATTAAATATGATCTGAAAGTATTTGAAGGATTTTTAAGACATCTTTCCATGTGTCTTCAAGGGCTCGGGAGTGATTCCGTCTTCACCCAGTGCTTATAGATTTCGAGTTGCTTGAGAGCCATACTAATGTCGTAGATGCTAGTGTCTGGTAAATCTTTGGTATAGTGTCTGGTTACTTACTCCTTGGATCTTTCGGTAAGTAAGATTCATTGTTGTGTATAAATAACTGACCATAGAACTTCACTTCTACTCTTAGAAGCTCAGGTCACGACACGAGGATAAAAGTCTGTAATGATCGGTCTTCAGTTTCTTCAACTAACTTTGCCCTGTTGGGCAAAGTTAGTGTCTGTTGACAGAGCTCCTGCGAATACTTACGTTCTTTGTTCCGCTCTAGAGCCTCTTTAATACGCGTGATTAAAAAAATCTGTATATCTTATTTCTGACCTTTTGGACTTGTCTATTGGTCTATCGGGTTGCCGGCGTTTGGAGGCATAGTTTTTAGACTGCAGAATTTAATTTAAAAGAGTGACGAGTCTTGAATAACTGATACTTAACCGTATAGTCGGTTTACACTAACTAAAATCGGTCTCTGATTTCGTTAGTATCAACGAGTTCTCTGATCATTTATACAAACAAATTAGTGGATAATTGTATTGAAAATTACACCAGAATATTGATTCTGCAATATAGACTAAGTACATGTTTATTTTCTTACATATCTCATTTTTTTTCAAGTGGCATGATTTTAGTCTCAATCTTCAAACCCCAGAAACTAAAACCTGGCTATACCCGTGACACGGAATATTAAAAAATATCACAAAATTTTCTAGAAATTTTTCTTTAGCTCTATGTTATTTCAAAAATTGCAAAATTGAATCCATAGTTAATGTTATTTAGGATGTTCTGTATTCAGAATAGAAAGATTTTCATACATTTCAAAAAATATATAATTCTTATATATCAATTATAACAAATACTTCGTACTTATTGTCCTTTGGTTCTTCGACTATTTGCATAGCCGAGTATGTGATAGCCTTCACTTCAGAACCCTGAGGGTGTCTACCAATTACAAACTCTTCACCGTAACACTTACAAACTATTCTGAACTCTTCAGTGTTAAATTCTGTGATAACTAATTTCTTACATATTAGGAAAGGTTCAACAGAAAATAGGAATAACAGTTCATCGAGAAAATGATAAAGGAGGCCCATCATATCGTCGGCGTTTGCTTCAATAGTGTGCACTTCTTTGATCTGTACATAATCCAACTCCGTCATGTAACCAAACATCGCCATGCCGCATTGCTCGAAGGCTTCTTTGAGTGTGTTTCCCCATGCATGCAACCTGGAATTGATAAGGATATGGGTTAATGTAAGTTATGTTGCTTATTAAATACTCGAGATAAAAGTAGTTACTAAAATTAATGCTGTATGACAATATGTAGGTCGAAAAAAAAGTGGATCTAATGCATAATTAAAATTATAAAGTCGTAAGCTCTATCTGTTTCTGACACACTTTCACGGTTAAATCACTACATCGATTTCAATTTAATTTAGAATAGAGATATTTTTCTATCGAGGAAGGACATAGGCTACACTTCACCGCTATAATCAACGTACACGCGGGGGCAACTAGTTTGGCAAATAATTCTTTTTTCTTTCTTAGTTTGATTTGAGTCTAAGACATCCTATTTCCTATTGTTTATTTAGTCCGAGATAGAAGCGGCTCATCTCGGGAGTAGTTCTCTTGAGTAAGAAAAGAATATCACTTTCATTACCAATAGCACAGCGCTGTTTTCAAAGGATGCCGCTCAGATTGTTGCAGCTTGTTGAAGTTTAAGTTGTGAATATTTTTTTTGTGATATTTGAGAAAGTATAAATAAAATGTATAAGTATACGCAATATAGTAATAATATGTATTTCTGATAATTTCACAGTTATAAAAGTGTGAGTATTTTTCCTACATAAACATTTACATGATAAGTGATGAGGTTTTTACCCGTCTATGGCAAAGTATGTTTGTGAGTTCTACGGTAGTGCTTAAATGTCTAAAACAATATTAATGAATGAGATGGCAATAGTAATAGTAGTAATAATGGTCAGGGTGACTGTTGACATAGGCTATTTTTAAAGTTTAAAAAAAGTTTTAATTGCTTAATCGTATAAATTAAACGGGTTATAGTTTTTTAAACTTTTTCTTGTATGTATTCTAATTTTAATAAAAATAGTAATGGTTGGCTTTTTTACATATCAGTAGGTACGGTTTATGATTTTAAGACATTATCTAGATTATAATCTTTCGTAATCGGTAATGCGCAGGATTATAATCTAGGAAACACTAATTAAAAATACAAGTAAATAGTTTTACCACAGAGCTTCCTAAATCACAGTTAAAGTAGGCAACGGAATTGTGAACTAAAAGAAAAACAGCACAAACGAAATACTTCTTAAAAAGTTCGTTACTTTGCAAGATCCTGAAAAAATGAACCAAGCATAAAATATGATAAAACAGCTTGAAGCTGTGAAGACATCACGATGAAATAAATTTACGAAATACAAAGAACTGACAGCCTCCGAGGAGTAGCATTGTTGCAATAGATAAGTTGGGATTAGAACAACTTCTGTCACACATATTATTTTGTTCTTTCGAGCCTTAATAAGTTTCTCTACGTTTCTAATAATATTTATTTTTTAAAACCACCACACTTCATTTCCAGGTGAGTTTTATGAAATTTCGCGTATAATATGCGCGAAATATTAGCGAACAGAACGACCTATATATACCCACTTTAGTGGTCGACAGATCAATCGGACGGACATATATATAATATTCGAATAACTTAAAAATATAGTAGCTGAATTCTACGTATAGATATAGTTTGAGTAACGCCTAAATTTCAAATATGTTGTCTTCCTGTACATTTTGGGATAATGTATATAGAAGAGGCAGAAACAAGCGTGATACATAATGCAGCGACCAGAAAATGTTTCGATGTTGATATCTGTGATACAAACATACCCCAAGTTTGAGTTAGTCTACACCAACACTAAGTTCTTTTTTAGGATTCCGTAGTTCATGACTCGGAACCCTTATAGTCCCCATTAGAGAACCCTAACGTCCGTCCATCTGTCCTAACTATCGCCCAAACGGTTGGTGTTAGAGAGATGAAACTTTGCATGAATATGTGTTGTAATTACGTCGACACAGTGCTAAAATAAAATTACGAAAATAAATTTTATTTGGGGTACCTCCCCTACTCGTAAAGTGGGGCTTTTTAGTGTTCCGAAGTTCATAACTCGGAACCCTTATAGATTCGTCATGTCCGTCCGTCCGTCCTCGACTTACCGTCCAAATGGTGAGTGCTAGAAAGATGAAACTTTGCATGAATACGTGTTGTAATTACGTCGACAAAGTGCTACAATAAAATTATGAAAACTAATTTTATTTGGGGTACCTCCCCTACACGTAAAGTGGGGATGTTTTTTTTTCTCGGCGGCTAGCCCATCGTGTAGGGTATCATTAGATAGGTCTCTTCAAAACGTAAAGGGATTCCAAGACGATTTTTTGATTTAGGTATCCGTTTGCGAGATATTTCACTTTAAAGGGCACTTTTTTGTAAAAACAGGGCGCCCCCCCCCCCCCCTCTTTCTCTAAAAGCTAAACGGCTGGCTCAAAAAATCTGAAAAAATTCGTGATGGTGGTCCATCTAATGAACTTTGAAGGAAAACTATAACGGATTAGATGAGTTTATTAGTTCAGGAGTTATAACTGGTAAAATGAGCTCACTTGGAAAACTTCATACAAAATTAAATTTTAAATCCACGTACCATTATGGGTGACTGAGGAAGCCTTTCATGTGTGAGTGCGAATGCAGACAATGCAGTATGGTAACCAACACTGTAGTGGTCTATTGAGATGCTTTTCATCATTGGACCTTCGTTCCTCGCCCTCACCAACGAAATACGATAGCACGAATGCTGTCATTTTAGGTTTTTTTTTATTGTTGTAATGGAATAGGCGTTTGTCTTCCATCTCACCTGATGGAAAGTGTAGATGAAGACGAAGATGGTACAGTCAGCGTCATAATGATATTGGCGTTCAAAGTGGTCAAAATGATGTGAAAAACATTAATTCAATTTGATGTTGGCACGCAAGGTGCTCAAATTGTTGTACGCATTCAAAGTGGTCAAAAGATCTTAGCAAGCAGTTGTCAATAATATGTTAGCTAACAGAGTGTTCATATTGATGTTATCAAATAGGTTGTTCATTGGTTTCTAAGCATGCAAACTAGTCAAAAATATCTTAGCAATAAACAGAAACCAACGTTATCGCCCACAGATAGAGTATACTTTGCAGATTCATAATTACTTTTAAATGTTTGTCCTTTTTTGTCTTCAATACCTTTCTCATTCATTTCTTGCATGACGTAATTGACATGTCTTTTGTTTCGAATGTTATTAAAAAACATAGTCCAATATTCTATTGAATCATAGGTAATCTACAATATTATACTGAGAAAAGGAGTATGGTTGCAGGTCATTGATTTACCACTAGCCGTAGATCGATCATTAACGTTAAAAAAATGGGACAGAAAAGTAGTGCACAAATAGCGACGCGTGCACTCCTTTCCCCCAGTGTGTGACAAGGCTAGACGCCGCGTTGTCGCCTCAATACGGTGAAGTTTGTTCCCGTCATACCGAATGGAGCCGAAAGTCACCGATTCTAACACTCGAGCCGTATAATCCGAATGAATTACAAAGCACTACGCGCCGTTATAGATAATATAACGGCCAGATGTCTATTGTATTAGACGGGTTGTAATACATCGATATACCGATACGTAGGAATGTAGAGTTAGTTGGTGACAAATTCTCGCCTTGTTTTTGTATGACGCGCTCTATCTACGGCTAGTGGTAAATCAATGTTGCAGGTATATAAATGAGATAAAACCAATTGAAATTTCTTTGATAAAAAGTAGAATTAATGATACGATTATTTATTTTCGGGTAAAAATTCTCATTTGATTCGTCTTCTTGACGAGTACTTTGATACTCTAAGATGGTAACCAGGGTCTGATGATGGAGCTGGAAGGTGGCCATAGGAACTCCGTAATTAGACGCAACCCCATCGAAATTGGGCTCATTTTATTCGTCTTTACGAGTACTTTGATACTATATGGTAACCAGGGTCTGATGATGGAGCCGGAAGGTGGCCATAGGAACTTCAGCAAATGAGTCGATGTGGTTGCGTTTTTGGTTTTTTGTATATGTTACATATTCATCAACTGTTCGGCTTTGTAGAACGTATTTTAATGTCCTACAATGTACGCAATGTATCTTGTCATATCGTAAAGCTCGTAGGATTCATTCAAGCTACACGCCGGGTACAGAAAGTACCTATTATAATCGAACGGTCAAATAATATTAAATTTTTACGCAGTTCATTATAAAGTCGCTCGTATTGTCTGTCCGCTCTGATCATTTAAATTACGCAAGGTATTTAAACGCGGTTTTCATCATAATTAAAGTTATCTTTTAGGGAAGATTTATTATTGTGATTATATTAGTGTACTAGATGCGCCCCGCGGTGTTACCCGCGTATCATTATGGTTGCTATGTAAAAGTTGTTTGCCTAGCAACCTGTGAAGTTTTGACAGGAAATAAACAGTGATACATTTTGACATCTACAATTTAATGTATTTTTATAATCACCTAGCTTTCGCCCGCTTATCTCGATTATTGCAGTAAAAAGCCTATGTGTTATTCTGATATATAAGCTATATTACTGTAAAGTTTCATCCAAATCCGTTCAGTAGTTTTTGCGTGAAAGAGCAACAAACATACACACATACATACATACTCACAAACCTTCACGTTTATAATATTATTAGGATTATATAGTAGGATTATTTTAGTGGAACTCATATAAAGTCAATGTTTCTTAAAAACATAATATTTTTTATATTATAGCCAATACTGACAAAATTTTACGAGTAACATAAATTTTTAATATAATTTTTTTAATAATTTATTTGTTAATTTATTATACCAACACATATTTTGAATAGGTGACTTATTTCTGCATTCTAATTCCAACAATAAGCTTCTCAAGTAAATGGCTTATTCACTTGCCTTACAAATATTATAGTCATAAATTCAGCTTCTGTGCTAGATTAAGCTAATGTTGGTTGTTTTTTACACTTAAAAGATATGACACTACCACACTTCTTAAATATGTATCCAGTACAAGACTTACGGTCCACACAATATCATATTGTGTGGACCGTAAGTCTTGTACTGGATATTTTCATATTCATGCCCATTCAGCATTGACATAACCCTTAAACGAAAAAATGCTTGATTTTTTTCAAATATTTTAAAATATTTTAAATGTTTCCAATGTGTTTCATTGTAATTATTATTAAACTGGTTCTAGTAACAAACATCATAAAATATATATGGGCGGATTAACATAGATAAATAAACTAAAGTTCCTATTAATTGCTGGTAAGGATACTGAGTACAATGAGTGTCTCTCTTCTCTAGCTTCAAATTTACTTCCATTGGTGTACTGACTGGGTTCCAATTTTTCATGATAAGCCTAGCTAATAAATGATCTACAAATTGTTCTTTATCTACAAAAATCTCATTATTGTTTCATCTGACTCTCATTCCTAAGCATTGTCTAATATTTCCCAAGGCTTTTAATTTAAATTTAGATTTTAACTTAGTCTTAAGGTATTCAGTTTACAATTACAAAAAATAAATAAAATTGACCACATACAAGGCTATATATCATCCTGACATTATCAATATGTTTAACAAATAAACAAGGTTCATTGATTGACTTCCTATACCCCAAGGTTTGTAAAAAATCATCCACACGCTTATACCATGCCCTAACTGATTCTTTCAATCCGTAGATTGCCTTTGAGGGGTCCGAAGTTTATGACTCGGAACCCTTATGGATTCGTCATGTCCGTCCGTCCGTCCTCGACTTTCCGTCCAAAGGATAGGTGCTAGAAAGATAAAACTTTGCATGAATATGTGTTGTAATTATGTCGACAAAGTGCTACAATAAAATTATGAAAAATATTTTTACTTGGGGTACCTCCCTTACACGTAAAGTGGGGATGATTTTTTTTCTCGTGACTACCCCATCTTGTGGGGTATTATTAGATAGGTGTTTTGAAAACAATAATGGATTTTTAAGAGGATTTTTTGATTTAGGTGTCCGTTTACGAGAAACTCCACTTTAAAGGGCACTTTTTTGTAAAAAATCTGGATAAATTCGTGATGGTGGTCTATATAATGAACTTTAAAGGAAAACTGTAGCAGATTAGATGACTTTATTAGTTCAGGAGTTATAGAGGCTTAAGTTGTAAAAGGCGCTTCCTTGGTAAACGTCATAAATTAACACATTAATACGTAAAAATAGCAGTTATCTATTGGATACGATTTTATAACCACGTATCATTATGGGTGACTGAGGAACCCTTTTATGTGCGTGGGGGATTTTTTCATTTAACATATTTATTTAATCAAAATATCTACCATTATTATATATACATTGCTGCCATCTAATAGGAATGTAATTTATGTCTTTGCGATAGAACTCAAGTGATCTAGATTCTATAAACTGTGTGAAAGCATTTTGTACTGCCTCCTGGGAAGAAAACTTTTTATCACGTAGAAAATTGTCTAAATTACGAAAAAAAATAGTAGTCCGTTGAAGCAAGGTCTGGCGAATACGGAGGGTGACGAGTGTTTTCTAATTGCAATTCCTCTAGAGTTGAAATGGTTTCTGTCTGACACGCACTTGGCCGATTTTTAGGGTTCCGTTGTCAAATGGCAAAAAACGGAACCCTTATAGATTCATCATGTCTGTCTGTCTGTCTGTCCGTCCGTATGTCACAGCCACTTTTTTTTAAATTTAATACATTCTTTTTATGACATTCCAAATTGTATAGTAAACCATATACACATCTTCAAATGCCCATTCAAAAAAGCTGTGGTTACATCAAGGTGAGTTATGTCTAGATTATATTTAACACACACTACAAGCAATAGTCTTAATGTAGTGACGGTCCACTGGTGAGAATGTTTCTGTATAGTCTGTGCCTGGTCTTTGTGTAAAACCCTTGGCGACTGACTGACCATAATATCGCACATTATCACAACTGTCCACTTTTTTCTTGAACACCCACTTACACTTAACCTCTGTTGTTTGTTTTGGCTTGTCCACTACTTTCCAAGATTCGTTTTCTTCAAATGATTTTAATGATTCCTCCTGTAAAGCTTTACACCATTCTCTTGATTCTAACCCATTTAAAGCCTCTTTATATGTTATATTGGCTGGACTACACATGGATTTGTACCGATTTCAACACACACATTACTATAACTAAACCTCTTTCTTCCTCTAACATCTTTAGCGGGCTTAGTACTCTGTATTTTTTAAACTCGCTTATTGATACACTGTCAAATGTTTCTCCTGAAAGACCAATGTCTTTGTTTGGTTCTTCCTCTGTACTGTCCTCATTGTTACTTTTCTTAGTTGATGGTTCAGAGTCCGAATTATCAGAAGATGACTTAGGTTCTATGCTAATCACTATAATCAGTAGATGAGTTATTGTTATCAATTATTACAGCTTGCATATTATCCCGTAACGATTCCCAAATCGCATTTACGTTAGGATATACGTTATAGGATAGGATTTACGTTAGACTTTTTAAGGTATACAATAATGTAGTACATTATTTTGATCTATCTCGTAGGGTACAGCCAGCGTTTACAATGTAAACGTAAAAAATGGGTTTATTTACGACATCACATTAGAAACTTCTAAAATTGACAATGTTTCTCCACTATAATATTATGCATGAATTATACATAAAAACCTTCCTCTTGAATCACTCTATATATTAAAGAAAACGGAATTAAAATCCGTTGCATAGTTTCAAAGCTCTTAGTATTTATAGGGACTGACAGAGAGCGGAAGCCACTTTGTTTTATACTATGTAGTAAAACTGCAAAGTATACTCTATCTGTGGGTGATAAGGTTGGTTTCTCTTTAATGCTAAGATATTTTTGACTAGTTTGCACGCTTAGATACCAATGAACAACCTATTTGATAACATCAATATGAACACTCTGTTAGCTAACATATTATTGACAACTGATTGCTAAGATCTTTTGACCACTTTGAATGCGTACAACAATTTGAGCAGCTTGCGAGCCAACATAAAATTGAATTAGTGTTTTTCACATCATTTTGACCACTTTGAACGCCAATATCATTATGACGCTGACTGTACACGCCCATCCAAAAGAAACCTGTGCACTCTACTCTTAAAGGCTCCAGAGTTCAACTTTTCAGGTTGGTCTTGAGCCGTGCTCATCTTAAGTGGCTTAGTCAATTACAAGAATTTGAGTTACTTTCAATACTGTGTGTTTAGTATTCGATTTAAATCCTGTGTAATTTGTACGCTTTCACTGTTAAACCGCTGCATCGATTTCAACTAAACATCGTGTGGTGATACTTCGATTATTAAGGAATGACATAATTCTTGTTTATTGCCCGTGGTTCACCTGTGTTGTATGTAGTCCACCTGGACCATTTATCGACTGACCATCTACACAAAACCGGGACTCGTCTAGTATACAAATATAAATAATAAATAAATATTTCGGACATTTGACACACAACATCATCTAGTCCCAAGCTAAGCAGAGCTTGTATTATGGGTACTAGATAACTGGCCGGTAGCTAGAGCTGTTTTACCGCGGTCGCTACCTTCTGCGAAGACGTCAACTCGGCAGAAGGAGGCGGCGGACAAGGCCCGGGAGGACGATCTCCACTCGGACCAGATCCGCCGCCGGCGAACCGGGCGGCGGGGGCGCGCACATCTGGGCCTTGAGTGTGGCCGCGGGTGGACGGGACGGGTTTCCCATCCATCCGTATTAGTTGACCAGACTCGCGGGTGGGCGGCGTTCGTGTGTGCCGGATGCCGCCTAATAGAGGGTCGTCGTACTGAGACGGTGCCCGCATCAGAAACGGACAGGCGCTGGGAGGAGTCCAGAAGGAGATCTCACCCTGGAATTCTCTTCCCCCTAAAATAGAAGCGCAAAGAGGGCACACCGTGTGGTTTTTAGTGGGTTCGAGTCCGACACACCGCCCCGCCGAATCGAAAACCCCGGCGGGGTGACGGTCCGTGAGGATTTTCCGACTGATATAAATACATACATATTATACATAGAAAACACCCAGACTCCGAATATTTGTGAATCACACAATATTTGATCCGACCCGGGAATCGAACCCGAGACCTCTTGATCAGCAGCCGCATACGCTAACCACTGGACCAACAAGGCAGTCACGTCATGAACGCATAGTAAGGTTAAAATGCAGAAATATGAATAATTAATTCAATTATCGGGTACTTTTTATCTACTAAATAATTATGATAGCAGGGTAACATACTCATTTACATATAGTATATTAATTTTAAATATTAATTTTTCTAAATATATACCCAGCTAATTGGAACAACAACAAAAAATCAAAGGGGATTAAAGGATTTGTTTAAATAACTACAAAAGTTAGCTCCATTGGAAGACACTAGAACTGGAAGCACCTAAGGCAATCAGGTCTTTAAAAAATAAGTTAGTAATTTAAAAACAAAGCTTTTCATTACATTAACTTAAATATAAAATTCTCATGTCACAGTTTTCGTTGCCATACTCCTCCGAAACGGCTTGACCGATCTTTATGAAACTTTATATGCATATTCAGTAGGTCTGAGAATCGGCCAACATCTATTTTTGATACCTCTAAAACGCGAGCGGAGCCGGGCATCAGCTAGTATATATTATAAAATACGATAATTCTGTTTATATTCATTAAAGTTAGAACATCTTAGTAGTCAATACACAAAGTATTTATACAGCATATTTTTTGAAATTATTAAGTGTAAACATGGTATTGGATATAATTTATTGTATGTAAGTAATCATCATCCTAGCCATAAGAAGTCATCTACTGCTCGACATACTTTCCTCATTCTTAGAAAAGAAGCTTACTTTTTGTTTGTTTTCTAAGACAAAGCTTAGTACTTAAAAAGGCAACAAAATATACAGGTTGTGGTAACAACTTGTACTGATCTAACACATACCTACATTTTTCCATTAAATTTGATTGAAGATCAAATCAAATCAAATTATTGATTATTGCAGTATATAAGCTATATTACTGTAAAGTTTCATCCAAATCCATTCAATTGTTTTGGTGTGAAAGAGCAACAAATATACACACATACAAACATTTGCGTTTATAATATTAGTAAGGATAATGATGTTTTTCTTGACTGCCTTGTTGTTCTAATGGTTAGCATATGCAGCTGATGATCAAGAGGTCTCAAGTTAAATTCCGGGGTCGGTGCAAATGTTTGTGTGATCTGCAAATAATTGTTTTGGACCCTGCGTGTTTTCTATGTATAATATGTATGTTTATCACTCACAATGGTCCAATAACTAGGACTAAGTGCGGAAACCGCCCAGAAAAACCAATGTATGTTTATATTATTTATTTAAAAAAAAGTGTGTTTATATACTTATATCAGTTGTCTAGTACCCATAATACAAGCTCTGCTTAGTTTGGGATTAGATGATGTTGTGTGTAACAATATTTATGTACGAAACATTTATTTATTTGATTTATACATAAGTGTGTCGCTAACAGGAAAGTTATTCTCAAACTGTTAGATTTTATGACTCAACATATTTTGGCATAGACGGCATAAAAATATTAGGGTACACAGCAAAATTTTACTACTAGATAAATCATATATAAATTATCAAAATAGAAATGTTAAAACAAATTAGTAACTGGAGTATATCATCATCATTTTTGACTGCCTTGTTGGTCTAGTGGATAGCGTATGCGACTACTAATCAAGAGGTCTCAGGTACAACCGTTGAGAACTAGTAGCCGACCCCAAATAATATTGGGAATAAGGCTAGGAAGAAGAAAATTTTTAACGTCATACCATTGACTCAGTAACAGGCTCACTATCAACTTTGGTCAGCAATCTTCAAAAGATAACATTGAGAAATTCAAAATACCTAATACATAAAATATTGCAACATGTTGCGTACATAAGTCATTGTTCAATAATAATTTCATAGAAACTTACTGTACATCAGCCGTATGATCCAAATCTGAAATTAAAAAGAAACATTCAAGAAATAACCATTCTCGTTTTGTAAACATGAATGAACTTGAACAAAATAATGTTTAACTGTAAATATAGAGTTACTTACATTCATATTTGACTGGGGGTAAAATAAAATCATCTTGAGTTAAACCTCCAGCCTCCTCATCCATTATAGTAACAGGTTATTACAAAATAAACAATAATAAAATCTAACTTTACAACTTTAACCCTACAGATTTACGATAATCAAACGTTTTCTGAGTGACATTGACATTAGACAACAACAGCTGTTGTCAAAAATAAACATAGACTAGGTTTCCTACATCGCTTCTCGGCCTTTTAGCCAAGATCAAAGTGTAGTAGTAGGTTTCCTACTTCAGTGAAAATAAATGATGATTAATATTCTGGTTGTCAATATTTTCATAACATGGAACTATCTCTATGAATGTTTTATACAACGAGGGTAAGCAGTTTACTTTCATTTGCCAGATTCACAAAACGTCTATCCACGTAGTGAAATAAATAACACTAAATTCATAAATAAGGTAAGCTTGAGAAAATTTGTGAAACAATAAAAAATAAAAATAATATTTTGAAATATTTGAAGTGGATTATGGATTATTATATACTTTTGTAGTTCTGGAGTGGAGACCGCGTCTCGGCAAACGTAGTGTAGGACGCCCACAGGCCAGGTGGAGTGATGATTAGCGCAAGATGGCTATCAGGAGCTGGATGCGAGAAGCCCAAAATCTATCAAAGTGGTGTGCAATGGGAGAGGCCTATGTCCAGCAGTGGACTGATATAGGCTGATGATGATGATGATGATGATGATGATATACTTTTGTTCCTACAGAACTTCAATAAAATATAATTTGAAATACCAAACGTGGGATAGGCTAGAGTTATTTTAAGAGGTCGTCAGACAACGTGATAAAATAATTAATAATTATATTGAGTGCCCTAAATCATTGATGACTCGCCTTATGTTGTATTGTATACTTTAATTCATATATTGAGTGAGTAACGCACGAGTTTTTTGAAAAATTTGAAATGGATGGTATGAGTACGTTCAAGGAATGTAGATTCTCGAACGTAGCCATACAATTAGTGTTCACTGTCCAGTCAACCTAATCTGTCAAAAAAAAAAAACTAAAATGTCAAACAGTTGAAATCATATTCAGATTCGATTTCCTCGATGTTCATTTATTTAAGATTTAGTACTATAACAATAGCAGATATTTTTTAGTTTTATTTATTTGGGAGAACTGTGTCAATTTTTTGAATATGGCAGATCCCATAGCAGTTTTACAAAGTAGAATTGAGCAACTTGAAGCCAAACTTGGGCTTGCAGCTAATTTACCCCTAGATGGACAACAAGGTGATTCCGCAACTGCAAATCTTTTAAATACTGCACAAGGTATAAATAATGCCACAGCGGGACATGAAAAACTTGCAGGAGCAATGCAAATGGCTACAGAACTAAATAACTACACTGACCCGAATTATATTCAAAATGTAAGTTAATATATTTTGAATATTGTCGTAATAAAATGTAAGTTATAACTACATTTAATGAATTTCGATGTCAAACTCGAAGGCAGGTTCAGAATCATGTAAGTTAGAAAAGGGAATTATTTATTTTGATATGTTTTTGTTACATGTATGTCACTGATATTTTTGTCATGTGTCATGGAGTTCATGAACCAATTTAAATAAATACTTTCTTTTATGAAAGAGTATGCTTTTGACTAATGTGTACAATAGGTATATTATAACGAAGTCAACGTGATCAAAAGATATATATTATGAACCTTAAAGGTGGCGGTTCGCACCGTGACAGCGACAAGCGACCGAGACAAGAGACCGCGACCGTCACTTGACGTTAGGCAATGTATAAGCGCCAGTTCGCAAGCGAGACCGAGATGGTCGCGCTCCTGACAAGTGGTGTCTCGCTCAAAAAGCACATGTTTTTAGTCTTCAAAATGAATACTTTTTTGAATAATACTGAGAAAAATACTGATCGAACTGATCAGACAGTATTTATTTATACTTCATGCACTTTAAATACATTGGCGGAATTAATGCCTTGGGCATTCTCTACCAGTCAACCGATACCCTCCGATATACGATGCACGACTAGACTCCTACAGAGACGAAAATTTGAAGCATAATATTTGAAAGAGCGAAATCATAAATAAAACAGGTGCTCCGGTCTCAGTCGCTTGTCTCTGTTGCGGAGCGAACCGCCACCTTTACACTATTTCACTGTACATATTTGTGCACTTAGTATATTAAAATGTCTTTCGAGTATTAGCCAGAGGATGACTAAACTTTTAGTAGATCAGTATCTTAAAAATCTTTTTCTTATTTATATAAAGTATTACACTATGTACACATAAAAGTTAAATATAAAATTAAGTTAGCCTATTACAAGTGGTAATAATTCAAAAAAATTACATTTCAGCTCCAGGACAATCAGATGAGGATGCAAGAAGTAGCAGCTGCTGAACCCACTATACAACATCACTGTCAGTGTATGCATCGCTGCAAGCAGGTGACACTGTGATATGGATTGTATTTTACATACAGTCTACTTAAACAAATTTTGAAATCATAAGATTGATTTGATTCTTGGGAGTACTGACCCACAGGATGTTGCAAGTTCAAGTTGGTAGCAAATAGTTTAATGGGAAATTGTAATAATTCCTGAGGAGCAATTCATAGAGCAATCCAAAAAAAGAACATAGAATCTAGCTTAATTAGGCATTCAAAACTACCAGAGTACTATCAGACCTAATAAATTTCCCAGGGACTTGCTTAAATTAATTGCCTGTTACCTATTCACATGAGGCACCTATTGTTGTCAAAACATGTTGTACCAAAGCTGTCACCCAACTGAGATTTGTAGTGGTGTGTCAGAATTGGACATTCTAACTGTACATGATGTGCTACTGGCAGCGGTTGAAACAGGGGGGAATTTAGGAACGGGTGTTATTAGAAAATCCACACACTTCCCAGCGGCCGCCCAATCTGATCTGGACACATCATCTAAGGCGATTTGCACACTGCACTGCCCTCCGTCGCGTAGCGCGGAGTGGCAGATTTTAATATTATATGCAAGTATATCGATTAGTATAGAAAACACGCCAGGTCCTACACACTTAACACGCGTGAGCGCGTACGGCTAGCAGATTCGGGATTGGCTGCAATGGCTGCCCCGCACCTACGCGCGTGTTCGCGTCGCCAGTGTGTGAATCGCCTAAGAGCAGACTCCATTTAGGCAATGCACAATGGAACAAAATACTCTTTTAATAGCATTAAATATAAATATTTATAATAAATATTTTGAACATCTTACACACAAAGCCATCTAATCCCAATCTAAGCAGAGCTTGTACTATGGGTGTTGGACAACTGATATAAATACATAAACATACTTTTCCTTTTGTAATAGAATACACCCAAACTTGGAAACAAATATTTGCAGAGCACAAACATTAGGTCCGACCTGGGAATTGAACCCGAGACCTCTTGATCAGCAGTCACATATCCTAGCCACTAGACCAATATGGTAGTCATTAAATATGTTTTCTAGCTAAAAGCATGGTCGGTTATAATTAGAAACATTTATTTTTTATGTACTTTAGGCAGCTGCTGTGTTAGAATCAGAGCCAATTCAGCATGCCCCTCAAATGCAAGAGGTAGTAAACAATATGCAAGCTGCTGCTGCTGAGGTGAAAATAGAAGCTGAACAGGTAACAGTTTTAAATATTTTCAAGTCCTGCATGCATAAGAGATCCCATATGGGTGTTGTTCTACAAATAAGCCTCAATGACATGTCACATGGTGCATTGTAACATGCCTACAAATAAGTTTATGGGATACATGAGTAAAATTTTACTGATCGGAACACTGTCCAATAGAGCTCCACTCAGCTCCAGTTCCGCTACGCCCAACTTCACTAAAACACTTGCCTCTTTTCGTTGTTTTTCCTTATTCCAGTTCAGCACCGTGTCAGTGGAGACGTATTTTATTTTTTAGAAGGACACATACAGTTGTGCATACATATTAAAAATGCACACTTGTATTGTATTGTTGCAGTACAATCTGAAATACAATTATTTCAAAGCACACGAGTGCTACTCGAGGTATCATTTGAAGCGTCGTTCCCGATATAACGACGCAACTCATCGGTCACTCCCGTGTGACATCTCTAAATTGTGTAGGATAAGAGAATCAAAAAGCCAAGAGAATATATGAAATCACTTATTTTTAGGTGACGCATGGTGTGCAGGAATTGGCAGAGACTTGTGGTGCAGCAGCCAATGAAGCATCTCAGCAATTAGCGGATGTCGCTCAGAAAGTAGAACAAGTTGAGCAAAAAATGTTCCCTCGCAGGAGGAATGGATTGGACTAGAACAGAATTATCCTATGTGTTCCCCATTTGTAAATTCTCGTTATGAAATATCTGTAATAAATCTTGCTTTATCTAATTTATTTGTAATTGCTTATTAAATACACTTTTTTTATTGGTTTCGTTTTCTTACTCTTTTTTTAGATTACGATTTTTAAACAAATATTACATTTTTGCGCGTTCTCGAAACTTAATTTAGTACATCCTTGATTTTTTGATAATCCTATCGGAGCGCTGACGTAGTTTTTTTTTATTTGATAGCCTGCCAATGTGAATACTCCGCCTGATGGAAAGCATAAGTAGAATCCTGGAGTGGGGGCCACCACGCTCTGAGCAAATGCAGGCTGTGTGTCGATGGCGGTCTAGTGAGATGATTTTTCACGCCCCTCTTGGGGTTCATAGTGGTAGTCAGTCCTGGATTTGTCAATATTTCAGAGAGCATAGAGCAGATTTCAGAGGACGCCCACTCGATTTCAGAGGATAACGGTCAAACAAGTTCACTGGTTTTCTCATGATTTTTTAGTGTTCCGCAGTTCACTTTTTTCCCATTCGATTCGGAACCCATAGAGATTCGTCATGTCCGTCCGTCCGTGCTCGACCTACCGCCCATAAAACGCGAGAAAAAAAAACATCCCCACTAGTGTACGAGAGGTACCCCAAATAAAAATATTTTTCGTAATTTTATTTTAGCACTTTGTCGACGTGATAAAAACATATCTGTGCAAAGTTTTCTAATTACTTTAGCACTGACTGTTTGGATGATAAGTCGAGAACGGACACTAAAAAATTAATGAATTGCAGGGGTTCTTAGGGATGGCAAAAATTTAATAGCCTACTGGCAGCAAATATGTAAATTCACCACTGATGCTAGTTATGGAAATATGGAGAAGGTAACCCATTGCCAGCGGACTTTTAAGCAAATGACGTCTTGATCTTGATCTTTCTAAGAAGAGGTCATGTACAGCGGTGAACAAGGTGGTAATATGAAAATGAGCACCATTGCTCTTTATAAGATACCTACTGCCTAGCATAGCTGTTAGACCTTTGCTTTGTGATTCTTTTACGAAAAGAGCGTAGATACTCCTCGAAATTTGACAAAGCGCTTATAACTTCAAAGTGGACGTATGTTTGAAGCGAGGAACTAAAGTGGTGATTCGATAAAAAAATGGTATCTTTTGGTAGTAGACTCAAAACTACTGTAGAACACATGTAGGATATGGTCTCAATGCCTTTAAAACTCACTAGCCTCAGAAACCATGAAAACACAAAGAACCTTAGTTAAAATTATATAACGACTAACGAAGTTGTTGTTCAAAAATATGTGTACCTCGGGCAGACTTTGCAGTTGGGTGGAAACAACTTCGAGGACGAGGTGAACAGGAGAATTCAGCTGGGTTGGGCGGCGTTTGGGAAGCTTCGTCGGGTCTTCTCATCATCGATCCCACAGTGCCTAAAGACGAAAGTCTTCAACCAGTGCGTCCTACCCGTCATGACATACGGAGTCGAAACGTGGACACTCACGGCACGGCTGGTCCACAAATTCAAAGTCACGCAGCCTGCTATGGAGAGGGCTATGCTCGGAGTTTCTCTCAGAGATCGTGTTAGAAACGAGTTAATCCGGCAGAGAATTAAAGTGATCGACATAGCCCATAGGATTAGCAAGCTGAAGTGGAAATGGGCTGGCCATATTAGCCGCAGGACCGACAACCGTTGGGGTAAACGTGTTCTTGAGTGGAGACCGCGTCTCAGCAAACGTAGTGTAGGCCGTCCACAGGCCAGGTGGAGTGATGATTTGCGCAAGACGGCTGGCAGGAGCTGGATCCGAGTAGCCGAGGATCGAACTAAGTGGCGTGCAATTGGAGAGGCCTATGTCCAGCAGTGGACAGCGATAGGCTGATGATGATGATGATGAACGACTAACTATGGTCAGAGACACATACGGCACGTAAGCGCCTTTCATCAGGTGACCTGTCTGCAAATTTAACTTTCGTAGGATTTGCCTGTTTGTCAGACTGGCCCGACCTGACTTGATGTCCCTTTACATGGACATGGTGGTATCTATACTGAGCATGACCTATGGTCAGTGTAGATAATAACTGCAAATAAGTTTACAGTCGTATTTTTTTATTGAGTCACAAATTTACTGCATTCAAGTTTTCTTCCTTTATTTCTGGTACATGACATTGTTTCATGTTAAATTTTATAATTCTTGGTCAACGCTAAGTGTCCTATAGGTTTTGATATGCAACAAAAACAAAGCCAAGTTTGTCTTTTTTTACGTGCCTTGCAGCACGTATGAATATTAATTTTAACTAAGTACTTCCGCGCGTTCTTGACTGAATGAGTTTTGGTGGACATGCAAACGGACATCGAAGTGATCCTTTAAGAATTCCGTCATCTGTAATGACACATAGATTTGAAATCGTGTCTAATAAATAACTGTTAAATTCATTTATAAATGTTTTTTCGTTTCTTTTGAACTTAGTTTTCCAAGTAAGCGCATTTTTTAAGTTAGGGATCTATAACTTCTGCACAAAGCTGTATAAACCGTGATAACTTTCCTTAAAAGTTAGACGAAAAGACGTAGGTACATAATGAAACTATATGGTTTCAGAGACGATAACCACGGAACATAAAAAATATACTTTAAAATTTTACCTGTATGGGTTTAGTTTAGTTTTTTTAAAAGAGTATCATAAAAATGGTTTTTATTACTAATTTTCATGCAGAATGATTTTGTAGATCGTGCTGTAAAACGGCAACTCTGAATTACACTGTCATACCAACCTGTCAATTGGAAAATAAAAAGAATGTCAATTGTCAACTCGGAATGAGCGTCAGCATATCAAGCGTAGTCATTAAACAAAAATATAAAAAATGGGAGATACAGTAGTTGAAACTGCACCTGGAGATGAAAATGACGATTCCTGGTTGTATGGTGAATCAACTGGTGACCAATTGGGAGACAAATCGGCAGAAGAGGGTGAAAAGGAACAAGAACAAACTGAGGCAGCTGAAGGCGGTGCTGTGAGTAACCTATATATTTCGTGTTTTGAAAGTCGGGATAATTTTAATACCATCCTTCTAATCATGTAGGACTATATGTGATTCAGGCACTTCAATCGCCTAACATGGGCACCTTGTTGGACGAGACTACATTTCAACTTGCCACTTGTTGGTATATTAAAGCTTTCTGACTTGTAAATTTAAATTCCGTTTCCAGGATGGTGAAGAAAAAGAGGGTGAGGAAAATGAAGCTACCAATGACGACTCTCACTTCAGTGATGAACACTTTGCGGATGTAGGGCGTGATGGTGAAGATCCAAATGGTGATGCAGACAGTCAAGCCAATGGGGATTCAGACTCTGATGACAGTGATGATATTAAAGTTACTATTGGAGAGATCAAATCGGGACCACAGGCCTATGGCAGTCTTAATATTAAAGTAAGTATAGATAAATGAGTACCAATGTTATTGGGTCCCTAGGAGGTCCCTTAAATGTCAATTTGAAACAAATCTTTCAATTCAATTCAATAAATTCAAGTCTCTTCATAATATCAAATGATCCGTTTTTTACTAAATGCACATGAAATAACAGTAGAAACTCGATTAACCGTATTAATTATTGTCATTAGACATCCGGATCGAGAATCCAGATAATCGAATGTATCAAGAAAATTGGGTTTTGTGAATATACCTATTAGAAACCTAATGTTATGTCTTTATTAAAAACAAGAAACATATCAATGAAAATCAATGTTTATAGAGCATTAAGCGACACATTTTTAACATAAGATGTAATCACTTATTTTCACGAAAGAAAATATTTAAATACATTTAATATGTATTTGGTAATTTACATTTAGTAATCATGAAATGTCTTAAAATAATAAGTTTAATTTAGTTTAAAATATTTACTAATTGTCATTTGACATAAAGTCACTTTTTCTCTTCATTGCTGCTATATCATGAATTTGTTTCAGCTTCAGTAAACTCACAGTATCACTCTCTGTTTGTTTGTTAAATATCTTGAGAGCTGTTTCCTGAGCCTGAAGCTCTTCATCATGAGATGCGAGTTCCGATAAATTCTTATTTGTAGGTATAATTGGTTGCACTAGTAGTCCGGATAATCGCGAATCCGTTATACTGAAGTCCGGATAAACGAGTTTCTACTGTATATCGTCGGCTTATTGCAAGAAGTCATTAACTGCAAAAAATCACTAAATATTTTTTTATCTTTAACGGTCTCACAATTATAGATAAAAACGTATTTAGTGATTTTTTGCAGTAATTATTATATCGTTGGCTTATTGCAAGAAGTTATTAACTGCAAAAAATCACTAAATACGTTTTAATCTATAATTGTGAGACCATTATAGATAAAAAAGTATTTATTGATTTTTTGCACTTAATGACTTCTTGCAATAAGCCGACGATATACATTACTTTTAATGGAACAAGCAATGTAAAAAAAATTTTGACTGTCTGTTCTGACTAATCTCTGGAATGTGAATGACTGGACTGATTTTGACGGGACTTTCATTTTTAGTTGCCTGATAACATAAGGAGCAACAAGACAATTTTTTTTTAGTTTTTTTTTTGTTCAGTGACATTCCTTGCACTAACAACAATAACATGATGGGACTTAATTAATTACTCAATACGATCACTTACCGTTTCCGTTTCCCTCCAATGCAATGTAAACCATTTTTCTAGCGTGGTGTAGGCTTAGTAGCAACAGGCGCAGAGAAGCCTCGAGCCACTGCAATTACTGGGGGTAAAGTGACACAAGAAGACTTAGAAGGACCTGGTAGCATCAATGGTGTTCCTGCATTGGAGTTCAATATTGATACTATTGAAGATAAACCCTGGAACAAACCTGGTGCTGATATATCAGGTAAGACTCTTGACCATTGTGCTCTTTGAGCATTTTATAATTATCTATAAGATTGCTCCTCTGTTGGTGTTCTTCTAGTGTAGTCCGTCAGTAGTGTAGTACACTGTAAGTAAACCATCTTAGCTGCCCCTCTCTGCACTGTCTCCAGCAGCAGATTAGATTAGGCTCCTAGATGACTTACGCATTTTCAAGCAGAGGTATAACATAGGTCTTGTTCAGTTTCAAGAAAGTCTTGGCCATAAAGCATCGGCAATGCCTTGCATGTGATGTACAGCACGGAATTTGTTTTCTTGACTAAGCTAAATATAAGAGTTTTCCACTTGAGATTGTTTGATATGATGACGCCTAGATCTTTTTGAGAGTCAACAGATATCAATTTTATTGGTATCTAAGGGAATATAATGTATAAGGATATGTTGTTATTTCCAATACTGTGGGCACCAAAGTGTAAGCTTTGGAAGCAACCGGGAACAACGCTAGGATGATGATGATGATGATGAATACTGTGCACTATGACAAACGCCCCTACCGAAGTTGCCACAGAAGTTGAACCGCACCTCCAAAACCGTTGTAATCTCTAGTGGGTTCACTTTGGTAGTATTCTAACTGTAACTTGTTTTACAAGAGCTATACATTCATTTCCTTACAATAATTCTGAGAATAATGCTAAAGCTAAGTTATATTTGTTCTAGATTATTTTAATTATGGATTTAATGAGGTGACGTGGAGTGCTTACTGCGAGCGTCAGCGTCGTATGCGTGTCAACGAAGCTGGGGTTGGATTGCACGTCGGTGTGGCGCCGCGACCGCCTCCGCCTGACATGAGACGACCACTCGGTATAATTACTTAATTCATTAACATGAGATTTGTAAAAGTATCCTTTATATTTCTTTGGAAATAGCCCTAAAATGATTTTCGTACAGTGTTATAAATTAAAAATTGCAGGTCCAAGCCGAATGGACGAAATGCCACCACCGATGACAAACAATTATCAAGCTAGGGAAAACACCATACAGGTATGAAATAATTAACTGCACTACTTATACTAGCTTCGTACCGGCCAGTGTTACCCATCATTTTTGTTGTACCTTACTCATGACATTGGAACATTATGTTTTTTTAGGATAAAAGAATGCAGGGTGTATAGTTGGGCTGTTATATCCTAAAAATAATATTAATTAATCCTAGTAAGGAAAAAAGAAGAATTAAAACACACTTGACAATTAGCTAAGTTTAAAATTAAAATGTATGATCAACGTAATAGACTTTTCTGTGTCGGGGTGTAATATATCTCTAGTATGTATTTAAAACATACAATTGCATTTATTAGCAGTCTGGATACCATTGTACATGCTTTGCCTAGTTTAAGCCCGGTTTCCACCGCGTATGAGCGGTAATGAGCGAGTAATGGTAAGCGGAACGGACTCATTTTAAACAAAATAGGTTTACATTTCCACCAACAAAGAGTTTTGCCACTGCGAGCGGATAATGACAGAGCGGACTCGGCGGAGCGAGACGAACGGAAAATGAGAAATGAATATCAATTTCCACAGAGAGCGAGTTCAGTTGGAGTTTTGAACTGGTTACGTGCGGTAGTGATTTGTTGAGTGAATTCGCTATGTTATCGAGTGTAAGTGTAAGAAAACAGTAGCGTTGAGCGCGTCCGTTCCAAATTCAAACTAGTCGGCGAGACAGCGGACACATTTTGCTCGGTCCGCTCCGCTCAACTCTTTTTCGGTGGAAACACTACTAAAATTCAATTGCGAGTTGAAAGGACTCATTAATGACTCCGCAGCTCATTTTAACTCTTTTCGCCCTCGCTGTCAACTCTTTGTTGGTGTAAACACATGTATGCAGTTTTGTATTGCAAGGTAAAAGAAGTAATTAATGGGTCCGTTCCGCTCGCGGTGGAAATCGGGCTTTAGAATTAGGTGGCCGTGTGCGAAATGTGACCAGATGTTATTTGGCATAAATCATCTGTCTACCCTACATAAAATTTTTGATCATTCTAAATTTACTCGACAATCTATAAGAGTATGCAAAAACATATAGGAAGAGGAACTAACCCTTGACTTGAACACATCAGTTCTATGGCATTATACTGGCCGTGTTATGGCGGTGTTCTTAATCTCGTGCCCATGCTTGCTTGCAATTCGTCGATCACGTACCTCAGTTTCCATGGTTTATTTTCTTCTACCAATCTTACCTTGCTTTTCAATTTGCACTGAATGATATGTTGCGTTGTCCATGATTATTTTACTGAAAACTAAGTGAAAAGATACCTTTTGCTGATTTAGATGGTTATTTTTAAAAGTATAAATTTTTTGTATGTTCCCAATCATGTTGGAAGTAAAATTGTTTGGATATTTTCTTAATTTGTATTTTTGTGATCTTACGTAAGTACTATCAAGATTCCAGGCCCTTGTAAGAAATTTTTAGGACGCCCCTCTCCAAAAACAACCTTAAAAGTAACAAATGAATGGCCAAACACAGGTGAGCATGTTTTTGTTTCCTTTGTTTATAATCAACATTAAATAAATATTTCGAACATCTTACACACAACGCCATCTAGTCCCCAACTAAGCAGAGCTTATATTATGGGTACTAGACAACTGATATAAATACATAAACATACTTTTTTTTTGTAAATACATACATATTATACATACAAAAAAACATCCAACAGTAAGATTACGTAGCCACAACGTGTCTTGCCTGTCCCCAACCCGCACTCGGCCAGCGTGGGGACGTATGGCCTTAACCCTCTCTTGAGAGGAGACCTGAGCCCAGCAGTGGGACGTTATGGGTTGTTGATGATACATACAAAAACACCCCAAAACTCCGAAACAAATATTTGTGGATCACACAAACATTTGGTCCGACCCGGGAATTGAACCCGAGACTTCTTGATCAGTAGCCGCACACGCTGACCACTGGACCACAAGGCAGTCAAAATAATCACCTAATATGGTGTAGAAAGTTGTATGATTCAAAGTCTTAGTCAGATTTTAAGTTATCGTTTTGTTGTACTAGGTGATGACCGCTGAACGGCGAGAGTACGGCCGAAGTGGTCACCAGCGAGACATGGGAGCGCCAGATTACTTCGGGCCTCCTCCAAACGACCACTACTATCAACCTCCACCACATGCGCCTTACGAAGAGCCTTGGGGTAAGATATTACTCACTGTATATTTCCAAACCGCCATGCTGCATTGTTCGCATTCGAAAATTAAACGGTGACCACCGCTGTTGCATTCTGCCCATGCTTTAAATCAGGCTAAGTAGTCATTTTGCCAGCCATTATATGGGTGTAGTAAAAATAAATCCATTATTTTTCCAATAGGTGGATTTAGTTATCTGTATCTAGCTTTGTATAAGTCCGATCGGGTTCCAATGAATGGCGTTAACGTTTTTCGTTATCTTCTTTCTCTTAAAAAACGTTTCTGGCCGTTTTGTGATTAATAAGTTTTCTTTGAGCACACCCAAACGAAAATAAGCATAATTTGCAGTTTTCTTCTATAAAGGCAAAAATGGATGCAAAAGGCAAAAAAGGCAAAAATGAAAATGTGAACAGGGTAAACCCTGTTCACATTTTCATTTTTTCAGCAACCTACCTTACAGTATCAGACCATAAATGGTTCTGATACTGTAACAGCCAATCACTTGCAATTTTGGTTTCGTCGATTCCGTATTAGTAATTTCAATGTCAAAGATGCCCCGCGCACTAGAAGACCAATTGTCGATAAAATCATGGACATGAGTCCTACTGTTATGTAAGCACTGCTTCGATTGTGCAAAAAACCGTTAGGAACTATTTGCATAATGCTAGTCTCAACTCAACAATTGAATTGCTGACCATCCATTTTATCCAAAAATAATAAATTTCTTTTCACTACACCTAAAAAAAATGACATGTAAGCAAACCTTAATGTGCTTACAATAAACAATAAAAAAAAAATGGACTAAATAAGTACTTCAAAAGATTAGTCTGGATCAATAGTTGCATGCATGTAGGTTGCAAAAATATATTAAATTCAAATTGATTTGAAATGCGAAACCTCATTCAACAGTGTTAAACAAAATTAAATGTTTTTTTGTCTAATTTAGACGATATCAGAATTAACAATAATATGTTTTAAGTCTACTTACACACTAAAACTTAATACTTTACGTACATGCAGCCATACCACTCGAGTTTATACCCATTAGTAAGTATTAGCTTGTTAATTATAATGTATTTTCACACTCAGTTTTTTTTTGTTTGTCATTTTTTTTTCATGCGTAAATCTGGGCAGCTATCAAACCAAGCTTTAATCACATCGTCAAAGTTATGTAGATTGCAAGTACAATTTAGGTGGAAACTAAAGCTGATCCACGCAACTATAACTGAGTTTGGTTGGTTTGTTATTTTGGTTTACATTACCAACCTTTGAGATAGACAAATACTACATAATATATATCCAATAGCCTTCCTCGATAACTGTAGGCTAATATAGATAGCCCGGTTTTCGAGGATGTTCAAAAAAACTCTTCAGTTTTATAATATTAAATATGGATTAAATTACTTACTGACTGAGTGTTACAGGATGTACTGGAGGCACAAGTCTATAAAAGTAATTTGAAATTCGTATTTAAAAGGCCTTTATGTTGCTCAGCAGTCCTTTAGCGAAGGTGTTATAGACACTGTACTAGTGACAGTGGATTAATCAGTAAAGGATCTTCCTATTCTCGTCTTCTTGAATACAATTCATCAGTAAATTATTCACAATAAAAATGTATTAGACACTAGCTGACCAACGCAAGTATTATAAGGTTTTGAAATTGTACTTAGGTCACCCTGAACAGACCGGTTGGGCTCCAAGCGAGATAAAGGAACTTACACCTGGGCCAATGGGTCCGCCGCCCCTGGGGCCGCCCATGATGGGACAACCCCTAGGCCCACCGCACATGAGCGGGCCTCCTCACATGCTGCAAGCGCCGCCCTTCGCGCCGCCCTTCCGCCAGCACCCGCCGCCACACATGCACGACAGAGAGCGTGACAGGGACCGGGATCGGGAGCGCGAGAGGGACAGAGACAGGATAAGGGAGAGGGAAGACAGGGAAAGAAGCCACCGTGATAGGCGAGAAGACGTAAGTAATATTTCATGAAGATGTTTGCTTAAAGTAAAAGATTGAGAAATTTTACATCAGTCACTACTATGTTTACCATATTGAGTACATAACGCTTAGCAATTAGGTAGCAATATTTATAAAGTATATAAATTATAAACAATAATTATTTTCTGATTTTTAGGAGGACAGAGATAGAGAAAGGGATAGAGAAAGAGACCGCTCACGATCTATGAAACCAGATCGTGTTAGGGAGAAGTGAGTACTTTTTTGATACAATACAGCTTAAAGCGCGGCCTAACCAACCTCACAACGATCTACTTTATTGTGAGCGTGCTGCCGTTTGGGAAAAGATAATGCACCTCTGCTTGGGCCCACATAATATCATTCTCAAGTGGCAAAATTGAATCCGAGCAGTGATTTTCTAATCCAACTAATGATCCATAAAGTGAGGTCATTTTTTTGGTATTAGCTACACCTGTATGTGTGTTGTGTGTTACTAACATTTGTAAGCGTGTTTTTTAACGTTTTTAAATAAGTTAGTTTCATTTCGCTATGTACTTGTTGGGAGGAGTTCAGGGAATAGTACTTTCTTCGTCTGGATCCCGCACTGAAGTGGGCGTTCTCTCAACTTCGGGCTCTCAATTTAGGCGACGGCACTCGCGGACGCCGCCCTTAGCTAGTTTAACCTCAGGTTACGCATAGGTCACCTGCTGAGAGAAATAATAATTTGAGGATCAGACACCATTTATAGATTGTCACAACATATTTTTTTGTTTTAGATCGTACAGGCGAGATAGATCAAGGTCGAGATCTCGACGTCACAAATCCCGGTCTCGTTCGCCCCGACCCAGGGAACGATCTAGGGAGCGGGAGCGTTCTAGAGAACGAGAACGATCACGCGACAGGGAACGCAGTGTCAAACCTAAGAAAGACAAAGAAAAAGACGAAGAAAAGTAGTCTTTAACCTTTTGTTTTAAAGTTTTCTTAAGATTGGAGTTATCAATAGAAAAGACCCTCAATAAAGTATATCTAAGCATAATTGTGTTTTATTATTTAAACCATCTTGGATGAAATTTGTATTTTAAGTATTAAAGAGACCTTTCAAAGGTCTTTTTTTACAATACTTTTTAATTGTAAGTTCATTCAAAGTAATTCAAACATGTTCTGTGGTTCGTTCGACCAGTAATAGCCATCAAGTCTGCCGATGTGTAAATGTATATAAAGTTATTTAACCGATGCCACTCATGAATGCCGATGACATTATTACGAGTGGCACTTATTAGTAGTAGTTAGCGAACGGGCTCAGCTTCGCCCGGATTCCTTTGAAATTATTGAATTTCTTCCAGTATTATCTACAAATAAATAAAATTGATGAGTCGGTATGTAAGATCAAATGAAAAGTTGTTATGCATATGAAAGTATATACGGTATTTACATCAAAAAAGCAATTTAAAAAAATTCTCAACGTTGACCAAAATCATTGAAATCAACCTTTTCTGTTTGGACTCTTTCTCTGCTACATTAATCGCGAGAGAAAGTGTAGAGAAAAGATTAACCATTCTAGGATTATCCCTCGTGATAATACAGACATAAATTTGTATGACTTGAGTTTACAGATGATTTCAATAAATTTAAAGACAGACGATTTCAAATTAATATAAAAGAATATTATGATATTTAATAAAAATACTCTAATACAAAGTGTTTATTTTTAACTCCTCGGTGACGCAGTGGTAGCTTAAGTGACTACTGTGCTTGAGCTCTCGGCTTCGATACCCGGTTCGGACATTTTTGTATAATCGGCATATATTTGTTTCGAAGCGAAATGTATGTATTTACATAAAAAGTATATATATGTATTAATATCAACTGATATTCTACCAACTCCCAAAATACAGGCTGTGCCTAGTTTGGGAATATTATTACTCACCAATAACTTATAAAAACCTAAAATTAAAATAATCCTTTGTGACCTTTGTTATTTATATAGGTATACGAGGTCTGTTCAAAAAGTATTTCGAATTTCCGCGGACTACGTATATTTGATCTTTTGTAGCGTTATGTTGGTACTCTTGTCCCATACACTTAAACTTCTTAGATTATAGAGTATAAATCCAAGTTATACTTACACTAGCTCGACCGGCGAACTTCGTACCGCCTTAGAATAATAATTCTTAGTAAAGTATTGTGTTTAGTTATTACCTAACTGATTTTGACAAATCGACAGCAGCGCCACCTAACGGGCCCCGGCCGGTACCGCCGCAATCGCTTTCTTCCTGCATTTTAAATCTGTAATATCTTGAAAGGCCTCTCCTTAAAAAGGAGGTATTGGCATACTGTACCACGTTGGCCACACGGGTTGGTATAGGTTGAAGTGGCCTGAACATCTGCGCCTCATGCCGCCTTAAGTGTGGCCGCGGGTGGACGGGACGGGTTTTTTCTCCACCCGCATTATGTGGCCAGCCGCAGGGGGTCGGCGTCGGTGCGTGCCGGACGCCGCCTAAGAGAGTTCAGAAGGAGATCCCACCCTGGACTTTTCCTCCTCCTAAACGGAGAAGCGCGGAGAGGGCACACTGTGTTTTTTTTAGTCGGTTCAAGTCCGACACACCAACCCGCCGTAACCCTCGGTGGGGTGACGGTCCATGATGATTTTCCACACATAAAAAAAAAGGTTGAAGATGCCTACGTCCAGCAGTGGACTGTTAAAGGTTGTTGATGATGATAATGATGATGAATATAATTAATTTAAAATATTAATTTAAATTACATACTATAAGGCGATTCACACACTGGCGACGCGAACATGGCGCGGGGCAGCCATTGCAGCCAATCCCGAATCTGCTAGCCGCACGCGCTCACGCGTCGTAGCGCGTATTCAGTGTGTTGGACCTGGCGTGTTTTACTAATCGATGTACTTGCATACAATATTAAAATCTGCCACTCCGCGCTACGCGACGGAGCGCGGTGCAGTGTGTGAATCGTCTAAAGGGCCATTTTAATCTATATTAAATGCACAATGTATTTAATTAAATAAGGATTAATACTGTTTTGAATAAAATCACTTGGTAAATAAGCCTTTATAATAAACAGTAGACCTTTTTAAGGTGTACAATACTGTAGTACTTTATTTTGATTTATCTCGTAGTGTACATACAGCTAGCTTTTGCAATGTAAGCGTAAAAATCGGCCAAGTGCGTGCCAGGCCACGCACAGGAAAGGGTTCCTCAGTCACCCATAATGGTACGTGGATTGAAAATCGTATCCATTAGATAATTGTTATTTTTATGTATTTATTATTGCGTTAATTGTGTATGACGTTTTCCAAGCAAGCGCATTTTACAAGTTAAGCCGCTATAACTCCTGAACTAACAAAGTCATCTAATCCGTTATAGTTTTCCTTTAAAGTTCATTATATGGACCACCATCACGATTTTTTTCAGATTTTTTGAGCAAGCCGTTTAGCTTTACCCTTTACTTTAACCCTTTATTGTTTTTAAAAGACCTATATAATGATACCCAACATGATGGGGTAGCCGCGAGAAAAAAAACATCCCCACTTTACGTGTAGGGGAGGTACCCCAAATAAAAATATTTTTCATAATTTTATTGTAGAACTTTTTCGACATAATAACAACACATATTCATGCAAAGTTTCATCTTTCTAGCACTTACCGTTTGGACGATAGGTCGAGGACGGTCGGACTTGACGAATCTTTAAGGGTTCCTAATCACAGTAATCACAAACATCGGAACTCTAAAAAAATAGTTTATTTACGACATCACATTAGAAACCTCTAAAATTATCAAAGTTCCTTTTCGATCAACAAGATGTTTCTCAACTATATTATGTATGTATTATACTGAAACACCTTCCTCTTGAATCACTATCTATTAAAGAAAACGGCATCAAAGTCATCATCAACAGACGAGAACTTTGATAACGTGAAAAAAAAAAAAGTATTGGCCAATCGTCGAATCACCGTCACAGAAGTTGCTGAGGACCTAAACATATCGATTGTCTCGAGCCATTCGATTGTAACTAATGCTTTGGGCATGAGTCGAGTCGACGCGAAATTTCTGCCGAAATTGCTCAATTTAGACCAAGAACAGCATTGAGTTAACATTGCACTGGAGACGTTGGACTCGGTCTCTGACGACCCAAATGTGCTCCAGAGGCTCATAACTGGTGACGAATCCTAGGTTTATGGTTATGACGTGGAAATCAAAGCTCAATCATCCCAATGGAAGCTCCCGCATGAGCTAAGACCGAACAAAGCGTGCCAAGTTCGGTCGAACGTAAATGTTTTGTTTACAGTTTTCTTCGATTGCAGGGGCGAAGGAGGAGCTGAACAAGATCTCGAAAAATTATTTTTTTAGAGAACGATTGGAAAAAACATTCGCACAAGTTATTTATATCCTAGTGGGATTACTTTGATAAAGACAAAAAGATATTCATGAATAAATAAATACTTTTTGAAAAATACAAAATTCGCGATATTTTTTGACATATTATAGTAACCACACTTTCATCAACAACCCATAACGTCCCACTGCTGGGCTCAGGTCTCCTCTCAAGAGAGGGTTAAGGCCATACGTCCCCACGCTGGCCTAGTGCGGGTTGGGGACTGGCAAGACACGTTGTGGCTACGTAATCTTGTTGTTGGATGTTTTTAAGCCGCCCGAAGGCCTCCAACTAAGCTTCACGACTGCTATCTTATGATAACAACCGAGACCGACTGCTTAACGTGACCTCCGAATCACGGAAACGCTCATTACATATAATGCCACAAACGGTCACCCATCTAGGTCCGACCGCGCCGTCATTGCTTACCCTTGGTGATTGTTTCCAATCACCTAAGGCCACTCGGCTATGAGCGCTTCCACACTTTACCACGTACAAAAGATATAAATTTTTTACCAATGAATTACTGAAAAAAGTCAAGAGAGAATATCTTATAGGTTAAAAGCGAAATAAAAATGGCCTCCAAGTCAGGTAACAAAAAACTATGGGAAGTGATAGTCAGTTACTCATACCACCAAACAACACAGTCACGCAACATAACTTTTAGATAATTTATGCCCATATATTTCAATAAACAGAGTCAATACCTTCTTTGCAAATACAGGTAAGAATCTCGGAATCTGGCCCTACCGTGAATGACTATAGTCTACCGCCTATGAAATCATATCCGGGTTCTTATACTCTTGGGGAACGCGTGCCACGCGAGCCAGCTCGCTGCGAGCCGCCGTCCGTCGGTATTTGGTCGCGCGTCAAAGAGGAAGCGCACGACCGGGTATATAAGGACCACCAAATGGATAAACACGCGTTTTCATCGAGTTTTAATGACTGGGGCTCGCGTAGTAGCTCTTTGGATCGATTGAGCTCGCGTACAGGTTCGCGGCGATCCGTACAGTAGGTGTACGCGTAGACAGTGTAACCCAGTAGGGTTACACGCGTACAGCTACTGCATGAAACTTATATTATTATAATAATATAATAATAATAACTTTATTGTCATAATAAATACATACAAATCAAGTGCAAGCCCTGATTCCCAAACTAGCGTGAGCTGTATGTCGGGAATCAGTTCCTTCCCAAAATCAATTAAACTATCTTTTATAATAAAGAATAATAAAAAGTAGGACATACAAACAACATTAAGACTTGTGTGTGTGTGTGTGTGTGTGTGTGTGTGTGTGTGTGTGTGTGTGTATGTGTGTGACTGTGGTGTGTATGTATGTATATGTGTGGTGTGTATGTGGGCGTGTGTGTGTTTGTGTGTGTAAGTGTGAATACATGCGTACATTAAAACTTCCTCTAACATTTGGTATTTGAACTACGTCGGTACCAACAGTAAACCTTCCACATCATCGTAGTCATAACTCTTGAGCCATGTTTTAATAGTTTTTTTCATTTGGTAATTGGATAAATTTCTTGTCTTGTACTTGTTATCTAGTTTATTATATAATCTAGGTGCAATGCTACCATATCGTTGCTGAGCAAATTTGCTTCTCACTCTTGGGATTGGACACTTCTCTTTTCTTTTACCCGTAGGTTGCAGAAAGGGTACAGTATACTTGTGGTATCTACGAATGCACTGATAGACAAACATCTTTCGAACAGTTAAAACTTCAGCTTTTTCATACACTTGTTGAGTGGGGTGATAGAATGGTAAGTAAAGGAGTACTTTAAGTACAGCTCGCTGAGCTCTTTCCACCTCAATCATGTGTGACAGCTGACAATTAGAGTGAAACATTTGTACTAAATTTAGAGAATGATTGTTGTAGCTTGGAAACCAAATCATTACTGTCGTCTTCACAATATAGACCAGGGTAGAAACCTCTTAAAAAAAAAGTTAGGGTTCCGGTGCCAAATGGCAAAAAACGGAACCCTTATAGTGGGGTATCTATGGATAGGTGTTCAAAAATGATGTTGAGGTTTCTAAGATATTTTATTTCTAAACTGAATAGTTTGCGCGAGAGACACTTCCAAAGTAGAAAAATGTGTGTCCCCCCCCCTCTAACTTCTAAAATAAGAGAGTGATAAAACTAAAAAAATTATATGTTGTACATTACCATGTAAACTACCAACGAAAATTGGTTTGAACGAGATCTAGTTAGTAGTTTTTAGGGTTCCGTAGCCAAATGGCAAAAAACGGAACCCTTATAGATTCGTCAAGTCTGTCTGTCTGTCTGTCTGTCCGTCCGTATGTCACAGCCAATTATTTCCGAAACTATAAGAGCTATGCTGTTGAAATTTGGTCAGTCGATGTATTCTGTGAACCGCATTAAGATTTTTACATATAAATAGAAAAAAAACAATACATTTTGGGGGTCCCCATACTTGGAACTGAAACTCAAAATTTTTTTTTTCATCAAACCTATACGTGTGGGGTATCTATGGATAGGTGTTCAAAAATGATGTTGAGGTTTCTAACATCATTTTTTTCTAAACTGAATAGTTTGCGCGAGAGACACTTCCAAAGTGGAAAAATGTGTGTCCCCCCCCCTCTAACTTCTAAAATAAGAGAGTGATAAAACTAAAAAAAATATATGTTGTACATTACTATGCAAACTACCAACGAAAATTGGTTTGAACGAGATCTAGTGAGTAGTTTTTTTTAATACGTCATAAATCGTATACCGCAATTTACCTTTCATTCAATCAATACACTAGTATAAAAACATCGATGAAAGTTACAAGAACTACAACAACTTTTATATGATGTTACTTGCTGATACGGAACCCTTCATGGGCGAGTCCGACTCGCACTTGGCCGCTTTTTTTTTAATGTCTTAAAGCGTAAACAGCAATTTACCTTTCATTTAATCAACGAACTACAAGAACTTTTATATAATGTTACTTGTTGATACGGAACCCTTCATGGGCGAGTCCGACTCGCACTTGGCCTATTGCAAAAAGTGAACATAAATTATAGTAGGATGAAACCCATTGTAAAAGGAGGAGAATAGTACAAAAATTAAAGGAAAAATAAATTACGGGCGATCTGAGGTCGGGAAGGGGGAGAGGGGAGGGTTTAAGTTTAATAAAACATCTACAATACTTTCGAGAAAGTTGCAGAATCTTCTATAAAGTATATGCGTATATGCATATTTATTACTATTTTAAGATAATTTAACCCTTAATCGGATACGAGCTACTCGCGGCGATATGTTGGGATATTCGGTTAATTCTGGTTAATTATACTGTAATTATGATATGTAAATATAAAAATAAAAAATAAAATAACGGGGTCAGTATTTTTTTAAGGTGGCTAATATATGACCGTTGTCTGATAACGATTCCCAAATGTGGCAGCTATATGACCATTGTCTGAACAGGAAAATAAAACCATTTTGTGAGTGCAATTAATTATAGCAGCATCTAACAAAAAAAAGAGCAAACGCATCCAAACTTTCCTGGACTTTCGCCCTGTCGGTTAGGAAGACCGGTAATTGTCGAAATGATCTACCCCTCCCATATTCAATGTGAAATCTGCCATTGCTTTTGGGCAAAATATTTCGGCTTTAGAAACGTCTTATTGGTCCTCTTTATTTTTGTGACCTATGTTTATGTGATGATGTTAGAACGGTTACTTCCTTCGTGTCTAACCATTTCAAGTCGTCATCAGGTAGTACTGATAATCTTTCTCGAGGAGATGGAACAAATAGAAGTTCCACGTCATCTTCGGAATCAATATCGGACCAATTTTCCAAAATACTAAGGAGTGCAGCATCAGATAGTAGCCTACTTCATGAAATCTTGCCGTATAAAAGTAAACGATTATTCAATAACAATAAAAAAGGAAAATTATTTACACATATTGTCAAAATGTCCTACAACGATACTTCGTTATTTCAAACATTTACTTCTACTAACGTACAATGGTCATATATTAGCCACATACTTTATGAACATATTTTAGATATATTTTTTTCTGAAAGCAACTAATTGTATACACTCAACACCTAACAATATCATCAACTTTACAAATAAATAACTCGTATTTAACTACCGGATTTTTTCCAAACACAAATCAAATATTTATGAATAAATCACACATTACAGTGCAAAATTTATAAATCTTCGCGGGTTTTTGATTTTGACAGTCAATGACAAGCAATGTATTTTTTTTATTTTACCGCCACTACCAATATTCAAGAGTTTATTAATCGTTCTAGTAGTTATACAACAATAACCATAGGTTGCGTTCAAATTTTACTTTTTTTTCCAAAAATATATCGATCGATCGAATGTGGCATGTATTCTACCATTGTTTGATTAAGGGTTAATACCTGAGTGACCTATGAAAAATGTTTGGCTATTAAAAGGGCCACGAATGGGCCGGGGCCGGTTCAACCGAGGTAGTACTACCCTCGCACAGAAGACCATCCCAAAGTGACAGTATTGTCGCCTTTCATTGGCTAGTGAGAAACCAGAGGCCCGACGATGCAGGGGTGACAGTTATCGCGGTATGTGTGCGAGCGGTGAAATGCTAGTAGACTCGTATTGTGAGATCTGTCGGCCACGGAGACCGGTAGGTAACGGTGGTGCCGCTGGCCGCCCGCGGCATAGAGAGGGTCCAATCGCGGCTAACTACCCTGGGAAGCTGCCCCATCAGTTTGCGCATAATCTTAAGTGGCTCGTCGTGCCGGTTGGGGCCCGTGGAGTATTGTTCTCATCTTTGCGATAGATCCGCGCAGTACTTGCTTGACGCTCTCGATCGGTTGCAGAGGCGATCAGTCCGCATAATTGATAGCCCTGAAGCCACCGAGTTCCTTGAGCCTTTACAGTCGAGCGATGTTTACTTTATGGCAGTCCTCTATCGCCTTTACCATGGGAAGTGTTCTCTACTACCACCACTCTTGGGTTCTGCTTATGCTTTCTACCAGACTGAGAAGTCATTTTGGCAGCACTGTATGTTTAAAATAAAATGTGATCAAAAATTTAATTTTTAAGTAGACGACAGTCTGCGATAAGTAAGTCATCATTGGTGTGTTCTTAATTTGCCTAGAAATGCGTTAGTTGGTTGTCAGAGGAGTGTAAAAAGTCGATCTTTATCGGTTCTGGTTCAATATGAAGGATTTGGAAAATTGACTCTATAGAATTATGGAGTAATTGTGGTTCTTCTGCTAGTGTGATAGTAATTTAGGCTATTTTGAGAAAACTTCCCGTCAAACGAGTCATTGTTCTCAATGGTCTTAATTGCTGATAAACATAAGGGTAAAGGTGTAGGTAATATTACTAATAAAACAACAGATCCTTTGTAATATTATTACAGAAATGCTTTATTATAATTAATGTCTAAATAGATGGATCATCATATAAATGTTATCTAGTACAACCTACAAGCCGCGACGTTCAGAGCCGTGATAAGTCTAACCTCACTGCTCTCGACGTCTCGTCTTATTCCATCACATACGGGTTTTACAAATCATTTTGTTAACGTTTTTGTACAGCCATATACAATAATTTTATTTTCAATTACATCTAAACGTAAAAAATCTTGAGGTGTCGTAGGAAACTACGCTTCCTATAAAAATTAATTACACAGGGGGAATGAGGAGTAGCTACGCTTGTGACGTGCGACCGGCAAGGTAGACCTCGGGACTACAACTATCAGTACAGGACTTTACAATCATCACTATAACCTAACACACTACACTAAACATAAGCATCGCCCACTCGTAAGCGCTCGCTCCGAACATTTTCGGAGACTTATTAACTAAATAACTTAAATTAATTACATAAAAATATACAAAAATATCATTTTCACAAAATTATAATCGACGAACTATACACTCCGGCACTAAACAAGATAAGCTATGTACGATTTTTAACTTAAACGAGAGCTTGACTTGAAGAATAGTACAAAATAATAATAGAATAATCACGACTATAGTGTCGATTGTCCAGAACTGCCTGCGGCATCTCTTCATCGCTCTAGAAGATTCAAGGTCCCCTAGCCCAGCTAATAGTAAATCTACAACGAGCTAAAATTATGGAAACACCGGGGTTCGTCATAAACCGCCGCTTCCCTTCGATTCATAAATTACACGAGAATGAGAGACGTTCAAATATTTATACATAGATTCATACGAACAACGAATAATACTAGAACACTTAAGAGCTAGAAACGCAACGAACGCTACGCCGCGGTGACGCGACGGCCGAGCACCGAGTCGGCGTCGACGCTGTACAACTATTGTTACAGTATACCGTATATCGAATATAGTATATCGTATATCGTTCTGTACATCAGTCTGCCGCTACGTATGTACAGGCGCCGGCCGCCCGTCCCCCGCACTCCCCGCCCCTCCCTCCTACACTACCGGCGAGAGCGGGCCGACGGGCGGCGGGCGACGAAGCGACGAGCTCTATAGTTACAAATGTACAATCGCAAATATTCACAAATTTATAATAGGCGGGGCGATACCCGCGCCGTCGCATCAGCCTACACCCGCGGACGTTTAATACTTTACACAGACTACAGCACAGGGTTGGGCGGCGGCGGCCCAATGGGTCCCAGTTCCGGCGCCTTCATGAAGAACTTCTCCAATTTCGCGATAATGTGTTTCCCGTACGTGTACTTGCGCAACGAGCCGATGTGCGGCCGAATCTTGTGCATGAGCACCTTGCGCTGAGTAGGCTCCGCAACGTCAATCATCTTCTGTACCACGTAGTTCGCGTACTGGTCCTTCATCATGACGTGGAGAGCGCTGTAATCGAATAAACTTACATTCATTTGTACTCGTTTTATAAAAAAACGATAGGTAAAGCTCACATCCACTTCTGTAGTATTAATTAGGAAAACGTAAACAATCCATCCTTAACTAAAATATGCATTTCTATGGCAAACGAGTGTTGATCAACGACAAAAACTAATGAGATAGGCCTGCGTGAAGTTGAAATGAATTGTAAGATGGATATGTGGTGTGACTAGCATATACAAGGTAATGAATGACTAAATTATAGAATAAGTCTCTGAAGGGTAGGATGGATGGTAGAAAATGATGAGAAGAAATTGGTTATTCTGGTATTTATATATTGGGTATTATGGTAAGCCTAGCAAAGAAAGTTAGGTGCATGGAAGTTAATGAATATAACAATAGAGTATGAGTATTGTAAATATTTATTTACGCAATGCATCGCATAGAAAAAACTAACTGACGACTGATAGAGAACAATGATAAAATAATAGAAGAACAAAGATAAATGGCAAATTACAAAATGGAACAAAGATAAATGGCACGTACTACGTCATCATCATCATTAAAAGCTTTTGACATTTGATGCTATTAATGCATATAATAAAGGTTTACGCACTTGTCGTTAAAGCCGCAGAGTTCGTCGATGAGCAGACCGCGCTCGTTGCGCGTGGCGTGCGAGACACACTTCTCCACGACGTTGGATGCGAACTTGTGCTGCGACAGCTGCAGCACCTTGCCGCGCACGCCCGCCACCAGCCGCGAGCGGTCCTCGGCCGCGCCGTGCTCCAGCACGTGCTGCACCACGTAGTTGCCGTACTGGTCCTGCGCACGCACACACATACGCTTTCTCACTAATCGCTTTCTACCACTCATTTTAATTGATAAACTAAATCTACCGCCCGACGGGTAGCGCGGTATAAGTAAGTACACCGACGCACTGTCAGTGTGTCGTTTTTGTTGGCAGTACCTGTATGAGCTGGTCGGTGTGCGCGTGCAGTTCGCTGAGCACGGGCGCGGTCTGTTCGGGCGTGCAGTGCTCAAGGATGCGCTGTATGACGCGGCAACCGTAAGGATGAGTGGATAATGCATAAACTTGTCCCGCAAATGCGTTTATTATAAACTGCAGTGCCGTAGGTTCGACACATTCAATGCATTTTTGTACCTGAAAATATAAGAAAGATGCTTGTATAACTGATTGGAATTTACATATTATTATGAATTAATTTTGTTTTATACCATTGTCTTTACTTTTTAAAAACTTGTACGCAAGGATTCGAAAGATTCTGAGACATCTAAGAATCTAAACCAAAACAATTTCCGAGAGGTTGATATACGAAAAAAAGGTTTAATAAACTCAGTAATTATAAATAAGGTACTTACAACATGGTTGCCGTTTTGATCCTTCACACACTTAAGAACATGTCCATCGAGTTCTCGTACAACCTCTTGTTGCTGCTCGGCGGGTATGGACTCAAGCGCTTTTTGAATCACTCTACATCCGTACATTTGCAGAGCCAAATTTAACACATGCCCACGGACCTACAAATTAAAAAAAAAAAGTTGTGAATTGAGTTTTCGTCTAAAGTTAATGCAAAAGATACGCCATATTTTGTGTTGTGAATATTTAATGACCCAGGCGGCTTGTAGTAGTTGTAAAATAAGACTTTACCTTCTGTGCTAATGTCGTTTTCTGTTCCGTCGTTCCAAATTCAAAGAACTTTTGTATTACATAGTTTCCAAAAACATCTGTCATGAGACTATATGCGGCGCCAATAATTTCATTGAACACCATTTGCTTCTCTTGAACTGTAGCTCTTTCTAATTTTTGTTGGATGAATCTACAAAAAAAAACATTGATATTAAATACTGTATAATAATTTACACATTTTACTCAGGTAAACAAGCAGACGGGCTACTTGATGGCAAGTGCCAACCAACATTTACCACACCAGCAGACTCGAGACTTCAGTGCGTTGTCGTCTTTTATGTGGGGCCGCCTAAAATGGTGTGCTACAGCAGTACAGGATACATCAAGACATCTGGAGTATATTCTATTAACCCAGATCAAGTTTATTTGTAGGAATCCGATTTAAATAAGCTATATTGTTTTACCGACACCATGATCACCAACTCATTAACGAGCTATTTATGACGGTTATTGCAGATGGACGTAACACGTTTTTCAGTCAATGAACAGGTTTCGCCAAATCTTATTCTATTTGCGCATCTGTTTAGATAAATTCGTAGCTATTTGCGTAGCTGATATTTTGCATTGAAATAGTTGTGTATTTACCATTCTACAATTTACACCTATAGTTTGCACATAAACTTTTTTCTGTTTACACTAATGCGCTCTACATTTAACTCTAGAAACACTATATACACGATATATTTAGAGTCCGAGACGTGAAGTGTTCACATATTACTTACAATTTATAATGTTATAGATTTTAAATATGTTTAGAACAGTTGGGTTTATTCTTACCTTGAGCCGTGTTGGTCTTGTGAAAATTCTACAATGTGGTTGGCGAGTTCGCGTAATTGTAAGTTGGGGAAACGGTTGTTGCGGAAGTCTTCAAGAAGACGGCTGCGACCAGCGGGCGGTTTGTCGCCCACTAGCGCACCCACACTAACGCCACCAACACCGACCCCGCCCACGCCCACTCCACCACCCACAAGCTCTGAAACAAACACGCAACATTACAGAACGCATTCGGCCAGTTTGAACTTCATCAATTCCTAGCAGTGTAGCAAACACTCAGCACACAATAGACAACGATCTATTCGTTAAATGTAAACCAGATGTGTTGAGTGCTATAACACAGCCGTATGAACCAAATCAATACCGGCGTACTAAATCGATAAACAAAATAAAGTTGACTAAATTTGCTAAGATTATTTTTGGTTAATTAATTCGCCTTATGTGAAAGGTGGAAAAAAACTAGTGCGAGCTATACTCTATTCCAATTACGAAGTCCCATTTAACAGATATGTTATGTTGATTGTGTGTGTAAATTAATTGTCTAAATTATTTATATTAGATTGATTGTGTATTTTTTAATGATGATTTACGACCATGAACAAATTGATAATTATTATTTCAAATTATGCGAAACGTGAAGATTTACGTTCTAAGAACTGTCAAAGGGGGCTTCATAATTGGAATAGAGTATAAGATGGCACCTGACTCAAATGACAGACTTTAAAGTACAGCATACAATTTTTTTAAAGTTTATTGATATGTTGATATAACGCCTCTCGATATTTTTCTGTGGGGCTACTTAAAAACGAAGTCTACAATAAAAATACAACATTATTCAGGAGCTAAAAGATGCACAAACAAAGATTTTAAATGATACCTATCCAAGAAAATTATCGGCTGCTACTAGCTCAGTATAAAAATGAGTGAACTTATGTATTCGTGAAAACGGCGGTCGTTTTGAGAAATTTATTTTGTAGATCACCTAAATGTATGTTTGTCTGTGTCTAAAATACATATTAAAATAATTTATTTCCGTACAAATGTATGAGAAAAGGTTTTTTGCGATTTCTGACATTTCTAGTACTCAACCTCAGTCGGTCCAGTAGAGGCTTTTGATCCTTATAAGAAACAGGAACGATTGGCATCAAAAAAAGTTTTTGTTTAAATTTAAGATTTTCTTGCTGGCTGTACATTTTTTTCAAAAATCTGTAAATGCAGTTCAGAATATCTTAAAAAATTATGGATAGTCTCCTAAAAGCGTTTTCCTGTAACTATAACGGTTAAGGTACCTACCCTTACTGTCCCGTCTCAAAAATTCAGCCTGTATATAAAAATGAATCCCTATTTCCCTTGGTCATGCCATCACGCGTGAACGGCTGGACCGATTTCGCTTATTCTTTTTTTATAATATTCCTTGAAGTACGAGGATGGTTCTTAGGAAAAAAATATCTGGTAAGTTTAATTAGAGGGGGTCGAGAATACAAAACAATTGAGTGACGTTGAATCGACTGTTACGGCCCATTCACGACCTTTCCGCTGTGAGCGGCAGCTAAGAGCGAAACGCCGAGCGGTCATATCAAAAGTATAGAAATGTACGAGGCACGCCACGAGTCGCCGCTCATAGCGAAAAAGCTAGCGGTTTTTGCCGAGCGAATTGCTACAGCGGCGAGCGGTATGGAGAGCGGCGGGAACAAAGGCACAAGTTCGTATGTGCGACGCCACGAAACAGAGCGGCGTGGACAGACAGCGGTTTAGGAGTGACGGACTCAGCGGCGTTAAATAAAATCAAAAAATTTTAGACGATTTTATGGCGGTAATGGATACCGAGGCTTTTATAACAGAAATTTTAAATAGACCGCCTATATGGATGTCAAAATATCCCCAACATAAATATAAAAAGGTTGTGGGAAGAAATTAAACAATGTTTTCCGGAATATAATGGTACTTACGTTTAATTTAAATTGAAAACACAAAAACATAGAACCTAGGTACCTACCAAACGAAGCTACTGATATGTTGACAAAACTACTGGTATGTTTACGTAATGTAGGTGGATAGTTAACAAGTTTTAAAAGTTAATTTTTTTCTCTGTCAGTAGGTACCTAATTAGCAAAACAGTTTACATATCAGTAGTTTTGTCTGTAGATATAACTACACACGAAACTACTAGTATGTCTTATACGCAATGTAAGTAGTTGACAAGTTTTTAAAGTTCTTTCTCTCTGTAAGTACCTACTTAGCAAAACACTTGGAAACATCAGTTACTTCTTATAGGTAGGACCTTCGTATAGGTCACTAAATCCACCATCTAAATACCGATCTTTATTTAGTTCGTGCACTCATTCTATCATATTTTTTTAAAAAAAAGTTGTTTCTAAACAGACAGGGGATAATTTTTATAACGCCATGATTTTTAACACGTTTCGACTACCTAAATACGTCCACCGTCGCCGCTGCAACTAACCGCTACTGAGGGTACGTGGCGTGACAAACTCAACGCTCACCGACGCCGCTCCGCTTTTCGCTAAGACCAAAACTCGTGGCCAGGCCGTTAGGCGGTACGAAGTTCGCGGGGTCAGTTAGTCACTAATAAAAAAAACCACATACATTTAATATCAATGAATATCAATCCCGCAAAAACACATGAAAACCTATTTGTTAGAATTATTGAATATGGGTGGTCAAATTCTATAAGAAAATGTTAAAAAATCCTATACAGTTTTTAGTCGCAGCCCTGAGTAATCAACATATTAGCTTTGGATAATTATTTGTTTTCAAGTTTGTTCTGAGATACCGTTAAGTGGTATTTATGGAGGATCGGGTTTTTTGTTACAATCAACACGTAACAATTATCAACATAAACTCCACTAAAATGAGTTAAAATAATAGTTATCAAACAAACAAATTACTATTTAATTCATTGCAACAGCGGTGGTAACGCAGTGGTGGTAATTCCAAAATAAAATATAACTTCTTATGATTCGTAGTTAAATAAAGTAACTAAAATAGCATGAAAAATAACGATTTAATACAAATTAATACGAGTATAATAATCATATTAAAAATTAAAAAAAAAACAATACTTTTTATGATGTGTATTGATGAATAGGTTTAGTATTTACTGCTACAATAGCCATTGTATTTATACTAACTTAATATTTATTATAATAATTAATCGCCAGATTTAATTAATAACAATAATAAATAGCACCAAACAAATAAGTCTCAAATTGGAAAGATTCGTGCAACGGTAATAGTGACGCTAACGCCACGCGCACGACCACAAAGATGCGTCACGCGGGGGAACAGCATCAGGTTTCATTTTGAGCCAGGTGCCATCTTAGCTCGCACGAGTTATAAATATGCATTTGCCTTGATTGTTAGAAATGTATTCAAAGAGGTGTAAATATCCGTTGTCAATTTCATCCTAATCGGTTCAGTGGGTAAAGCCGTAAAAAGCCGTGAGCGGCAGCTAAGAGCGAAACGCCGAGCGGTAATATCAAAAGTATAAAAATGTACGAGGCACGTCACGAGTCACCGCTCATAGCGAAAAAGCTAGCGGTTTTTGCCGAGCGAATTGCTACAGCGGCGAGCGGTGTGGAGAGCGGCAGGAACAAAGGCACAAGTTAGTATGTGCGACGCCACGAAACAGAGCGGCGTGGACAGCGGTGCAGGAGTGACGGACTCAGCGGCGTTAATAAGAACAAAACATTTTAGACGATTTTATTACGGTAATGGATACCGAGGCTTTTATAACAGATATTTTAAATAGACCGCCTATATGGATGTCAAAATATCCCCAACATAAATATAAAAAGGTTGTGGGAAGAAATTAAACAATGATTTCCGGAATATAATGGTACTTACGTTTAATTTAAATTGAAAACACAAAAACATAGAACCTAGGTACCTACCAAACGAAGCTACTGATGTGTTGACAAAACTAATGGTATAACTCGTGCGACCTAAGATGGCACCTGACTCAAATGTCAGTCGTTTGAAGTACTGAGTGCAAGAAAAATATAATTTATTCTAGTTATTTTAAATTTCAACAATTATTTTGCTTCAAGTAGTTTCTCATAACATACTACTTTATCTTATGTGGTACTTTACTACCTGTGTTAAGAAAATACATATGCATACCAATAGGAAGCAGGCTTCATTCATTATTTACCCGAATACATTCTTCGTGTAGTGATTTAAATAATATTAGGTAATACCTAATATCATTTTAAATGAAATTATAAACTGAAATATGGTTATGAAATACAAGTTTAAATCATCATGATAAGCATTTTAATCGAAGTCTCTAAATATCATGTGTATATGGATATTCTTTATTTTAAACTATTGCGTCTCATAGTCGTCATGCTGGTTTTTTTTCGTGTGACCTTTCTTAAAACAATTGTGTTATCCAGACGAATCTAATGATATATTAATAAAATAAATTCGTGGAGTGATTTATATGATATTAGGTAATACCTAATAAACTAAAATTATTATGGAAAGATTCGTGCAAAGGTAATAGTGATGCTAACGCTACTCGCAAGATGACAGAGGGGTATTACGCGGGGGAACGGTATCATGTTTCGTTTTGAGCTAGGTGTCATCTTAGCTCGCACGAGTTATATGTTTACGTAATGTAGGTGGATAGTTGAGAAGTTTTAAAAGTTAATTTTTTTCTCTGTCAGTAGGTACCTAATTAGCAAAACAGTAAACATATCAGTAGTTTTGCCTGTAGATATAACTACACACGAAACTACTAGTATGTCTTATACGCAATGTAAGTAGTTGACAAGTTTTTAAAGTTATTTCTCTCTGTAAGTACCTACTTAGCAAAACACTTGGAAACATCAGTTACTTCTTTTAGGTAGCAAGTTCGTATAGTTCACTAAATTGCCATTTAAGTACCTATCTTTATTTTTAAAAATGTTTGTTGTTTCTAAACAGAGAAGAGATAATTTTGATAACGCCATGATTTTTCACACGTTATGACTACCTAAATACGTCCACCGTGGCCGCTGCAACTAAGCGCTACTAGGGTTCGTGGCGTGCAAATCGCACCGCTCACCGAAGCCGCTCCGCTTTTCGCTAAGACCAAACTCGTGGCCAGGCCGTAACAGTCAAAGTTACTATCAAATTTATAATAATAATAGTATGGATAAAAATATTATGCACTTTAAGTTGACTAGTATTATTTTGTATCATTTACGTTATATTGTCGTCCGAAGGACACTGGTAAAAATTGTAACATTAATAAAAAGGAAAGCTGGAAACAGGATACGGCAATGGTGCGGATGGGATATAGTTAGATGCTGTGGAATTCCTGTAATTAGAATTGGCTGTTGCCAGAAGGTCCAGGCTCTCTTTACATATAAAAAATTCGAAACTATTTACAAGGGCTGAGAGTAATAATGGTGTACATTACACACCTGATATCGTGCCAACTCCACTAAGTTTGCTCAGGAGAGAAGATGAAGACCCAAACATTCCGTTCGATGTGAGACCCTGCGCTAAACTGCTCACATTTCTGAAACACAAACGTATAACTATTGAAGGAAATGGTAACTTTAACTAGTAAGCTACAAATGAAAGGATCAAGGCACATGCTCAAATGCCGGCAACGGCGCATCTGTACAAAATTAACGACTGTATATTAACAAAGTGAGCAAACAAATATTTACAATGTACAAAGTCGACCGCTCCGTGCGTCACCGTGCAACCCTCTCGCATCGCTTCTATTCTACTTTTCGCGACTATTATACTACATCCCTGTTTTCACATAGGTATTTATATTTTTATGTAGGGTGGGGTGGGTGTACCAGTAACAAACCGATTAAGCGACATTATGAAAGTAATTTTGATGTTGTTAGTTACTCAATTATTCCATCAAAAATCCATAGAATCATGTAGCTTATTCTTATTTTGTTATTAGCTGTTAAGTTCTTTTTATTAAATTTTTAAATTAATAGACATATTATTTTTGCAGCACGTTTCACTAATTTGGTTGTAAAAGTCTGACTGTGGCATTGCGTCTGTAAAAATGTAGGTGATCAATTACTCGAACATACTCTTAGTATAGCTATTGCCAGTAATAAACCACTGGTTTACAACTGGGAAATTGTGGATATTTCAAGTTTTTTCTATAATAATCAATTGCAGCATATTGAGTAAACATAAATCAATCTAAACGAAAAAATAAATAAATGATCAATATGCTGCCAAATGGAATAATACTGGAAAATCATTATTATTATTTTTCATTAGTTTTTTTTTTTACCAATAACACCTAGCATTTTGTAATGAAATAATACGTATTATTATTGCTTTACACATCATATTATTCAGTTCATTGGAGAATAAGTTACAACCAAAGATTTAAAAATATTAAAAAACTTACCGTCGATATCTCGCATAATAAAATGGCCGCCCGGAACGAAGTGAACAATTAATGTTTCGGATAAGTTTTAACTGACGTAAACGTTTACGTGTTTAGCGATTTTATTTATAATTAAATAATTGATATAAATACGACAGTTCTATCAAACGTAAAAAAAGGGGCGGGAAAATCGACTGAAGCTTAATATTTGTATTTGAAGTTAGAAATGGTGTACACTACTGGTTCCTGGTGTGGCACTGGTGCGCCCACCCTACTCGTATCGATCCTGCTTCGATTCGAGAATAAGTGATTTACTAATTCAAATTTACTTTCTTACAAGTAGATTAACTGAAACAACATAAATAAATGCTTTAAATGATCTGCTCTCATGTAGAATGTTTGAACTAGTTCCGAGAAGCAACGCACGGAGTGTAGGCTCCAAGAGTGTGACGGGTGTGTGAGCACCTGTACTTGGCGGTCTCAGCGCCAGGCGCGGCCGACACTGGTCGTAGTCCCACGGGACCTAGGGCGCCAAGAGGAGGTGACAGCGGCGAAGGACCCCACTTGCGTGCTGCGTATTCTTGCAGAGCGGCAGCAGATCCTGCACCGAACTCCAGAGAATCACGTCGTGCTGCAGTGGCACCGCCTGTAACATGACATACCTCCGCGCTCCAGCTCCACCGTAGACACAGACACGCAAAACCGGTAACCGGTGCTGCGATTCTGTCAAATATTTTGGACCGCGACTCTAACATACAGAAGTTTAATAAACGCTTATATTACGTTTCCGCAAACGTACTGCTTTTTAGCATCACTGGATTTTAACCAAACAGTTTCTCATGTCATACGGTGAAAGTTTAGTAATACAAAATGATTAGTGAAAGACTAGTGATTAGTTTAAGTTAGACATGTTGTATCTACTATCGATTATTATTTTATAGGAACTATAGAGCACGAGTGACAGAGTTAGGTGCTATTTCTCAGTCGTTTAAAGTACATGATAACATAATATCAACATTACCTACAGATGTTATTTACACTACAGATAATTTAGAACTAAAATTTCAAAGTATCTACAAATAACTACTTTTTAAGTTAAAAACTACGTAAATATCAAAATACATCAAATATATAAATTTCAGCAAAAAAACACTGCAGCAGAGACCTGATGGATTCTCTCTCGGGTTAGGTGTATTTATACAAACACTTTTAAAAACGATTTTACTTATGCAATATATTTATTTTAATATTTAGCATTTTATTGAAAAATACAGTCAGTATGAACAATAGGGTTGTCATAATAAATTGACCTAAGCACTTTGTGTACAAATAATGTTCAAATTTGAAATTTAACATTACCTACCCACGCACGCACGCACACACACACACACAAAAACACACACACACACACACACACACACACACACACACACACACACACACACACACACACACACACACACACACACACACACACACACACATACACATTTATTATATCTTTTTTTAACCCGACAGCGGCAAAGTCAAAATGAAGGATAATATTTTGTTTGCATGTTCACCGTAACGTCTAACCTACTGAACCGATTTTAGTAAATGGAGGTGTCAATAGATTTGTAATAAGGCGACATTTATATAATATTTGGTGTTGTTTGATCCAGAATTTTTAACCCACATGATTATGTGAATCTGTTACTACATGATCTCTTTCTTTTCTTGCTTCTATTCTAGGTAAATAATTAACGCTATTATATGAATGATACGTTGGCTTTTTAAACTAGGAATATTTCGCGACAACATGATTATATGTTGAAAACCAATAAGAAATGTGGAAAAAATATAAAGGAGGAAAACTTGAAGATAACGCTACACCAAACTATCTGGATAACTTTGTATCCTTTCTAAGGGAAAAAGTCTATCCCCACAAAGACAAGTTCATGTAAGTCTGATGATAAAAATAACAAATAGGTGGTCTCGGTATTGGTCGATATTACAATTTTTATATTAAAAAAGAGTCAATCTGTATAAGTTTAATACATCTATTTACACGATATAAGATACACGTGAGTAAATATAGTGTAAATACATTTTTTTCTTACGTTCCACATATTCCTGTAACGTATATTTTCTATCTAAAAGCTAAGTTTAAATAATTAATGTTACACGAATTATATACACTAATCAAAAATGAATGTAACTATTAATAGCAATCCACAAAAAAAATAGTATGTATGTACAATTCTGATATATTGAAGCTAACGAAGTTATTAAAAATAATGTAAGTAGGTATATATTTTAGTAGTTACGTAAAGGCGAGGGTAAAAATTAAGGACGCCGTTAGTGTAGGTTAGACAAAACATGAAATTGGTTATTTATATACCTAAATTGGTTTTAGGTATATAAAAATAATATCAGTGTAGGATTTTTACACCTATTAGAAGTGAAGAACTGCAAATAAACTTTAAATTATTATTGATATACTCTCCTCCATATACTCTTAGCGCTGGTTCCCACTACGCCGGACCGGCAAATCTGCCGGAAACCGGACACCTGACAGAGTGGTTCACATTACACCGGAGCTTCGGACAGTCAAGTACTCAGCTCAGTTAAATTTGGACCTGTGCACACAATAGACGACTAAATCGTTGTGTTGTGGTGGTGGTATGTTAATGGAAGGCAAAATAAAAGAAAACATTGGGTACATCTTATTTTACGGGAAAGATTTTCACTTGGAACATTTAAAACATTAATAGGTGGACTTAGAAGTGACGAATCAAAGTTCTTCAATTATTTTCGAATGACAGCAACAACTTTTGACGATTTACTGGGACGACTTTCAATAGACATAATGCAGGCACCACACTTCGTTATGCGCTATTCGTTATGCAAGATATTCGCGCGCATACGGCGAAGTGTGGAGAGTATATTCGCCAATATTCGCTTTATTCGTAAGCTTTATTATCGAATACGCGTATCCGTCGACTTGTCGGTTTTTTGACACACTTCAAAGGACCCGAATAAGGCGAATACACGCATCGACTGCCCGCACTTCGGACGGGTAGTGAAGTGCCCTGTGCATAACTAACAACCATAGACTAAAGACAGTTTTTCAAATAGGTAAATCAAGTAAACGATTAAAATAATCTATCATTTGATCAAAATAATTAAACTTCATTTTGTTTCTGTAAATTTAATAAAATAAAAAGGGAATTAAAATAATATGTTTAGTTCGATCGTTGACCATTAAAAATGACAATGCCCTGTGAATAACTAACAACCATAGACTATAAAACACTTTTTGAAATACGATAAATCGATTAAACGAATAAATTATTCCATCATGTGATCAAAATAATTAGACTTCATATAATATAACTTCATATTGTTTCTCTAAATTTAATAAAATAAAAAGAATATTAAAATAATGTGTTTCGTTCGTTCGTATGGTTTCGTTTCGTTCACCATAAAAATGACAATGACCCATCTCTACAACACACATATTTGCCTTATTTGGCATACCAGTTCGAAGTGTGGTGGCATGTTTGTTGTTGGCGCGCATAACAAATATTCGGGCGAATACGGCGTAAACACATAACGAATAGCGCATAACGAAGTGTGGTGCCTGCTTAAGAAATACCTACAAGTTTCAGAGAGCCGAATGACGTGAGAGGAGCACAGGCGGGGCGACGGGAGCACAGGTGCTGCAAGCGGGGGAAGATACCGGCACAAACTCGTTCACATTGCTCCGGTCCGGTGTTTTTACCGGACGATCGTAGTAACAAAACGCACGGTAAAAATGACGGACTCGGCAAAAATGCCGCACCCGGGATAGTGTGAATAGCTTCATATAACTTGTACTGCCAGTAGCCCTTCCGGCAGTTTTACCGGCCCGGCAAATCTGCCGGTCCGGCGTAGTGGGAACCAGCGCTTACTTTATAGAATGTTAATAATATAGCTTCTGTTTCTAAGAATATAAATTAGACTATCTAGCAAGTTGGAATGTTGAACGCCATGCGCTAGCGTTGAACGTACTTAATACGTATTATTATGTAATAAATATGGATGCTTGTAAATTAACTTGTATATACATTGTTAGTGTTATGTTAACTCTGTTTCTTACTCTCACTGTTACAATTTTTTTATCAATCAGTCTCTAAAGTTTTTATCAATTTTTGTCGTCGAAATTAATAACTTCATTCTATCTTTTTTCTACCTTTTTAGTTTCGGTATTTAATGCAAAACAACAATTTTATTCTGCCCCATAGGATATGGAAGTGAATTACGCAAATCAAACGTTGAGTAATTTATCTACCACACTATTACAATTTCTATATAAAATTCGAATGACTATTGCATTGATTTGTAAGATTACTAAATAATTGTCGGGACCGCATGTGCAGACAAACTAGTAGGTATAGTTCTAAATGTTCAGTGGTGTCTTGTCCATCTTTTAAGAAGTAGAAAGTCGCTATATATAAATGTAAGGTAACTGGACAGAACTTGAAGTTCGGTGATATTTTGTGACTAAAAAATTTTGGTCGGATTCGCATTATCACTGAGGATGGCTTATATATTCTTAAGCAAATATGCACATAAATCCGGACCCTACGTATTACATACCTATTGACTAATTAAAAAAAATGGCCGTGTCTCGGTTTAGAATTCTAAAATACCCTATTCTATGCGTGGGCTGACACGCACTTGGAAATTTTTTTATAGAGTAGGTAATCATTTACTAAATCAAATTTTGTTGCAGTATATTTTAACATCAATTTCATACATCTACGTCATTTGTTAAATACAAATAATACAAGAGTGCATTATTTGCACCTGATCCAATTATTCAAATAACGCGTTATGTTAATTCTATGTTTAATTGTGAATTCCAATTTTTAAAAAAGTTGCAACAGTGAGCGTTAATGGTGTGTGGTATTTTTATTTGACTCACCAGGCTGTGGTTGCTGAGGCTGAGGTTGCGCATTAGTTGGTGGCGCTGCATTGGCGCCGGGATGCGCGGGTGCGGGAGGGTACTGGCGAGGCGCCAGCACGCCGCCTGGAGACACGAGCCTCAACGGAGTGCCGTTTCGTCCGCCCATGACTAACGAGCCAGGGTCGTAATAGGGTATCACATACTGCCCCTGGCCGTTAACCTGCTGGTCGCCTTGCTGCGGGGTTAGCGGGCGGCGAGGTTGCTGCGCCTGCTGTTGTGCTGGTTGAGCCACAAGACCAGGATACACTCCCCATGGAGCTGCTACGCCGTAATACGGTGGCACACCTGCTATTAGTGCACTCACATATGGCGCACCCTCTTGTCCAGCATTAATAACGTACGGTGCTTGTGAGAATGCTTGTTGCGCAGCTAGCTGTTGTTGTAGTTGAAATTGTTGCTGTTGTTGTTGTTGCAGAAGCTGTAACTGCGCTGCCGCCGCTTGTCCTCCTGCGGCTGCGGCTTGTTGAGACCGAAATAATTGCTAAAATGAAAGAAAAAAACAGTGATAAAATACGATAAGCACTATCTCCTATTGGAAAAATATTTCAAATCGTTAAATCAAAGTCAAAAATCGGTCCAGCCGTTCCATAGATTGGCCGGAACAAACAGACAGTCTCGATTGTTTAATAATTCCTTTTTTGAAGTACCGTGCATACCCCTTCATTCTATATAAAATATAGATACTTCAATTTTATTTATTTGTATAGATTATATCGATGCAAAAAGAAATTTTTAGAAAAAAAAATGTAATTAGCTATGTGACATGGAATAATAATGTCGATCATGTGGAAACGTAACCTACATTTAGAGAACCACAGACTGTAGTAGCACAAATTAATGATTGAGACTAGATCCCAACTGAATAAAACTAAAAACAGGTTCTATAAAAAGATAGGATTCTTCAGTTTTGATCTGAACTTTCAGTTCAAATTAAACTTGAGACTTATTTAGAAAATACATGCCCATAGTCTAATTTCTTACAGCTTAAAATCTTGATAAACTCATTTCATCTTTGTACATCTTAGAATTTTAACAAATAGTTCGGGTGTAAAAGACAGTCGGTGTAATTCATGATGAGGTTACGCATAACATGATTAAAAAAATTGGCCAAGCAACTGTGCATCGCATGGCGGTTTAATTAGTAGTGGAGCGTATCGTGTATTGTAGTTTCTTTTTTATCTGTCCGCATTGCCGTCCCAAGCAGCGCTCGAGGGCGACTCCTCGTGAAGTGCGCTAATTAACACAATCGTTTAAAAAGTTAATAACAGGCCCCACAGTGTCCGACGCACGTGCCAGTGCTTTTAGAGCAGTAGCCTCTTAATCTAACGTAATATTTCACTGCGTGAATAAAGTCAGCTTATAAAAAGGAAGAACTAGATTGCATAAATCTTCAAAAATATATCGGTGATATATTGTGTAGTGAAGAATATTTTGAATGAGATGAATCAGAAGCGGCGTGAATAAGTATCGGAGTGTAATGTCATGAGAAATGTGTGGACTTCGTCTACCTGTTGAGAGATTATTTGGCATCAGTCCATGGATTTATTCAAAACGTAGGAGCGTGGCGTTTCTAATGTATAAACACAGTAATAGTGGACTGGACGGCCAGAGTACGAGCACGCCACCGTGCCGCTGTGTCTGTCAGTATTCATCTCGTACTATGTGCAGGCATACGTTCTTATCACTTGGTGGATGTGGTATTCATTACGTCATTGCATGAAGTGATTCAAAATAATCGAGTAATATATGCAATGACTAACTTAAACATGTTAACTTCAAGTTCATAAATAAGACAGAACCAGGTTGGTTCTACTTTACTGTCACGACTGTTCAAACGTTTTAACGCTGATACGCAAACAGAGTCAACATGAGTTTAACATAAATAGTTTTAGTTGTGTAATTTGAAATATCTGCTTAAATAAAACGCTTATCCGATATATGAAAGTTGGCGTGAAGATACTCCGATTACTCTTTCAACGATAACCGATATAAACGTGGGCAGAACCGGGAGCAAAAGCTGTCAAGTACTGTCTAAATCATAAATTTCTTTTTTTCAAATGCTTTGACTATGTCGTCTTCTTTAGAATATAATGTATAAGTTTTAGATTATAAATAAATGATATGTTCAACACATGAAACAATTTGTGTCAACAAAAAATAAGTGTATGTATTTGCGATTACAACTTCATAGATTCCGGTATATGCCTACAGCATAAGATCAAAGATTGCTGCGATTTTAATTAAATTGCAACTTTAAAGTATATTTACAAGTCAAAACAGACGCCATCCAGTCATCATCCTAATTTTCATTACGGCAGTACATTACCAGAACCTATTTCATTAGCTAATTGACACCAAATGATTATCTGACATCGTAAACTTGGATGCGACATTGCTGGTGAAATTTAAAGTCTTATTAGTAGGGCGGGGGAATTGATCTCCTGGTGCGGGTAGATTCTGTGCTACGGAGATTAAATTTATCGAGACGGTGCAATTGAACAACGATTGTATCGTTGGGCATACAGCCTGTGTACGTGTGCAAAATGGACTACTAACTTGACCGCAACAAAATTAAGTCGCTCGGACTACTGTGAGACTAGAAGATAGCAATAAGGCACAGGCGGCAGTGAGGAAGCGTGTCGCATTCAATTAGATGTTCAGTAATCCGGTGGCGGCGAGCTTCGATACCAATTACGGGGTTATTAGTGACGGAACGCGCGGTCGTGCTCAGCTCAACCCGAACTGCCATGTGGTTTAAACAGCCACGTCACAACTCTTTGTGACGTGGCTGTTTAAAAATCAAGTAGCATGTCTATGCTACTTGATTTTTAGCAATTTACCACTGTTACACGTCATTACTAACAAACTAGAGCAATGCAATGTAACACGAAAATTACTCTTTAATGAAAATTTGCAATTCTAGTGGGGTATATTTAACATACACAATTATAAATGTATGTTGGACCTATTAATTGAAGCGATTCATCAACGTTACAGCGACATCGTGCTGAGTCACTTCGTGGTCATGGTGTGGCTATTTCGCTTAGGACGACAACCCTTAACTAAAGTTAGACGGACCTTTGCCGAGGCTCATAATTATTATTTATACGAAGATGACGAGGAAGAAGTCTCCCGCGAGAATAGCACGCTCCGCCCGGCGCCGACAAACAAATTACGCGACAAAGCAATCAATTGTAAGGACAAGAACGTAAGTTCATGGCTCTTCAATTGAACGCTACGTCAACAAGAAGCTTTTAGTGGCGTCGACGAGGTGCTACGTGCTTCATTCAAACCTAACACCTTTAATGTCTTCAACTGTTGTTTTCCAAACAGCCGAGAGCATCACAAATTGAGATAAAAGCGTTTTATTTTGTAACGAATTAGATTGTCGATCAAGTAGGTACAAAGGTAATTTGGAGGAAATCGGAAGCGACGGGATCGGGAGTCACAACGAGATTACAGGGATATCGTCGGTCGTGGCGAGCCCCGCTGCTACCGTTGTGATGTCTTTGTTAGCGTATCTTGCTCTAACGAGTTTATCTGCCCCGCGGGCTGCAGCCTATACAAGGTTCATTTTTTTTCTCGTCTCTAACAAAATTTTATCAATGCTTAGTATGTAGGTGAATTCACTAAAGTGCTGCTTTATGCCTCCAATGTAAATAATTTGAAAGCTTTTCATAAATAAATACTTATACTTAATTTCTGTTGTTAGAAAATTTAAGTTATGATAACCAAACACATTTTAAAATCACAAAATAAATGTCATCCATGCAAATATTATAAAGAGCACAGATTTGATTGTTTGTTTGAAATTAATAGGCTCGCAAACCTACTGGATTGGTTTGAAAAATTCTTTCACTATTGGAATCGAACCTTATTCCTGATAGATATAGGCCATTATAATGATTTCAAAAAGTTTAGGGATCAGTATGAAAACTTCGATAATGTAACCCATTGTGTTAAAAAAAACTATGAAAATAGAGCAAAGTGATGTAGGTACTACATTTTTATAGAGGACATAAATATGTCACAATAACTACTTTCATTTTAAAATATTCAATATTTACGTCCGAAAAAACTAAGGATAAGTATTAACACCTTGCCGTTATTTCCTATCCAATTAAATCATTAGGTATATTAAGTTCATATCATTTATCTGTAAATTACTATTTGCAATATTCAAATCTAACATACCATTCAAAGTTATCATGAGTTTAATATTTTACAAAATTTAAATTTAAGTAACAACGCGCGCGCTTTAAGTGACGACGGTTTTATCTACGTTGTGATTTATGTGTATCCATACATGTATCCTCTCAAGAGAGGGTTAAGGCCATACGTCCCCACGCTGGCCGAGTGCGGGTTGGGGACAGGCAAGACACGTTGTGGCTACGTAATCTTGCTGTTGGACGTTTTTAAGCCGCCCGAAGGCCTCCAACTAAGCTTCACGACTGCTATCTTATGATAACAACCGGGACCGACTGCTTAACGTGACCTCCGAATCACGGAAACGCTCATTACATATAATGCCACAAACGGTCACCCATCTAGGTCCGACCGCGCCGTCGTTACTTACCCTTGGTGATTGTTTCCAATCACCTAAGGCCACTCGGCTATGAGCGCTTCTCACTCGGCTATACATCTATCATAACTCCCAAATGGACGACTTTAAATGATTGTTTTGTCAAAAACAGACTTAATTGACTGTTTTAGGCATGGACAGTCTGCCAAGAGTGTGTTATAATTTACACATTTTTTTTTGTTAAATACCTAACAGAGCGGAGCCGGGGCGGGCGGCTAATTGTCTATATTTTTGTTTAGTTATGTTTTAGTTTTCCATATGTATTGTGTAGCCATTATTTCAGTAACCATGTGAATTCGTAATGCGTATTTATTTATTAGCTCTCAACACTAGTCAGTTAGTTATTATTATGTATCTGAAGTGTTTTGAGGTTTGTGAGTAGAAGTTGGAAAAACAAACTCAATTTTAATACTGATTACTTAGTTGATTGAATACCTACACGAAATAGCGCTTTCAGATTTTCAGCGAAAAGGTGGCAAAGGGCGAGGGCGTGGCAGGACTGGGCGGAGCATCGCCACGCCCACACTGGCACGCCCTACCCGAAATTTCTCCTTGGTTTTTTAGTTATATTTATTATAAGATAAACTAATTATGGCACTATATAAAGGACGACAGGTAAAGTTGAGAAGTATGTAATGTTGGACCTTCCTTCTTTTATCAGAGAACATAAATATCATTAGTATTTTTTATGACATAGGATTATAATTTTTTTATAAATTATATTATTTGTATTAACCTTTCGTAGAGAACATGGATAACATATTTTTTTTGTACCTAATATTTAAGTTCTTATTCTACGCCATTAAAAAACGCAATATCTAACGTCTAAATTTTGAAATGAGAAAGTTAATATACACATTTCAAATATTTATTTACGAACATAGATAATAATCGCTTATAGACTGTGGGTAGTGAAATAAATCTAACGTTAAAACTGCAGAGTTAATAAGGATGTGCTAAATGCATTAGGATATTAAAAGCTCTGACAAATAGATTTATAACAGTAACTAGGTATATACTGTTAGAAGCTATGAATGAATATCTATTTACCGCAAAGTGAAAGTGAGGTTTCCAATACTATTAAACTCTCTGAAGTCTCAGTTGTTTCGTGCAGTCTATCTAATGGTCGCGATATGTGATGTTGGGATGCTAGTTGATACATAAAACTATCTCATAATTGTTCATTTATATATCAAGGCAGTTAAACTAAAGAAAAGTCGTCTCAAAAACTGGCGTCAGATCTGTAAACTATAAAAAACAGTTGTTACTTTTGAATTTCAATTATTTTTGATTTACATCTGCCTATTGAAGTTTACACTTAAATAAAATTAATTAGTTAATACAGGAAGTAGGTAACAATTTTGTCTGTTTGTCTACTTTTATATTCTGTATAATATTAAGGAAAACTTCGATCACGACGTAAGTATATGTGCCTACTACATTTGCAACATGAACTAGTATTTATTGGTCACAGTGGTGACGGCGAGGGCCGGGTGCGGTCGGACGGTGCTTTTATCAAAATTAGCAGGCGCACCCGTGCTACGGCGCACCCCAATCGTAAAAAAACACCATCACGAGCTCGAAAGCGACGACGGCACTTGCGCCACACCTAGCTGTCATTTCATATCCAGTCACCCCATGACGTGTTTTTATTTGCTGACATATTTACCAAGGGTAGCTAAATAAATATTTTAAATCATTCAATGCCATATTACGTTGGCAATTTAAAGAATAATAGTATGAATGTGGGATTTCTTTTAACGGAAGACTCATTAAGTTAAACAACATGTCATTGTCATTCCTTAATTATACACAACCATAGCTTATACTGACTTTATTGTACGTCAAAATAATCTCGGTCACTAAGTTACCAACCAAGCTCTCACTAACTCTGTAACGGATAAAACAGATTTTGGCAAACTGCAAAATTATGTTAAATATTCTTCATAGACCAACTGCTAAAGTAAGTAAGACCTTGTGGATGAAAAAGGGTTTCGGATGGTTTTTTTTTTGTGTTATAGGAGACACATGCGTGACCGCTTTACGGCAACTTTCACTTCAATACCGGACCACCACAAAAGTGGTACAGTTGAGTGTGATGCACTTTCTTTTTAGTGAAATATATATATTTTTTTGCACAAGGGTAGAAAGTCGTTTAAAACTTCACTAGAAGTTGTCTTAGTAAATAACTTATTCCACCAACTAAGGTCAGTGTTGCAATAATAGCTTTATCCTAGTTTCAGGTGAACAATAGCCGTTAGTTGATCTGAATGGTAATGGTCCTAAATCAATGACCGAAATGCACGTGTGATAAGTCGGTCATGTAACGAGGTAAGTCTTACACTATACTTATACATTGATTACATCGTAATATATATGCGTAGCGATTCACCGAGCCGCATTCCGCCTTTTATCTACTAGCCTAAACAAGTTAATAAAATCATGATTGCATAAAGTGCAATTTCATTTCTTTCTTAAAAATAATTAATGTATATTATTATCTTGGCAGAAATCCCAAAGCATTTGTTGGTAAGGGATACGATAACTACGAGGTAGATATAGTAGAATAGTTAGTCATTTTAGTGTTAAGGTGAAAATACTTTTATCGGACTATTATTTAATAATTAATACAGAGATTATGTTTAACAGTTTGGTATTTGTAACAAAAAGAAATTAAAAACGGCATAATAGTAACTATATGTAAACAGAAGGAAACGAAAAATTAAGGATGCGAAAGTGGTGAAAATGTGAATATATTACACGGCAACGTAATCACACGCACGCAAGAAACGGGAGGTGGCTTAGACCGGTGCCCGAATAACGTTACTAAAACCAATAATTCACCGTTACACACTTTAATTTTGAGCAATTCTCCAAAAGGAATATATTACTTATGAAAATCCATAATACAATAAAGTAGCTACGAAAAATGTTCTGGTTACTTTGTTTTAAGGAAAGAAATACATAAATAAATATTATGTGTCACCATAACCCAGGTAGTTATTTTATAGGTTACATCGAATGGTATATTGCCAGGTCCGTATTTGATGATATGGACATAGGCGGGTAACAAGCCTATGTAATGAAGTGGCGCGTTAGGACATGGGGTCGCACGTCCGCTCCAATTTCTCGCTAACTGAACCCTTAACACAACGACCTCCGGGCTTTTACTGCAACCCCGAGCCAGGATTACGGCGCATATATCTTAAACTTATTCGGTATGCGATAGGTATACCTACCTGGTTTATCTTAGCCAACCTTACTTATTATTTTACATATATCAGATATCTAGAGAACAGAATGTGTGCTCTAAAATTATGCTATGCATTATAAATATCAAAAAACTCCTTTATTTGTTTGCTAGAAATAACAATTTTTTGCGAAGATTTTAAAATAGCTAGCTCATTTTCAGAAAATAAACGAAAAGAGAATAAGCAAAGTCAATCTAATTATACCGCTTGACGTGGTAGAGGGACAGCGAAATAGCTTCCTTAATTCTTCTGTTGTTACCGTAAGAAAACTTCTATTTTAGAAATGATTAAGCAAAAACCTGTCTAATAGCTTATCAAATACTAAATTGACGTTAAAAGAGGATTGTAAACTAATTTAACTTATAAAATACAAAACAAAGCTTTTCACAATTAGTTTAGGCTAATTATTAAATAGTTTTGGAAAGATAACTTTTTTGTCTATTTAATTAATTATCGTTTAACCGTATAACCGAACTTTATTCTTTCTACAACAGCATTGCTACTTTTTGGTTGGATTCAAACGCATTTCATAAGTTAACTTGCATTAATATTTATGGTTTTAGAGATGATTCTATCAGTAAAAAAACAATAAACTTTAATACAGATTAAAAAGTTAATTACATCTCTTGTATTTGCAATATTCAAAGCGTCGTGGGGAAGTAACAGTGAAACAAAAAATCTTTTACCGTGTTTAGTCAACAAGCGGATACTATAGTACGACAACCTCTAACGGTATTTTGATCCAAATTTGTTGGGTTGGTAAAATTCTTAGTCGAATGTTCTTTAAAATGCAATTTACTTCCTCTTTTTATAGTAAATGATATCAGAAGAAAATCTTACATTCAATAGCATAATTTATTATGTTATTATTAATTGTGACATATAAATTACTTCGGTTATTCTAGAGTCACATACGTCATAATTTGTTAGGACCTAGAAACACTAGCAATTTACAATTACGTTCACTTAACATGTGTTTTTGTTTTATTACAATCGTATAAAGCAAACACGTTTTTTTAAATACTTTGAATTGTATAATATAAATTGAGCACATATAGGCAGGGGCTAGACAAGATATGACATGGAAAAAGATGCGAAGGCTGAGGTGAATGTACGCATGAACTGTGCCACACGCCGGAGAAATACTTCGGAGTGGATACCGTTAGTGGAACGCGGTCAAGCCGGCAGCAGCGGTACCCGTGTCCAACACCGCCTCTTCGCCACCTCACCATCATATTCATTCGGTTATAACCTACATACACACATTGTGCGTAAACAAAAGAATTTGCAGCATAAATTGTATAAACCTCCTTTTTAAGGAGAGGCTATGATCAGCGGCGAACTATCAAGCTGATGATTGTTTAATCACAGAGTACATACGTCATTGTGACACGGCTTATATTCAGGAAAAGCATCACATTCAAATTCCTGAATTCTTACTTCCAGAACTTATAGTAAAACTAGAGAAGCCGGATTGAGGGACGTGACGGCAGGGGAGAAGCTTGTCTTAGAGCGTGGTAATCGGAGCGTTTCTAATACCCACGCTTTGACTCAGTTTCACCGCACGCTTCTTGCCTCCATTCTTATTTATTCGTTTTGCGAAACTGTTTGAAATATGATAACGTTCATTCGATTGCCGAGCTGCTCTAGGTTCTCACGAAACTTCACACGAAGTTCTTATAGTCGGTTCAGTTAGCTATTGAATTCCAGTGATTACTGCTAACGGTTCAACAGTAGGCAGATATCAGTTTACAGAAGCTAGAGTACTATGGGTGTTCATTGCGAAAAAACAATGAAAAAAAAAATCCCATTATAATAATGAGGATCTAAAAACGCGTATAAATGAATATTTTTTAAATAATTACGATGGTTGCGGCAGGTGAGGCGCGAACTACAAGCGCGATGCGGCGAGAGTAACAATTTGCATCACAAATGCGGGTGGCAGCCGCGATGCGCCGCGACGCGCCACTGGCCCTGCGCCCAGTCAGTGCCAGTGGTGGCGAATCACCGCCCGCACCAGACAATATCACAATCAACACCGCGTGGACGCTTTTTGGATCCCATGTGATTGTCGATTGTGGACCACGATAATCATTAAGATGGAATGCATTTCAGTGCAGAAATTTCTAATTTATTAGGTGCAAAAATGACTCTACTCTGCCTATGGAAAGCATGAGTAGAACCAGAGATAGACAAGAAATCCATACATAGTTTCCTTTCGATTACGGACGTCATATATCTAAATAATTTTATGAAATGAATGTTTATTATTTATTTAAACTTGCACATGTTGTACAAAGGCGGACTTAATGCCATAAGGCATTCTCTGCCAGTCAACCTTCAGGCGATGTAGAAATGTATTTTCAATACATTTATGCTTTTCTTTATATTTTGTGAGTAACACCGTAATTCAATGTTATACCTATGCAATTTATGCGTTGTGATTTCATAAAAGAAAATAAAGCATTATGTCGGTGACAATGAAATGTAGTCTGAAGCCTAACATCTAAATCTGTACTTGGATTCGCGAAAAGGCTCTAAACGAGTAAAAGCGTCCAAGTTGAAAGGCGGTGAATTAATAACGAACTTCTCCCGCGACGCGTGATGACGGCCAACACGAGTAAGCGCATTAGATGCCAACATCAAAAATTTGCAAAATCTCTAAGTTAATTATTGTTTCATACTTTTTTCATACAGCAAGAAAGTGAAATTATTAAAAAATCAACAAGAAGAAACTTTTTACTTAATGTTTTTATATTTAAAAGTATGACAAGAAACGGTAAAATACTGATGCAAATTATTTGTGTCGATTTCACCAAGACTACGGTTAATTAAAAAAGAAAGGACGTCAAGTTGCCGTTATGTTTCTAAAGCTAAATGAATTTAACATAAAAATGGTGTAACAATCGGAATTAGAAGAGAACTTGATATTGCATTAGTGTGTCAATAATCTCTTAAAACATGCAAGATGGGAACAGAGAAATAGAAACGCTAGTTCGGTTCTGACAAATAGAGTCAATTTATTAAATTGTAAGTCAGAGATTCTGCGTTGAAATATGAGGACTATTTGAAATAAACGATGCAATCACTGGCGGATTTAAGAGATTCTTTTTACCTTGCTGTCTTGATTTTTACCCTTTTACTAATAGCGGTAAACCCTCGTTAAAATAGGATTGATGTCGGAAATATAGTAGAGTTTAAAGAAGTTATTTGAATTCATAGAGAAATTTTCAAAGAATGGCCTGATGGTATTTTTCCACCTTCTTCACGTCATAAAAATAAACGATTGTTCTATATAGCAACGAGTACATTTGCGAAGACTTGTTCAATATTGAAATAAATCTCAGGCGGAATGACTCTGTTCAAAATTAACCAGGGTGTCGTATAGAGCGTTAGCTTGGGAGGAACGGGCGGTAAAGCGGCTCTTAATTAAATCAAGAGACACGTCTCGTCGCAGGTTACCTCAATCACACGACCCCAATAAACCCATGTACGAAACGAATATGTATTTTATGTCATGTCAAATTACTTAAGAAAATATATAAACAATAGGTACGGTTCCTTCGACAAACTGTTGTGTTCGTTGCAAATATAGACAATGGAATCTCGTGGAATATTTTAAACAATTTTTTTTATTTAAAATAAAATAAACTAAAATCTCAGGCTTAAAACGAAATGTTCTATGTATCTATTTGTTATAGGCAGTACGTGATAAGTACATTACGATAACTGGAATAAGTTCTGATGTACTATTATAGGTACAAGAATTGATAAACTTTTTCGTTGAATTAAGTACTTAGTTCACGGTATAAACAAAAAAAATATTTGAGGGACAAATAATTAATTCTTATTATAGATCAACTGTATTATCTCAAAACATTCTGGATAATAAATAAGAAAATGGTAACAATTGCATGGTAGTTTTTTTATCACGAAGTATGAAACTCTGGAACTTATGAAGCGGTCAAGTGGACTGTGCCAGCGGTACCACCCTTTATTCCTATAACTGGCTTTCGACTAACCCCGCTCGCTCTCGGTTCTCGAGTCCCGGTCACGGCAATTAATTAACTGGCTAAACGGTATCGTGTTTTACATTCTGATATTTACGTTACTCTCCAGCGATAATGTCGCATGTATCGAGATGACAGCACCACGGCCACTCATATTAATTAATAAATAATCAGCTTGGCTTACCTCACTTAAAAATTAAAGAGTTTCATTATTGAGCTCGTTATCGTCACTAACGTTCCGTGCATACAGATTGCTAATTTAAATGAGGAAAGTAAAAAAGGTTAATTAGATACGTAGACCAGACATTAGTGTGTGTCAGTACAGTAGTAACAATAAGACGCTAACGTAAAGCAACAAATACGCGTGGCATACTAGCTTGAGTTGACATGAGAAAGCTACTTTACTACAAATTTAAAACTGTTTAGAGGCACTTATAGAGTTCCAAATTTTGAAGATTGATGGGTTGCTGCCTAACGATGATTTTAACATATCATAATAAACACAATGTGTGACACACATGAGATAATCTCAAGCAAAGTAAAAGAAGAACATTATGGTGTCGTAACAGCTGGCAGTGGTTGTTACTTAAATTAGTTAACAATGACACATTTCGCTGGCAAACAAACAGAGAGGACTTCTAAATAGACCGCGCACGCTATTCTCGATCTGCTGGCGTCACACGACACACCGGTGCTGACTCACACACACCTCAAGGTGATACCTTACGGGACAACGATTACTATTAGTGGGATAAGGAACCACTTTCACAACTGCTTACAAACCATAGCGCAACACAAGCCATAGCGTCTTTTGAAGACACAAAACATTGTAAATTTATTATTTGGGGAGGTGAGGAGGTTTCTTCCAACATACTCATTTTAGAATTGCATACAAAAAACCTGTCCTGTCACTGTGAATACAGAAATAAATAATAAATATTTCAGACATCTTACACACAACGCCATCTAGTCCTAAACTAAGCAGAGCTTGTATTATAGGGTACTAGACAACTGATATAAATACAAAAAACATGTTTTTTTTTTGTAAATACATTCCTATTATAAATAGAAAAACACCCAAACTCAAAAACAAATATTTGTGGATCACACAAACATTTGGTCCGACCCGGGAATCGAACCCGAGACCTCTTGATCAGCAGCCGCATACGCTGACCACTAGACCAACAAGGCAGTCAAAAGTAACGATTAAAATAAATCGAAGGTTTCTAGAGTAGTGAAAGAGTCATTTTTACCCTGGGTAACCGGTTTTCGGTACATAACTACCGGCGGATACGATCGAAGTGATACTATGGACTTACACGAGACGGGTATGTAGTCTTTCGTTATTTTCACGGAATGAGATTACCGGTCAAAGTTTGGGCACCTTTGACCGAACTACAGTTTGTAAAGTCGCATGTAAATATAGTCATTTATGATGACCCCTCTGCCCGTTTACACCCTATAGTTTTAAGAAGTCGGAGTTTAATAACTTATCAGACCGATTTAACTAAAGTTTATTATGTGCGTTTTAATTATTATCAACGTAAATAGACGTAGTTTAGACTGTATTACTGCTAAAAGGTATTAGGTTATACAATGTTCTAAAGCAAACTTTTTAGCTAACAACCGTACTTGCTATGCAACAAAAATTTACAAAACAAAACCAATTTGAAGTTAAGGTATCATTGGCAACATTTTTCTGTATGTGTAAAACCGATACATCTAATGTAAATGAGTTAACAAGTTTGTTCGATAGTAAGGCAAACAGTAAGGTAACAAGCATGCATGCGCGTCGAACGCGGCCTACTTGCGTTACGCAACCGAATCGCGCTCAGCACCGACTCACACCAGGACGTTGATCTCGTGCTTGAACTTGAAACAGAACTTATTTTTACTAAAATAAGAAATATATTATCGTTCTTTTTTTAATTGACTACTTATATATAAATAGCTCATTGACACAATAAAAAACAGATCTGGTGGCAACAGCAGAGTCTGAACGAGTTGCAAAGATTCGACCCCGGCGTATTTGCTTATTATCCCTGATCCATTAGTATCAGCAATACCTCTCTTTCTAACGCCTATAAATTGCTTAGTTTTTATGTGTCAAGAACCCTATCACATGACAAAGACTAATTTGTACGGTAAAGCTATGTAATACTGCTTAAAACTAAATGCCATCTAAAGCGATCGTATAAGAGTATGCACAAGTTTGGTCCAGTTACAGCAAAACCATTTCGTTCCTGGGTACATAAGGTCATAGACCTTTGACTAGGTATATTCATCGCGACTGAGATTTTCATGAAAATAATTTTACAGCATATCAACGTAGCAAACGTTGGCCGGAAATTGTAGGAAATTGCAAGAGAAAATGAGTACGGCCGTTTGAGAGGTCCGGCTTTAGAGACGGGCATATAGAATCTTCCATGCATAGAATATTTGGAAATTATAATTACGTGTTTTAAAATAAGATATACTGCCTCAATCATACACTCCAAGAGACTACATAATATAATTAAGTTATTGATAATGTACAAATATTATCTTTAACAAAGAATTAAGGGTTCTTCATCAATCACAAGAACAAGAGGGTGCTTGCGGTCGCGACTTAGTCCAGCAAAACATTTCTTTGAATAATGAATGTAGTTAGGTATCATGGCCCGTAACTGGACGTGATATACGCCATCGTCGGCCGCATGCATAATTTCACTTATTTTATGTGGTTAATTGTCGAAAATGACCGCCAGTGAAATATATTAAAGCAAACCGACGCCGACACCGCTGGTGGTGGCTAATGTATTCCGTGGCCAGGGTACCTCGCCCGCCCTCGCCTTTAACGTCTTTGTGTTCTATATGTAGGTGGGTGGTAAAAGCATACAACCACAGTATAAAACCTTAGTTTTGTTACGAATTTTATAATTCACTCCAAGACTGAGATTGTAGAATTTATTTACTTATTCATTCAAAATCAACCACTGATAAATGTTCATGTTCACTTAACATGGTCTAATACAACAAAGATTTATCAAAGCAGTATTAGATTATATATATTACTAGCTGAATCCCGCGGTGTTACCCGCGATTATTAAAATTGCGACTATAATTTGAGATTTAAACTATCCTATCTCTCAAGTTAGATCGAACTGCACATGGTGTGCGAATTTTATTATAATCGGTTAAGTGGTTTAGAAGTCCATTGAGGACAAACATTGTGACACGAGATTTATATATATTAAGATAATATTAGAGAAGAAGATCAAACGCCTTTTAGAAGTAATTAAGGGTATTAAAATAATTATACAGTCATGAGTTGATGTTAATGCAATACGATTAGGTCTCATTTTATTTACATGCTATATCAGCCGAGAACATACATTTCTAGGGGATAGGTAGGTCGTCGTTTATTTGCACAATCGCGGTTATCCGTGTCTACAATGCGCTACATTACAATTTTTCAGAGCAGACACAAGCGACGGTGCATAACAAAAGAGCTAGGAAGTCGCAAATAAACGAGCTCTGCGGCGAACAAGTTGTATGTACACATACCATGCCTACGCCGTAGAATCGTAGACGCAAAGTACGCCCCGACACGTCATTTCAGCATTCGAAGGCATTGCTCGATTTCATTTCTTATATATCATTAAAGATAGTGGAAAAATTTATACCGTTATATTCTTGAGAGGGGTACCATGAATAACCCTTGATACACAAAGACTATCCAATTTGTGTAATGTAAGTTTCGGACGTGAAATGTAAACTCTCAAAAAGCTGCAAGGTAAGGTGGTTGGACAGAGTATCTCTACATTTAGCGCTTTCCGGCGCTACGATGAATACAGGGAGATCGGGTGGTGAGATATGGCCACTGGCGACCGCCCGACCGCGTTCGTCTGCGATAGACGCGCAATAGATGGACAGTGCGTAAAAGGCGGCCAAGTTGCAAAAGTGTCGATATCAAAACCATAGCCTGGCTCTGAACTCAGCGCAAAATCTATCAGCGCACCATATCAACTTAAGTTCCTGAATATCATAATATAGTTTAAGATCTCAAATATGTTAAGATATTCAGGAGCCTTATCATATATATAATATATATAATTTTAAGAGTAATTACGTCAAAACTTAAATCAATAATGTTTTCATCATTATTATTCAGCAGTAATAATAAAATAGAATTTAAAAACATAATGAACTAGTTAATTCAAAAATAAATATGAAATATTAGTTGTCCATGCATGTTTATTGTTTTATTGGAATATTATATAATCCTACTACTACATATTATAAACGCGAAATTTTGTGAATATGAATGTATGTCTGTTGCTCTTTCACGCAAAAACTACTGAACGGATTTCGATGATACTTCACAATAATAAAGTTTACATATCGGAATAACACAGGCCACTATTTACCACATTAATAGACCAACACGCGGGCGGAGCCGCGGGCAAAACCTAAGTATCTAATATATTCAAATCCTTGACAGCTAATTGTTTACAAGCTAATAGGCACATTATATTTTAATGCTGCGATAGGACCATAATTTAATAGTTACAAGTACGTTACAAATGATAAGACCTAGAACCAAGCAAATTGGCGGAGACAAAAAGACGATATTTACATAGCGCTTCTAGCCTACGACTGAGTTTAAAAAGTGGGTGATCTGTGTTCACTTCACTAAGATACTAAATACGTTTGAATGAATGAAATTATTACATTCACATTTAGATTTTAAAATGTATACTGATAAATAAAATATCTATAAATACACATTGTATGACACCTAAATATTTAAATATTTATGCAATATAGACCTATGTAGTATAATATACTACATAGGTCTATATTGCATTATATTATATTGCATATATTATATAAATAAATATTTCGGACATCTTACACACAACGCCATCTAGTCCCAAACTAAGCAGAGCTTGTATTATGGGTACTAGACAACTGATATAAATACACATACTTTTTTTTGTAAATACATATTATACATAGAAAATACCCAAACTCCGAAACAAATATTTGCGGATCACACAAAGTATTTGTCCGACCCGGGAATCGAACCCGAGACCTCTTGATCAGCAGTCGCATACGCCAACCACTGCGTCATCGAGGCAACGTGACGTGACTTTACATAAAATACTGTGTGTACGGTATTTACAAGAGTACTAGAACTTGCTTTTCGCAAAAACAGACTGAAACGCTTAATTTATCATCAGTTAGACACAGCTTCATATAACAAAGACAATATATAAAACAATTCCAAGTAAATTTAAATACATATTTAAACGCGAAATATCTTACTGTTACTCGTAGTAAGTTCGTTGTTGTAAATATATTATTTTTGTTTAATACCTAACTAAAGTAACTTTTTAGTATATTCGTAACATTTTATTACAGTCGTCGTGTCAATAAATGACCTATTGTGTTATGCCAAGTTCAAGTGCATCAAAAGACCTACATTATCTTGTAAGAACTTAAATACAGTAAGTGGGTTACTGTGAAAGCTTTGCTTCTATCATCAATCTTAATATATATAAATCTCGTGTCACAATGTTTGTCCTCAATGGACTTCTAAACCACTTAAGCGATTATAATAAAATTCGCACACCATGTGCAGTTCGATCTAACTTGAGAGATAGGATAGTTTAAATCTCAAATTATAGTCGCAATTTTAATTTATTGCTAATTATTGTCTGTTATTATTTGACAGTCACAATTATCTGTTAACTTCAAACGATTTTTTTTGTTAAATACATGTAAGACTCCGTGCGGAGTCGGAGTGGGCGGCTAGTGCAATTATAAATGTTCTAATATTCTACCTTATAAAAAACTAAGAACAACATTAAGAATCTTACAATTGACATAAAATACCGGTAGAGGCGATTGCGGGGTCACGTTCACACAAGCGGCTCTACCGGTTTAATATCGACCTAGAAATTCTATTGGTTACTTAATATACATTTGTAATTTAAACGGATAGAAAAGCAACTGTTTATCGCAAAGAGAAAACTGTTACTTTTCTCTAAATCTGTGCAAATTCTAAAGATTTCAATGACAAAAATAGTCATTAACGAATATCTGATGATTTAAGTGATTTAATGATATTTACAAAATAACAATGTATTTTTACTGTGGAAACTGAAACATTTGGAAAATGGACTATGTTGTAAACGAATTAAAAGCGCCTTTACAGAATTATTTTTTTTATTCAATTATATTATTTTTAATACTTATGTTTAATCGGTGTCCATAAAATTTAATACAGATAATAACTATTACTATTTAAATAATTGCATATTTTACTTTATATTCAATCGTATCGCATGTGGTTGTTTCCACATATAAACAACCACATCTTTGCGGTAAATAAACAATGACCAATAAGTAAGTGAATGAAAAAGAAAGTTTCTTACAATTTGTAGCTTGAGATCTTTTCCTGCAGCGGCAGCAGCAGTAACAGAGGTCGTCACTGGTGACAACCACTGGTGTAAGTTTATATACCGTTTTGGTAAAAGTTTTAGTGACACATCTGCCTGTGCATAAGCTCTCTCCAGACATGCCGCAGCCGCGCCGTCTAGCGCGAGCGCCGGCTCAATCAGAGCTCCACCGCCCTCTAACACTACCATAATAACAAAATATTGTCACTTGCAAGTTTCAAAACAACACTACACCTGAGTCACTTCACAATCGGCAAGCTCGGGTCGGCGCTACATGTCTCCCGCGAGGTACGTAGCGTTCGAGCAGCGAGAGTCGCGGAACTGACGCGCCGCGCACCTGCCGCCGTCGCGCCACCCGCGCCCCCTCTAGGACCGCCTACGGACTCGTCAACAAACACCGTTGCTGCAGCGGTCACTCGGTTTACAAAGCTTTCCAGACTTCCTTTGCTCACTTTGATTTAAAATAATTAAAAATCGGCACAGAGACTATCGGTTACCTTACATGAGAGTATGTTTAGTCCCTTATAATTATTATACTGTACTAGGGGAACCAAACCACTAACTACGTCTTTTTAATTTACTCAGTTCATTTCGTTCTAAGGGTTAACTATCCTATCTTAACAAAACAGCAATAACGCATTTTGAAAATTTTAATATAGAGGTTAAATAAATGGTTTCGTATTTCATCGTCAGCAACAACGTGACACGAGAAATCTACATAATAGATTAGGAAGATATCATACGGATTCACAATACAATAGTATTGATTTAAACCTATTGAATTACTATATAATCTATATATGAACAATTTAGGTTTACCTAGACATACAGCCTAGGACAATTAAATAAAATTTAAATTATCAGCTTTTCACCAACTGCGTATGAAAGTATATTATTTATACGGAATTTTATGGTTCGATACAGTATTTTAACTGGCAGAACGCTGATGTTATAAGGTATCGCGCCGCGGTTGTAAATAAACCCTGGGTAACATCGCGGGGCGCAGTTAGTCAAGTAATAAAACAATACAAAGCAAATCTTGAGCCACTGGTTATTAACCGAAGACAAAAGTGCCACCCCTGGATAATTAATTGAAATAAGTTTTCCATGCACGAGTAACACAAGGCGTCGTCGATTTCACACCACGTGACCAATTTTACAGCCCCTCCTTATTTCAATAATTCAAACGTTACGACTCTTAAACAATCAACACCGACTTTCAAACTCAACAATTAAAGTACTCTCAATAATTAAGGTTCTCCACGCCAGTTGCTAACAAAACCCTGTGGATAACTTTATAGTACATATAATATAATATATATAACTGTGATTCTGCAAATAACTTTCGTCAAGTAAAATATTAAAAGGAAAATGTCATCGAAGTGCGTGATTCAAACTAGAATCCAATTTATGAGACTGTCCCCAAGGGATATTCTGAAACAATGATAAAACTTCAGAAATATTTCGTTTTTATCAGTCCGAAGCGTCCATATGTGAGACTAAAATTAGTTTTACTGTTAGATATAGAAAACGTGAATGTTTAAAAAATTACATCATTATAAGACAACTAATGGAATAATTTACGTAAGTTATGGCAACGGAACATTTAATAAGTGGAGAGTACATGCCGCAGAAATTAATTTGCCATAAACACTGGTATTAATAGACGCAAGACAATAAGCCACCCCCAGTGAACTCCTAGTGCGCGACCTAATGTATTACAGCACGCGAGCAGCGTCGTCGTCGCACCCCCGACCTCCAAAACGTGGTTTTCATTTGCATATAATAGTTATAAACAAGATGATGTTAGAAAGCACTCATTGAAATATCAAACAAAAATAACCGTAACAAAAGTGTCAGGTGTACAAAAATAAACAAACAGTAGAAACAAAGTCGCAATGAAATTGGCATCATCAATTATTTCAAGATTCAAAGGATTGTAGGAAGTAATCCATCTCGACAGTAACTGTCATTCCAGCAGACGTAATTAACTTTCTTTCCTCAGCCATTTTAAATGAACTTTTAGACTTCTGACAAAATAAATAGACAATCGGATATGACACGACCCAGTGGGTACGCTATGCAGTTTTTACATCACATAATCAGAATGCATCAAAGAATATTCAGATATTTCTATATACTACCAATGCGTGAATACAAGATTGAATAAATTAATTAATATTTTGGAAATCTGTGACACAACATCATCTAGTTCCAAACTAAGCAGAGCTTACATTATGGGTACTAGACAACTGATTACATGACAACTGATACTAGACGACTGATAGAAAAATACTTTATTTTGGAAATATTATACATAGTAAACACCCAAATTACTTTTCAAATATTTGCGGATTACACAAATATTTAGTCCGACCCGGGAATCGAATCCGAGAACTCAAGCACAGCAGTCGCATACGCCACCACTGCGCCACCAAGGCAGTGATATAACTCAGTAGTAGTCATTATCTTCAACATTCAGTAACAACTTTGATACTAAATAGTGTAACGAAATAGATATAATTGATATACATACGTATAAACTATGCAATATATAGCCAAATTTTTACATGAGAAAACTAATTTCTATTAATTTTTGAAAACTGACAATTTTACTCGCAAGTTTTACTTGTGAAGCCTGAACAGTGATTTAACCCGATGTATTAAACGTGTTTCGGCGCGCGTTCGCGAACCTGTATGTGATATCAATAAAATCTTGATTACTTTATTTATAGAAAGAGTACACACCGATCTGAGATAATGGAATACATAACTTTTATACAATGTTATATAAAGCTTTTTTCTGGGTATTATTGTGTCGGTTTGTCTATAAACATATAAATTATTTATTACTAAGTCAACGCTACTACCACAGAATATATAATAGACGCGTATCGTGCGTAAGAGACAGCCCAACGGCATGCCTGCCCGGGTAGACAACGCCGGCCGACTATACCTAAACTGCAAGTAAATAAGATATCTACAATAGTTGACTGATAGGAATTAATTCCGCCATTGTACTTAAAGTGCATTATGAATAAATAAATATCTACCGAAATTGATACATAATTTGTGGTGCAGCCGTAACATTGGGCCTCCGGTCTCAAGCAGGCACCACACTTCGCTATGCGCTATTCGTTATGCGGGTTATTCGCGCGCATACGGCGAAGTGTGGAGAGTATATTCGTTTCGTTCACCATAAAAATGACAATGATACATCTCTACAACACACATATTTGCCTTATTTGACATACCAGTTCGAAGTGTGGATGGCATGTTTGTTGTTTGCGCGCAAGATAAGATAAGATAAGATTATAACTAATATTTGGGCGAATACGACGCAGACACATAACGAATAGCGCATAACGAAGTGTGGTGCCTGCATCACAGTCACCAACGAAATACGACAGCAAGAATACTGTCATTATTAGGATGGTCTTCTGTGCGAGGTTAGTACTGCCTCGGTCGAGCCGGCCCATTCGTGCTGAAATCAGCGTGGCTCTATTACCTACAGTGACAATGCAGTTGACGTCTTTGGTTTTCATCATAATAATAAAAATATTTCTTACAATTATTGTTCAACGGCTGAAACAGATAATTACACAACAAATTCACGGGCAGGTAGGTAGACACTTAGTTCTGTGTGGGCTCAATTATTCACATGACACGCCCCGCCCGCCACATCATCCGCTTGCTGCCAAATTAAAAGTAAATAACGAAATGAAAACAAGCGGCCCACGCCGCGAGGGACTCGCAAACCTTTTACCGCTGTCGAGTAAACAACTAGATACAGCTAAACACACTTTATCATTCTATCGGCTATCTATTTGCGAATGCAGATAAAATTGCTGAATGAGAAATATGCACTGTAGCACATAAATATATAAGCATAAACAATATACGAGTTTTTCATTATAAGATTAACAAATAAAATAAGATTTTTATTGTGCTATAGTGTTAATATAATAAACGGTATACGAAATATCCTATATACAAAATTCTCGTGTCACAATGTTCGTTCCCTTACTCCTCCGAAACTGCTCGACCGATTCTTATGAATTTTTTTAAGCATATTCAGGAGGTCTGAGAATCGGCTACTATCTATTTTTCATACCCCTATGACGCGAGCGGACCCGCGGGCATCAGCTAGTAATATATATATATAAGAAATTGTTCTTCTGCAGTCCCTTCATGGAATAGTTTCTTAGTAAACTTTCCTTTTAAATACCATTCATTGCAGAATTTTTGAATAATCTAGACAAGAATAGCAAATCATTGTATATTTTACTTTAGATGTTTAAATACACAATGTTAGTAAAAAAAAGTTTCCTACCAGCTAAACCAAAAGCATTCTCAACGGAGAGCAATTCCAAAGAACAATGAACTGGGATGAATGGTAGCGCCGAAGTAAAAAGTCTATTTACATCATATGCATATTTGTTATATAGAAGTGAGAACATAATAACACTACAGATACACTCACGTTATTCTATACTGTATGGAACGCATACAGAATACGAAGCAATAGGTAAATAATTAGTTAGTTAAACATTAATGTTAGTTTACCAGCAAACCTTTTGTAACGTGGTAAGCATTGGAAATATAGAGCTTAGAGAAATGTTTTGCACGAGATCATTAGTGAAAACATCAGGTCCTTGTGGGGGCTAGTAGAACGTGTAAGACAGGTGAGACAGTAACGAGCTGTTGTCTAGTCATAGTCAGGTGCGAGAACAACCCTTATAGCGAAAACTGTCACACACCAAATTATGTCAGGGGCTGTATCATTATTCGGGAATGACTGTATACAATAGCTGTAGGTTTTTTACAGATAAATATTTGGAACACACGATCATGTCAATAATGACATGTTTAAGCTTTTAAGGATGTACTAACAATTGTACGTATTTTATTATAATGGCTACTATATGGCACAGGTTTTAAATTAAAATCTTTATTATCTTTATTACTAAAGAACGACATATATGGAAAGAATGTAGGAAGTGATGGTTCTCAAGCAGCCAACAGCAAACGAAGCACAACAGCAAGTTGAATGCCCGAGGAATTAGCGGACCGTGTCATGTACGGCTTCGCACCTCACACATACTTAAAGTAAAACCAAGACGTCCAAACAATATATAATATGATAAGTCTATTCTGATCTTAACATTATATGATGATGATGAGAAACAATGCTTTGAGAAACTAGAAAGGAATATGCCTTCTACTTGGCACGACTAATGAATCTGGATTATTAACAATGAAACCGAGTCTATACCGACAATAAAGAGCATTTTAGCAGATTTATGTGACAAAGCGTTTTATACACAACAAAACCACCGATTTGAAAGAACAATTACGCGAGTCAAAGCAGGTATCTCGGAAAAGCGCGGCGAGTTATAACAAATCGCTAGCGTAACAAAAGAGGCTTTCTCGCGGCCATTACGACGGGATGTGCACAGAGAAAAGCGAGGCGCGAGTACTAGCAACGGTGGCACGGCGGGTGGCCGCCTACGATTAGCGTATGCGGCACAGGAGGCGGTGAACCCCAGGGACGAGCCCAATTTACGATTGCTGCAAAGAATATCTTCGACAAGGCATTTTTGCGAGCCGCTAGTGACCACTACCTTCTATTCGATATACCGGTATGGTTTCGAATTTTACTAAGAAAAGAAAACGATATTTATTTGTATCGATTGAATATATAAAATTTCACTGCGAATGCGAGGTAGTCAGGTCGGTGTGGTGTAACCGTAATAAGGGCCACCATAAAACGTTACATTAGGTAACAGCGGCTTCTGGGGCGGCTATAAATATCTCCGTTCGGAAGTAAGGCCAGTGTCCCGTGGGAGAACGACACATCGTGGAAACGGGTGGCTGTGGACGTGTTGGACGAATAAAAACATCTCTCTCACCTCGCGTGCTCTTGGAGTGAGTGAACGTGAGGCCTCAGCACTGCCAATCAATATCACTTAGCAATAACTGCGATCTCTCATATATGGACCATTATACTTTTATTGTAGGTATCGTGACACTGTAAATATGAATCAATTGAAATTCAGTCAAGCTAGTCATTTTGTACAGGTTACTTTGTTATAATAAATATGGTTTTCGTGATTTATCTTGTTTTGAATTCACGTGAAAATAACATTTTGTTTATCTATACAAATAAATAAATCTGTATGTAATGAACTAATGACAAATGAACAGTTTTTTATCTACTAAATGCATATCAAAGTATCTACAGTACTAACATAAAAAGGGTAATTTTTAACATTTTGCAAGCTACAGGAACTCTCTCAGGAACAGGGCTGGACCGATTTTGAAGGTGCTTTCACTGACAGAAAGCTGATTACATAAAGAGTAACTTAGCTAATCTTGTAGGGTTCCGTAGTTCTCGACTTGGTTTCGTTATGTCCGTCTGTCCGTCCTGGACTTACCGTCCAAACAGAGTGCTATAAGGATGAAACTTTCCATGAATATGTTTTTTTTTAATTACGTCGACAAATTACTAAAATAAAATCAGGAAAATTATTTTTATTTGGGGTACCCTTACACGTAAATTGAAGATGTTTTTTTTAACCGACTTCAAAAAAAAGGAGGAGGTTCTCAATTCGTCAGAATCTTTTTTTTTATGTATGTTCAGCGATAATTTCGTCGTTTATGAACCGATTTCAAAAATTATTTTTGCATTGGAATGGGCGTAGCTTACAGGTGGTCCCATCGTCACCTTATCGGGCTCTGATAATGGGATCCCAAGGAAATCGAGGGAACTCCTCAAATATTATAGGCACATTGTCGCGATTTGGGTACTCGGATTAGTTTTTCTTTGAAGTCGGTTTCTTTTTGTTAAAATTATGATAAAAACTGTGTGCCCCCCTCTCTCTAAAAGCTAAACGGCGAGCTCAAAAAACCTGAAGAAATCCGTGATGGTAGTCCATACATTGAACTTTAAAGGAAAACTATAGCTGCATTGACAACTTTTTTAGTTCAAGAGTTATAGGGGCCTAACCTGAAAAATGTACTCTCAAAAAACTTCGTACATAAAAAAAAACAACGATTACTTATTGGGCATGATTTGAATGCCAATGACCCACGTGCTATTGTGGGTGACCACGGGCCTTATTTTATGCGTGGCCTGACAAGCACATATCCCATTTCTTATTTTAGACTAGCTTCACTCCGCGGCGTTACTCACGAGTTACAACAATAACCGCGGGCAATATCGCGACACACACCTAGTCTAAAATAATAAAAAAACCATCTAATACTGTGTGCCATATGTTAATTAATTCAAGAAAACAATTTTATTAAGGTTAATGCACGACGTTTTCATTTAGTAGGCAAAAAGTATTACATATCACCTTCAGAATAGATGCAAAGGTATAAAAGACTGGTTTTGAGTGGCTTTCGCAAGAGAAACGATCTAAGTTTCACTGGTCGCTTGTCAGTGAAACTGAACTTGAATATCTCCCGCTAGCCAAGTACTTACGCTCATTCCAATTAAAATACATCTAAACTCATATACCATACCTATACAAATATATATAGATAACGCATTAGTAAAAAATTCTCAGAAAAATGTACGAACTAAGAAAGCTGAAATCTTTTGTTAGAATTATATATTTTGTGAATACAGGGGAGACACTTTAAAATTTTACAAAAGAAACAGTGCAAATGTTACAATTCGAATGTAAGTCATTAATAATTCTTGGAAGCCAACATTGTATACCGTTTCTACCCGGGTCAACACAATCCCAACAAGTTGAATAAGTCAAAATCATCAAATTACCTTAGTAAAGCAAGAATGCAAACAAGGGGAGACCATCAAATTGCTTGCGTTATTAGACGGACCTTAAAAGTTTAGGGCGGTCTTAGTTTACAGAGGTAAGCTCGAGGTTAGACTAGGTGAGTTTGTTTTGCGGTAATGTCAACACCACATGACCAAATAACTAACTAGCAGAGTGAACAAAGGGATTGGCTTATTTCTTTATGAGTTATATTTTAATAAGAGTTCATTTTCTTCAATAGATGTTTGATTAATAGTCGACATACTTGACATAGATGCATCAAATGTAACAGGGATACGGAGTCATGTTGGTTATATTAAGTCCCAAGCGAGACCCTGTTCACTCAGTTTGTGTCAATCAAATGTCACATTCAAATACGGCGTCGATTCACGGATATATGTATCTATCACACACTCCGAGAACACTTGCAACAAGCCAAATTGCTCATCACGGTGGTATATAAGTATAAAAAAATTGTTTAAGGTCTGCAATTGTTCAGGGTTTCATTTAAATTAGAAATGTAATTAAGTTTATTTTTGTTTTCATAACGTCTGACGCAACTTGGCTGAATAACAATCTGCGAGACGGGTAACTGAATTTTAAATAAAAGAGCGAGACGTCGAGGGTTGAGGGCGGCCGAGGCGGTCCCAAGTTTTGTCATTGTTTCTATATTGCGCAGGGCAATTAGCGCAACTTGGACTCGCCTCGACTCCACAACTGAACCAGCACCGGAGACTCGCTGTCGCCAATCAAATTACTACAAAACCGCTCTTAAACTCCTGGCTTTTCGTGTCGCAACATCGACACTTGAATTAGTGATAAAAAGTCACAAAACTTAACGATGCAAGCATCTAAACTTCACAGTAATACCTAAATCTCAACCCTAAGGTTGTAGCTGCCATGAGAGTAGTGTAATTTGTTGAAATTATTAATAATAATAACAATGAATTGAAGATCGGTACTGAGATAATACCTAAAGACAAGAATGTATGTGATGTGCAGTAGGTAGTAGTAACATCGTATGCTGTAATTACCAAGCCGTATCCAACAGTGCGCGGGCGACATCGCCACTGAACACGGCTGTGGGGCGGTAATTACTACGCTCCAAGGGGTAGCGGCACGGACGCTATCCTGTCAAAAGGATCGCGTGCCTAGCGGCGGACGCCCGTATTAAACGCTAGCGAAGAACCCGTGCCCCATCAGATAACATGCAATCAATTTCGCGATCTACATGCTCTACGTCGGCACCGCCCCTGGACTGACGTCACTCTGATAAGCCCGTAGTGCCGGCTAACCACTTGGTACCACCTGGTCTATCACACAATTCACAACATCAATATCATCTTAGAGAATAGATGTTGTAACATGTTAATGTATAATAACAGTTACCGATGTTGTAAGCTTTAGTCAATCGAAAATATATCTGTTTTAAATGTTGTTTTTATGTTTGGCTTTTTAGTTTAATCAAGGCATTCACAGACGCTCTGGCACGAGGTAGAGTCACGCGATCGTTTTATCGCACACCTTCTTTCTGTTTTATAGACAGATAAAGTTTGTTTAAAAAGCTCGCATGTCTTTACTACATTGGCATGCTTGTCGTGACAAGTGGCATAACCCTCGACATCCTATATGAACAAAACCTTATGGTTTAAAACATCCCGTTAACAGGTAATTAGGTCTTATTACATATTTTTCGATGTTTCCCATTATTTTCACAGCACTTTGTTGGTTTAGCTCGTGTCACTAGTCCACTAGCTATTGTGTTGAGTTAGAATAACGCACCGTTGATGCAGATAAACAGTAAAGCAATAACATTTAATCAATTTCTTACACCTTTGAAGGCGAAAATGCTTTATCTGATTATTATTGGAGGTTGAACCTTATCCAGTAGTCGCGGCTAAGTTACTGTCCAACATGGTGTTCCTAAATTAGGGTCTCTGTAAGAATTTTGTGTTCAATTTCATATAAATAAAAATAATGTACAACAAAAGCTCGGAGCACAAGGCAAGAATCCTAGCAAGTCAATTTCATATTATGAGGTAATGGAGAGTAACGGCCATGATTTACGCGGGACCGAGGAGGTTCAGGAGCAAAGCATCCGCGCTCGAGCACAATTATCGGCCCGCGGGCGCTCTCAATTACAAAGAGGCGCGCCCGTGGGAACACCGCCGAACCGACCGGGCCCAACCACAAATCTTTTAGTCTTACGGTCTTACGCCCGACCCAACAAGTTGCAATAAAAACCTCTATTAACAACAATAGCACTGTTGTTTAATTAAGTGCTGTTTTAACCTAAAATAAGAATTGATTATCTTATAGGAAAAGCAGTCTTCAGAAAACTTTTTTAGTGGACCATGGTGGTTCAATTCGTAAACATATCATTTTGTATAAAAGTGGAAATTCGATATAAACATAAGAGGTAGTTACTTTAAAGGAAATAAACGATTTATAGTTATTTTTTAAATTCTTTATTCTACTGTTTCTCCAATAGTAACATCATATGTTTATGAAGTTAATTTTCCTTTATTTTTAAAACGCAACTGCCACACATATCCTGAGTCACGGAGGAACTTAACAAACACTATCAAATTAGGAATCGACTGGCATATCGCTATAATGAATAAATTATTACTGATTATTATATTGCCATTAGCTTTTATTTTAAAGAGCATAAATTTGATGTGCATTTCGAAAGGTGTTTAAAATATAAATTAATATTTAAGATATTCTATTTCTTTTCAGTTATAATGTATACTGTATGTGCTTACTTTCAAAACTCAGTTATAAATACACTTTTTATAAAGAACGATATTGTAGGAGAAAACTGTAAATGAATAAATCATGAAACGCGATATCTTAATTGAAACGTTTATTTTTTTTACTTGTTTAAACGACTCAGTCGATAAACGAATTGCAGTTTGAGGACGCTATCGGGTCGAGTGTCGCGTTTTAATTTGCGCGACGACACACGAGTGGACTCCGTGCCATGGTTTGTGGGGAACGACGCGTCAAGTGCCCTGCTAATTGCAACGCAACGCAATCCTCGACCAACACCATATCGTGGCTTAAACGATTGGTTTCGCGGATCAAATACGGATACATCTATATTTAAATTATTGCATATTTTTGCTTTATGGCGTATTTACAAATGCTCGCTGAAATAAATAAGCGTAGTACGTTATCTATATCCCACACCATGTACTTCTCCCAACGGGCGGGCCGGCCGATAAGCTCTGACCAACCGCAATCATATCAGTGTGAACATTAATTACCTGTTTTGACAGTATAAAGTGAGTGCGACAATAATCTTACCTAATTATAACGACTCGTGTGTGCCATGGAAGTAAGTCGTCTCTCTGTCTGCAAAAGGGCGACTTTTGCCCTGTTCTGAGATGGTCTGAAGTAATTTTGTAGAAACAAATGAAACTGCTCCCCTCGCGTAAGAAAACGCTTTACAAACCGCGCGGCCCATGTAATCGGATAATAAAAAGGGCAAACGCGGTAAATATAAGATGAGGAAGACAGTTTTACGAGCAGCACCTAATTAAGTGGTGAAACCAGTAAGACAAAGTAAACGTTTTCAGGAATATAAGTGTAACAGTAATGGGTATAACAAATTTAACATATCCGATTCGTATATGCGAATCTTCTTTTAATAGGGAAATAAGACTTTATTCATCATCAGCCCATTGCAGAACATGGACAATGAGTTTTACGACTCTATAAATTGAAAAAATCTAAACTCAGTCCTGTTATTTTATTATTCCATGTTACACAACTCTTAAGGCCCGCGACACCAAGCGTGAGAATTTGTGATTGAACACCCACATACATATTTTACATGCACACAGACGCATCGCGCACTGTCGCATACATACCGTAGCAAGCAATCACCGACTTTCGGTTTTTTGCTTATGTTAAATATCCATCAACTGTTCGCCTTTGTAGAACGTATTTTAATGTCTTACAACGCACGCAATGTATCTTGCCATAACGTAAAGCCCGTAGGATTCATTCAGTACAGAAAGTCATAATACTTTCTGTATACCAATCGAATGGTCAAAGATTATAAAATAATTTTACACAGTATAAAATAAATTTGCTCGCGTGCATTGTCTGTCAACTCAGATCGTTTTAAATACGCAAGGTATTTAAATACGGTTTTCATCATAATTAAGGTTACCTTTTAAAGAAGATTTATTAATGTTATTTTATTATTTTAAAGGAACACATAAATAAAGCCAATATTGACAAAAGTTTACGAGTTACATAAATTAGGAATAACCTACAGTAATACTTTTTTAATTATACTTTTTTAATATTTCTTTATTATTTTATTTGTGAATAATAATTTCAAAGTAATTTGGAACAATGTAATATTAATCCTTATCATAATAAATACTGCAGACATTTAAAACAATTTTATTCTACATGAAATATGTAGAATAAAATTGTTTATTACACAATATTATTTAAATAAATATTTTATAATACGTCAGAGCGTTCATCCAGGTCGCACCCGTAATTGGCCGTAATCTTACACTAGTGACTCTCAGTGTAAGATTTTATTATGTCAATAATGTGTGATTAACGATACATGGTCTTATAGGCATTTAAAAAACATTTAAAATTTGACAAATTATACCCTCCTTTAAAACCAATCTATCCATTGCTGCAAACATCATGAAAATTGGTGCAGTAGTTTTTAAGTTACGTTATGTTTTGAGTTTAATAGACAGGTTGAAGAGGCAGAGGACTGTGTTTTTTTTTAATATATTTAATGCAAACGGCTTATTTACGCAATAATGTTACTAAAATAAATGTGAAAGTAACTCTGTCTGTCTGTTTGTCTGTTACCTTTTCACGCGTAAAACGCTGAACCGATTTTGATCAATTTCAGTATAGAGATATATGGGACCCCGAGAAAGGACATGGCTACTTTTTACCACGAAAATCGACACACTCGCGGGCGGAGCCATGGGCTAAAGCTAGTAAAACATAAATACGACTAGCGGTTTATACATACGTATAAAAGTGAAATACTAATCATCCAAGACCAAACCATTGAGTAGTATTACTTTCCATCATCAGCTGAACATCTTGAAAGATACGACTAAAGGTAACACACATATACGAAAGTAACTCTGTCTGTCTGTCTGTTACGCTTTCACGCCTAAACCACTGAACCGATTTTGATGAAATTTGGTACGAAGATAGAACTGAACTTGGGAAAGGACATAGGGTTCTTTTTATCGCGAAAATAAAGGTAGAAGGGTTTGAAATAGGGGACGAAAGTTTGTGTCGAAGTTCCTTATTATCAAACATAAAATCAGGTAAGATTGTTTAATCTACCCTTACCATGTCGTGTGATATCAACGAATTCCACGCGGGCGAAGCCGCGGGCAGAAAGCTAGTTTATAATAAATAACAATAAATAAATATTTCAGACGAATGACACAGAATATCATCTACCAAATATTCGTGTGATCCGCAAATATTTATTTCGCAGTTTATAATACATAAACATACTTTTTTTGTTATAAATACATACATATTATACATAGAAAACACCCAAACTCCGAAACAAATATTTGCAGATCATACAAAAATTTGGTCCGACCCGGGAATCGAACCCTAGACCTCTTGGTTAGCAGTTGCATACGCTGACCACAAGACCAACAAGGCAGTATGATATATTACAATAATAAATAAACAACTATTTCGAACATCTTACACACGACATCATCCAGTCCCAAACTAAGCAGAGCTTATATTATTGATTCGACAACTGATATAAATACATAAACATACTTTTTTTGTTGCTTACCTATAGAATACACCCAGACCCCGAAATAAATATTTGCGGATCACACAAATATTTGGTCCTACACGGGAATCGAACCTGAATCCTTACTCAAGCAAAGTAGTCGCATGCGCTACTACTGCCCTCATCATTACGAAATGATGGCTACCAGCTCAGATATTGCGTCTGGAATAGCATTACAAAATAAAAAAATATATAATAACTATTTATAACGTGCTTATAAAATTTTAGGGTTTCCCTATGAACTAACACTGAAAACAGCCAACACCTAAAAAAAAAAATTTTGTGGATCTCATAAACATTTGGTCCGACCCGTGAATCGAACCCGAGGCCTCAATCGCATATGCTACCACAGCGCCACCGAGGCAGTCATATAAAATGAATTTTAATAATCGGTCCACAATTGACAGAGTAATCAATGAATGTACAATAAAAAAAACACAAATAATACTCCTTTTTTGAAGTTGGTTAATAATAATTTAAAATATAAAGATTGGTGTGTCTATTCTCAGACCTACCAAATATTATCAAAAGTTACACACAGTCACGTCGTCGTATGTAAACAATCAAATCTCTGTGTGCGTGACAGTGCGTGTGGAGCTAAAAACGAGCGTGCGCTCGCCTTGAATATTCGGAGAACACTGAATTTTTGGATAGCGTGAACTCTGTTTTATTGCAAATTATTTCTCCATACTAAAATGTATGGAACTTTTGCCGCTAAAAATTAATGATGTTTAAGATTAAATTATGACTTTCTGGTGAGAATTAATAGAAACCTTAAATGCTTAATCTCTTTTTTGTACTTTTTTCTTGCAACTAATAAAATATTTATTTCAAATAAAGCAACATAATACTAGATTGATTCCAAACAGAAAAGGTCGATTTCGGTGATTTTAGTCACTGTTGATGATTTTTTTCTCGAAAATAAATAATCGTATTAGTAACTTTACTCGGTTTCTCTATAGATTGATTTATTAAGAAACTGAGATATTTTTTTTACTGTCAAATAATGAATTAATTTGTTTCTCTTGTCATAACCGTAAGTGCTTTTTCGAGCAATTATGGAAACGATACCCTTAAACTATACTATAGACCAGTGCTTATAATGTTTGAAAACAAAATAAATTATAGTAGGATGAATCCCATTGTAATAGGAGAATAGTGCAAAAATTAAAGGAAAAATAAATTACGGGTGATCTGAGGTCGGGAAGGGGGAGAGGGGGGTAATAACGATTAAAAAAAATCAAATTCGAGTTTTTTCATTCTTTGCATTTTCTGAGAAGATTTACTATGATAATATTATATATATATATTTACACCATCGGAAAGAATAGAAAAAACCCTATTCTTTTTTAAAAAGTTGATATTTTGACGGATGAATTTTCGATTGAAAATTAGGGTTTTTTTTCGGTATTCCGTCAAAATGAGGTGAAACAATAGATATTTTAAATCAAATAAATTACGGTGTATTCAGGACATGAAAAGCTAACTTTTCACAAAATTTCGTTAAAAAATAATTTTTTTTGTAAAAGATAAAAATAAAAAACCAAAAACTTGGTTTTTTGATTTTTTCACATAAAATTTGAGGTTATGTGAAAAAAGTATAAATGCAAAAGATGTAGATCTTTTTAATACCTACAACTTTGCCATTTAACTTTTTTCCATAGGACTTGTAGTTTTGCAGGAAATCGAGATAACCCATTTTTTTCCCTTAAAACCCCCCTCTCCTCCTTCCCGACCTCTGATCGCCCGTTATTTATTTTTCCTTTAATTTTTGTACTATTCTCCTCCTTTTACAATGGGTTTCATCCTACTATAATTTATGTTCACTTTTTGTTATTTTAAGAGGCTTCTACCCTGGTCTACTAGCAAGTTTTCATTTAATAAAACAAATGTTATAAATGGAAGTTTATTTGTTATACGTAATAAGTTATTATGTAATATTATATGATCGGCAATAACAAAAGCTGTGAAATCTTGGAATGTTCGTGCAAATAGCGAGTGTCTGCCGAAAATAAAATCAGTTGCGATGATGATGCGGGCGGGCGGTGCGCACGAGTATTTCTGGCGTGCAGGTAGGGCGGCGCGAGGCGGTATGCGACCTCACCTGAGCTACTCTGATTCACTCGCGCTAAATCAGTGAGCTCAACACATTTATTAGGCATCACCTAGTTTTGATGCCACATTTAAAATTTAAGTCATTCGGCTGACTAAAGTGCTTGCATTAGACAATGCATCACGTAAGGAATATCACACCGGTTGACCGATAAATAATGTTTAAGTTCCTATACTGCATAGATATCCACTTTTTGAAAATTTGTTCGAATTTTCATAGACCACGTTATTAAAAAAAAAAACAACAATGTTGGTTGTAAGTACCTACTATTAACACAATTAGTGCGCGTGATTTATTCCAAGATAGCTTTTTAAAAAACAAGATTATAATAGCGAACAACAATTCCAAAAAATTTTCCTTCATATTTAGAGAATTTTAATGTAGTTTTCAGCAATAGATGGTGATTCAAGAGGAATGTTTAAATGTATAATACATGCATAATATTACGAGGAATTGTAGATGAAATTCGAGAATTTAAAGACATCCGTATTCGTACATCAATATTATTTCAATAAACCATATACGATAACTTTTACAATGAATTTCAAATAACGTGATTAACGATTTATTTGCAGGGCTCTGCCAATTTAAGGGTGTAAACGTTTAATAACAGTGTGGTGTTCGCGTGGACACGGGTCCGGCCTGGGGCGATTCATTAGCTCGACCGCGTCAGAACAAACAAATTAACGCGACGGGCGTGTTTTACTCAGTGATAAAAGGGCGTGAGGGCGTCGGGCACTGCGCCAGATGCGTGCGTCCCGCGATAAATCTCGCGAGCGATGTCAAGAGGACACGTGCAGGTGGTGCAGAAGTGCTTCAAATCATTTGGTTACTCGGCTCGTTAACTACCCAGACCCAGGACAATTCCTACTCAAAAAACTATTCACTATACTAGTATTTTATTAATATAATATTATAAATTCGAAAGTAAGTGCCTGTGTGTCTGTTCTGTTACTCTCTTATGGCTAGGCTCAATCGCTGAACTGATTACTTACTGAAACGTTTTAAAGATAAATTGGTAATTGTTGTTGCGAAAACCCATACGCGGGCGGAAAAAAGGCTGAAAGCTAGAAGCAATCCTAAAGATCTATATTGACAAATCACACAGAGTACTTGCATCTGTGTGGACCAATAATTCTAGATTGAATTTACTAAATCATTCATTATATATACTAGTAAATTTAATCTAAATCTTAACCTTGCAAATTTAGCGTTTAATTGTATTAAGATCGTGGTTCATGTCATCGTCCGATGCCACATTAAGTGCTGTCTAGTCATTTGCCGGTTAAGCATACGGTATCCATGCGCACGCACGACACAAGAAGTACGCGCATCGTCCCCCTCGCTTGTAAATGGCTTCAGTTAATTAAGTTTAATCAGTGCCATTATGACTGTTGTACGATCAGTGACCATATGGCTGACTATACACGCCCACATATTAGATTACAATGTAAAACACATGTGTTTGTTTATCAAAGATCTTATAGCAGACAAGTCATACATGTATATTCGACGACAATACCGCATAGAAATAGATAAACCGAATAAATAAAACATATACTAAATTATATTACACTTCAATAGTGACCATTCGTTATTTTGTATTTTTTGAATAAGTACATATTGTTATGTATTTCACTGACAAGGTTATTATATCAGTGATAAAGTACCTTGTCTTAGTAATCGTTAAAATTGATATAATAGTCCAGTAAACCTCAGAATTAGAGAAAATAAGCTTAACTTTCCAACACCTTTATTTTTATGTTGTAAAAGTGGTTTCAAAAGTTTCAAAAAATCACTTGTCTGCATTGTAAACTATAATCAAGGTCAGTTTATTATTATAATTATATTACACTATTATTATTATTAGGTAGTTTATATATTAATATAAAGTGGCAGAAGCTAAGGACACATTATTTATGTATGTACTGGATACAAACATTATAGAGACTAGTTTATAAGATATTTTTGTGGGGTACATAGTTTGTGTTCCTTGAAATAAATAAATAAATTATTTATGATTATTTTACACTTTCTTATTTAACCATAATTGAATGAGAAAGTATAAAATTGAATATGACTTTTAAATTTATTTCAATAAAAGTACTTGCGTGTCTTCAAACATTTATTAGCTCATCAAAATGTTAATGATAACTGCGCTCGATCTACGAGTTTGTTATTCTGTGATAATTAGTTTCAATTCATTAAGTAAACAATAAAAAAATATGAAAAATGTAATGTGGGGATAAGGGTTGCTTTTAATCAGATAACACAGTATTGTTCAAAATTTAGTACTGAATTTTCGATCGACAACAATGCTACAAAGGATAGTTTTTATATAGACAATTTTTTTATAGCTATTAACAAAGCTTGGAATAAATCAAAAATGCTTATGTTTACTGTCCACATATGAATGCCAGCACAGTAGTGCAATGAGTTACGAGTAAGGACAATCAGAAGGAAATACTTTTTTGCTTTCTGAAGTTTTTTTATTAAATATTAATGAATCAATATTGACGGTTTAATTTAAAGCGAATTAACTGAAACAGCTTTTAATAAAGACTTTAAGACTGTGGAAAACAAAACCAGGTAAATTAACAACTAAAAAAAAAAACAAAATGTATGAAAAAGCGGCCAAGTGCGAGTCGGACTCGCCCATGAAGGGTTCCGTATCAGCAAGTAAAATCATATAAAAGTTCTTGTAGTTCGTTGTAACTTTCATCGATGTTTTTATACTAGTGTATTGATTGGATGAAAGGTAAATTGCGTGTTACGGTTTATGACGTATTAAAAAAACTACTCACTAGATCTCGTTCAAACCAATTTTCGTTGGTAGTTTGCATGGTAATGTACAATATATATTTTTTTAGTTTTATCACCCTCTTATTTTAGAAGTTAGAGGGGGGGGGACACACTTTGGAAGTCTCTCTCGCGCAAACTATTCAGTTTGGAAAAAAATGATATTAGAAATCTCAACATCATTTTTGAACACCTATCCATAGATCCACACACGTATAGGTTTGATGAAAAAAAAAATGTTTGAGTTTCAGTTCCAAGTATGGGGACCCCCAAAATGTATTGTTCTTTTTCTATTTTTATGTAAAAATCTTAATGCGGTTCACAGAATACATCGACTGACCAATTTCAACAGTATAGCTCTTATAGTTTCGGAAATAATTGGCTGTGACATACGGACGGACGGACGGACGGACGGACGGACGGACAGACAGACAGACAGACAGACAGACAGACAGACAGACAGACAGATTTGACGAATCTATAAGGGTTCCGTTTTTTGCCATTTGGCTACGGAACCCTAAAAATGACGAAAATTTGCGTCACAACTTAGAATTTGATTTATTATATATGTTTATAATATGTATATGAAAATAATATTATAAAATGGGAATAAAGGCTAGGAAGGTGATCATATTATGTAACAACGAGAGTCACGAGTTATAAAAATGTTTCATAATATTGTTACTATCCAGGTACGTGATTATTTCTAGTTTTAAATGAATCGTTTTAGTGTACATTGTCTGTTACGAATCGATTACTAGAACGAAAATAGCGGTGCAAGCAGATAGTCAAGTGTGGCGTGCTGTGCGACCATTAACGCAACGTGACGAATAGTCCGGCAGAGAGCGCGTTGGATACAGGGTTGTCATTATACCAATTGTTTTTGATGTTATAGTAAATATGCATACAGTGAAAGCTGTTTATTTCAAATTACAAACTGATACTCCAATTTTATTTAAATGTGTGTATGTACAATACATATATGTATGAATATAGATATTTAACTATATTATGGCAGGACGCTCAGAAGCACCGAGGAATACAGATATACTTTAGTTTCCGTTAATTGAGAATTAAACCTTACGAAGGCAAAATGATTTTGAGTTAAAATTAATAAATTAATTGATTATTAATATGTCTGTCTAATTGCGATAGAAGGCTTAAGAAAACAAGAGTCTAAAATGAAGTTCACTTACTTGGTCGTAATGTGTTTCAGTCATAGTAGAAGATTCGACCTGACATCGATCTTCACCGATCTGTTAACCGGATGAAAATCATATTCTATTGAATAAAACAAGTTAAATGATCGATGAAGGTCGATGTTAGGTCGGATCTTAGACCATCAGATGTTATCAGCGTATTAATTGCAAATAAGAACTTGTATCAGGTTTTCCTTGTTAATCATTTATTCAGTGAAGTTAATTTTATACGATCAAGGAAATATCAATAAACCTCTATTAACTGTTCAGTCTAAAACATAAATGTACACGCATCCTTGATCCGAACCACTACAATTAATTTTTTACGTACTTTCTAAATAATATCACAAATTAATATCAGTAGAAGTATGTGACACCGCTCACTTCAATATATATACCGATTTTTGTTTATGAACGTTTACACGTTTTTAGAAACGATCAAATAAATTGTACAAATAAATACCTAATAGTGAATACCATAAAAATAATCGTTGTTTTGGCAACACCCTTACAGATAAGACCACAAGACATCTTAAAATAAATCAACTAGCCAAATATTACTAAAATCCTTCTACTTTAAAAACTCTAGCAATGTGTAGAGCCGTAGATACTCTTTGGAAATCGCTACGCTGAAGTAAGATTTTTTTTACCATTATTATACTTAGTTTCTTAAACAAATCAATTTGTTCCCATTTACTAGACAACCCTGTGTAGGGCGCCGAGGCAAAATGTTCCAGGTGCCCACCTCTCACGCGATCTTATCGCGCCTTCCGCGAACATCGCAAGCGTACTGGCCGTCTGTGTCTATTTCGTGACTGCCTTAACCTATTCACCACTAGGAGTCATAAATTAAATTCAGTTTATACTCTTCCTAAACTTTAATTTGGTGCGACTGTACACAATAAAGAGCAGTCAGTTAAAGCATAGAGACAGTTTCAGGTTAACCGGGATGTTGGCAAGCTCGTAATGAGCGGTGAATCCTTTGACCGGCTGCACGGGAGCTAATTAGGCGCTGCAGATCTGAAGCCGCGGCCGAATTAGTACGATTGTGTCCTATAGCTTAACTGAGTGCGAGTGAACCAAAAGCAAATAAGTCTGCGTTAATCAGGGTTTGCAAAATATGAAATGTAAGTGTTTTATGGGAAAATTACTAAACGAAAACAATACATTATACTTAAAAGGTGAAAGAGACCTTCAATCCCCCAAACCATGCAAATATCAGTGTGAACTTTAAATGTCACAATTCGTGATGCGTTAACAAAAGACCTCAAAGACCATCAGTTAAAAGTCTACTAGGGGTATTATTCATAATTTATGGAGGTCACCTCGTGGAAATGTCTAAGGAAAAATATTTCAAATAGTTATATATCTTCTTACAAGGTAAGATACAGTACAAGGCTGACAAGTAGTACAGTACAGTAAATTAAATAAGTGGTTTATACTATTACAGAGGTAAGAAACAGGAAGATGAAGAATAGTTCTAAAATAAAAGTATGAAACGAAAATAAATCTCATATTATAGTAAAAATATGGCAAATACGTGTCAGGCCTCGCATAGAATAAGGTTCCGTAATACAATGGCAAGTGGAATGAAAATTGTGTCCAATAGTTAATTATTGTTTACATATAATTTCGTTATTTTTGTACGAAGTTCGCTAAATATGCTCAATTCACAAATTAGGCCTCTGTAACTCTTAAATATACATAGCTATCTAAGCCGTTAATAGCTTTCCATTAAAGTTTATCACAAATCGACTACAATCACATTTTTTTTTAGATTTTTCAAGTCAGCTGTTTAGTTTTTAAATAGTGTGGGGGGGACACTGTTTTCAAAAAATAATGTCCTTATAAGTTAAATAACTCGCAAACTAATACCTAAATCAAAAATTGTCTTAGTAACCTCTCATTGTTTTTAAAAGACCTATCTATCTAACGTTACTCCACACAATGCGATAGACGCGAAAAAAAAACATCTCCACTTTACGTGTAGGAATGGTACCCCAAATAATATTTTTCATTTTTTTATTGTAGCACTTTGTCGACGTGATAGAAACACATCCATGCAAAATTAACCGTTTGGAAGGAGAGTCGAAGACGGACGGATGGACGGACATGACGAATATATAAGGGTTTCCGAGTCATGAACTACGGGAACCCTTAAAAAGGAGTGTCCTTTTCTTTCTTTTCTTAACAATAACTTCTTAACTGTAAAGCATTATGAGTTACCTATACTTCCAACTCACAAACAGTAAAGTATTACTAACAAGTAACAAGTTTTTGTTGACTAACTGTCGATAAGGGAACAACATCAATGAAATTGCTACCCTATATAATTCGATCACTGAATTCTACTTTATACAACATGTGAAATCGAAACGTGTTAAATTTCTACGTGACCATTGTAAACTTCCGCCCAGATTTCTATCAACTTGTTCACGAATGGCTATATACAGAAAAACAGTTGTAAACACGAACCTAACGTGCAAATTAAACGGACAATATGGCTTCTTTTTGAATAATACATTCTCTACTGTGATTAAATACTTCGTTCGTTATAAAAAAAGGTTTTGGAAATTATTTGGAACGTAACGGAAAAGTAGAAAAAAGGTGGTTTTGTGAGTCAAACAACAAGACTGTCAAAACAACGATCGATTACAAAAATAAAGTTACTCGTTTGTAAGGCTACAACTTTAAAGACGGCCCCACAACATCGAGCAAACCAAGGCTCATCTCATTAATCTGGGTTTCCACATTAAGCTGGGATGTGCCAATGGTGACAACGAAAATCCTCGTTGCGACCGCGGGTCGACGGAAATAAATCCTTTTGTGAAATCTGCTTCAAGTATAGAGAGGCGCTGCCTACATTACTTTGGTTTGACGTAGCTCGCTCAGTGGTTATGTATAAGTAAACATATCTGACACACATTAATGTGATGCAAAAACAGAAGTGCAATAAAGAAGTTAGTAGGAAGTACATTAAACGAATTTATAATATAAAATCTTGGTTTTTAACTACGTGCTTTATTCTGTACTTAGGAAAACATTTTGTTGTTAGTAATTATATGGAATCTCTGCGTTAGCACAATAAATCAAGCGGAACACCTCAATCAACCAACACGCATTAAATATTGATGTTGTTTGAAATTTAATCACGTTTCCCGGTATAACACTATGTGGCAATCGCTCATAGCTGTAGCAAAACGACACAACAGCAGAACACGGTCGAGGTAAGCAAACATAGTGGGCCATTGTGCGTGTCGGTGCCTTGACGGTGGAGTCAATGTTTCACCAGAGTTTGCGACTCACCCCTTAGTCAACAGTCCTGTAACTATGAGGAGTGTTGACTATTAGCAGAACTTATTATTAGTAGTAACAGCCTATCGGTTTATTTATAAACTAGCTTTAGCTCACGGCTCCGCCCACGAGAATGTCGGTTATCGTGATAAAAGAACCATATTATGTCCTTTCTCAGTCTCTAGACTATCTGCGTAACAAATTTCATTCAAATCGGTTCAGTGGCTTTGGCCTGAAAGCGCGACAGACAGTCAGAGTTACATAACTACATTTATAATATTAGATAAGCATAAATAAATATTGGCACCGTAAAACAAACGTCAAGTGACAGGCAATAACAACAGCCAACTGACGTTATGTCAGAAAACGTAAGTGAATTAGCAAAAAAGGGGTAGAAACTTGAAATAAAACAATAGATAGTGTAGGACGGTGCAAGTCGGTCGCGTGACTGTCTTGCGGGCGGTTTAAATGACTTCCTTTGTTTCTTCACATAGCTCGCATCGCACACTTTCGAAAGCCGAACATAAATCACAACTTTTGTAAAGTGGCAATTTACGTAGCGCGAACAATATCACTTATGCCATAAAACCTTATTTGCCTAAACTATTCATAAATGTCATATAAATGAAACACGTATGAGACAATTCCGGAAGGTTGTGTGATTCAAATTTTCGTTATCTTTTATAATGTTAAAAACGCTGAGACTAATTATTCTAATCAAAAATATATTTTTTGTGTTTCTAAGGCTCATACTATAACACTCAGGCAAACATAGCTGTTTAAATAACAGCGAATAAATACATACGAATTAACTTGGCAATATTGATGGCGAATTTGATGAGAATAAACACAGCCATAATTAGGTATTAAACGCTGTAACGGATAGTAGAGTTCAATTAAAACTTTGATAAGAAATTAAGTCTAAAAATTGCACTGGTGGAAAATTCAATGAGAAAAGACTACCGACAAACAACGTTAAAATGGACAAATATTGAAAATTAATCGTTAGATTATGATGAATTGATGGTTCATAATGCCTGTTTACATTTTGACAAATATAATTACAATAATAAAACGGGGTTTAAAAATTCCATAAAGTGTAGAGTGTGTAGGTACACACCTAGGTTAATGGAATAAATATTTTATAGGGATTGTTTGGAATCCTACAGGTTAGGGACGATATTTAATTTGATACATATTGAAAGGAAATTGAAGCAACTGATTTGCAGATCGTTGCATAGTCACCCCATATATGAAATTCGTTTTGAAGATATTTGCGCTGTATTATTTTATAGATGGTGATGCGAATCGACATGCACATAATACTCAACTAGATCGCTATGGTTTGACTATTTCTACGATAATTTATTGTACCATTTATTTCCTTGCACGTAAGTCAAAATTTTAAAGTGACCGACTAGCTTTTATTCGAATGAATGTGTATGTAATTTGACTGAGTATCAGAAATGTGAATGGATTATGTTGTTTATCTGTAAACTGCCTCTATGGTCAAGTGGATAATGCGACTGCTAATCAAGAGGTTTCGGGTTCAAATCCTGGGTCGGGTCAAAAAGTGTTTTTGAGTTTTTCTTACGCGATTCCTAATAGCAGCCCGGAGTTTGGAAATTTGGCGGTGATTCACGCCCGTGCCTCGGAGAGCACGTAACGCCTTCGGTCCCGGTTGTCATGAACATCTATGGCAATCGTTATTGGGAAGTACGTGCCCTCAAATTTACTGACAACTAGTCTTCGAATTTTAGTTCTGCCTTAGGATTGCGGAGGTCCGATGCCAGTCGCTCCGTGGAAAAACTGAATTCAGGTAAAACCGGTTGAAAAGTAGCCGACCCCAAATAATATTGGGAATAAGGCCAGGAAGAAGATCTGTAATGTACGTCCATTTTATTTTAGGATAAATAGGAAGGCCAGGCGAACGATTAATCTAAGTTTAAGAGAGTAAACAGGAAGGTGAAGTGATCAGCGGGCGTTGTTGAAGTTTAATAAGCGTTAGTTAGCGGGTGGAGGCGCGGCACCGGCAATAAGGAGACTTATCTCCGGTGCAGCGGCGAACAAATTATTGCTCTAACTGCAGGTATAGCTATAGATTTGTTTGGTGGCGTACTATTTTAAAAGTATTTTGAGAAGGAATGAAATATGTGAATAGTGTGAGTAGTTAGTAGGTATTGGTAATTTCGTATCACTAAAAACCTACTTACGTTTCCCAAAAATATGATCCAGCTAATGTGTAAACATAGTGTTTATAAAATAGGCAATTAAGTTTAAAAATGTCAGCTAGGCGAACATAACCTAAAAGCACAAGGAGTGCCGTCAAAGCGAGAATAATCTCATAACCGTGGTCGGGACGACACGGCCAGCTTATGTTGAGCGCCCTCAGGCTTACCGAGATCGTTCTTTGTACTTACATTACGGAGCGCGCACAGCGACTACGTAGAAACAAAGCATAATATTACTTTTTAACTTTTAAATTTATATAATTATTTGGTGGTTTTCGTAGACGGTGAGTAGTCGTGCGCATCCAAGTTGACGTTACAATGAGTTCCCCGCAATTTCGGCTCCGCGTTAGCGAGTACGCGACGATTAACCAGCGAAAAGTTTTGCAAGTGGTTGCCAAGCCTCGCTAAGTATTCCAGCAGTCCGTACACTTCAATTTCTCCGAGGTCGGTGATGCGTAGCGACGCAATCGGGCTCGGTTGAACGATTCCGATCCGATTCGTGTTTACATCATTGCAACATTCGACTATTCGCCCCCTTACGTCAAGACAATTAGTGAAACCTCATGAAAACACTATTATAATTGTCATTTGTAAGGTTCTTAAACACAATCCATTTGTTTGCGGTGGCATAGCTATTAATAGGGCGCGCATTGTTTTATTTTTTCATCAAAATTTCGATCGATGAATAGGTAGTTTCTATGATATTATGTAGCTTTAAGTCTTATTAAATAGATATTGTTTGTATTTCAATGTTAATCATTCATCTAATAATTATTAATTTCTGAAAGATAGTTTGTTAGCTTGGTTTAGAAATTTGGTAAAATGTATGAAACAATACAATTAACGTGCGGTCATAGGGGACAGAAGTGCCGAGACGACTGCGAACCCACACTGATTACAATTCCATTTTTAATGAGTTACTAGGTACACTCAACGAGTAACGCGAAAGCTACGTTTTAGTGCATTTTGTGGAGCCAGATACATTTTTCTATAAAAAATCTGGATATATTCAAAGTCAAAAAAAGTGGTAACGCATTATATTCTTTTGTAAGTACAATGGAATAGTAGTGAAGTGACTGTGAAGCTAAAATAGACTAATATAACTAATAGGCTAACAGCAAATACAACGTATAAAAATCGGGAAATGCGCAAGAGAAAGTGTTCATATGTGAAACTCGGCGATGGGCCCAGCCAAGAGGCGGCGGCAGCGGGCGGCAGAAGACGGCCTGTACAGTTTAATTTCCCACGAGGTCAATCTCAGCGCCGCGGAGCGCAACCCGCGGGAATTAATTGCCAGTAATGAATAGTCAAGTGAACGTCCGTTAATTATGTACAGTTGTACTGAAATTTTAAGGTGCAATCATGGTCTTTATCAAACACACTTAATGAAAAAAACCTTCCAATCTTACAATATCTATATAATAACGTATTGAAAACATACACAGGTGCAGTGCTAAAAAATACGAGTATGTAATGATTTCTAAAGAAAACGCCATGGTGCATTGTGTCTTATTTGCACTATAACCCACATTGCAGTTTTCACACGAGTTGCAGAGTTTGTAACAATACAGGTGGCTGCCACCTCAATTGCAGTTAGTTCAATGACCCTGCAATATCGTGTTGCTTTCGAACCAATTTAGTCTTTTCGGCTTTACGAATATCCTAACTGAGAAAGAATTTCGTGATCAAATTTATTTCACAAGAAAAACGATTTTAATCCGTGAAATAGCATGACTGACGGCAGTAGTCGTTACTCAAACTATCACTTGTGCTAAAACAAAACTTGGTACAATTGAAAATATAGATATTTAAAATCATTTCAACATTCTGTGCACATTACACGAATTACAATGTTCGTGTGTGATATAAAAGAAATAGGTTTTTTAGGGTTCCGTAGCCAAATGGCAAAAAACGGAACCCTTATAGATTCGTCATGTTATGTCTGTCTGTCTGTCCGTCCGTATGTCACAGCCACTTTTTTCCGAAACTATAAGAACTATACTGTTGAAACCTGGTAAATAGAAGTATTCTGTACACCCGCAACAAGATTTTCACACAAAAGTAGAAAAAAAAATTTGGGGGTTCTCCATATGGCACTGAAACTCAAAACATTTTTTACATACACCCATTTTTTTCACATACGTGTGGTCTTTTTTGGAAAATTGGTTTGAAGGAGATCCAGTAAGTTTTTTTTTAATACGTCATAAATCGTAAACCGCCTTTCATTTAATCAATACACTATTATTGAAACATCGATCAAAGTTACAATGAACTACAAGAACTTTTATATGATGTTACTTGCTTCTACGGAACCCTTCATGGGCGAGTCCGACTCGCACTTGGCTGCTTTTTTCTCAAATTAGGATTACCCCGCGACTAGGACTTACTTCTATTTAATAACAAAACAATGTAATAGAAACGTTACTATTTCTCTGAGTAATAATGCTTCATAAACCGTAGAATGTATCTAGATTGTTGTTTTTATAACATCTCTTATTAAAAGAAGAGTGGTTAAACACCGGGGATTTTCAAGTAAAAAATAAGTTGGGTATAACCTCTATAGTGTTATGATAGGAGTCCCCGGCGGCAATGTGACAAACGACAGTGCGCCAATTCGATAAGACATTTATTGACACATAGCATTGTCGTCGATGGCGCAGCACGATCGTGAAGATTCTATCACATGTGTGAGCCGTTACAATCGGTAATGGCGTGTGCAGTTAAGGTGTAGGTTTATTACTTCCTCGTCGACAGGCGGCGTGGGAACAACGCCGGAGATAGTCCCTCGTTAGCGAAGAGCACGCGCCAGCGACTATACACAACTCCTGAGTTTGGCACAACATAATCAGTACCGAAACGACATAGTGACAATGCAATGGACCAAACATACTTTTAACAAATTGTTTTAAACACCTGGTGTTGTTAATTTTGTATGCAAGTGCAATTGCTAATTATAATCGAACAGCCAATATTTGTAATGATAATAATAAGATCATACTGTGCAAATGCACAAATGCACGGTGTATTAATGGTTTTTTTAGAAGATTGTTGATGTCACAACAGTATAATAATAATGAATTCTTAGATCATGTAAGAAAACATATAATAGTCTGTGTGCTCTTTTAAACCACTTATAAAATTATATAGAGAAAGAAAATAATACGAATAGGGTGTATTTAGTCTAAACAATATAATTATAAATGGTAGACTTAAAGTGTGGTCTTTCAAAGACTTTCCAGTTTTCACTAACTATACTAATAGCCTCTTTACTAGGAGCACCTAAATTTTAAAGGACATCAAAACACTTAAGTCCCCTAAAGATTAGTAAAAACGAAATTATTACTAAGGATAACATAACTCTCTCTCTCTCTCTCTATGTAAGTTCCTTAAATTTAGGGGACATAGTTGAAACGGAAGCGGCCATAAATGCGGTAAAGATGCCACATATTCTTTGCCTTGTTTGGAGTATATTTATAGCTTCCATTTAATACTTGATAGGTTACTTTAGACAGAATACTTTCTAAAATGTTCTACAGTATTCAAAATTATTGTCCTACTATCCATGCTAACATTACAGACCTCAAAGTGACTGTCAGTGTATGTTACGCTTTCACGACTAAAGCGCCGACCTGATTTGGATGATTTCAGTACGTGGATGGATAGCTTGGATCTTGAAGAAGGACCGCGACTACGTTTTGTCGCGATACCCGACATATACGGGAACGGAGCAGTGGACTAAAGCTAGTAAGGCTTATTATATAAGTTTCATAGTGAACTTTGAGAATAATATTCAAATTGTTTCAATTTTTCTTCATTTGAATGTTTCACCTAAAAACAATATTTTATATCATTTACGGTGTTTCTCATCCCATTGTTAATTTTTATTTTTTCGGAAATACAACGTTTGAGTGCTCACAAAGGTAATAACAGAAGCGATTAATGTGTCCTATCTAAACATAATCATTCACATGGGATTAATAAATTATTTTACAATAAGCTAACATGTTCGATTACTAACAATTGGAAAAAAATCTAGGATTTTAATATTCATTACTAAATATTATTTTTATCGTGTAAATATTTAGTCAGTTAGATTCTGGATCCGAATATATTAAATTATCGCTATGTCTATGTCTACTCATGTGCTTTATATAATCTCTAAGTTTTAAAGTTATCTAGGTATATCGTCTAAGACACGAGAGTATTAGAGGTACCTCAGTAATGTTTTTTCGTGATTCTTGGTTCGTTTCGGTAAATTGCGAGGTGTAGTGTGACCAAATGCTTCGCTTATGGCAACGGGTACTTTCGCGTAAACTTCTGATGATATGGGTTTGTCGGCGTATCGATTATTTTAGCTGGCAACACTGTTAAGTGTCTGAAGGTAAGACACTGGTTTAAGATTTGGCGTTTAAAGTCATTTGTCTTCTATCCTAGCCTTTTATTTAAAATATATTTGTAGAAGAACTAATGTAATGGTGGTTTTCAAAAGGAACAATTTTCCCGTATTTTTGCAATATTTTTAATCGCTCTTCGCTTTTTGGTCGTAGCACGATGATATATAACCTGTCTTCGTCGATAAAAAAGAACACATTTATCTTTTCAAATGAAAATTGTTTTCTACACAAATAAATAAAATTGTAGAATCGGTTTGTAATATCAAATAAGCAGTTTTTTTACTAAAGGCATATCGAAGTATACGAGTATCATCATCATCATCAGCCAATAGCAGTCCACAGCTGGACATAGGCCTTCCCATTGCACACCACTCTGATCGATTTTGGGCTTCTCGCATCCAGCTACGAGGATACACAGTACTAATATCAAAAACTGCATTTTTTTTTTCTCTTTCTCTATGTTCTGAGTAAGCTTGCAGAAAGCTGATGACCTAAGGAGTAAATTAAGAATTTTGTTTAGACTAGCTTCGCTCCGCGGCGTTACTCGCGATATACAATAATATCCAGGGATAACACCGCTGGACTCGGCTAGTTTATTTAAAAATATGACGGAATACTCTTTTTGACAATACTAATGATTCTAGATTATTTTTAAGGGATACACGTTCGTGTATACAAAACACGACGTTCTGAAATCTAGACATAAATATTATTTAATGCTGTCTCAAGATCAAGCAGTTTTACAACTGTTCTTTTCGGAGGGAACTGTTAACAAAGGCAGTACATTACATTACAGTTATAAAATATTAGTTTCGATGAAAAACGCATTTTAAAAGTGTCACGATAATTTACCGAAAACGGTATCGATATGGTAGTCATAGTACTTCCTAAGTCTAGCGTGTTCGACCAAACACTTAATAAAGATAGGCAAAAGATTTAGGAGGTCTGTGAGTCAGATGGATACGTCATCTAAGTACTCGCTAAAACAAGGTAAGCAAGGATAAAAAGTAGATATGTAAAAATATTTCGTAAACTGAATTTTTATGTTAATCTTGGAAAACCTACGTGATAAAGCAATCGTAATTCCACTGGTTAGTAAATGGTTTTTACGCTGGACACAAACTAGTTAGGCAATGTTGCGCCGAATGAGCTTGTACGAATGTGACAACTACTTAAATATTCGTGACTCGGTAAACCCATAAAACAGTCCCGACGTAAACGTATATACGAATAATCGTAACATACACGCCTACATTATTTTGTAAGTATGTCGTTTACTTTTTATGATTAAACATCTTTCCCGATATCATAGGCAACATAGGCATCTTCTAAAAATTATTGCATATGTTTACCTTTTTTAAATCGCTCTAAATAACATGTCCTTTGTTAACTGATACCGTGATAGGGAAAGGGTTCCGAAAAGGAAAACGACGGGAACATATCTATCAAAAATAAGTAAAATTGACATCATATCTAACACATATCTAGTGTTACTGCTGTGCATTATTATAAAAAATTGACAAATGATTGTCTCAATGCAGTCTTTGTCATCATTTAAGTTTCAAGTTACTCTCCGTAGGCGGAATTAACTCGTTACAATCTCAGTTACATTTTTGGGTGAGGGCAGCACCGGAACGGTTGTTGTGCAGAGCCCGAGTTACGTTCGGCTGAGATCATGATGAATATCGTTTACTGTCTTCGGGATTTTTTATAGTCCAACTAGTAAACTAGCACCACATCTGTAACTTGAGATCATCAATCTATCAGTGCATTGCTGTATTGGTCACTTGTAAATATCTCATACCACTCGGTTAAACATAAGGAAATCATAAGCTTCACCAGATATACACAAGCTTTGAATCAATTGCTTATTATGACAGTGTGGGCGATTCATTATCATCTCGGTCAAAGACGTCCACTGCTGGACATAGGCCTCCCTTTAAGGTACTCCACAAGAGCCGGCAATTTCAGATATTTGTAATTAATCGTTTATATGAAGTAGAAAACAAAACAGTGAAAACCTGTGAAATTGTAATAATTTAGTTAAAAAACAATAACAACCACTAATAAGTCCTAGATTAAATTCAGTACAGAATGCGGTGTGGACAAACTCTCTTCAATTGTTAGCATGGTAAAATAAAGATTTATAACGCTCAAGAAACTCAAACACTTCTTGGAAATAAAGGATATGATTGTCTGTGGTTATCGGTGTGACCTATAATGCCAGACCTTTTACCAATCTATAAATTGAGGGATGAATTGGGAGCCAAAGGTCAATCTCCCAATTTTACAAAATCGTCTACGCCAATATCATTAGGGTAAAATATACCTTCTTGTGAAGATTATTTGAAATTTGACACAAAGTCACTTCGGACTTTTAAAGAAACAATGATCCTTGCATTTGTTTCGTACTTTGTTCTTAGAGCTAGTCCAATTAGGAATGGTCGAATCATCTACTAAGAAAAAATAACATTCAAAAGTGTACACGAAACCTAATGGACCAAGAGCCCAGAGCCGCCAGACCTACGTCATTAGTGCAAAGCTGAAATTTTCAGGATTATTAGTACAATGTCTTGTTAAGATGTATGTGTACCCATTAGCTTGAAAGCGGGGCCGTTTTTGAGGTAACGCGAAGTACAGATGGATAAAAACCTTACTAACCTACGTTAAAGGTGCAAAGCTAGTATTTACATATTTTATCAAGAATATTATTTAAAATTAAAATTCATTACTGCCAGACACTTTCCGTGGGCCATTACTTCTGCCAGACGTTTATTTATTTATTTTAAAATTCTATGAAATAATACCAAAGATGATATACCTCAGCTTCCTAATTACTACAAATATTTAAATGTGTCTGGGGGATGATTGGCCCTTCCGATTGGTCTGGCCGCATACAAAGGGTCTTAAAATAGTACCTACCTTAGATAATATGTATAAAATTTAGGTTTGCTACTATAACGTAGTTTACCTAATTTTTTCACAACTTTCAAGACGTCTGCCAGAACTAATGGCCCACGGAAAGTGTCTGGCAGTAATGAATTTTAATTTTAAATAATATTCTTGATAAAATATGTAAATACTAGATTTGCACCTTTAACGTAGGTAAGTAAGGTTTTTATCCATCTGTACTTCGCGCTACCTCAAAAACGGCCCCGCTTTCAAGCTAATGGGTACACATACATCTTAACAAGACATTGTACTAATAATCCTGAAAATTTCAGCTTTGCACTAATGACGTAGGTCTGGCGGCTCTGGGCTCTTGCTCTATAATAACAGAATTAATGATTTTATTTCGTAAATAGATAAAAATAAATTACTTGATAAAAGTATTCCAACTAGTCAAAACAAATTTTCAAATGGAATTCACTTAATTTTTGTCTTCATGCGAGTAAAAATACATACTATTTTCGGTAAGTGCAGTGATTTTAAACTTGTAGGCACTGCGTGCTTACTTTTTTACTTATTAATAGTTTACCAAGTTGTTCTACATTGACTGATGGAAAGCATAAGTAGAAAAAGAAAGGAGCTGTCACCATCCTCATTGTGAATGCAGATAATTCAGCATGGTGACACTATTCGCGATAGTCATTTAACAGAGATGATACAAAATACACAATTCTAATCCAATAAATGCATTATTACATGAATGATTTAAAAATGTTTAATTCCCTTCTACACCACAAATAAGATTTTTCATGACATAAACAATGTTATATGACAGTGACAATTGGTCTTTAAAATATGATCGGTATCTTACTTCCAAAGCAAATAAATATATTATTCATTTTTAGTCAGTTTAAACTTTAGTTTTGAAGCAAATTATCTGTCAGGAAACATACATTTGTTGTCCCACGATGGGACAAAACTTTTTCGTCCCAGTAGTCCGATGGGACAAGGGTCAAAGGTCAGATCAGTATTTCAGTCCTCGAAGTCCTATTACCATCATAACAGTGGGACTAGTGGGACAGACAGGTTACCTTACATTAAACCAATAATAAAAGATCATCAATACATATTAATTTTATCATGATCATCATCATCAACAGCCTCTAACAGTCCACTGCTGGACATAGGCCTCTTCTTAGAAAGGAGGGTTTGGCCTACAATACCACGCTGGCCAGACGGGTTGGTATAGGCTTGGTTTCAAGTTTTCCTTCTCTTTGCATTGATGTTGTCTTGCGTAGTTTACCCCTTAGTCGCCTGTTACGACACCCGCGGGATGAATAGGGGTGGTGACATTCTGTATTCTTAATCGTCACCACACGGATTAAATTTTATAATGGGACATAACTTTTTCGTCCCAGTAGTCCACAAGGGACAAGGGTCAGATTAGTATTTCAGTCCTCGAAGTCCAATTACCATCATAACATTGGGACTAGTGGGACAGACAGTTTTACCTTACATTAAACCGTGTAGTGCCACCGATGTAAAAGATCATCAATGCATATTAATTTTATATTTATGTCAAACAAACAGATTTGTCATTTGCCCCATGGGACAACAGGGACTAAATTCTTCCCTCACGTGACATCTCACGGGACCGGTGGGACGGAACCGATTACAGACATCGATGATATCTTTCTCTTTCGTCTATAGACTTCGTTTGACAATATTGAATACTAAGGTAATGAAGTTTAAAATATTCTCCCCAGTGTTCACAGATATAAAAAGGGGCCAAGTGCGAGTCGGACTCGCCCATGAAGGGTTCCGTAGAAGCAAGTGACATCATATAATAGTACATTGTTCACCGAGGGAGGAAAGGAACCGATTACTAGCGAGGGAGCAGTTTGTGGCCCGAAGGCGCAGCCTAGGGCCACAATACTCCCGAGGTAGGAATGGGACTTTCACCCGAGTGCTACACAGTGCTTTATACTACACCTGTAAGGAACATTTAAAGTATTTATAAAATAAAATCAAAACGTAAGACACCATGTAAGACACAATTTAGCTTAGAATTTGACCAATATTTCGCGCTTCTTTTGTTTTTTTTTATTCTTCACAAAAGGATGTCAGTGGCACGGAGATTCCATATTTAAATTATATGAAATCTCTTTGGGCAGGCGCGCGCCATAGATAAGATAACACATGAGAAATGAAAATTCATACAACTTTCTCTCCCGCTAAAACACGTTAGAAATGGATTTTCATACATTTTTTCCTCCCGCTTATTTAGGTCAAGGAAAAGACTAACTTTCTCTTTTCATTTTCAGGGAATATTGACTACTGTTCCGAACAGGTGTAGTATAAAAGTTCTTGTATATATATATATATATTTTTATAGTAGAGTATTGATTGAATGAAGGGTAAATTGCGGTTTACGATTTATGACGTATTACAAAAAAACTACTCAATAGATCTTGTTCAAACCAATTTTCGTTGGTAGTTTGCATGGTACAACATATATTTGTTTTTGTTTTAACACTCTTATTTTGGAAGTTACACATTTTTCCACTTTGGAAGTGTCTCTCGCGCAAACTATTCAGTTTAAAAAAAATGATATTAGAAACCTCAATATCATATTTGAAGACCTATCCATAATCCACGAATGGGTTTGATGAAAATTTTTTTTTTTTGATATTTCATTCATTCAGTTTCAAGTAACCCCCAAAATTATTGTTTTTTTTTTTCTATTTTTGTGTAAAAATCTTAATGCGGTTCACAGAATACATCTACTTACCAAGTTTCAACAGAACAGTTCTTAGTTTCGGAAAAAAATGGCTGTGACATACTGACGGACAGACAGACAGACAGACATGACGAATCCATAAGGGTTCCGTTTTTTGCCATTTGGCTACGGAACCCTAAAAATGAAAATTATATCATCATCAGCCTATCGCAGTCCACTGCTGGACATAGGCCTCTCCAATTGCACGCCACTCAGTTCGATCCTCGGCGACTCGCATCCAGCTCCTGCCAGCCGTCTTGCGCAAATCATCACTCCACCTGGCCTGTGGACGTCCTACACTACGTTTGCCGAGACGCGGTCTCCACTCAAGAACACGTTTACCCCAACGGTTGTCGGTCCTGCGGCTAATATGGCCAGCCCATTGCCACTTCAGCTTGCTAATCCTGTGGGCTATGTCGATCACTTTAGTTCTCTGCCGGATTACCTCGTTTCGAACACGATCCCTGAGAGAAACTCCGAGCATAGCCCTCTCCATAGCACGCTGCGTGACTTTGAATTTGTGGACCAGCCGTGCCGTGAGTGTCCACGTTTCGGCTCCGTATGTCATGACGGGTAGGACGCACTGGTTGAAGACTTTCGTCTTTAGGCACTGTGGGATCGATGATGAGAAGACTATAAGCTGTTTTCAAGAGTCATCACGAACCGTCTTGCGCGAAGACTCGACGAATTCCAACCACCGGAGCAGGCTGGGTTTCGGAGCGGATATGGCACCATAGACCACATCCACACAGTGCGGCAGATTATTCAAAAGACCGAAGAATATAATCAGCCCCTGTGTCTAGCATTTGTGGACTATGAGAAGGCCTTTGACTCGATCGAGATCTGGTCTGTTCTAGAGTCCCTGCAGCGCTGCCAAGTAGACTGGCGATACATCCAAGTGTTGAGATGTCTCTACGAGGCCGCCACCATGTCCGTCCAAGTACAGAATCAGCAAACAAGGCCCATACCATTGCATCGAGGAGTGAGACAAGGGGATGTTATTTCCCCGAAATTGTTCACAAATGCAATGGAGGACTTGTTCAAGACGCTGCACTGGAAAGGACGTGGCATAAACATCAATGGTGAACACATCTCACACTTGCGATTTGCAGACGACATCGTCATCATGGCGGAGACGCTGCAGGACCTACAACAGATGCTGAATGATCTGGCTGACTCTTCTGTACGCATCGGCCTACGGATGAACTTGGACAAAACCAAGGTCATGTTCAACGAACATGTACTACCGGAACCGGTTGCGATACACGGTACCGTTCTCGAAGTTGTTCAAAAATATGTGTACCTCGGGCAGACTTTGCAGTTGGGTAGAAACAACTTCGAGGACGAGGTGAACAGGAGAATTCAGCTGGGTTGGGCGGCGTTTGGGAAGCTTCGTCGGAAAATTATATAGTGTTACCAAATATACAGAATATTTTTTTATGATTTTTAAACAGTTAACTAGTTTGATTTACTAAACATAGGTTAATTAGTAAAACAAATGTCAATTTCGTGCCATGATCAAACGCTGTACACTCTGAAACGAAATTGTCCCTGTTATTTCTTTATGCACTTTTCGACTACACGTAAGTAGCACAGAGCGAGTGCAAAGCAGAAAGATAATTGAAATATCGTGTGCGGCTTTAAAGCCCCTTAAGCTTGCCTCAGTTCATTAATGAGTAGTTTAAGTTCGTCTCATTTCAAATATAACTTGGTCTCACACTCAATAAAAAAACACGACAACAAGAATGCTGTCATTTTAGGTTAAGTTGGACTTTAGACCTTTTTTAATAAAAAAATTGTGGATAACTACTATGTAAAACCAAAAGATACATCAAATTAGCTCCTCGTTTGCATTTCGGTCTGATAACTAAAAATTTACACTACATTCCAATCAGAATAAAGCCCCGCGATACACGGGTTATTATTAACAATGTTAAATATAGTCAATCATCATCATCAATAATTTCCTAGTACAGTTCACTGCTGAATTCAGCCTTCATCTGCGATAGAAGGATTGTTTGATATGCCACATCAGACGGGTCGGCATAGACTGTTTTCGCAGTGACGATGTAATGTAGTTGTTACGACAGACTAACCTGTACATCGAAGGGTTGATGGTGCTGCTGCGTGTCGGGCGCGGACTGTCCGTTGACGAGGCTGGCGGCGGCGCCAGTGCCCACTGCGCCCACGTTGCCCACGCCTGCGCCGGCGCCGCCCACTCCGCCCACGCCGCTGACGGCACCGACGCCTACCCCGACGCCGACACCGCCGCCGTACTGCGTGTACAATTTCAGGTAACTTATTATATATATGCGTCGCAATTTTATACCATTATCTGTTATTACCTATCCGTATAATTCACTACTGCTTATCCCCTTGAGGTGCAAGTTTTTATACAATAATATATATTATCAAAGTTTTGTACGATAAATCATTGGCAGTGTGTTAGATATTTCAAAGGCAATGATGGACAGTGAACTTAGTATCGAGAGGTTTTTATCATACCTTAGGTTAGAAGACTATACAAGCATTAAGGATTAACATATTAATCCCGTCAAAAAGCGTAGTACTGCGTCTTCAAGGGTTTCTTCCACATCCACACATGTAAGGTATGGCAGAAATATCATGTGTGTCTCTTACAAGCAATTGAACAGGACTTGCGATACTTTTCAGTTTCACTTTTGAGTAAGATTACCGAAATTTACACTTCCCCTTAAAATGATATAAACAAAGGATCTGCCTGCTCATTTGGCTTCTTATACAATAAAAATAAAATTGATATGCTGACGGTTAAAACTCGAAGTCAATAGGAAGCTTGGTACAACAACAAAAATAACCGCGTATATAAGAGGTCTGTCCCAAAAGTATCCAACCTACGGCCAATCTTCGCGCGGAGAGACTCAGGCGATCTTTGGAGGAAACGTCACCGAGATACCGATGAAACGCCTTAGTTCCCCCGCATAGCGTGGTTTGTTTACAACGACTTTTTGCGGTTGTCGCAATTTGCTTGCTCCTAAAAATGGCAGAACGAACCGAACAGCGAATTTGTATAAAATTTTGCTTGTATCTCGGTAAAACTTGTGCGGAAACTATTGAAATGGTGCATGGTTATGATCCTGAAACAAAACAACAATCGTTGCAGTAGAGGCTTTTATCTGAGCCTCGGCCAAAAAAAGCCCGTCAAAGTCGAAACAACATCAAGTCAATGTTGATTGTTTTTTTTTCGATTATGAGGGCGTTGTGCACCACGAATATACCCCTATAGGCCAGACAATCAATAAAGAGTACTACGTTGAAGTTTTGAAAAGATTACGTAATGCAATCAGAAGAAAACGACTGCAACTTTGGGAAACCGGTGACTGGCTTCTTCATCACGACAATGCTCCAGCGCACGCATCAAACCTTGTGCAGCAGTATTCATTGAAACAGAGTTGCGCAGCTCCGCCAGCCTCCATACAGTTCTGCTATAAGCCCTTGCGATTTTTGGCTGTTTCCTCGATTGAAAATGCCGCCTAAGGGATATCGATTCGACACTAAACAGACTGTTGAAACTAATGCGATGAATACACTAAAGGCGATTCCAAAGTCTAACTTTCAAGAGTGCTTTGATAAGTGGAAACACCGATATGGGCGTCTTGTTCAATTAAATGGGGACTACTTTAAAGGATTCCACCTCCCGGATGACGAAGAATAAATCAAGCGCTGAGAAATCGAGGTAGGTCGAACACTTTAGGTACAGACCTCGTATAATAGAAAAAGTTACTAAACATATTCTCAAGAATTGCTCCACGAAGAACACTAAACCTAATACGCGTTTGGATATATTGAGATACGGATAATTGTTATTAGTTGCGGACTCGAAAATTCTAAACGAAATTTCTTTTCAACTTTCAATCCTAAATTGTACATATTTATATCACTGCCTTGTTGGTCCAGTGGTTAGCGTATGCGGCTGCCGATCAAGAGGTCTCGCGTCGGACCAAATATTTGTATGATCTGCAAATATTTGTTTCGGAGTTTGGGTGTTTTCAATGTATCATATTATGTATGTATTTACAAAAAATAGAGTATATCTATGCAATTGCACTTGTCTTGTACAAGCTCTGTCTGGGGCTGGATGAAAATTTATCTATTAGTCTCATGTTTCTAAAAACGCTAGTTTTCGAGTTTTCATGCGTTTTTCTTATGCATTTATCATTACTCTTAGCATTACTTGCGACATCTATACTACTCTTTCTACTATTTGCAAAGGACTACTCACCGTCTGTTGGGAATATTAAACTTTGGCGACAGGAAGAATGTTAACATTACGTTAGTTAGATAACGTCTTCATAGTTATGATAATAAAAGTTTGTTGTAATTATTAGACAGTTCCTTATAGAAAAAAAAATAAAGTTACCTGTTGCGTGCTTGCGAAACTGTTATTATCGAATTGTGGATGCTGTTCCATTTGCAAAACGAGTTCAATGTGTTGATTCATAGAGTCGTTCAATGTCATGCCTGAAACAAAAACACCAATAATATTATGTAATATTAATAATACACACAACACATTAAAATAGAGACAATAAAAGATAACATACCAGGATGAATTTGCGGATGTTGCGGATGTGGTAGACCTTGTAAGGGAGCCACGCTTAACATCCCAGGGTGGTGCTGAAATTAAAACATAATTATAATCAAAAATCGTTTTCATCCTAATTTTTTTTTTTTAACTTTTTAAACTATTTTTATAATGATTTGTCCAGATTTTGAAAAGTGTAGGTATTTTCTGTACATATTTTGCCCATTACACCGCAGAAAAACACATTTATTAATTACTAGGTGCAAAATTTCATTGAAATCTGTGCAGTGGTTTTTAGTAGAAGTAGTTTTACGTGGACAGACAGACAGTCGCGGCAGAGGACTTTATTTTATAACATTTGTTAACTTAGTATGTTTGATTATTGAACACAGTTGCTTTAAATTAAGATTCAACTAATTATTTATTTGAAATTATTTCCTTCACAGGACTTGCCTCTAATTACGTAAGTAGAACTTAATAATTCTTGATTTAAGAGATCTCATTGAATGCAGGAAGTGCAAAATTATTCAAACTTAACATACTATTTGACCTTAATAAAATTATTTTATAGCGTTTTTAGGCATTCATTTTTTGTCTTTATAATTACCATTAAGTATGATTGAAGGAACGTGGTACGTTAAGCTCATATTATATTATGGTACAGCGTTATGAGTAGGGAGCTTGGTTTATGAGCAGTATTGAGTATGTACAGTGATGTGTGTGGTTGGAGATTGTGGGAGACAATACCTGGGGGTGAGAAAGATGTGGCAAATGGTGCAACTGAGGTTGTGGCTGCGGAATGGCGTGGGGCGGCATTAGCGGGAAGGTAGGCGCGTCGCCGTTCCGCACACCCGAGCCAGCGCCTGTCGCAGTGGCCTCTTCCTCTGCCGGAGAAGGCTGTCGGGATCCTGGCGTACGGCTGCAAAATTCAAACTAACATTTTTAAACGGTAATGGTAAGCAACATTAAATAATAGGAAACAGTTCACTTGAAATCAATTGAAATTGAAGGATTCGATCCAATTCGGTATCGGTAAAAAAATATTTCTTATGCAAACTAATCTCCTTTTACTTAGTATAGTAAATACTGTGTCAATGAGTTTAGACAGAGGAGCTAAATTCATTGTAACTCACCGAAGTATTACCAATAAAAAACTAAGCTCATTTATACTACGTTACACTAAAAAGCTCGTCAATTACAAAATATAGACAACTGACTCGCCGTTTTAGGTGTTAAATTTAATTGTAGTATCACAGATTATAAAACAACCCCGCAAATAAATTACTTCTACAGTAGGTATAAGAGACCAATAACTAAAGACCTATAAATTAAACAATTCAAATCGATCCGATGATATTAGGAGCATGCTATGACAATAGACTTTTAAACTTGATTACAAGACAATACATGATTTCTGCATCATTGTCTCGGTGGGCATAAGATAACATTGGGCGCTAGACGAGCCGGCAGGTTGTAACGTTGGCGTGGGGGCGAATGGCATTGACAGAGGTCATGATCCAAGCTCGCGGTTATTGCCCGCGACACTCGCCAGCCGCGCTCACTCGCTTGCGCCTGACTATCACACCAGACCTTTTAGGTTACTCGGTAGCCTTCGCATGATCTTGTGTATTGACTACAATTACAATATAATGACGTCCCATATACGAAGATTAGATAATATGGTCATTATTTTTATGTATGAGATAATTTAGTTTTTGGTCAATGACCTAATTAATAGGAAAATATACCAAGACATCCTACAAACATGCAATTTTTTATTGAGGAACTTAATTCTTATAACCTTGAATAAATCGTCCCAAGAAATAATTACAAAACCTTGTCTTCTGGAGATATTCTTTATCATATTCTGTGCAATCCTCCTGTTTAAATGATTACATTGCAGAAACGAAATCCCCGTGTTTAGCAGAATGTGTATATGGAACTAATAGAAAATGTAACTAACAAGAACTATCTAGAACATCTTTCAGGACTGACTACATAAGTTACTTCAATTTTCAGGAGTATGTACACAGTTCACTTACTTGAAAGCTTTATCATCTTCTTGTCCATTATGGAGACCATTGGGCAGAGATCCATGCTCGTGTAGTTCGTGCAAGTCCTTCTCGAAAGGAGAAGCCGACTTGTCTTCTGGACGCTCTTCAAGGACCATACCACGCAGACCGGCAACAACGCCCGCTACCTTCTCACCACCACCTATGACAATACCACCAATTTCTACTTAAACCATAAATTTCAACTGTTATCTGTCTTGAAGAGTTGTTGTCAGCCTCGGCTGTCAAGTTTATGTTGTGTACATTTCAGAAATATTTATGTGAAAAGGCCTTGTGTATTTTTAAGTCGTTTTTATGTTTGGTCACAGTCTTACTTCACTTGAATGTCTTACAATGAAGTTATCTCTAAAAGATAGGACTTGGTGCCCTCATTTCATTGATATTGTATAAGGAAAATTATTAATAAATTAAACTTGTTATAAAAACATATTTGTAATCTGTATGAACTTACCTGTGGGAGATCCACCTAATACATATTCGACCATTTTTACTCCAAGACCAGCCGTATCTCTAGGTGATAAAATGCTGCCGGCATCGCCGCCAGGGAACGCGACACCACGACGAGTGCTCATCATCGGTACGCCAACATTGTGTTCCACAGCTATAACAGTATGTTATTAAAGTTAGGTTTACTAACACAAAGGAAAAAGGGTTTGACAATCTGAACAATACTCATATTTTTCTGTTGCACCACTTGCACCCTCACCTTCCACATTTCAAGTGTTGTAACAGGTCTAACATCAGTTTTATTTGAGCTTTTATTTTATTATTATTTTTAATATTTCGGACATTTTTTACATACAACGCCATCTAGTCCCTAAACTAAGCAGACCTTACATTAAATGTAACTAGACAACTGATATAAATACATAAACATAAATTTTTTTCGTAAATACATATGATACATTTCAAACCCTGAAACAAAGATTTGTGACTATGACAGACAAGGGAGATGCTTTTGTGACAAATGTGTCAGCATATTCGAAGAATTCACATAAAATTAAATATCCAAATTTGCATCGCAACCTATAACCCCATGGAGGAAACTAAGTGCACCATCCAATTCATCATCATACACCAAATTCAAATTACTTAAAATCAGAGAGCATGGCTAATCAAATTAAACCTGTACAATCGAAATATTGGCTTATTACTTATTTAAAAAAATATTAAATTTAAATACAAATAATATTATTAAGTTAAATATTTCATTGTATTCAACATCAATACCTAAGATGCTACTCATGACAAAAGCTTCAACATTTTTGCTATAGTTTATAAACCTCACAGCTAAATAAATATATTGAGTTCAAGAATTCTGCAAAAAGTTAAGACGAAGACGAAAACTTCAGTGGATGAGTGATAGTCCGAGAGTCCTACACACACGTAAAGAATAGGTAGTGTAGTACGGAAATAGTAAAGCCCTGGGGCTTTACTATTTCCGTACTACTACTACATGCAATGTGCCATAGTAATTTTATGTAAATGATTGATTAAGCCTAATTGTCATTAAAAAGGAAAATAATTACCCAATACAATAGTAACAGATGGGGTGCAGAGAAGTTATACAACTTAAGAGGTAAACATTGATAAGCCAATTTTCAGATGGCTGGTTTAATGTAATTTCCATTAGTATTTAGGTAAAGTAAGAATCATTTAGTGAGGTTGTGAAATACAGCTTATTACTATTTATGATAATCATAAACTGTACAAAGAAGTTGTTCTAATACCTTGTGCAGACCAAGTAGGATCACGCCACATCTGCTCAGGGTTCAACTGTAATGGCGGCAGGTGTGGTGTACCCTTGCTATCGCCCCCGGCGCCCGGCCCTTTGTCCCATAGCTTTTTTGCAGCAGGTGCGATCTGAATAAAAAAAAGAAGTTAATAGCCGCTAAAGGAATGATAATACTAGGTGTTAAATAGTAAAACCTATTCATTGTGAAATAAAAAACAGATTCTGGATGGTTAAAATTTCAGCTTAAATGCTTTCTCTAACTTGATTCTTTACAATATTAGCCTCAAGGTAATAAGTTTTTATCTTTACGTTTATCAGAACCATTTTGAATTTGAAAATGTAAAAACCAACCTTAAATTGTATTTCAAGCAAAGGTAAAAAGAGCGAATTAAACATGTTCAACACATGTTATATTTCTTTTATTCTCTGAATCTTATATTAATTGATAATTTCTTTTTGTGCAAAAACTTTTTTGTGATCATTTATAGAAAACGATGGTGTAATGAAATAGAGGTATTTTCTTAAAAATGTAAAGTATAGTTTTTCATTTTGCTTTATATTTCTCACTGCACTGCACAGCATCCTTGTATAGCGTCGTTATAATACGTACCCGTTCGGCTAGGGTAACAAACATTTTTACATGTTAAAAGGATTCAAATGCAATACTTCTGCGATTTGTCTGTGCTAATACAATCTTGTTGCTATTCAATTAAAACATTTAGCGTTCACAGGAGCAAAAAAAAACTATAACAAGCAATACTTAAAATAAAATTATGAGTATCATGTGACAAGGCACCATTGATTATACAGCATGCAATTGGTTTTATGTATTTAACAATATGCTTACACTTAAAATATTTAGCTAACATGTAATAGTAATATAATAAGCCTATGTTGCACAATACATGGGCAATGTCTAGATAAGGCATTTATTTTCTCACTTACAGAGCATGTTTCTTTTTTTATATTGACTAGACTCTATAAATAATATATATAGGCCTCTCCTTAGAATGGAGGTATTGGCCTACTATACCACGCTGGCCTGGCTGGCTGGTTGGTATAGGGTTCGTTTCAAGTTTTCCTTCTCTTTGCATCGATGATGTCTTGCGTAGTATATCCCTTAGTCGCCTTTTACGACACCCGCGGGATGAATAGGGGTGGTGACACTCTGTATTCTTAATCCGTCACCACACGGCACTTAGTCTTAGTTGCTTATTAATATCTTGACATTTATATATTCCTAAATGGTTTCGGGGAAGCTTTAATCAACAGAGTTTTATACTTTAGGAAAGCTCGCCCAAAAGCATATAGGAAAATGGGAAATTTTATAATTATATTAATACATATTTTGAAATGAAATAAGTTGTTTTATCTTTAAAACTGTAAATTACCTTAGTTCATTACCTTTATAAAATTGACATTTCATAGACAGGTCTGAAGAATATTTTAAATGAAATGAAATACATTCATGGCAATTTTGGGAACTTCAAAAATAGTATTACTAATTATAATGGTAGAAAAACCCCAATGCTCTTAAATGATATAAGAGTATTCCCTTTAGAAATGACCAACACGATATTTAAGAAAATTAAGTGTCACCACATCCACTCATCTTGTAAGGTTGTAACAGCCAGTTTTAAGATAAAAATATGCAACAAAATTAAGGAAGAGGCTTAAGTTCTGCAGTCAATGATGATGATGAGAAACAATTTGGTAAGTTTTAGCTATAGCCAAAACAATAATTATAATATTTATTTCAAACATCTTACACACAACGCCAGCTAGTCTCAAACCAAGCAGAAATTGTCCTATGGGTGTTTTGTCTAACACCGTGTTAGACAACTGATATAAATACTTATACATACTTGTATATATTTGTATCAGTTGTCAATTGCCCATAATACAAGCTCTGCTTAGTTTTGGGGACCAGGTGGTGTTGTGTAAGATGTCTGAAAAAAAAAAATATTGTTAATACTTTTTTTTGTAAATATGAACATACATATTTACATATAAACACCCTCCAAAAAAAGTATTTGTGGATCAAACAAACATTTGGTCCAACCTGGGAATCAAACCCAGCACAGCAGTCTCACATATGCTATCATTATACCACCGAATTGGAAATGGATCACAGTAAATAATAGCCGATATGTCATTACTCATTCCTAATAACTGCCCGGAGTTTGGAAGTTTGGCGGTGATTCACGCCCGTGCCTCGGAGAGCACGTAAAGCCGTCGGTCCCGGTTGTAATGAACATCTATGGCAACCGTTATTGGGAAGTCAGTGCCCTCAAATATACTGACAACTAGTTCAATCTTCGAATTTCAGTTCTTCCTTAGGGTTGCGGAGGTCCGATGCCAATCGCTCCGTGGAAAAACTGAAATTCAGGTAAATCCGGTTGAACTAGTAGCCGACCCCAAATAAAATTGGGAATAATGGCGAGGAGGATGTCATTACTCAATAATAGAAGGATCCCAATAGCAATATTCACCCAAATCGGTTCAGACTGATTCAATTATATTTACCAAATATTTGCAGCATCTACAACAGATACAATAAAGAAAAATCCTTTTCATTTTGATTCAATTTAAAAAGAAGACATATCTTGTCTATGTACACAGTTCACCGATAATAATGTTAATACATTTACATTTTGAAAACTCTTCCATCATCACATGGAACTTTGCCAATTATTCTTACTAGGAATTAACATCCTCTATATATATTTTATCGAAACTATTCGAAAAAGCACGAAGCTTGTGGATATTACTACGCGAATAAGGGCACTAAAGTGGAACTGGACAGGTCACATAATAAGAGGCATTGAAAAATGGAACAAAAAAGTAATATTTTGGTACCCAAGAGACAGAAAAAGGCAAAGAGGCAGGCAGTTTCGAAGGTGGGAAGATGAGATAAAAAGCATAGCAGGAAAAACATGGACAAGGAAAGCGCAAAATAGAGCAGAGTGGAGGGAATTGGAGGAGGCCTTTGCCGAAATTGGGCAAACAGACCGCGTTGTTGGTGTCACCGACTAGTTAGAACCATTATTATAAGTTAAAAATTAATGTAATAACAGTGTCTGAATAAAGGCTTATATTATATTATTATATATATTTTAACAACCTAACTCATATCCAGTTAAAAATTTAGACCATGTGTTTTACTCTTGAAAATATGACAATGATTTTCCAAGTAGAAACACACTGATTTTAGCTTGAACTGGCCAATTCAACTGGGGCCAAACTAATCTCTTCTCTTCTCACAATAGACAAACTGAATATAATAACATTTGAGCTGTAATGTTTGGTTGGCGAGTGCAGAACCAGAGCCTCAATAATGCAGAGACATCTCAATTGGCCACCATAGTGTGCATCAACATGCTGCATCGTTACATTTGCAAAGAGTATGAGGACCAACAATACAAAAGAATAACCTAAACCCTTATAGATAACAATTTTGTTTTTTGCTGCATAACATCACACTATGGACAATAGAATATGCAGACAGGGCTGCATGGGTCAGCTAGTATGTAAGTAATCATCATCATCATCAACATCCATCCACTGATGCTCTGACAACCTCTCTTTTGAAAAGGTTTTGGCCTATTGCACTGGCCAGACAAAGTAGGGTTTGTTTCAAGCTTTCCTTCTTATTGCAATGATGTTGTCCTGCAAAAGTTACTCCATTAATCAGCATAGGACACCCACAGAGTGAACAAAGATCACCACAAAAGCTACTGATGTTATCACTAACTGTAATGTCCTTTGTCAAAAACACTTCACTGGTTCTCAGGTTCTACTACACCAGAAAGTAAGAAAATAGGTTGGTATACACTTTCAATTTAAGTGATAACATATTTTTGGATTTTCTTCAATTATTCTGGAGCCTTTTCACATCACCTATTTACAGCTATAATTTCAGGAATAATTTTCCTTATAAAAGCGTTACATGTATTCTGTTATAGTAATAATACAAGATATAAGTTATTTAGATATAATATAATAATACAAGAGTTGTTTTCGGGTGACAGTCCAGTCATCAATTTTCCAGGAAATGTGACTCAAATCGATTACTAAATGAAGCGACTCTATTACACAACACCAAAATGTACAAAGAATAAAGTTCCACATACTCGAAAATGCCATATGACCCAATTCATCTTTAGGATTGAACACATTTGAAATTGCAGTCACAGCTAGAAGAGTAAACAAACACTAAAAAGCTTCTACATTGTTGTAAAATAAAAATCTTCTACAATAATAATACACAATCATACACACATCAATTTGTAACTAAAAGATTTGGAGCATAGTCTGATAATAAGTAAACACAAAAAAAGAATAGGGTAAACAATGCATTTTAAGCAATTTAGGTATATAAAATGTTATATTCAGGAGACAGTTTATAGCATTTACCTCAGAAATCATCTGTAAGATGAACTTAGTGAATAAATTTGTCTCCTCACTATTTTAAATGTCTAACTTGGTATCAATACTTGAACTTCTTTAAAAACTATGAAGCTGCAATAGTGTTGTGATAACTTTTGTCCTGCAAACATACATTTGCATGTAAACAATATTTCAGTATAAATTATGACAGAAAGCAAGCCTCTGCATTATCAAAAATGTTATTCAATAAATCAATAATATTTATATGTCAAATCCCTTGGTACCTCCTTTTCTATCCTGTCATAGTCAATTACTTAATATTGTGGTAAGGACAGCCCTGTCCTGTTAAAATCTAGTTTATCGAATTATCTCAACTCAAGAACATTATTGAAAACAAATAGCCCAATGCCAATCATCTATTTTTAGATGTTATTAAGACCCGCCATCCCATACAAATTTTATTCATGAATGAAATGTTTGAAATTAGATATTAATATCTATAGCTAATTAATTGGCCACACCGTTGTTGTACTATTGGCGACAAAAACAGCCAAACATTAATGACAGAAACCTGTATGAAATGTATTTATAACAATAGTTCAAACACGAAATATCCTATAATTTTATAATGTTTCCAATAATACGTTTATATGAAGAACTCAATCATACGTCGGTGAACAAATTCTAAATCAGAAATGGCGGACGCCGGTGACAAGTAAACAAAACAAAAACGGACCTGTTGCTTAAAAAAATAGGATTTCCTTGACTTCATGACTTAAAACAACAACCAAGTCCTTTATTCTTCTAAATGAAACCATAAAACTCACCATGTCGGGGCCCATATCCTTAACATCAGTTTCGAAAAAAAAGCCGCTCAAGGGTTTCATGCGTACAATCCGCCTAAAGCTCAATCATGTACTACAAGAAAAGCTTAATGCGAAAAAATAACACTTTCTGCTTGAACACTAATTCAATATTACAAAATCACTATCATCATTAACATTAGAACACATTTCTTACACTAATATGTTTATATTACGCGAAATAAAACTAGAAAGATCCAAACTCAAATAATACAATGTTGATTTGTTTCGAACAAAGGACGTACGCCGACCACAGCGCCTGCGTTAAAATTCTCCATGCAAGGGAGCGTCGTACGGAGCAAAGTTTGGTTTTCCGGACTGACAGATGGCGCGCAAACCAATAAATACATGACCATAGAATATAAACACCAGGTACGCAAGCATATCTGTGGAATTTTCGAAGTTTTTGCAAAAGATAGTACATAATATATAGAATTGATGATTTGTTAAATGAATATGACAAAACAATACAGTAGTATGTTGATTTTCCATACAACTACTTTTATTTCTTTCACAATATTTACTTTTGGCTTCTCATATTTTCAATGTTAGTTTTCATGTTAACATTTCGATCGCTCTTGGTTGGTACAAAAAAAAGCGGCCAAGTGCGAGTCGGACTCGCCCATGAAGGGTTCCGTATCAGCAAGTAACATCATATAAAAGTTCTTTTAGTTCATTGTAACTTTGATCGATGTTTTTATAATAGTGTATTGATTGAATGAAGGTAAATTGCGGTTTACGATTTATGACGTATTAAAAAAGACTACATACTAGATCTCATTCAAACCAATTTACGTTGGTAGTTTGCATAGTAATGTACAACATATATTTTTTATAGTTTTATAGTTTTATCACTTTCATAATTTAGAAGTTACAGGGGGTTTTCCACTTTGGAAGTCTCTCTCGCGCAAACTATTCAGTTTAGAAAAAAATGATATTAGAACCCTCAACATCATTTTTGAACACCTATCCATAAATACCCCACACGTATGGGTTTGATGAAAAAAACTTTTTAGAGTTTCAGTTTCAAGTATGGGGACCCCCAAAATGTATTGTTTTTTTTCTATTTTTATGTGAAATCCTAATGCGGTTTACAGATTACATCTACTTACCAAGTTTCAATAGTATAGTTCTTATGGTTTCGGAAAAAAGTGGCTGTGACATACGGACGGACGGACAGACAGACAGACAGACATGACGAATCTATAAGGGTTCCGTTTTTTGCCATTTGGATACGGAACCCTAAAAACTTATCGGTTTTCTAACTTTCCTACGTAAAAAACAGAAAATTTGTAGAATAGACTGAGTAGCCTGATAAATTATTCCGTTTTTAGGGTTCCGAAGATTATGCCTCGGAACCCCATATAGATTCGTTATATCCGTCTGTCCGTCCGTCCGTTCTTGACTTACCGTCCAAACGGTAAGTCCTAGAAAGATGAAACTTTGCATGAATATGTGTTGTAATTACGTCAACAAAGTGCTACAATAAAATTATGAAAAATAATTTTATTTGGGGTACCCCAAATAAAATGGAGATGATTTTTTTTTCTCGGGGCTATCCCATCGTGTGGGATATCATTATATAGGTCTTTTAAAAATAATAGAGGGTTTCTAAGACGATTTTTTGATTTAGGTATCCGTTTGCGAGATATTCCACTTTAAAGGGCACTTTTTTGTAAAAAAAGGGCGTCCCCCCCCCCCTTCCAAAATCGAAACGGCTGGCTCAAAAAATCTTAAAAAATTCGTGATGGTGGTCCATATAATGAACTTTGAAAGAAAACTATAACGGATTAGATGACTTTGTTAGTTCAGGAGTTATAGAGGCTTAACTTGTAAAATGCGCTCACTGGGGAAAATTAACGCACTAATAGGTAAACATAACAATTATCTATTGGATACGATTTTAAATCCACGTACCATTATGGATGACTGAGGAACCCTTTCCTGTGCGTGACCTGACACGCACTTAGCCCCTTTTTAATATTACCATGCGGCCCGTCAAAGAAACGTGCGTTAACCCTTATAAGCTACTGCTTCAAATAAAGGGGTTGAATGGGAATGAATATAGGTTTTCTATGCCCACACACATGACACATTTAGATCGTTTTGGACAGCTGTTGTGAAATAATTGTAAAAATATTAGGCACAATAATAATTATGAGTAGGTATGTACATAACGAATAAAATTGACGTTTCTCCTTATATATGAATTATAATATGGGGTCATGGTAATCCCTACTATTATATATTAATATTATAAATGCGAAAGTAACTCTGTCTGTCTGTTACGCTTTCACGTCTAAACGACTGAACCGATTTTGATGAAATTTGGTATGAAGATAGAACTGAACTTGAGAAAGGACATAGGCATACTTTTACCGCGATAACCGACATACGCGCGGGCGGAGCCGCGGGCGAAAGCTTGTATATTCTTAATGTAATTAACACATGTAATATACTTAAATCATTAGTATTTAATTTTATAGTAATTGTATTATTAGGCGATTTGTAAATGAGTTCATTAGAAAAATACTAACGTTTGTTGTTGAAAAATTAACAAATTTGTATGAAAATAATGTAGTATTTCCCTAACCATGGAATCTTACAAAATATTATAAAGCAATTCTCAGGAGCGACTTGTCTGACTTCAATAATTATTATACTGTTAGATAGTCCATTTATCGAGGAAGATCATGTATCATCACGCTACGACTGAAAGGAGCGGAGTTCAACGAAAACTTTGACAAAAACGAGAGAAAAATATTCCTTTTGAGAGCTTCTATATTCTATTGTGTGCGCTACGTAAAAACGGTAAGTTTCGAAAAAATAATGTATTAATGAATTGTTCCTCTACAAACGTTCTAATTGGTAAAAAAAGTCCTCGAAATCATAATATTATGTCTGTCTCTGTAACATTTACTCACGCTGTAAACATCACCCTACGGGAATTATGAAACACAGACGAAGTTGCGTGGGTCAGCCAGTGTAAACTATCCTACAAATATTATAAACGCGAAAGTTTGTGAGTATGTATGTATGTGTGTATCAATGTTTGTTCCTCTTTCACGCAAAAACTACTGACCGGATTTGGATGAAACTTTACAATAATATACCTTACATATCAGAATAACACATAGGCTAACTGCTTGGCAGAAATTGGGGCATCAGTCCCAAGGCCACTTACTGGCTATACACCACAGTTATTCGACCAACTATAACATATGGCTCCCTAGTCTGGTGGCCCAGGACAGACTTGGTTACTTGCCAAAAAACCCTAGAAAAACTACAGCGATACGCCTGCGTGGCTATCACTAGTAGCATGAGAACCACACCAACAGCCGCACTGCAAACTATGCTGGGGCTGCCACCCTTACACTTAGTTGTTAAAGAGGAGGCAGCACTAGCAGCGTTTAGACTCCATAATGCCGGCAATCTGGGAAATGACTCCAGAATCAAACACACACGCATAAGAGAACGAGCGATCACACATCAACCAATGTTGACATCACCCAACGATAGGATGCTGAAGAAATTTAATTTTCAGAAGCACTATAATATACATCTAGATGAAGAACCACACGACAAATCAGATACAAATGAACTCAGAATATACACCGATGGCTCCAAAACCAACTCAGGAACCGGAGCAGGTGTATTCTCAGACGAACTCAACATCAAGGTATCGAGGCCGCTAGGCAGATTCAACACTGTATTCCAAGCGGAATGCGTGGGTATTATCCTGGCGGCCCACGCTATAGAGACAAGGAAAATTACGGACTCACACATCCGTATAGTCTCTGATAGTGCATCGGTACTTAAATCCCTCAATAAAACCCATGTCACTTCGAAACTCATAATGGATTGTCACAACGCGTTAGAACGCGTTGCGACCTCCGGCAGGAATTCAGTGACAATACAATGGATAAAAGGACACAGCGGATCCCTAGGTAACGATGCGGCTGATGAGCTGGCTAGGAGGGGATCGGGCGCGGCGGTTTTCGGACCCGAACCCATCGTGCCCGTCCCATTCGGCCAGCTCCGTGGCTGGCTGCAAGAATTTACCCGCACACAAGTACAACACCACTGGCTATCTGTCCCAGGCTGCAGACAATCGAAGGAAGCCATGCCACTTCCTAATGATAAACTAACCAAACGCTTACTGCGTTTGGACAGGGACAGTCTGCGGCTGGTGGCAGGAACTATCACCGGACACTGCTCACTAAACAAACACTTTCACTCCATAGGCATAACTGACAGTCCCCTATGCAGGGCATGCTTAGGGGCAGAGGAAACGGTGTCACATGTACTCATTGAGTGCACAGGTGTCACCGAAACACGCAAAAACACCCTTGGATCTCCCAAATCTGTTGCAGAATGTCTGAACAGGCTTGGAGACCTTATCCGCTTCTGGAGGGAGGTGGGCTGGCTGGAGTGATGGCCGCCCTCACGTACAATGGTCCACTTAAAGGACTAAGTGCGGAAACCACCCACATAACATAGAACACATAGGCTACTTTTTACTGCAATAATCGAGATACACGGGCGAAAGCTAAGTGATTAAAAAAATACATAAATCGTAGATGTCAAAATGTATCACTGTTTATCTCCTGACAAAACTTCACCGTTTGCCATGCTTATCACACTTGCATAGCAACCATAATGATATGCGCGGGTAATACCGCGGGGCGCAGCTAGTCATACATAAAATTCTTGTGTCACAATGTTCGTTCCCATACTCCTCCGAAACGGCTGGACCGATTTGAAATTGTGAAATGAAATTTTGTGAGCATATCGGGTAGGTCTCAGAATTAATAATTGTAAAAAAAATATTAGTACGACTAGAATTTTTAATATGAATAAATTCGTTAGCGCCGGAATGCAATCATATCACAGAACTGAATTTGGTTTTTGTAAACTTTAAGATCGTGAAAAAGGAGCATCGCAGCATGTATGAAAATTACAGCCTATATTTTATCTTAAACGCCTTTAAATTTCTGATGCATTTCGAAAATTTATTATACAAATAAATGCTAATGATACAAATCTATTTTTGTGAGTGAGTTACTACAAAATTATTTTAGAAGTTACAGGGGGGGGGGAGGACACATTTTACCACTTTGGAAGTGTCTCTTGCGCAAACTATTCAGTTTAGAAAAAAATGATTTTAGAAACCTCAATACCATTTTTGAAGAACTATCCATAGATACCCTACACGTATGGTTTTGATGAAAAAAAAAATTTTTGAGTTTCAGTTCTAAGTATGGGGACCCCCAAAATTTATTGCATTTTTTCTATTTTTGTGTAAAAATATTAATGCGGTTCACAGAATACATCTACTGACCAAGTTTTAACAGTATATAGGTAAATTTGTTTGATGGAATATGTCCTGATCTTAATCTTAGCAATATCTTTACCAAATCTCTGTTGAAGCTACATCCAGTGAACCATGGTAAGCGAAGTGGTTCAGATTGAATGGATTTATACCAAATTCCTTTGTCTTTTGATATTTTATTAAAATGTTCTTTCCATTTGATAGAAGTAAGTATCGTAAATTTATGTAATATTTCCGTGTGATCCGGTGGTACGTCAATTTCAACTCCGTGTCCTTCTTTAGCCAATTTGTCTGCCACTTCGTTACCATGTATGCCAACATGAGACGGAACCCATTGCAACTTCAAAGACTTATCATTTCTTTGCAGTTGTAAAATCTTTTCAATTATCACGTATTTTCATTCGTATTCACGTATATCAAACAAATTTACCTATATGATGCACAAAACTGAATCACCAAATTGTAACGTGTGCGGGGTAGAGGAAGACGTACAACATGTTCTGATGGAGTGTGTCAAGAACCGTAGAGCTAGGAAAACTTTAATGGAAGCGCTGGGGATAAACCCATGTGATATAGGAATCCCCATGTAATATAAGTTTAACTGTTTTAGATGTAATTTTAGATGTATTCTGTATTAGATGTAAGTTAAAATGGTTACAATGGGGTTGGCATATCCGAAAGGATAAAAACCCCTAAATAATAAATAGAAAAAAAAAAAAAAAAAAAAAAAAAAAAAAAACAGTATATAGCTTTTATAGTTTCGGAAAAAATTGGCTGTGACATACGGATGGACGGACAGACAGACAGACATGACGAATCTATAAGGGTTCCGTTTTTTGCCATTTGGCAACGGAACCCTAAAAAGGGGCACAACTAACATTATTTGCAGTAGCATAAGTGAATTTTATGGACACTTGGAAAAAAAGGGCTGAGAATATCTATGTTTATAATTTTAAAAACACGATTAACTAATATTTCGTACGGGATAGGTCGCAACTCAAAGTTTCTATTTTAAGCGCTAAAAGGAAACAAATTAAGGCAGCGGTGCAAAAGTACATAAAATTAGTAACTGTTACTTTATACAACGACGACAACGCAACGATATATTCAATACAAAAATATCGAACAGGCAGTTAGTACGTGGTGTACGAAACTAGGTGCAATTATTGCTCATAGCAAACTGTACCTATAACTCGTGCGAGCTAAGATGGCACCTGGCTCAAAACGAAACATGAAACCGTTCCCCCGCGTGATACCCCTCTGTCGTCTTGCGAGTAGCGTTAGCATCACTCTTACCGTTGCAAGAATCTTTCCATAATAATTTTAGTTTATTAGGTATTACCTAATGTCATATAAATCGCTCCGCGAATTTATCTTATAAATATATCATTAGATTCGTCTGGATAACCCAATTGTTTTAAGAAACGTCATACGAAAGTCGATACGAGTGTCCATGGAGTTTCTTGTCTGTTCTTCTCCATAGGATCTACGAATTGGAACAGACAATTAGCTTCACGACTGACTACTGACTGACTACTTGACGTTTCAAAAGTGCCATTGTATGGTTTATTTGAAATAAAATTGTTTGATTTGATTTGAAAAAAAAATAGCATTACGACTATGAGACGCAATAGTTTAAAATAATGAATATCCATATACATTTAATTTTTCAAAGACTAAGATTAAAGGCTTATCATGACGATTTTAAATTGTATTTTATAACCATTTTCAGTTCCTAATTTCATTTAAAATGATATTAGGTATTACCTAATATTATTTAAACCACTGCACGAAGAATGCATTCGGGTAAATAATGCATGAGGCCTGCTTCCTATTGGTATGCAAATTTATTTTCTTAACTCACTTAGTAAAGTACCACTTAAGATAAAGTAGTATGTTATGAGAAACTAATTAAAGCAAAATAAATGTTGAAATTTAAAAAAACTAGAATAAATTATATTTTTCTTGCACTCAGTACTTTAAACGACTGACATTTGAGTCAGGTGCCATCTTAGGTCGCACGAGTTATACTGCAGGTTTTTTTAACTGCCCACAAAATACAAAGCATTTGAACATTATTAAGTAACAGAAGTAAAGTAAAACACACAAAAAAACATTACATTCTGTGTTTTGATGGGTAATAATACATTTAAACATAGAATATGATCTGAATTTGATTCTGATGACTCAGTAGTAGACATATTATAAGTTACCTAGTAGTAGTGAGTTAGTTAAAGCATACGAAAAAAACATTCGAGTTTTGATGATTTTCATACTTTCTCAACAAACCTGCGCGTCTGCTGATATGAGAGGTTCTCATTCCAAGAGATTCCTCTCGAGCCCATCCTAATAGCGGTGTTCCCGGTGCTTGGTTGCCCAAGTGATCCTTCCACTCCTCCACGGGGAACCGGAGGAGTTGGGATTTCCAACCCTCGATTTCTCGAGTTTTAAGACAAGTCCAACTCGTGAGCCACCTTGCTAATCGTAAAAAGCTGCAAGGGCTCTCGCCTCCAATTACAAGTGGCAAAGTTCGGGCCAGGGGACTCATTGCCTCAAGTGAAATTGTGCGATAACCTGATGGGCAAACCTGGCTGCGAACCTCGCATTAGCACGATGTTGTTCGTCCTCCGGCCTAAAGCCCCATAAAGGGCCATGGACCGCACAAACCCCGTAGTAGAGTACTGTTGGATCAGGGAGTTACCGGGTGTCTTCGTGTTAGGCAGAAGCCAATTGCAAGCTGCTCCTACCAGCTTAGGAACCAGACTTTGAAAGTGATATCCGAAGTCCCACCGGCCATCGTCCCAGATACTTCAAGGAGAGTTCGATCCCAATGTGAGTGCCGCCTCCTACTTTAAGACTCTGGTCTTACTCAGGTGGTTTGCTTCTTGACGCATGAAAGAACAGGCGTCGGATTTGTGTAATGGCCTCCCGAGACCTAGCTGCCGAATTCGTTCCATGACTTGGGCAAGCGGGTTCTAGCCTACAGAGTGCATAGTTAAGCGTATCAATCGCATACGTCGAGACGCGAGTCACCATCCAATAAGTTACAGCGAAGCACCTGATCGCAGTGGACGTTCCACAGGAGCCGGCCTAAAACCGAACCCTACGAAACAACCCACGTATGTCACCTCGCCCGAAATCAGTCTTAATTGTTGTGAGACAGTTTGTATGAAAACAGAATACTGTTTAGATAACTGTTTTTCAGACTTTCGCGACTTTTACACATACTTGTATAGGTAAATTACTATTAAATTATATAAAAGTATTTCTAAGCATATGATGATACAGTGAACAGCTTTGGACTCTGCAAACCAGCGGAAAAACATCACATAAATTTTAGTTTCCAGATGATTATTATTGCTTTTATCAAATAATGTTATTTTGTGACACCTGTTTTTCTTTCTATATTATTTTATTTACAATATTCTGTTAAGTATGTTTGTCAAATTGTTACTTGTACTTAATTTATAATATTAAAATATTGGGTAAATAATGTAATCGAGCTGGTGTTGCCCTCAATCCACTTTATTAATGAAAATATTAAGTACATTGATGTGAAACAAAATAAATAATACAGATATGCCAGTAACAATATTTCAAATTGAAATCTGCAACAGGAATATTTAAAAAAACCATTTTTAATGATTTGCAATTATTAAGTTTTAAATATAATACTAAAAATTGAAATAAGTAAAAATTAATGTAGCTACTTGTTTCTTGATGCTGAACTTCCAGTAGAGGCTTGAAACAAATATTTATTTGATCAGTAATATACTCCAAACCAATATAATACAATATTTTTATGAAACTATTAAAATACATATTTACAAGATTTGACGAGAGTACATAACATGATAATAATTAACATTCATAATTTTATTGACAATAACATCTAATGGTGAAAAATAAATACTAGTAGAACATTTAACTGTCTTCCTAATGCGTTAAATCAGATACAGCCTAACGACGAGTAAATTGATAGCAAAACCTTAATATCAGAATTTTTTTATCAAGCTTTAGATTCCTAAAAGTACTGTCTAGCAATGTTCTTATATGTACAATACTACTTAATTCTTCAGTAACTCTAGTTTAAACTTGCTTCTATCAAATAAACATTAGTGAAAAGTTATGACCTATTTTATGACGTACTTACTAATATTATAAAAGCGAAAGTTTGTATGTATGTCTACATCTTTGTTGCTCTTTCTAACTACAGAACGGATTTGGATGAAACTATTTAGTAATTTATAAAGCCACTCTGAATTCATCACGAATCGACCGGGGCAGTACTATCCTCACATAGAAGACTATCGTAATAGTGAGAGCACTTTTGCTGTCGTATTTCGGTGCTGAGTGTGAGACTGGAGGCCCAATTATTCTGCATCATTCTCCTGGCCTTCGGAGGCAGAAGGAAGAGGAAGAATGATGCAGAAACTTCTTACCAGGCCACCATGGTATAGGTCACTATGCTGAATTGTCTACCCTCACAATGAGGATGGTGACCCTTACTCCTGAATTCTACTCATGCTTTCCTTTTACTTTTGTAGACTTATAGATAAAAAAAAATATTAGGGACTGCTACCACATTTACAATTAATTGACCTTGGCTACATACTAAAGAAGAGCTCTGCGGCTCTACGAACATGAAACCGAATAAGATACGATGCCCTTTTTGGGTCTATAAGAATCATGTCATATATCTACATCATGTCTAAGTCGAGGTCGAAGGTCGAGTCATATCCTCTAAGCAAGTGATCCTCTCGGATGTGAAAGACCGCTACCTGAACCTATCCCCTATTTTTTTAGTCCAATACTATACCAATGAACTTCTTGACGTCAGCATAGACGAAATTGGGTCAGCAAGAACAACTAAAAAAAACCGACTTCAAAGAAAAACTATTCTGCATACCCAGATCTCGACAGGTGTGCCTATGATGTTTGAGGAGTTCCCTCGATTTCTCCAGGATCCTATCATCATGGGACATGGTTTCCATATCATGGACCACATGGGAGGCACTAGCTTTCAAATAAAAAAGCATAATCAAAATGGGTTACCCAATCAAAAGTTCTGAGATAACAATCATAAAAAATTCTTTTTTTTTAAGTCGGTTAAAAAGTGGAGCCCGAAGTTCCAGGCGAAGACTGGGCTAGGAGTATAATCAGCCTCTGTATCTCGCTTTACTTAACTATGAGAAGGAGTTTGACTCTGTCGACACCCGGTCTGTCTTGGACTAACTGCAGTGGTGCTAAGACGATTATTGATACATCGAGGTACCTTACAGACGAACCTGTTTGACGTTGCCACTCTATCCATCGACCTACACCTATTCCATTGCATTTAGCAGTGATGTGATATCCCTAAAACTGTTTACAAATGATTTGGAAGACATTGTCAACTCTAGAACAGGTGCAGCATAAATAATCGGGGAATACACCTCCCACTCCAGGTTTGTCGATGATATTGTGGTCCCATGACCATTCCATTCTGCCATCAGAATCGCTGCAGAAAGTTCAAAAGATGAAGCACAGCCTAAATAAAGTCTCCCACCGAAATGGTCTCTTTAGAACCTGCTCAACACGAAGATCATGTTCCTCATCACTCTGTCACCAGTAATTGTTGATGGTATTCCTTTCGAAGTCGAGTAGATACAACATCGAAAAGAAAACTGACCAAGGTTCAGCTAGGCAGCCTTCAGGAAGTACCACGGTCAGATGTACCACAGAACCTGAAGATGAAAGTTTTAACCAATGTGTGCTCCGACATAAGTTGTTGGACTTAGTCCATAAACTTAAAGTCGAGTGAACGAGCTATGAGGGTTATGCTCGAAGTATCTCTGAAGGAATGAAGTGATCCATCAGAGAACTAAAGTAGTAGGTCTAAAAGTTAATATGTTAACCGATAACCGCTGGCGTAAGCGTGTTCTGGAGTAGAGACGTCTTGTAAAGCATTAGTTTGCGGCGCCCTTGGACAGATGGTGAAGACTTACGTAAGAGGGCCGGCGGCGACTGAGTTGATAAACCTCAGGTTTTACTATAAAACCTTAAGATTTACTTAGGCCTTTCTTTATATTTTATATTTATATAATAACAATTTTAATGTGGTGTAAGTGTAATAATGTATAATTAGGACCAATTGTTGTAGAGGAACCTTCAGGGAGGCCTCTGCCTTGCATTCAATGTGTTTGTTGATAGATTTAAGCTGATATGATCATGATATGGCACTGTTATAGGTATTTAAAATTTGTCAAGGACATAATAAATTAATATCACTACATAGTATAAAACAAAGTCGTTTTCTTTGTCCCTATGTATGCTTAAATGTTTTCAACTACGCAACGGATTTTGATGCCATTTTCTTGAACAGATAGAGTGATTCAAGAGGAAGGTTTTTATGTATAATACAGGCATAATATAGTAGATAATGATTTTAGAGGTTTCTAATGCGATGTCGTCAATAAATCATTTTTTACGCTTACATTGCAAACGCTGGCTGTACCCTACCAGATAGATCAAAATAATGAAAAAGGTCTACAAAAAAGTCTATATCTATCTCTTAGGGAAACCCACAATAACCATTTTTTTATATTTTCTTTTTACGAGAAATAATTCCTTATTTACGAAGCGATTTTAAGTATTAATCCTTATCCAAATAAGTACCTTAAATACATTGTATATTTAATATAGATTAATATGGCGCTTTACAGTGTGTAATTTATATTACTTTTGAAGATATTACATATTTAAAATGGAGGAACAAAGCGATTGTGGCGGTACCGGCCGGGGCCCGTTAGTTGCCGCTGCTTTTGATTTGTCATTATCAGTTAATAACTAAACACAATACTTTATTATGAATTAATATTCTAAGGCGGTACAAGTTCGCCAGGTCAGCTAGTGTAGTATTAATTTCAAACCTGTAAATCTACTTACACTTTAAATAACAATAATATGTTAGACAGCATGAACCCAATAATATTGTCTAACTACAAGCAACCTAGTCATTATGCCTGCACTTTTTTTAACATTCAGAATTCACACTGCACTGAATACTTTTTTTAACATTCAGAAAAAAATTATGCAAAAATTTACTGTATTAGAACTAGAATTGAGTAATTCAGTCAACATATGAAACAAAATGTACACACAACCGTACAGAAATAACAGGCTCTACACTAAATAGTGTTTTTAAGAATCACTAAGCCCATGGTAAAAAATAGTTTTATTAAAAAGGTCAAGCATTTTATTTATATTTTAAAAGAAATCAGTCATACCGAATCATAGACCATTAGGCAACAGGGCTCATTATAAAATGTAGAAACATACAGCACGGTTTTAGATTAACTAGTCTAAAGAGACTTCTTCAAATCTTCTGGGGTAATACTATTTATTCAATGTGGTTGTTGTAGGAGTTGAGTAAATGAGCATATTATGCAGGAAAACAGTATGTACTGCAAACAGAAAGAAAGCTTGAAGCAAACCCTATGCCACCCCGATTTGGCCAGTGAGGTGTAGTTGGCCATGACCACTGTTCTAAAGAAAGGCCTATGAAAGTAACAAATAACTTTGATTTTTTTTGTTTATCTGGTGTATACTGACAACAGTTAAGATGTTCACATTTTAAGAAATAAAAATATAATATTTCTGTCATAACTCAGACATGCAATATATTTATTTAGTTCTTTTTCAAAGGTTTCAGTTATAGAAAGACTTCTGTAGTGTTTAAATTATATTGAAAGTATAATAAAATCAGTACCTGATGAAAATGTCATGAACTTATACCAAAAAATTGTTTAACAGCAATAGGCCAATTTAACACCATAGTCTAAATAAAATGGAAGCTTAGATAGAGTTAGGTAATCCTTAGTGGTTATTTTTGTTTTCACCAACGACTAAAGGACACCTAAATGTCAAGATTTTTCTAATAAATGTGGGACTACATTAAAGAATTACCTAATTATTGCTATCTGTATCTTTAGTTAGTAATTCAGATAACAACAAAAGTGATTTTCGTAAAAATGTGAAAATATTATATTATTGATTATAGGCTTTTCAATGCATATTTGACACTTTTATTTAAATAACTGACATTATTTACTTGCTATTTTATTTGAGTTTATCAAAACATTGCTAAGATCAAAACAAAAATTATGTAGTTAGTGAAAACAAATATAAATTAACTTTTTTGTACATAAGGATACTCTACAAAGTTACATGCTTTAAAGCTTTAATACGATTCAAAGAAAATGTAATTCCATTGACAAGGGACTAAGTATGGACTCATACTAATGATAATAATATAAATTCCTATCTTTTATAACTATCATAATTACCACATAATTAAAAATGTACTTAGAAGTTCATTAAACTATCTACCTTCATTCTCAAATTCAAAATGGTTTAGCTGTAATATATTTCTGTAGGTTAGTATTTACCTCTAGGAAAATTGTGAATTTTCCTCTTGGTCACATAACTTTGATAATAAGAGGATGGAGCACATTCTAAACATGCCTCACAACATAACAATTAAATTGCTTACCTGATTTCTAATGGCAGCAACCTGGGTGAGTCCAAGCTGATTTTGTCCTTGCTGAAGAAACTGATTAGTGCCAGGCCCCAACATCCCAGCCTGGCTCAAATACATAAGGTGCTCAGTGGATTTCCCAATGCCATTCATAGTTGGTATAGCATTTGCATGATGCTGATGAATATCATACAATCCTTGTTGACCAAGTTGTGCAGCATTCTGAATACTTTGCAAAGGTTGCATCATCACTGCACTATTTTGAATAGTCAAGTTATTACCCAAAGTAGGGTTTTGCAGTGGTGCTAGTTGTGTATGAACCATGTTAGTGGTCAAATGAGCTGGGTGACTTCCAATTACTGAAGGATTAATAGCCAAAGTCCCCACAGAAGAAGCAATAGCTTGGTTAATATACTGTTGTTGATTTGTTTGTGAATTTTTGAGTTGCATTTGACCTTGTTGATGCATATTATTCATTGTCATTGGGTTAGGATTTTTCCATTTATCTTGATTCTGGAATAATAAAACAACTTTGTCAGTCCTAAAGTATTGTTTAACTCATTATCAATATAAACAAACAACTAAGGCAATCATCACACAGATGTAACACAATTTAAGGTTATATAGAAATACGATTTTTATTATCAATATTTTGTAAACAAACCTCAGCAATACTGTCGTCTCCGACGGCCCAACGTTGTTTCGGAGCTAGAGATGGAAGTTCTCCTTCTTGAGGCTCTCGCTGAAATACGTAATGCACAGTTGCATCGTCCTGACTTCGAGCTTGTGATGCACGCGTGCCCTGCAAGCCAGCTTCACCCGCCTCTTCTTCCCCTCCCGTTCCCGGCCACTTCATTGGGCTACTGCGAGGTTCGAGCATTCAGTTTCACAACACTTCAATCCTTTGTAACCGTAAACACAAAATGTCCAACGGTCTTTCCGTTTCAGTTGTAAACGCTAATCACAATAATATTATAGCCAGAGGTGTAATTAAACTGCATTACATTATCCAACAGACTACACACAATAATCAGATCTTGTTTCTAAATCCATTTAGCGACGAAATCCGTATTTTTGTCTTTGTAATGACAATACTTTTATCAAAGCACGATGACAGCCGCTAAGGGAAACCAAAATATTGCATCTAGTGCAACGGTCTCCTTGACGGATTGAAACAAAGACAAGAAGTGAAATCAATGATTTCTAGGATACCGGACCTCGGAATTTTCGAATTTAGAAGTGTATGGATGCTTGCAAATGTACTAACATTAAGTACTAGCTATTTGTCGGCGTCGAAAACTGAACTGAATAAACACTCAAAATAATACACTATTCACACAATTCCTAAACAAAACGAGCACAAATATAATTACTATATGTACACAGGACTATTTACAATGTACAAATTTTACAAAAAACCCCGTTTATGCCATTGGCTGCTGTCGATACTTTCTGATTTAGAAAAGACGACAAACATTCTTCACTGCCTGTCCGCCATAATCGGTCGGTCGGGTACTCGGACAGATGCGGTGCGCGCGCAACGCGCAAAACTATACTATAAACATAAATACATAATGCTAAATACGTTCCTTCGTAAGTATACTTAGGCATAAATATCCCTTATAATTATTGATGAATTTTAAAATAAAAGTCATTAGTAAAAATATAATATTCATTGCTTGGATACCACATTATAGAATTGAATATATTTCTAGCTTTTTGTTAATAAATAAAATTTTAAGTTCAAAACAAAAATAATGAGTCAATCTTTGGAGTATTTGTAAATTAATTATTATGAATTTCATTTTCTTAAATCTTCATGATTTATTGAGATATGTTAATTTTGTTTATTGATTTTGAAACATAGGTAGTTACTTAAGTGGAACGAAACGAAATTTGTTGTCAAATCTAAAGTCCACAGAATGTAAACATAGACATACCCAACTTTATAAAAAAACTGAAAACTTCTTAGCAATATTGCCAGCAAATAAAGATGTTCAAATAGATGCTCGACGTCAGTTTCAAGTGATTATCATTAGTTTACATCTCCATTTCCGACTTTAATTACGATATTTATGATCTGAGCTGCGGTTATCAGAACGTCTCAACAAATCACTTTACTGCACTAGTATGTAGATGATATACAGGAAGAATGAATGGTGGTGGTAGAAAGCCTAAGTAAAACTCCCATGAATTATAATAATACACATCAACTATTGAGCCCGTTGCATGCCATGTGGCGATAACAGACACCTAAAATAAGCCAGATACACCAAATATGTGGTGCGCTCCGGATGATCCGAACATCTTCGATCCTTCAGCCTTCGGCCAGGGTCTAATGATGGAGCTGGAAGGTTTCCATAGGAACCGTATCGAGTTTGGGCTCATTTGATTCGTTTTGACGAGTACTTTGATACTATATGAAGGAGACAGGGGAAATATGTATATGCAATGGCAATGTCACAAAGACAATGAACTAAGTTATTGCAACATTTGTTTTGATCCTTAAAAAAAGGTACAAAAAAGCTTGAAATAAAAGATATATTTATTTATTTATAAAGAAAATATATTTGTTATAGTAGTGCAGTACAAAAAACCCTTTTCTTTTTTATACTTTCTAAGCTAGTAGAGAAAAACACAAGTAAGTCAAAAAATACAGGCAAAAAACATCCAATGTTCATTTTAAGCATAATTATATTTTATCTGTGAGAAGTATTGCTTAGCCTTGGGTCCACAAAACTTTGAGAGGGCCAGTATATCCATAAATTTTTCCTATGAAACTGGAAGGCTCTCATTATAGGATTGTTCTGGCAGTAAGAACTCTGAATCACCCAGACCATGAGAGGCATTACAGGATTTTGACTGTTTTTTGGTGCTGTAATAATAGCTGACGTCCAAGAGGAATTGTAATGTTCTCTGTGAAAAATTAATCTTGGATGGTCCTTTTCAACCCTGATTTCTCTTATGGACCGAGATAAAAGAGGACATGCCTTATTTAATTTTTATCACAAGGGTGATAAAAGGTCTGAACTTTTTCTGAAAAGTGGTTGGTCAACTTCAATCACATGAAAGGGGCATGGCTTCTGTCTAGCATCACGAATCACCCAATCGTCATCGTCAGGTGTTTCATACGGGGATTTCTGGTTTATGCAGCCCATATTTCTGTCGCATTCCAAATATGAGTGTCCACGAATGGGTCCCGTATGATATATGGGTATGAATTACAGACAAACAAAATCGCACAACATAACTGACAAACAAAATAACCTCAAATGACAAGAATAATTAAACCAAACGTCAAATTGTCAAAAATGGACAATGCTTATTTTTTCCTGTATGACTTGGAAATTGCTTGATATTGCACTGTATCGATATTTTCCAATGAAGATTACTCCAGTCACTTTATGCTACTGCATTGTGTTATGGCATTTCGTCCTATCACATATGTACTATACCATTATATATCAATGGTATTCAGTTCAAAAAATATAAAAATGTGACATAGCATGTTTTTCCCCTGTGCCCTTCATATCGTAACCAGGGTCTGATGATGGAGCTGGAAGAAGGCCATAGGAACCCCATTTAGTTTGGGCTCATTAGATTCGTCTAGACAAGTACTTTGACACTATATGTATAGTAACCAGGGTCTGATGATGGAGCTGGAAGGTGGCCATAAGAACCCCATCGAGTTGGGGCCCATTTTTTTACCCATTAACTTAGGAGTACTAGGGTAGAGTTTAATTGTAGCGTGTTTAGACAAGATTTAATGTAGTATGAGGTTTCGTCTGTATACCGACACATTTTAACAAGCCGTGCGTGTAACTTCGTACCATCCGGGTGTCCCTTGAAACCTCTCAAGTTTATTTTATTTACTTCGTTTTTCATTCCATAGATATGCTCATATTACTATTAAGAACGTTCTCTGTATAGTTGTCATTGTCTTTCGGTTAATAGGATGATTATATTGTTTGGAAATAATATTGACAGTGTATATTGTTTTGTAAACTTGAATTAGTATCAAAGAAAAAAAAAACTATATAAATAAAAAATAATTAAATTGCATCAGTTGATAAAAAATGCTATGCAATTGCTTTGCCGCGGCAGTCCCCGAGTGCCACAAGACTTTTTTATCATGTAACTGTTTGTTTGATAATAAATATTTAGTTTTGAACTTATTTTAAGCAAAAGTGTAACTTTTATTGCTATTTTAATGTAACTGTATAATTTTTTGAACGAAATTTCGTATAACTTTATCTTTGTAATTTTTTACGAAAAATATAATTTTTAAAATGAAGATGTCTGAATTATTTTATTTATTCACAAATACGTTAAAATAGCATTCAAGAATAAAAATCACAAAACAACAGAGTTATTGATTTTTGAGATGGAAAATACAGGTTGGTCCCATAGTGCGCCCCACCGGAAATCCCGGTGGCGTGACGGCCCGAGGAGGTTTCCACACGTTAATTAATTGTGAATGTTGGTGGGGTGTGTGAGAAGCTAGTATTTCTTGTATGTAAGTTCATAGTTGTATCAGCCCAAGATTGTATCAGCAAATGTTACTAATAATGATTAAAACAATTAGTGGTTGAGGAGATTCTTAGAGTAGGCCTATGTCTAAGAGTAGATTCCAGTTTTCAGGGACTTTCAGTTGAGATAATTATTAAAATAACAATATTTTTGCCAGCTAAAGGTATGGTAAGGAATGCTTATAGGAACGAATGGAATGTATTAAAAACTTTTCATTTTTCAATTATTTATTTGACTTAAGTTTAGAGACAAGATATTATATAGGTTTGATCTTAAAATGTAAACCTATGAGGGAAAAGACCAGACATTTGAGATCTTGAACTAAGTAGTAGAATCCACGGAGACCTTCTGGATCACGAGACTGGTTCACATCTACCAATGATCCAGTTTTGGATGTCGTGAATGAAATATGTTCTTCACCTATAACTATCTCCAATTCCTGTAAAAACATTTTATAATAAATCCATCCATAACAAATTTCTATAAACTTTTTACGAGGTAATAATTTTTCCTTTCTCCTTAGTTTTAGCCCAAGAGAAGGATTTTAAATTATATATGAATATCTAATACATTATTTTACATATTATACTTAACAAGGTCATAATAATTAACTTTCTGTTCATAAAGACTCGGAAGCTTCATTCTCAAACTACTAACACTTTCAAACACTTCAAGTACATTGAAAAAATCAAATATATTTGGCATTCTACAAAACTTTAATTCACTTTAATTAATATAATGTCAGAAAAAAGTTAGAATCGTAAGCACTCATATTAGAAAGTATGATGAAAAGTATAACAAGTAATAACTTAGGTTAAGATTTCATCAAACCAATAGTGTAATATGTACTTTTATTTTCGAGCTTAAAAGATTTGAAGTATTGTTATAGTAAGAGATATGATTCAACTTTTTTTTAGTTAATATAGTAATCAAATGAACATATAAAAGTTGTAACTACACACCTGTCTACCGACTCTGTCTGGTTGTGGCCACAATCTATCATCTTCATGCATTATTTCGGAGTCAACTATTATCCTCTTTAGCTCTTCCATAACACATGGGTGAACGTATGCTTCTTTACGAATCATAGTATCATTCTTGTAGTTCGAATTGTTAGCGTACCTCAATTTGCCATCAGGGCGGAATTCAAACTCTAAAAACTCATGACCAAATTTGCCTTTGTGACCCACATAGTAACGAATATAGAAATCAGAAGACATATTTATTTATGATGTGAATGAATCCAGTTTTAACTTCGAACAAAAATTATTTGCAACAAAAAACTGCGGCTTTTGCTTCACACTAGGGAAAGTCAGTGACCGAGACAACGCGCGAGCGGCTAACACAAAATTTGTAATTGACATTGATATCAGTGTTGCCAACACTTGAAATTTTATCCCCCTAAGAGTAAACTCAAAAACCCCTAAAACCCCCTCTCATTGAAAAATGTAGGTTCTTAACTAATATTAAAACTTTTAATTTTTAATTACATATTATTTTTATTTTAAATAATTACGAGTGGTGTAAAAAACTTATTTATGGTTATGATCATAATCAAGCTCGTTTTTCAATTTAGGTTTACGAGTAAGAGAGGGTGCCACAGTCGCCTTAACGTACAACTCCCAACAATTTTTAGGCTACTATGGTCGACCGGACGTTTGAGTGGATGCGATTCACCACTAAATGTCATAATTATCATAAAATGATTTTTAATGATCTAAATGATTTTAAAAATATGAGTTTTCCAAGTCTGTAAAGTCTTTAAACAAAATTTAATAAATCTCCAATAAAACACCTAAACATTTTTTCCCCTTAAAAAACCCCTGTGCAATTTTTTTACTCCTAATTTTGGGGGGAAAACCCCGAAGTTGGCAACACTGATTGATTTACCATACCAGACCAAAGACAAATATTAATGTTGTCTTAAAATGTGGGACCATTTTTTTTTTTTTTTTTTTGGAATTTAATGACCTGGTAACTAGGACCTGTAAGTCAAGTCTTATTTTATCTATACAAACATAGCACTTTCACTTTGCTTCATTTTTAAAATGTTTTGATAGTATTTTTTATATATTTATATATAGGTTTGTACGTGTTTTTGTCTTTTAATAACTGTTCTAGTGGCGGCGGGCGGGATGAAGAATCACACTTAATTTTCACATCACCGTGTTCACAGCGTTGATGTCCATTTCAGTGACTATTTTCTTACTCAATTACAGCATTGGAGAGGCAGAGTTTTATGACACATTTCATATTGTATCAGCAAACATGTAAAGCATTGGCGCTTTTGCGGCCATTAAACAAGTCAAACGTTTCACAGTTTTCCCGCGGTAACGAAATTTATTTTCAAAATGATGGTTTAACTTGAGAGACATTCACGTTATTACTTAACTACGCTTTATTTTATTCATGCTAAACACTTAAATTACTAATCTCTTCTTAAATTTACACAAAAATCAACAAAATAACCTTTTTTTATAGAAGTTATCTATAGAAAAACAACCCCCCCACCGCCACCATTTTCACGTCTCTTGTTGATCTCTTCAAAATACTTCAAATGGAAAACTCAATGTCGGATCAGAAACATGAGTTAATTTAGTTGATTGCCATGAATGAAAATTTTTGAATCTTATTGCACATCCATGAAGTTTTAATTTTAACAGGGTGCGAGAATTGTTTTGTAACTTTCACTAGACTTTTCTGAAATAAAATATTCTAAACTCGACTGATCTGACTGATCGAAAGAAAAACAATTTCATCTTCCTAATTTATGCAAATGAGACAGAATTTTACTCCTCTTGAAGTACCACTTTTTTAACCAGCTTAGTTGACTCTTTATTAACTAAGAGAATGTTGGAACTTCACTGACATGATATATAGAATTATAAAGTGATACAGATTTTTCCATGATACATAAATACGTCCTATTTCTTATTAAATACCTTTCTGTTCTAGTCTATTAATTTCTGGTGATCTGATCACAGTTTCTCAGACACCAGTTCTTCAGACACTAGTCTCTCACACAGGAATAATGTAGTCTTACTGAACTGTTTCTGTACTTCATATTTTGTACCTATCTTTGTGATGAGAGAAATGAATACATTATTATTACTTTAACATAAATATTCTTATAATCAGAGTGTGTAAGGCATCCTTCGATACCGCCGATGGTATGATTTTGTAGGCGGCCTAATAAACGTTTAATTAGAGGGACCTTTATAGTCGTCTGCATATGATTTCATGTGCGAAGAGCAGTATTTGTCACGTTGCCTTTTTGTTTTAAGTATTCCCATTAAAACTCATTCAACAAGTACAAGGATCTCTTATCAATATACTCGCCCAGAATCTCGCAGTAATCTACCATCTGAAATAGATGAATATGTAGCAAATTAAAAAAACAGCTAACAGAAATATGTAATAACACATTAAATCACTAATCTGAACATAGTGTGGGTGGGGTTAAATACATATACATGCGAGAATGTCATAGGACAAACTTTATCGCATAAACCGACTAAAAGCCGTTTTGTAATGTTATAAATGTTTTCGATCACATTTTCAGTGTTCTAAAAAGTAATTACACACAATATGACCAAAAATAGTATCCAAATAAAAACTTGCGAAAAAGCCTTTAAAAAGTTGTTATTCCGAATTCAAATAAGTGACAAGACTGTCTGTAGGACTTGCATTTGTTTTTTCATTGCGATCGTACGTCCGCGAACTGTCTGCTGATTTTTTGTGCAATAATATAAGTAAACTTATAACTATATAGCATTGTAATTATGTTTTGCGTTAAATTGTAAGCTAAAATTTTACTTTAAGTGAAATTTGTCCTAATTAAAAAGGAGCGGCTTTTTGACGCGGTCCTTTGTATTCCGACTCTAAATAAATATTTAATGTCTTCAAAATACTATTTCTTGGTAACAATTTACTATAAGAACTTTCGAAGAAAACATAATTTATTGCGTCTCTGTAATATAATATCGGAGTGTACCAAAAAGCCGGTTTGAGAGGGATTCTTCGACAGACCATAAAATAGAATACCAACCAAAGACTACAGAGTAGTCGGGGTTTAGAGGTTTGGTCCGTCACTTAAACCTTTTTCTTTTCTGACCCAGCGAAGATGGGTGAGTCGTCTGTTGTGTTATTAAAATGAATCTAGAAAAATCGTGACATTGGTCTTAATATTCAAGTCATCTTTTAATCAAAGCTCTTGTGGATTATGCTTTTTATTTACTTACATTTATATTTTGTGTAAATCATTGTAAAGATAGATCTGTTGTGTGTGATAAGTTCTGTGGCGGATTTCTGGTGAAGTGTCATGTGAATTAATTCTTTCTGTGATGCAGGTATCAGTCGTGATCATTGGCATAAACGGAGGGCCACAGGCGGTAAACGCGCGCCTATCCGTAAGAAGAGGAAGTATGAATTAGGTCGCCCGGCTGCCAACACTAAGGTAAGCAATAAGAAACCTAACCTATCTTGTCATTTTCTGTTTACCATGTGTTATTTAGTATTTGGATGATATATAGCTGTTTGATTTATACATCAATATACTGTGTAAATTGAGTGTTAATTTGTATACATTACTTGTTTTAGCTTGGAGCTCAGCGCATCCACTTAGTGCGTTCGCGCGGTGGTAACACTAAATATCGTGCCCTGCGTCTGGACGCAGGAAATTTCTCATGGGGGTCAGAATGTGAGTATTACATATATATTTAAGCTTAATTTCGACACTTTTTTCAGCCAGGTTTGTTTATAACTGGCTTTCCTAACTTACCTTTTTTACTGGTCTTTCTACCATTTTATTGACATTCAAGTAAGAGATGCCCTGTCTTCATCAAATTGATAAATGGTCTGCTAAATTTCCGCCTATTTAACTAAATTATTGTTATTGTATTTCAGGCTCTACCCGCAAGACCCGTATCATTGATGTGGTATACAATGCATCAAACAATGAATTGGTGCGAACCAAGACTTTAGTGAAGAATGCTATTGTCGTAGTTGACGCTACACCTTTCAGACAGTGGTATGAGTCTCACTACCTTCAGCCCCTTGGCAGGAAGAAGGGCGCTAAACTGGTGAGTGTTGTATTTTAAGACATTAATTTTATGATAATACTAGCTGTGTCTGCGACTCCGCTCGCGACCTAGGGGTATATAAAATAGATGTTGATCGCTTCTCAGACCTACCCAGGTCAAGCCGTTTTGGAGGAGTTTAACTACAAACATACTGACTTGAGAATTTTACATATAAGTTTATATTATAAACACATCTCATGCACAATCATATGATCCTGGATTAGGCAAAACCTGTATTGTAGTAACTATCTGCTGATAAAGACATTATACATTTCTGTGTACAAATATAATTTAAATTAATTTGATCTAAATATAGCAAATGATAGCCTCTGTAACACAAAGATTTGTCCTGGGTGACAATTGAACTCACAACATATGGCTTAGCAGTCAGGATCAACATGACCATCAAATTTTAATATCTCTGTCTATACACATGCACATTTCGACATGTGATATGTTTGACAACATTGTTTTGGAACTATGCTCACGGAAAGTTGGAAGTCTTATCATATAAGTTTAAACTGTATTTGTAAATTTCCTTTGCTATAGACTTCACTTGTCAAAACCTAGAACTATAAAGATCTTTTTGCTTTGCACACTTAACCTTATACATACAGCATGATTGTTACTGTAAAAGCTCCATTGGTTATTCAAAGGATAAAATCTCAGGATTTATAAACATGAGTTGGTAAATATTTGTCAAAGGAATGATGCACATTCTTTGTTTGACAATAGAAAAGATCTGGCATGATTATGGTAACTATTCTAACCTAACCTACATAATTTAGTTACAAAACATAACTTACATGATTCAATAACAAGATCATAACAACATTTATAAATAATAAACAAATAAATATTTTGGACATCACACACACAACATGATCTAGTCCTAAACTCAGTAGAGCTTGTATTAAGGGTACTAATGATTGTAAAGGTAAAGATACTATCAATGTGCTCATTTAAATTAGTAGGATTTTATTTCGTTTATTACTAGTGGTACAAAAAATTCAAAATAGATAACCATAGAACAGTTCTAACTTTTACTATTAATTGTTTCTGCACCTTAGGGTTCATTGTTAAATCCTAAGGATTTATGGCAGTAAGGGTTACAGTAACATGATTAGCATACTAGTTGTGTTAAGTTATAAAGCAGTCAACATCATGAAATCTTTGCATTTAGGGTGTTTAAATTTGTTAGGCAAATGTACAAGCTTTGCCTTTCAACTTACTATATCAATGATCATAGTGTGGTGTGTGGTTAAATGTCACTGAATACTGCAAATTTAAAATTACACCCATAAAAATTGTTAGTGACATATTTAAAATAGCTAAATAATTTCTAGCAACCTGGTTCATCTTTGCATGGAGGTCTTTGAAATTCTAGGGTTTCCTCAACTATAATATGCATGTAGTATACATGTAAACCGTTGTCTTGATTTTCTCTATTCCAGAAAACTGCAGTAAAATCTACTGACAGGATTAAAAGATAGTGGTCAAGTGACAAGTCAAAAATTACATTTTGCACTATCTTACGTTACTCATACTGATATCCATACTCTTTACTCTAAATATTGTGGTCTATAATTTTACAAGTTTATGAATGAAATAATGGTAAATAATAATCTAATAATTGACATTTTGGCTTAGTAACAAGAACCTAGATAGAACATTGTCCATGCATTCTAGAGCAAGTTTATCTATGGTTTGACTATATCTTCAAGATCAAACATTATCAATCTTTAAAATAAACAATTGAACTAATGAACTGGTTATCTGTACTAAACTACTTTTAATTACTGTGTACACATAATTATACCTTTTATACAAATATAACTACATATTTTAACAAACTAGAAGTTTTTCAGCATAATAGTTAGTTTTTGTTTGACTAATGATGATAAATGCGTGTCAAATGAATAAATAAATGATTTTAATTTAGCAAAACCTGATTTGGTCATGATGTTGTAAAGAACATTTTATCCTAAAAGTCATACATTTATGTATTTTTATGCAGACTGAGGCTGAAGATGCTATCATCAACAAGAAACGCAGCCAGAAAACAGCAAAGAAGTATGTAGCGAGACAGCGCACTGCTAAGGTGGAGGGTGGAATCGAGGAGCAATTCCACACTGGCCGTTTGTTGGGTTAGTTTTATCTTATACTTTTCAAGTGTACCACATCACACATGTACTATGCTTTCTCCTTAAAAATAAGAAAAAATATCCATTAAACTCACCAGAGAAAGTACTTTCAGCATACAAAATTTACTTAGATAAGTTTTGTAGGCTTTACAGCCTACAAAACTTATCTAAATATACAATAAAATAGTTTTCAATGATGAAATTGAGAAGTTTTGAAACTACAATATGGACTGGTACCGTTTTGGGAACAGTCTAGTAGTTGTATGATCCACTGTCATAGTTACTCTGATTATTATAATTGAATGAATGACACGTGACTACTCTGTGCAATCATTAATGTGGAGAAATGTTTAACAGCGTGCGTGTCGAGTCGACCTGGTCAGTGCGGACGCGCCGACGGCTACATCCTCGAGGGTAAGGAGCTCGAGTTCTACTTAAGAAAGATCAAATCCAAGAGGGCGAAGTGAGAAGTGTAATGTAGAAATAAATATAAAAATATAACTATGCTTTTTATTGAACTGTTAAACCCTTCACCGCCATCGCCGTAATATTCTATTGTGCGTACACCCAGCATTACACACGTAATATTACGCAACCCTCGTTAGCAACCAAAATCACAAAATAATAAGTTTTACACTCTGTATGAAAGCTTATTTATTTTTAAGGTGCGCTCACGGAGTTAGTTTAAAAATGTAAAGCTGTAAGAAGTGTTTGTAAATTGCATTGGTATCATATGAAAAATAAATCGAAACTAGTTCATGGTCACACTGTCAATGTTACCCGAATGAATCAGTTACCCAAATTGTACGTAATCTCTTTTGTACATACTTTTTTCTCGCAACTAATAAAATAATTATTTCAAATAAAGCGACATAATACTAGAGCGAGTCCAATCAGAAAAGGTTTCGATTTCGGTGATTTTGGTCACTGTTGAGGATTTTTTTGTCGAAAATAATTGTATTATTAATTTTACTCGGTATTGTATTACTAATTGTATTATTTTTTTTTAACTGTCAAATAATTAATTTGTTTCTCTTGCCATAACCGTAAGTGCTTTTTCGAGCGATTTTAGAGTGGATTCCCTCCCATAAGTGTTCCTATTCTTGCTATTATTTTGTTTTCTTTAATAATTTTAAATTGTGGTTGTAATATTTTATATTTTTTTGCAAAATTTCTAATTCTAGTGTATTGTCTCTATTACATTTCGAATCGTTAAGAGTCGGTCCCGGTTGTCATGTACATCATGACAGTTGAAATCGATGGCTAGCACGTTAGTGCTCACAAACTGAATTGGCTAGATGGCAACACGGGCCGTGTTGCCATCTAGCCAATTCAGTTTACGCTACGCTCATCGATGTTACTTTTTGTTATGTTATAGACAATCCTAATCATGGCCCGGCCAATTAAGGCAAGCCCTATCGACAAAAGGTTCCCAACTTACCCTCCTGGAGCCACCAGTCAGGTCAATGTTGCGCCCTTGTTGGTTACGAAATGCAAAAAGGCCACCGACGGTAGCACTAGTTCCTGTCAGCCCTTGGATTAGAGTGGGCCGATTCGCTTCTGGGTTTTCTACGGATCCCACTCATCAGATCTTTTCTGATTAACAGAAGGGTACCGAAATTAATTATCCTGTCGAGTTAATTACCGGCCGTCAATACCCACTAAAGGAAAGCCGTTGACCGTCGCCCAGGGTGCACTGGTCACTTGCTTGTGTTCCTCACGGGTATGGGTACAAAAGAGAAGAAACACGAGAACTCATGTAAAGGTTACCAAACTCGTACCCCAAGTTGTTGCATCCGTAGTTGTATGACATATGTGCGCCTGCCTCAAAAGATTACTACGCCACCTATAGGTTGACTGGTAGAGAATGCCTTAGGCATCTGGGACATTAAGTCCGCCGATGGACAAAAGTGCATAAAGTTATGAATAAAAAAATAATACTTATGTTGGACCACATTTAGGTGCTAATATCTTATAATATATAAAATTCTCGTGTCACAGTTTTCGGTGCCATACTCCTCCGAAACGGCTTGACCGATCTTTATGAAACTTTATATGCATATTCAGTAGGTCTGAGAATCGGCCAACATCTGAGAGCCGCGGGCATCAGCTAGTATTTATCTAAATATGATAACTAGTACTTTATGGACCTTAAGCGAGAAAGTAGGTAGGTAGATAGATGGAAACCTTAATTTATTTGTACATCATTTGCATAGTTATCTTGCAATTGTGACAAAGTACAACATAAATTAATAAAATGCTTCGTCTAAGATAGCGGACATAGTATGAGAAGTTGATCTTCTATCTGAAACTTGTGTTGAACTAAATTCATACCTTCATTATAAAGTCAAGGAAAAAATTCATAATCTAAAATTAACGTAGATACAAATTTAAATTTATTTCTGATATGAAATGTCACATGAATAACTGAATAAAATTGAATTTACCTTATTATTGTGAAATACGAAAATAAGGCCATACTGTTTGTTGGCCATGTCATATAATACACTTTTCTGAAATTTAAATGTTTTGAATTATTTGGGTAGGGACTCCATTTTTTGCGATACTATGTTATAGTGAAAAAACATCGGCCAAGTGCGTGTCAGGCCATGCATAGAATAGGGTTCTTCAGTCATCCATAATGATACGTGGATATAAAATCGTATCCAAGAGGTAATTGTTATGTTTATTAATGCGATAATTTTGTATGAACTAAGCGCATTTTACAAGTTAGGCCTCTGTAACTCCTGAACTAACTAAGTCATGTAGGCCGTTATAGTTTTCCTTTATAGTTCATCGTATGGACTATCATCATGAACTTTACAGATATTTCGAACCAGCCGTTTAGCTTCTTTTAGAAGGGACGCCTATTTTATTTTACAAAAAACTGCCTTTTAAAGTGGAATAACTCGTAAAACGGATACCTAAGTCGAAAAATCGTCCTAGAAACCTTGTTCTGTTTTTAAAAGACCTATCTAATGATATCCAACACGATGGGGTAGCTACGAGAAAAAATCATACCCACTACGTTTTAATATTTTTCGTTTTTCGTAATTTCATTCTAGCACTTTGTCTACGTGAAAAAAAACCATATAGATATGCAAAGTTTCCTCTTTCTAGCACTAACTAACGTTTCGACGGTAAGTCGAGGTCGGACGGACGGAGTCCAGTGTCGGCATTAGTGTTACACACTTTGTTAAAAAAAAGCGGCCAAGTGCGAGTCGGACTCGCCCATGAAGGGTTCCGTATCAGCAAGTAACATCATATAAAAGTTCTTGTAGTTCGTACTTCGTAGTAACTTTGATCGATGTTTTTATAATAGTGTATTGATTGAATAAAGGTAAATTGCAGTTTACAATAATAATTAAGACATATAAAAATAAAACTACTTACTAGATCTCGTTCAAACCAATTTTCGTTGGTAGTTTGCGTGGTAATTGTACATGCAAACACATTTTTCACTTTGGTTTCGGAAAAAAGTGGTTGTGACATACGGACGGACAGACAGACAGACATGACGAATCTTTAAGGATTCCGTTTTTTGCCATTTGGTTACGGAACCCTAAAAACTTGTTGTAGATATGTAACCAGAGATCAAACGATAGAACCACTTAAAAATCAACGTTGTAACACGTTATTATTATCTTCACCTGTGTATTTGTCTAAAAACCCCATAAGAGCACTCGTGTGTGTGTGTGTAATGTGTGTGTATTCGACTTACACAGTTAATTTGCTATATGGTGGGGAAATCGAAAATTAAACACCAATCATTTGATTTCATCCAAACCCCTATCTGTCCATACCCTATGATAGTCCTATTTGAACAAAACCATGCCTGAAAGAATAAACAAGTACACAGAAGGTAGGTACCTGATTACAGTACCTGAGTACATTTTTAGGTATCAATCATTTTCACAGTGCCCACGAAATAATGAACTTTATCAGCAAATTTTTTTCGCAACTATTTTGAAATTTTCATTAAAATCTGTACATGATGCGATAAATGGGGATACATTTAAAAGTCATTTGGACGTATTGCATATTTTGTAAGATTGGATATTTGGTGGAATTAATAAAAGAAGTAATGTAATGTAACTATGTACTTTCAGCAGTGCAGGCAGTGTTTATACAGGCGGTTCACCTTTGTTTCAGTCTTACTAGGTATCTAAAAAAAACTGGAGTTTTTTATGACAAGTGTGTTGTTTAATGCACAAATTGTGAAGTAATAAGGCAACTTATTTATAAATTACTAGCTTTTGCTCGCGGCTTCGCCTAAGTGTTATTCTGAGGTATAATTTTCATTGCCTTTTCCCCCTTTAACTGTGGAATTTTCCTAAATCCTCTCTTAGTGCTCGCCTAAGGCGTTCAAGAACACACATGTCAAATTTCACAGTTTTATATAGATTGATCATCCCGACTTCCTACAATATTATTTAGTAGTAAAGCCACACTGATTTCAAAACGAATCGGCCGATCGACCGGGGCAGTACTACCCTCACACAGAAAACCATCCTAATAATGACAGCATCCTTGCTCACGTATTTCGTTAGTGAGTGTGAGACCGTAGGCCCCATCATTCTCCCGGCATCCAAAGACCGGGAGAATGATGCAAAATTATCTGACAAGGCCGCCAAAGTATAGGTCACCAGGCTGCATTGCCTACCCTAACAATGAGGATACTGACCCCTACTCCTGGATTCTACTCATGCTTTTCATCAGGTCTGTAGACCCCTGTAGAGTCACTTTGGTAAGCTTATATATATAAATATAAATTATCGTCGTATTTAAACAGTATTAGTACAATATAGTTTAAGCTAGGCTCATAAATAGAGCACTGATCTGAAAAGGTAGTTTTGGTAAATAAAACTATGAATCTATGTATACAACTATAATATTCTTGAGTTGAGCGGGTCTACCATTTTTCCAGCCATGAGCGCCACGTGAATGTTCGCATCCATCACGAAGTACAGAAATGGATATGTAGCAGAAAATACAACTGGATCTCGGTTTGTCACGTACCCTGCAATGTAAAATATGATTTAGAGATGGTCGAAAAGGGGAATATTTGTCGCCTTGTTTTCAATTTTGATGTGGCTCCGCCCGCGTATGTACTGTATGAGTCAATCAGTCATTCATTCACTCGCATACTGCACTTTCTTGGGACTGAATAAGAAGGAAGCATTATGTTATCTCCAGCTCACGTGAGGACGTGACACAGTTTAGTCGACTGTTAACGACGATAGCGAGTGGGTGCGTGCCGCGTGCGTCTGTGAGCCGACAGTATAGAAGGATTTACTACAGCATGTATGTCCTTTATCGTAGTAATAGCCTGAGTCATCAAAGTATCATATATTTGGTATTATCAGTATTATCGCATTGGTTATTATCGTATCCGGAACAAGGTGATTCAGTAGTCGTAGAAGGGATAAATCATTGGGGTAAATGGGTATTGTTGGCAACCGTTGTGTAGGACGTCCACAGCCGTCACAGGTCAGGTGGAATTATAATATTAATTTGCGCAAGACGACTGGCAGGAGCTGGATGCGAGAAGCCGAGGATCGAAATAAGTGGCGTGCAAGAGGCCTATGTCCAGCGGTGGTCGGTGGACTGCGATAGGTTGATGACGATATTTTTTATTTACAAGACTTCAAAGTAAGCTTCAGACATTATTGTGAAGTAGGTACCTATTTAAATAGCTAATTCATCGCTTCTCAATGCTTATTTCTGTACTCTTTTCTTGGTCCTATCAATAGGACGACAGACAAGTAACATTACACATTGTTAAACTAATAGTAGTGATGTATTCTAGATAAAGAATAAATCTAAAATAGAAGAGATAGAAGCCCAAAATCGCTCAGAGTGGTGTGCAGTGGGAGAGGCCCATGTCCAGCAGTGGGCTGATTCTATATAAGTATGATGATGATTCTAAATCTTTTGAATATAATTTCAGACATGCGTTACTTTTACTACTAGGTACTAAGCATAAAATCATTTCACACAAAACTGCGAAACTTAAACATAGTAGTTAGCTTTTGAACCGTTCGTCTTTCTCAACGTGTCTTGTTTTTCAATTTATAGTTATTTAAGATAGGTACTGATAAATTCTATTGTTATTATTATTATTGTTGTGATTACAACCATATATTTGTACCTAGTTGGTACTAATTTTAAAGTTTGCTAGAGGATTTTCTACTTGTGGATGAAAAATATCAGGTGAATTGAATCTGTATATGTTTGTATGAGATTATTAATTTCTGGTAAATTAGTACTACTTATGGTAAAACGTGAAGGAGGGCCTCATAGTTTATTCTGAATAGAAAATGAGCATTATCTTTCTCCCATGAGACTTTATAATACAAAAATGCATACGCACTGTTAAAGTATAATTAAATTTATACTTGATTATTTACATATTTATTAATAAAAGTCCTTGAAAATTAAATATACGTCTTATCATAAAAATCAAAACGAAATAAGCGAACTGTAGCAACAGGAAATAATCATCTAGTTTTTTTCATCCAAACTCATTTATGTAATTGAAATGGCGGGACTATCAGCGAATCATTATTTTCATCTCGCGATTAAGCATTGTGGTCGGTGTGTTATGGTTGCGGGTGATTTCCCTAATTGTCGATGGTGCGAGAGCAGTGCGCGGGCGAACAGCGCATCAATGGAAGCAAATGCGCGTGTCGCCGCGTTACGCCATTACCGCACGAGACAATGGATGCGGTGTCGGTCGGCTCTCGCTATGTCGCTACTCTACTTGACACCTCAGCCTTACACATTTTTGGTAACAATTATCCCATCTCCTGTGCCGGAAAACGAGGACACGTAATATACCTTCGCGCATAGTTAACATAAGAATGTGTTATAGCTGAGCAATTACTTTGTTGCAGTGGTGTTGAAACCACATTTAAATGGCGAGTCTTATAACAGCTCCCTAGGTTTTTCACACATGTACTATGCGGGCTTTACGGTTGTCAATTCAATTAATTGTGGAAAATCAATTTTGTAAATTTTCGGAGCGCATCAATGTCACTCAAGGATTTTCCGGCGGCGGCGGACACGTATCACGAATTCACGATGCATCGGTGCGTGACGGCGACGAGTGACCCCAGACTTGTGACCACCCACGAACCCACGGCCACGGCATCCACCTTTATACCTTTATAGGGAACGGCGTCTGCAGGGCTTTAACTTCGTAGTCTCCATTTATAACTTCATCATCACATCATTGTTCTGGCCGTTTAAATTGGAACAGTTATGTCTTATTGCGACATACCTACCTATGTATATTCTAATTAAATAAACAACTTTCCACAAAAATTAAATGTGTGTTAAAATTTGCTTCGATTATCACAAAGAAAAATTTGCAAAGACTTACTGTGTTTCTTCTGATCATCGGGTCTATATTTCCGTATGGCCACGGATACGGCTTGTTCTATGCTGCGAACGTAAACTCCGGCTTGTTTGGTCATTGGAGTGAAATCTCTTTGTCGTGGTTCAAACACGTCTCGAATCCCCAACTGTAAGGACAAGAGAATTACGTACATCGATTAATTAACTGAAAAATCCTTTATTAGATCATAATATATGAAGGTCAATGCTATTTCCAAGTTTACTATTGTTCTCGAAATATACCTACATTTTTGTTGAAACAAAATCAGGTAACGTGATAAACGTCTACTTCGTGCTAATGATATGCAAAGCTGATTAATATGTTAATAAATGATTATCTGAGCATTGTTTTCGTATTTTAATAACAAAAACATTAGTGTAGATCCTGTAGCTACATCTTCCACAATGATACCTATTTAACAACGATACCTATTTAAAACTAATCCTCTTTTTAAATGGTAAAAAAAGTAGTAGGAAATACAGAACTGTTGAAAATAATGAACAAAAACCTTCTTATACTCTAAGTGAATATTTTATGATGATGAGGAATTGGTACCTACATGGTAACAAAAACATTAGTGTAGGTCCTGTAACTACATCTTCCACAATGATTAACGATACCTATTTAAAACTAATCCTCTTTTTAAATGGTAAAAAAAGTAGTAGGAAATACAGAACTGTTGAAAATAATGAACAAAAACCTTCTTATACTCTAAGTGAATATTTTATGATGATGAGCAATTGGTACCTACATGGTAACAAAAACATTAGTGTAGATCCTGTAGCTACATCTTCCACAATGATTAACGATACCTATTTAAAACTAATCCTCTTTTTAAATGGTAAAAAAAGTAGTAGGAAATACAGAACTGTTGAAAATAATGAACAAAAACCATATGATGATGAGCAATTGGTACCTACATGCTAACAAAAACATTAGTGTAGATCCTGTAGCTACATTGGTCAAAAAAGTAGAAAGGAAGAACTACAGAACTATTGAAAATATTAATATACACAAAGGGCCTTCTTATAATCTAAACGAAACATAAGATTGCCGTGCCGATTAAGAATACAGAGTGTCACCACTCCTATTCATCCCGCGGGTGTCGTAAAAGGCGACTAAGGGATAAACTACGCAAGACAACATCAATGCAAAGAGAAGGAAAACTTGAAACCAACCCCATACCAATCCGTTTGGCCAGCGTGGCATTGTAGGCCAAAACCTCCTTTCTAAGGAGAGGCCTAAGTCCAGCTGTGGACTGTTAAAGGCTGTTGATGATGATGATGATGAATATAAGGTAGTGAGCAATTGGTGTCACATGGTACTGTCTATAACTGACTTAAAAATATAACGTTATCAGTGAGAATCTATTATTATCTCAGAACCCTATCATATATGAACAGATTTGAAATCCTTACTATCCTTACATACTATAATATTAATAATATAAATGAGAAAGTAACTCTGTCTGACTGTCTGTCCGGCTTTCACGCCAAAAATATTAAACCGATTTAAATGAAATTTGGCACACAGATATTTGAGAGCCTGAGAAAGGACATAGGCTTTTTAGGGTTCCGATGTTTATGACTCTGTCCGTCCGTCCGTCTGTCCGTCCTCGACTTACCGTCCAAACGGTAAGTGCTAGAAAGATGAAACTTTTTTTTTTATTAGGTATTCGTTTGCTAGAAATTCCAATTTTACGGGCACTTTTTTGAAAAAACAGGGCGTCCCCCCCTCTCTAAAAGCTAAACGGCTGGCTCAAAAAAATCTGGAAAAACTGGTGATGGTGGTCCATATAATGAACTTTAAAGGAAAACTATAATCGATTAGATGACTTTGTTAGTTCAGGAGTTATAGAGGCTTAACTTGTGAAATACGCTCACTTGGAAAACGTTGTACAAAAATAACTCATAATATATATAATAATACGTAAACATAACAATTATCATATAGCATATGATTTAAAATCCACGTACCATAATATTATGGGTGACTGAGTAACCCTTTCCTGTGCGTGGCTTGACACGCACTTGGCCGATTTTACTTATTACTGTGATAACCGACAAACACGCGAGTGACAATATGTGACATGAAGGCCAAGTGCAAAGCTTAGAAACAAGATTACTAAAGGTTTTGAGGGATGGGGATTACCCTATTTTTGGGACATAGACTAGTAATTTATATCTACTGCCCGAAAAAAGTACCTACACTGTTTCAATGTATATAGTTTTAAAGAAATCCTTTCTTTGTTTAAAAGATTTGCTCGATCGAGTCGCCCATTTCATCATTGTTTAGTTAATGAATACCTTTAAACTTTTAATTATTGTTTAATATATGAAATAACTACCTGATAGGTATTGTTAACACTACAAAATAACAATTAATTAAGTTACTCCACACGTTTGAGTAGATATTTATATTTTAAATTAGTATATTAAGTTATCATGTAAATTTTTATTTAAATTTGGCATATTTTTAATGATTTCATAATACCTATTGTAATTATAACAATTATTATGTTATGTACAAGATTTATCTAGTTGTATAAATAAGGATATTAATTTATTTCCGCAATACAACAATTAAGAACGAAGTTAGCTGCACGATTGGCCTAGTGGGTTAAGCGGTAGCATCGCCGCTTTCTACTGCGCCAAGTGTCGTGGGTTCAAATTATACGTGTGACAATACTTTGTGTAATCCAGAAATAGTTGTCCTGAGTCTGGGTGTTCTTAGTGTGCGTTTCATGTAAGTTTGTAAAGTCCTCCGCACAGGTATACCTATACCTATTCTTAGTGCGGGAGTTGTCCTTTTTAAATAGAAATAGAATACAATAGATATGTATATTTTAATTAAGTAACGATGTACCACAAACAGACATAATTGAGTGGTTCTGGACTTGTGGATATTTCAACAGTGTTACCATTGTTATAATTTCTAAAGTCATCACTACTACCATATGCTACGCTATTTAAACTAGAAATACATCAACTAGAAATACCTACAATAATTATATTAAATTGATGAAGTGATTATATTCGTGCTAATTTTATTCTTTTGTGAAATGTGGTACTGGTGTGACACTTGGGGAGTATGAAGTAGACTGATAACCGATTTATGGTTTTACTTCAAGAGCTTTGCATCAAACGAAATTCTTTCGATTGTACAAGTAAATATATCGTTGGTAACAAGTTTAGTGGAACCATTACATTTAAGTGACTGACGTTGTCGTAGTTGATTACCAACAAGCTTCACAGACCTATTAGTCCAGTCAATAAAAGCTTAACTTTGCCATTTTGGTTGAACACCTGCAATCAACGCCAAAATTTCCGTAAGTCTTCGTAAATTAATATACTAAAATTGCAGGGTGCTGCAATACCGGCAAAGGGTGCAAATACATTGCAAAAGGGTACAAAAACAACTTTTTCGTCTATATCTCGCGATTGGCTAGAAAAATAAAAAAAGATCCTACTACAAAATAGTAGGAAATTAAATCCCCTACAAAAACTTGGAAACGTATTTTCGCGTAGCTCTCATAGTTTTTACACAAAATGCATATAAAGGTGCAAAATTGTAAAAATATTATTATTAATCTTTTTTTTTTCATTTTGAAGCGATCCTACATGTTTCCTTGGGATTTAATTAATATTTTTGTTTACTTATTTATAACTTTTTTCATATACTTAATAATCTTGACAAAAAATTCATTTCAATTTTATTAAATGATTATTTTAAATTTTTTTTGATGGTGGTCTATCATATGGTGGATGGATGTCATCTAATGAACGGGAGGCATGTAATATGCCTGATAGAAATGTTATATACGATGGTGATACAAGAGGTGAAATGCCTAAACATAGTTTACTAGGATCTGCATAGGTGATGTTTTTAATCCAGAAGGCAATCTCTCATCATACATCTCATCGGTGATATCTGTTGTAGATGCTAATTGCGCTGCAGATTTTTTTACATTTGATTGGAGTTCTTTTATATCAAACACTACTTGCTGGTGTGTACACTGCTGTGCCTCCTAAACAATGAAAAGTCTCCTGACTACCTGAGGTTCTTATACAAGGTGGGCCAAAAGAAGTCATCCGATGTTGTTTGGCTCTCAATTTTTTTCTAAATGAAAAACTTCGATTTTGTTTTTTGATTATGTTTATTTGAACCTTTAGAATTTTATTAGTGAATTCGAGAAAATGATATCAGCCAAATGGGCGCAGCCACAATCGATTGCTATACGGGCTCGTTTGATGGCATTTTTCATTACTTCGGGCGACAGATTCTCGCACTCGTGTCGAATGTTGTCCTTGAGGGCTTCCAGGGTCTCGGGCTTGTTCACATAAATACAGGACTTCAAAAAACCCCACAAAAAAGTCTGGAATGGTTAAATCGGGCGATCTTGCGGGCCAGTGCAAATCGCCAAAACGAGAGATGAGGCGACCCGGGAACGCCGCCTTCAGAATATCGGTTGTGTCTCGCGCAGTGTGTGCCGTTGCTCCGTCTTGTTGAAACCACATGTCCTCCGGTCCTAATTCATTCAATTGTGGCAGAAAACACTCGGTTAATATGGCCATATAGCGCGCACCGTTCACTGTTGTCGTTTGATGCAGTCACTTTTCGCGATTATAATGGCTCCTCGTGATACACTCGTGGATTTTCGGTGCCCCAGAAGCGATAGTTTTGCTTGTTCACGTATGGGCGTAGGCTACATGCGTTTGGTGGTCGACAGGCAGCAGCTGACGCACGGACATGCGCAGGTCTTTGACTAAAATTCGCCTTAGGGACGACCGGCTGATGGCTAATTGCGAGGCACGGCGTCTGGTCGATGTTTCTGGCGACAGCTCGACATCCTCAGCAACAGTTGCGATATTCTTGGCAGAATAGGCGCTCTGGGGCCGGCCACTCTTGGCAGCGTCTCTTGTGGTCCCTGGCCAAACGGCGCAGTGTTTGCGCAGTTAGTGCCGGACGACCGGAGAATCGGCGATGGAATTCGCGCTGCGCCAACACCACAGACGAATTGTTACGCAAAAGAATAAACACGATTATCCCGCGTTCCGCGGGGAGTGTATCGCTCCATGGCTTGTTCACTTGTATTCTACATCTGTCTAGTTTACAAATGTCAAAACAGATTTGACATTGGCCGCCATTTGCAAATATAAGAGCATCTTTCAATAGGGTGATTTCTTTTGGCCCACCTCGTATTACGGTCAGTATTATCAAAGACATATTGAACGAAAGCTTCATGAAGCTAAATATTATGGTGTGATGTGCAAACATAAAGTTTGCTTAGTAGATTGATAACTAACATCGATTCTGTTTTTCGATAAATGTATGTCTCAACAGCTAGTTGAAGAAACGAATGAAGGATTTAGGACGAAGTGCTGAAATAATACTATAGGCAATAGTATCTTTTTTGGGATAATAGGACATTCATCTCACACGATATTTTCATCATTTAATAATAATTTATGTATTAAGCAAGTTAATAGTGGAGGTATTTCTGATACAACGTTATCAGGGAATTTGTCCAGTAGTAGATAACTTTTTGTTTCGTAACGAGTTTATTTAGTCCTGTAAAATTTCTGCACATACAGTGATAATTGTTTTCTTAGCCATTTCACTGAGGTCCTCACTTTTACCATACCAATCACTACCATCAGTATGCAATCCTGACAGGATTGTATACTTTTCACAACAATTGTTGCATCTTACGTTTTCTTCATACAAATAGAACATAAAAATGAAGGATTCATTGTTTCCTTTAAATTGAAAACAGTGAATCAAGTTTATTTTGTAAAAAATCACTTTTGGACAGACGCACAAAAACGAAATATCCCTGAAACGACAGTTTGGAGTATAGTGATAGTAAGTGACAAACAGTTAGTTGAGCATTTTCTGCTGCAGTCTTACTCATTGCGCTCAGCGAGATAGAAAAACAAACGCATGTGTGTGTGTTCTCAATGGTACTATTTTCGTCGAGCGCAAGGTTTTCATATTTGTCTTATTCTACCTATTCACTCTTATATTGAAGACTCTTACTATAGAAAATTGGAATCAGTGGGAGCAAAAGAGTAGAATTGTAGTAGAAAGAATAATATAAAATATACCACGCTCTTTCTCCGCCAGTGATATATTATTATAAACGTCCCCCTGAAATTAAATTTATAATAGCTCAGGTAAATGAAGAGGTAATATATACTGCAAATATACGTTTCAAATGCAATTTTGCTCTGAATCCAATGCAATAAAAATAAACAAAAATTAAATTATCACTACATAGTATAAGCTAAAGTCGCTTCCACTCTCTGTCTGTCCGTATAAATGCTTCGATCTTTAATACTAAGCAACGGACTTTGACGCTGTTTTCTTAACTAGATAGAATGATTCAAGAGGAAGGTTTATATGTATTATTAATACATGCATAAAAGTAGAGAAACATTGATAATTTTAGAGGTTTTTAATGTGATGTCGTAAATAAACCCATTTTTTTACGCTGACATTGCAAACGCTGGCTGTACCCCTACGAGATAGATCAAAATAATGTACTGCAGTATTGTACACTTTAAGAAGTTCTACAATACTTTCTTTCTTTTTACTAGGAATAATGGATTATTTACGAAACGATTATAAGCCATACAGTATTAATCCTTATCAAATTAAGTACCTTAAATACTTTGTGCATCTAATATAGATTAAAATGACCCTTTACAGTATGTAATTTAAATTAATATTTTTTAAGATATTTCAGATTTAAAATGCAGGAACAAAGTACCGGCCGGGGCCCGTTAGTTGGCACTGCTGTCAATTTATCAGTATCAGATAATAACTAAGCATAATATTTTAATGATTATTCTGAGGTGGTACGAAGTTTGCCGGGTCAGCTAGTCATATAATAAAATTTAAATATTTTTTTTGCAAAGATTATTAGGTAATTGAAAAAAGGTGTAAATAAATAAAAAAAAATGCCCGAAACATATCATTTAAATCCAAATGAAACATGTAGTATCACTTCAATATGAAAAAAAAAGATTAATAGTAACATTTTTTTCATTTTGCACCTTTAAATGCATTTTGTGCAAAAACTATGAGAGATACGCGAAAATACGTTTCCAAGTTTTTGTAGGGGATTTAATTTCCTACAATTTGGTAGTAGGATCTTTTTTTATTTTTCCAGCCAATCGCGAGATATAGACGAAAATGTTGTTTTTGCACCCTTTTGCAATGTATTTGCACCATTTGCCGGTATTGCAGCACCCTGCAATTTTAGTATATTAATCTACGAAGACTTACGGAAATTTTGGCGTTGGTTGCAGGTGTTCAACCAAAATGGCAAAGTTAAGCTTTTATTGACTGGACTATATATAAACCATCCACCAAGTTTATCTCACGAAATATATCTATGGTAATACAATTGATTAAAGATAGATGGGTTAACTTTATTACCAGTAAAGCTACAAACTATATTTTAACAGAGGATTCATATTATGACCACCCGAAGAATCCATGTTTTCCTTACTCCAAGTAGTGATTAAATTGATCAAAGTTATCAACAGTTGGATCATCCCATAGGCTTGTATGCCCCATATGCCCACATAGGTATCATGGAAAAGTCATCACTAATATCAGATATTCCCCTTAATAATAAACGAAAAATATTATATCAACAAATTCTTACCTTTTGTAAGTCTGTGGTTAAGGTAACGTGACCTTTTACAGTGAAGCTTGGAACAATCCCTTTTACTCGTCTCGGTCGCAACACTGAGTACACATCTGACAAATCAGATTCCCTTGCCATTCGCGATAACAGTCGCCCTATTTCTGGTGACCCTGCTCGTGTTGGTAGTACCACTAGCAAATAGTAGCGATCGCTATCTAACGGCAATCGTAGCGCTGAAGCTTCTAAATGAGGTAGGTATGCGTGCTCCAGTACCGTGTCATAGTGCATGTATGTCACCTGTTGAAAAGAAAACTTTTAATTTAAACTCGTCGTAATGAACCGGCTATAGAGTCTGAATAAATTATGATGCAAATTGTTATGCAGTTCGCTACCCATTATAACTACTGAGAATCCATTATGTTGCGAAGGAACGCGTCGCAAACGCGACGGTGAAATGATAGCGGTTCATGAGCTTGTTTTCATTGTGAATACATACTTACTACTACCGTTTAAAGTGTTTACTTCGTTTCTTTAAACTTAAAAAAGTAACTAGCTTTTGACCGCGGCTCCGACCGCGTGTATTTCGGTTATCGCACAGACAGAGACTTAAGGTACTCTTGTACCTTAAGTCTTTCTATAAGGATTTTAGTCTCTATAAGCCCTTGATTAAAATCGGTGCAGTGGCTTAGGTATGAAAGCGTAACAGACATACCTATAGTTTGAGTTACTTACGAATATATAGGTAACTAGCTTTTGCTCGCGGCTCAGCCCGCGTTAAGTCGGCTATCACGCTATGAAATAGCCTATGTCCTTCAAAGATTAAAGTATATCCATGGCAAATTTCATGAAGTTATAATATTAATATAGTGTGGATCATACAGATTGTACAGTGATTAGATGAATAAGCATTTAAACCTATTTGCGCCAAAATATATAAAAAACAAACCTGTATACTTTTCAGTCCATTTGCTAAAAACATTTTGTCGTCAAAATTTGATTTCGCTACTTCTGAACCTATTTCGTAGGATCTATAGTACAAGTCATAATCATCACCATACGGAGGATTTGTGAAGATAAAATCAACGATTGATCGCTTCTTACGTTCCAGAGTCTCTAACGTGGAATCATTTGCCTCAGTTGCAGCAGAGTTAGTGATTGCAGTGATATCACTCATTGTTGAAGTGACATCAGTTTGCTGAGAATTTTCTGTAGAAGTAATGACACTATCCGTCGTTGATTGAATTGTGCTTGATATAGCATCAGTCGTCTGTGCTGTACTCGATGAGGCATCAGACGTTGTCATTTGAGACGTTCTCATATCTACTGGTGACGTGTCGACTTCGTTAATTGTTGTCGGCTCATTTGTCGAAGAAGCAAGTATAGATTCAGTATTCATTACCGTACTCGGGATTACTGTTGTCGTTGCTTGCTCAGATGTAGTTGTTCTATCTTCCTGTGTTGAGATTACCGTAGGCTGTTCGGGTGTTGGTGTTTCAGTTTGAGTAATGGTGCTCTGCACGTTTGTTACTGCAGTTGTCAAATCAGTAATACTTTCAGTAGTAGTAGTTTCTGTTCCAGCTGACGTCATTACAGTACTTTCAGCGTTAGGCGCAAGGGAAATACTGGCTTCAGTTGACGTATCTCCCCTTATATCAATCGTATTTATTGTTTCAGCATTTGGATTTGTTGTAGTAGTAGTTTCTTCTCTGTTTAACGGTGTACTGCTTTCATTCTGAGAAGGTTGATCCATTAATGGCAAGGCGGTTGTTGAACTATCTCCGGAACTCGAGGGTATCGTGGTTGTCGCAGCTGTACTCGTTTCATTCGACGTATTGTTTGTTTCGGGCGAAAGTGTTGGTAGTTGATCGTTTTCTAAATCAAAACCGTAAAACCGTAGAATCTTTTTATACTGATCATTGAATGTGACGTTTTCATTGTTTAACGCCAGACCCGCTAGAAATCCTTCCTCGGGTACGAAGTATGTCTGTAACAAAAAGGTCAAAGATATTATTCTAAGATTATGTAATGGCAAGTGTTATTGACAATTTATATTTTTCATATTTGCTTTTGATTAAGTAATTGGATTTTATAAAAAGGATAATTTATGGATGGACAAGACAGACAGGACGGTCGTCGGAGTCGTAAAATTCTGTAGTGGCCACCACGTACTGGAAGAGTGTAAACCCTTCAAGGAGATCCGACGACCTGGTAAAGATCGCGGGAAACCGATGGATTTGGGCATCACAGGACCGGCTGTTGTGGGGAGCCTTGGGGGAGGTCTATGTCCAGCTGTGGACGTCTTTCGGCTGAGATGATAATGATGATGAAAATGATGATCAATAAGAATATTATTTATAAATAATAATAAAATCAATATAAATAATACGTTGAACGAATATGAAACTGGCTACTTTAGTCAATCACTACATAGAATATAATATAATATGAACTCATACTGGTGTGGAGCTGGTCTCAGAGTAATTACAGCTATGTTAATGGTTCTGATCACAGAATTTATGTATCAGATGTCCACACAAATAAATCAAATTTTAATGTCTGTGTATGTAATATCAAATGAACAGTTCTGTGCATATAAAAGTATACATCATCATCATCCTATCTCAGTCCACTGCTGGACATAGGCCTCTCCCATAGCACACCACTTTGATCGATTTTGGGCTTCTCGCATCGAGCTCCTGTCAGCCGTTTTGCGATTAAAAGTATACGCGGTAGGTATTTACATCAGAAAAGTAATTTTTAAAACGTTTGTCTGTCTGCCTATCCCTATGTCCGTCTGTCTGTTTGTTCCGGCTAATCACTGGAACGGATGGACCGATTTTGACGAGACTTTCACTAGCAGATTGCTGACGATATAAGGAGTAACCTAGAACTAACTTCCCTTATTATTTTTTAAATAAAAATATATTTATTAGCCTACCAAACTGACTTTACTCTGCCTGATGGAAAGCATGAGTAGAATCCACCATACTCATTGTGAGGGTAGGCAATGCAGCATGGTAACCCAAACCATGGCGGCCTGGTCAGATGTTTTTGCATTCATGCAGTCTCACACTCACCATCGAAATACGACATCACGAATGCTGTTATTATTAGGATAGTATTCTGTGTGAGATTTGTACTGCCCCCTACTACCTCCGAAAATACACTTAAGTACAACAGTAATGCGATAACATCGCGGATTTCTGCTGGTATTAAATATATCAGTCAACATGGGCAAAAACTATATTAATAAAGCAATTAAATTATTTTATAAAACGTTTCATTGCGCGCTACATCCGTGCTGGTGTCAACGTCAATCTGATTTTGGCAACTTTCTGACATAATCTTTATACATAGCCCCCACGTAGTATAATACGTTCACTACGTGGTACATACATACATACATACTCTCACTAGTGTTAGTTAAACTTGGTTGTATGTGTTTGTAGTTTGTGTATGGGGACATCTAACAATTTTAGAACATTAGTCATCATTCCATAGGAGAAATTTTTACATGAAATTTGAATGGGTTTCGTCCGAATTATGTGAAGTTATTCATCATCATCACAACATTACACAACAGCCTTTATTAGTCCACTGTAGTGTCCTAAACGACTTCTCCGGTAGGATTTTGTTTACTATACAACGCTGGCCAGACGGATTGGTTTAGGGTTAGTTTCAAGTTTTCCTTCTTTTTGCAGAGTCATGAGTGATTTGCTACCTTTTTTGAATTGAGGCAAGAGTTACGTAAATGAGGGACCCATAACGGTAACGATAGTCTGTAGGCAGTAGTACTCGTAGTCCACCACACACGGAAAAGTGAGTAAATTAACTTCCTTAAACTTTAACTAGCAGAGTTACAGCTTCTGGTACCTATTTAATTTTCTTTTAATATTAAACTTACATACAAATATAATATACCTACATACATATTTTAATATATGCCTCTCTTAAAATTATTTTAAAATTACATAAGCTTTATTCTGTATGCAACAGAATGACGTTCAATGGAGCAATAAAATGTTTCCTAATTGAGTAAGTCGAGTGACGTAACGTAGGCACATTTTTGGTTACAAGTTTATCTTATTACCACTAAATATAAGTTTTCGTCAGACTGGCCCCGCCCCACTTAATTTTGTCAGAAGACTTATGTCAATCAAATGGACCTACTCCTTGATACAAACATACGTACACTTACTTGCCTTCAATGTATCTCTTTGGCAATAAAGTCACGGGCACTTCTTAGGGGCGCGGGGTGAAACGACAGGCTGGCCCGGCCCCCTAATGTTTCGATAACTACACTACGATACTACTACGATCGAATGTACTGTTCAAATTAAGCATACGCACTACCTTACTTATTTATAAAACCCAATATCATCCCCCAGAGATATTATCGCCTTTTAGGGGTCGGGCTGAAATTACCTTAAAACTTCAAAACTAAAACACCTCACACAACACCTAAAAATTAAAATCTTCGTAAATATAATCTGCCGGGGTTAAAGAACATACGTACTTCTATAGATATTCCAGAAACTCCGTAATTAAAAAGGTACTTTTCACTTTTCTGTTATTTCAGCGTTCACAGTACGTGATTTACGCGGAATAAAGTGCATTGAAATAAGGATAAAGAGTACATTAGCACAATTTTTGTCCTGGACCTGTAAACCTTCTGTAAAGATGCAATAGCGAGTTCAAATCAACCATCACTTAGTTATTGCATTGTGTTTTAGTAAAAAGTTCCACAGGGGCCACATGTGCAAAATTACTTCATTCGTGAAGTTCCGCAGGTTAAAAATTACTTAACAAGACATGTTATTTCCTTAAAAAAAGAAAACCTTTAAAATAATAATTGTGGTCTAAATTCAAAGTATGTAAACGATCTCTACCAGATATGAACAATTGTAAAAATTGTTAAGAAAGCCTTTGACGTTGACTTAAACTTCTACGTAACTTTTAACAGGTAATTAATGAAATTCTAAGTAGTTATATAGAAGAATTACTGGGTTTGTTTATTTGAGGTTCGATTCTGACACACTAAATATTCATGCGATAAAAATCCTCTGTAGACTTAGGACAATATATGTAGCAGTGTAGACTGTGTAGATCTAACTTCAGATATGGGGAATATCAGAATGATGGGTATGAGTTTTCTTTTGGATGGCAGACATGCCTTTCTGTGGGTGTGTTCTGATCTCTGAAACTGCAGGCTGTGGCTAACCCTATCTTTTTTAACAACACCAACAACCTATTTTGTAGTTATTTAACAACATACGAGTGATTTTCATGAATATCATTGAAGGTTTTCTATATATTATACTTATTATATTATATTTTTTTGCAGATGTAATTTCATTTTTAGTCCTGAAAATGTATTACATTATTTCATGTGCTTCATAAATTAAATATAAGACTCACTTTTAACGTGCGGTGTATATCACGGAATCCTATCCTCATAACATTCCTATTCCAGGGTAGTTGCATTCCTCGCTGGATCTGATATGAGGCTTCTCCGTCCACACCCTCGTACAGCGCCACCATAATCCCCATGAGTCCATAAGGTGAAAAAGCAATATTGTTATCGTTTAAAAAATTATGTTCTGCAAGCACTTTTAAACCAAATTCATTTGTAACGTCCACCATGTGAGCTAGAGGCGTCCGGCCAGTGTCCCATAATTTTATTTCTATGGGAATGCCGTATTCTGAAGTAGTTGTAAGTGATAAACACGCGCAAAGGTATACGAAGCGCGAGAGTACATTAGTTGTATAAAAAGTTAGCGCGCGTCTGCTTCCACGCATGGTGTTCGCGGTTGTGAATGGTTGGTTTGGTTGTGAACGCGCCTGGACCGGCACACTGCTCGCGGCTCGCGGGTCTGACAAGTGGCTTGACTAATCTTTTTGGCTAATTACCATCAAGACCCCAATTATTTCGGTGAATGCCCTCCGCAAATTTCTGCGAAATGTTTTATGTTTCATTTTTGTTTGTAAATGGTGTAGTAAGTTTATATGGTGGTAAGACAAACGAAGTACATAAGTATATTTTATGTACCTACCTACGTGATTCATCAAGTTACTTTATGAGGGATATATAATGATTATACCTCTCTGTCTGTCTCGTCCCTTTTACCTATGGTTTCTAGAAAACCTTAATACATAGTTAAAATTGAGCTTGTCGAGCCTTCATCGCCCTCCTAACCGAACAATATGTTAATGTGCTGTTACGATAGTTTGCGTTTTATTGCATATTCGGTATTTATAACACTAATTAATTAGTTACACCTTATAATTTTTTTGATACTTTTTAGATGGATATTTAGAAAAGTACACTAATTTCAATGACCCCGTGATGAACATAACAATATTATATACTCGATTAAAATCTGACATACCCTTTTACACGAATAATACCAAAACAAGTTAATACTGGTTATGTACCTAATAGTTATTTTTTCGATAAGTGACTATTACCATTTTATTCGTGGAAGAAATACATAATTGTGTTTCATGTAAACTGTAAAATAATTATATTAGGGTTTTATTTTTATGTACGCAATTTGGTAATGATTTCTTACAATACATGATAGATAATAAAATTGTTAAAAATCGTAGTGCTGTTAATGGTATCTTATAGATAAACTTTATAAAGTTTTTAAATTATCACTTTGATTTCACGCAAATAATGTCGTAATATCATATTACAGTTAACTTTTTTAACAGCACATTTTAACCAATATTACTGTAATGTATTAATACTGTCAAAAATTTTGTTGGATATACACACGAACAATGTGGTAATGATGCATTACCGAATATACTTTTGAGCTGCAATTTCGGTTATATTATTTTCGCCAATAACTTTATTTTGAAAACTATTACAAAAAGAAAAACCCAAATAAAAATATAATTTAATTAAATTAGCTTTGTTTTGACACATAAATGGTTACCTTACGATGCTCCCTTGCTAAGATAATACTCAAAAACAGTATTTAATTTTTCCTGTAAAATTTAGAAATTGCCATTACGATATTGTAGTGGTGGGGGAGGGCTACATACTCGGGGATAAATATATAAAAAAAACATATTACTCGTAGTTATTCTATCCGCTAGATACGTTCTTTTTGGTGATGAACGATGTCACAAGAAACTGTTATAAATTAAGTGCTAATTATGTAGCTATTTATGTTGAAAACCAGACTCGAAATAATTTAAAGGAGATCAATTTTATTGAACTCCTACAATTCGTTATTTCAACCGGTTAATAATTACGGTGAACATTAATTTACCGGTGTAAACTTGTACTTAGTTGTATTGAGACAGGGTAGATAAGTTAGGTTGTATATGACCCAGAGATCAAAATTTATATATTTCCTGTGTATTTTATATTAATATACATTTCTAATGGAATACATAAGTATATATTACTGCAAAGAGGTTTATTACATGGTTCCAAAATGTAATTCCTATGGAAATGAACCGTCAAGAAACTCCATAAGCTATCCTTTTTTGTAGATATTGGACCTTAAACTATCCAACATAAATCATAAACTAAGGCGAGCATGGTACCAATACACGCTGACCAAAAAGTTCTTTGAAAAGAGGGGGCTTATAGTCATGGTTCCTGTGATTTTATTAATTAAGCAAAGTAATAAAAACAGCTTATCTAATAGTCATCATACGGTAGTCTGAACCTAAAATAAGCAGTGGAAGTTCTTTGTTTATCAGACTGTTGATAAAAACACGTATATATTTATAGATAGATTAATTAGTACATCTAGGTACATCACACAGATTGGTACACCTGCGTATCTTAAAATAAAGTATCTTTTATCCAGTTCGCTTTGATAATTCAAACTACCCATGTCAATACTACCTACTACCTAGCCACCTAGCCTTTATTATTTTCAAGATTAGTTGCGGTTGATTACTAGTTCGGTTCAAAGTCATTTCCACCATCATTCGGGTTACATTATGCACCGGTGTTATATATAGAATATATAAAAATGTTAATGTTTCGTAAAAAGACAGAATATTTAAATGCTTCATTGCTAACGCTGATGAAACTTTACTAGATACGTATTTTAAAATACTGTACTACTGATTTGTATATCATAAAAGTATCTGTGTGCAATGGGAGAGGCCCATGTCCAGCTGTGGACTGAGATAGGCTGATGATTATGAAAAGTATCTGGCTATGATGATATCTGTCCATAGGTGTCCTATCTGTCTATAGATTACTAGTAATCATTTTTATGTTTCACGATATATTTGTTGGTTATATGTCATCATCATCATCATCATCATCAGCCTATCGCAGTCCACTGCTGGACATAGGCCTCTCCAATTGCACGCCACTCAGTTCGATCCTCGGCAAAGTATATGATGGTTATATGTATCTACTTTTAAAGTGATTTTGACCAAATTAGTACCAATTCTTATCAAATTAAATAGGTTAGATCTGATGCACTTCCTTTTAACGAAAATTACCTATTTAAGCATTTTATCAAAATGAATATCTTAGAAGATATCAGGGGAATAAAATGTTTGGACAGAGTCGCGTCGGTTGTATCAGTGCGAAGCCCGATAAGGGCTGCTAGTTTAGTTACACGTACATTACACCCAAACACGGTATAAATGAATAAACGGTATAAACAATCATTTGCCCTGGGTGGGAATCGAACTCACGACCTCCGTTTTAGTAGTCAGGGTCACTAACCACTAGACCAACATTCTCGTCAGCAGAGATATAAAGTAAACGGTACTTTGTCTCGGCAGTGAACTTGAAATAATTACTTACCTATTTATATTTACACGCTATAACAGAGTGTTCACCGGACACCGACTTCCACACTTGTTTCACGTATTTGAAAATGCTATTGGTCTTTAGTATTTAGTTACATCATATTTTATTTAAAGCGTTTTAAAATGTTTAACGCGGTATGTTTTAGTTCATTTTATCATCATCATCAGCCCATCGCAGTCCACAGCTGGACCTAGGCCTTAGTTCATTTACTTCTGGTTTAAATTGGTATTCAGTGTCACATTTTTGTATTGAATGAATGTTAGCCAGCTAAGACTGCCTTTATTCCGGTAATTAATGGCTATACGTCGTAATCTTCTGACTACTCTAGTCAAAACGACCTTGTGTCGCTGTACATTAGATCCGATGTGAATAAACACTTCATATAGCCATCCCTTACATTCAGGGCTCCAACTGCATTATCATGCGTGACCCTGACAACCAATATGCAGTTGTAGCTGTCTATCGTTCACCTTCACACAAAAATATCGATACATTTTGTGACAGCCTGGATCAGTGCCTCATATCTTTCAATCCAGTTACGTCAGTAGTTTTAATAAGTGATGTTAATATAAATATATCCCCAAAGAATAGGGACGTCAACAGTAATAAACATTTAGATTTAATGGCATTTCATGGTTTTTTATTAGGGTTCCGTAGCCAAATGGCAAAAAACGGAAACCTTATAGATTCGTCAAGTCTGTCTGTCTGTCTGTCCGTCCGTATGTCAAAGCCACTTTTTTCCGAAACTAAAAGAGCTATACTGTTGAAATTTGGTCAGTAGATGTATTCTGCGAACCGCATTCATATTTTTACACAAAAATAGAAAAAAAAACAATAAATTTTGGGGGTCCCCATACTTAGAACTGAAACTCAAATATATTTTTTTTCATCAAAACCATACGTGTAGGGTATCTATGGATAGGTCTTCAAAAATTATGTCCCCCCCTGTAACTTCTAAAATAAGAGAATAAGCGGCTTTCTCTTCTTTTATGACAGACTAAGGGCTGGTTCCCACTACGCCGGACCGGCAGATTTGCCGGACCGGTAAAAATACCGGAAGGGCTAGTGGCTGTACAAGTTATATGAAGCTGTTCACATTATCCCGGATCCGGCATTTTTGCCGAGTCCGGCATTTTTACCGTGCGTTTTGTCACTACGATCGTCCGGTAAAAATACCGGACCGGAGCAATGTGAACGAGTTTGATCCGGTATCTGTCCCCCGCTCGCAGCACCTGTGCTCCCCTCGCCCCGCCCGCGCTCCCCTCACATCATTTTGCTCGCATTTTCTTCAGTAAATCGTCAAAAGTGGTTGCTGTCATTCGAAAATAGAATGTACCCAATGTTTTCTTTTATTTTGCCTTCTATTAAAATACCACCACAACACAACAATTTCGTCGTCCATTGTGTGCACAGGTCCAAATTTAACTGAGCTGAGTACTCGACTGTCCGAGGCTCCGGTGTAATGTGAACACTCTGTCCGGTGTCCGGTTTCCGGTAGATTAACCGGTCCGGCGTACCACGTAGCGCTTAGCGCTGGTTCCCACTACGCCGGACCGGTAGATTTGCCGGGCCGGTAAAACTGCCGGAAGGGCTAGTGGCTGTACAAGTTATATGAAGCTGTTCACATTATCCCGGATCCGGCATTTTTGCCGGGTCCGGCATTTTTACCGTGCGTTTTGTCACTACGATCGTCCGGTAAAAATACCGGACCGGAGCAATGTGAACGAGTTTGATCCGGTATCTGTCCCCCGCTCGCAGCACCTGTGCTCCCCTCGCCCCGCCCGCGCTCCCCTCACATCATTTTGCTTGCATTTTCTTCAGTAAATCGTCAAAAGTGGTTGCTGTCATTCGAAAATAGAATGTACCCAATGTTTTCTTTTATTTTGTCTTCTATTAAAATACCACCACAACACAACAATTTCGTCGTCCATTGTGTGCACAGGTCCAAATTTAACTGAGCTGAGTACTAGACTGTCCGAGGCTCCGGTGTAATGTGAACACTCTGTCCGGTGTCCGGTTTCCGGTAGATTTACCGGTCCGGCGTAGTGGGAACCAGCGCTTAGATAAAAGAAGTAGAGGCCCAACAAATGTTTGCGCTGCTCGCACAGATCATATATGAAAATATTTGGTCTGTCGCTGAGCCTCAAGCTGGGAACGTGTAACATTGGCTGACATTTTGTATTCCTCATAAAATATATTCTTATTAGTACTCATTTATTTTTTAAATCAACACACTATACATAAATATACACCACCGGACACGGACAGACGACACCGGGCGCAGGCCCTATCGTAATACGTAATAATAATATTTTCTTTCTTCTTTCTTTCTTTCTTAGAATGATAAAACAAAAAAAAATATGATGTACATTACCATGCAAACTTCCACCGAAAATTGGTTTGAACGAGATCTAGTAGGTAGTTTTTTTTAATACGTCATAAATCGTAAACCACAATTTCCCTTTCATTCAATCAATACACTATTAATAAAACATCGATCAAATTTACTCCGAGAGTTAGAGTCTGATTCGCACATGGCCGCTTTTTTATAATTATATATTCGTATATTCTCGACCCTCTTATAACCGATCATTGCCCGATTGTATTTGGCTTAGATTTGAAAATAAGAAAAAGTATTTTCTCAAAAAAGTTACTTGAAAATGGATTTACCTGTAGTATATTGGAAATAATATAGTCTGTGAACTTTGTAATACTTTATTCTATAATGTCCATAGAGCAAGCAAGCTGTCTATGCACCACTCTCTTGTTTTACGACTAGCCATGGCGGCATGTTTTGTTACACTTTTAAAAGATAAAGGATATTGTAATTAATTGTTCAATATTAGTAGTAAACACGGGTTTAAAAAGTTTATTGGGTAGAGATTTAATTAAAAAGTTTAACATTAAAGTTGAAGATCTCTTGTCAGTTAATTCATTAGAAAAAAACACATTAGAGAAATTATTACATGAATATTCAGATATTTTTAAAGCTGAGTTAGGATCAATAAAAGGAGAAGAGGTAAAGTTAGAAGTAATTAGCGAAAATGTAAAGCCTATTTTTCATAAACCCCGCCCTATACCCTATGCTTTCAAGGAGAAAGTAGAGTTAGAGTTGGGAAAATTAGAAAGAGGGAGTAATTAGTAAAGTTGAAAATTCCAAATGGGGTACACCGCTAGTCCCGGTAATTAAAGAAAATGGAAAATTAAGATTATGTGCTAATTATAAAATTACTGTTAATAAATATTTAAAAGATGTTAAAAACCATTAATATGTGTTTAACTCCCTCTATGGTTGTTGGTCTAGTCTAGTGGTTAGCATATGTGGCTGCTGATCAAGAGGTCTCGGGTTCGATTAACGGATCGGACCATATGTTTGTATGATCTGCAAATATTTGTTTCGGAGTTTGGGTGTTTTCTTTTTAAATTATGTTTGTATTTACAAAAAAAAAGCGGCCAAGTGCAAGTCGGACTCGCCCATGAAGTGTTTCGTAGCAGCAAGTAACATCATATAAAAGTTCTTGTAGTTCGTTGCAACTTTGATCGATGTTTTCATACTAGTGTATTGATTGGATGAAAGGTAAATTGCGTGTTACGATTTATGACGTATTAAAAAAAAACTTCTTACTAGATCTCGTTCAATCCAGTTTTCGGTTGAAGTTTGCATAATAATGAACATCATATATTTTTTTAGTTTTATCATTCTCTTATTTTAGAATATATTTGATACAGGGGGTGGGACACATTTTACCATTTTGGAAGTGCCTCTCGCGCAAACTATTAAGTTTAAAAAAATTGACATTAGAAACCTCAATATCATTTTTGAAGACCTATCCATAGATACCCATAACGTATAGATTTGATGAAAAAAAAAAAAATTGAGTTTTAGTTTAAGTCTGTCTGTTTAATTTTGGGGGTTCCTCATATGGAAGCCCCAAAATTAATCTGTGTCTTCTTTACCGGACATCTAGGTATAACTTTTTTGCTTGCGAGCGACACTTGTATTTCAGACCCAGAAGTTTCGTAACCATCTACACATTACTGTTATTTCATATGTTTTGTATGGCAGTATAATCACTACATAGTATATAAGAAAGTCGCTTTCTCTGTCCCTATGTATGCTTAAATCTTTAAAACTACGCAACGAACTTTGATTCTATTTTCTTTAATATATAAAGTGATTCAAGAGGAAGGTTTTTATAAAGAATACATGTATGTATAATATTAAAGTAGAGAAACATTGATAATTTTAGAGGTTTCTAATGTGATGTCGTAAATAAACCCATTTTTTTACGCTTAATTGCAAACGCTGACTGTACCCTTCGAGATAGATCAAAATAATGTACTATAGTATTGTACATCTATGAAAGGTCTACAAAAAACTCCGCGATGGCATATGTCTATCTCATATACACAATACCTAACCATTTTTTTATTTCTTTATTTTTACGACAAATATTGGCTTATTTATGAAGCGATTTTAAGCAATACAGTATTAATCCTTATCCAATTATGTACCTGAAATACATTGTGCATTTAATATAGATTAATATGGCCCTTAACAGTATGTTATTTAAACGAATATTTTTGAAGATTTAACAGATTTAAAATGCAGGAACAAAGCGATTTAGGCGGTACCGGCCGGGGCCCGTTAGGAAGCGCTGCTGTCGATTTCTCACTATCAGTTAATAACTAAACACAATACATACTTAAATAAGAATTAATATTCTAAGCCGGTACGAAGTTCGCTGGGTCAGCAAGTATAACATAAAGTGCTTCTCCCAGAACAAGAGCCTGAGCTCGCTCCTGATAGAATCTTTGAATTTAAGTTGAAATTTAAGAGTTGGCAGCACTGAACGCAACCAGCTTTCAGTGTTGCCAACTCTTAAATTTCATTCATCATTTCATAGACAAATCAATAATATTTTCTAAGATGTCGGCTTTGCCACTACATAATATAATATGACGAATTTGAGTAGTAGACCAGTAGAGTACAGGGCCGGATTGTACTTTTCATTTTTCCCAAGCTCTTACTTTATTGAAAAGATTACGGTTCAATTTTGCGTTCTCTTTTAAACCCTTTCTATACGGTTGGAACCGATATCCAACCACCCTGACCTCGGTCAAATCGGAAATGGATCGTGTAGAATTCGTTTGTCCGATCAATAGTGGGCGGAGCCGCCGTATAGGTTGGTTGGTTGGTTGATCGGAAGCACATCTTGCGACAGGCTGCGTCCTTGTGCGTGTGCGATCGTGTGGAACGCTGTCGGCTGACGCGAGCGCTTCAGTGTGCGCAGGGCAGAGGCGCGAGCGCACTGAGCACGTCACGTCATCGTGTGTTGCAATAAATACGCAATGTTCGCGTGTTCAATAGATAATTATTATGTTTACTTATTATTTTGTACGAAATTTACCAATTAAGCTCATTTTACAAGTCAGGCATCTATACAGGGTGTAACCAGACAACTTCCGAAAACGAAAGATGCAGCATCAGCACCCCAAAACTTATTAAAAAAAACAAACAGTTGTCCTTAAAAACAATTGTATCCGGAAAAAACAATGTGACAAGATTTTTGTTCATTTCAGAAGCCACCAATGTATTGCGCATACAGTAGCTAGGTCAATGCCTTTCATAACTATTTAATTTAACTACCTACGGCGGCGTCGGTAAACTAACGAAAATACCTACCTATTGACTGTATTTTACTTACATAATTGTCCTCGGTCATAGCACAGCTGATCTTGTCTGCCAGAAGTAGTGCCTACTGCCTGGACTTTGTGAATTTTTTTTTCTTCTAATCCTATTCACCGTTTTATTCGATATAGGGGTTCCTTGACCTCTAATTAACTTCGCCGTAGTTCGTGTTCCTAACCAAGGATTTAAACCGGTAAATAGGCAAAGTCCGTGAGTGATGCTTTTCCGCGGGCTACACTATAGCACATAATCATTTGTCCGTATTCCCTCGCACTAAACATTATAAAATAACCACAATCTTTGTTATAATAAAAGCACCTATTTTTAAAATACCTTAACACTAAAATTAGATAAAAAGAGGATAAAAAACGAAATGACCATGGGCGTACCCAGGGGGGGGCAGGGAGGGGCAGCTGCCCCCCCCTGGAAATCTGGCAGAACATGTATGAACTCGCCTAATTACTAATCAAAGTATAAACGGGGCCTTATGCTCTAACTTTTAAATAAACCGCGCAGTAGACACTGGCAAAATGCACGGTGCAATCGCCAAAAAACCGCGCACGACGATGGCGGACGATGAATACCGAAGCCGAGCGTAAGAATGCTCTTAAACGGCAGTTCCGTCATCCGAACCAAACCACCGGGGATTATTCTAGACTTAATATGGCTCCGCCACCACCGCTAAGGCAACCGACTGCTCAGCGATCGTCTGCATAAGCAGGTCTTGTGCTGCTTGGCAGTGGTTCATGTTGCCCTGTAAGAATTTATGGATGGACGCGAATTTTTAAGCTTCCATTGCCTCCTGTACCGGACTGATTTCCGGCTGTGTCCCTCCTGTAGCCGATGAGTTTTGACTGGTGTCAGCACGCCCTTTTCTTTTTTCTCGGCGGAGAGCACTTCTTGCTCCCTAGCCGATGATGCACAGGACGGCCAAGGTCTGATCAGACCGAGCATTTCGGCGTTCTCGCTGTGCATATTATTCGTGTCACGTGACCTGTGTCACCGCACACGTAACATCTCGCACCCCGGTCTGTCTCGTTGGGACACTTAGCTCTCACGTGTCCCATTTCAAGGCACCGGTAGCACTGTAACGGGCGTGCTAGCAGTGCTTCTGTCCTGGCCAAAACCCAGCCCACCTGTAACCGTTTAGCGTTCACTATTTTGCGAACAGAGGCAACTGGACAGCGAACTCAGGCCGTGCCCAGTCATGACGGGGAGGCACGTATGTCTCCGGCTTCGACATCGGAGATTGCACATTCCCCCGCCGCTGCTACAGCCCTGGTGACTTCAGCTTGGGTGATTGACTCCTCCAGGTCCATCACCCGTATGCCTCCTGCCCTACACGGATACACAATAATAGCATTCGTGTCAGACAGAACATCGTGCAGGCGTGATGCCAGTTTGTCTGCTGAAGCGACGCTTTCCTTCCCGGGGATCAGGGCGCCGGTCATAGCTCGCTTGGTGCGGAGACCACCTGTGGTGCCAAGATCACCCAATCTGATGTTGGCCCTCGCGTTCTCCATCAGCTTGGCTATTGTCGTCTCCGAGCCAGGAGGTACGGAGACTATGACAGCCGCTGTTGTTGAAAGTTGCGGCATAACCCTTTTAATAGTCGGTGGCGGTGAGCAGCAGCCCGTCGCCCTGACTGGACCGTCTCAACAATTTACTGGCCTAGGTCTTTCGACCAAGGGACCCACGTCTCGCTCGATAATGGGGCCGCTGTCGGCTGTTGCCTCTCCTGCGTAGGGTATCCCCTTAGGTAGGGTAGCATTCTGGCGCTTGCGACATCTGTGTAGCCCACTGACCCTTCTTCCTCCTACTCTTATTTTTGGCTTTGGGCGACTCCGCGCCAGTGGCCACTTAAGTCCCCGGACTTAAGGCCGCTGGAAGCAGCAAGTTCTTCGCACCTGGGAACTGACCTCCTATCATCTTTTTCGGACCTCAGCAAGAACACGGTCCAGCATGGCCGCGAATTGGTCTCGGTCCGGTAAGCTGATCTTTTTTGAGAACGCTGCTTTGGTGGTCTTACCTCGGGCAGTAATGAAGCTCGCCTGGGTGTTTTGATGGGGTTTTGGGTCCCCGCGGCCTAGCTTTTCCACCTCCTTTTGGAGTTAGGTCATTTCAGAGCGTAGCGCCTTATTCTCTTTCCGTAGCCTCCCCACTGCGTCTGTCAGTGCCGACTCTTCGGCTCTTTTATAGAGTTCCGACACTCCGGCCCTAATGGTCGTCAAAGCTGTGACGACAGCCCTTTTGCCGCCTTTGACTCCCTTCGGCTCTTGGAAGGCCTTCTCGATCGCCGAAAGAGACTTATAGATATTAGAGTCGATATCGGCGAAGGTTGGCTCCTCAGCTCCACCGCAACTAAGATGGACCCGGTGCGTCATCACGCTTCGTCTCGATCCCTGTTCCACTTTCACCGCTCTTTCTACCCCTTGTTGTGCCCTTTTGCAGTGCAAGTTTCTTGGGTCGGTTTTTTTTATCTGACGTGCCCTTCGGTTATGGCTTACGGGTTTGCGGTGACCGCGTGGAAACAGAGCAGAGAGCCAAGCATCGCTCCCTTCTGAATCTCGTTTCTGCAACCCTGGGCCTTGATTAAGGGATTCCATAGGCCGACGTTCTATCGTCGCCGCCTGCCCTGCGCGACCTCTTCCTCCTAAGCGCTCCCTTGATTGGGCGCGAGAAGACACTGGGCTCGGCGTCCTGGGACGCACAAAACTGCGTTGACGCTGCGCGGCCGGTACCCTCCTGGGGTAATATATTCTCTTGAGTCACGTCCATAATGGTTTTGATCTTATACGTGAGCTAACGTTGTGTTGCCATAGCGGCTGGCATATCCCCCCAACCGATAACCTCTTCGCCGGGCTCCCTCAGTTTGGGTTAGGAGTAATTTTTTGAAGAGCTTTTCTTCTACACGGTGTTCTCCACCCTCCTCCCCGTTCGAGAAGACTCCCGCTCCCGATTGCTCAGCGTATACGGGTTGGGCCGATCGGTTGCCGGAGTTCGGCAGTGATCACCATCAGTGGCTCTATATGGAATCTTCGACGGCAACCCCCCGTTGGGCCCATAAAGTGTCGTCTTCCGACGTAACTCTCGCACCTGCCCTGTGCGTAACAGAAGGCCACGCGGAGAGGTAGATCTTTGCATGTGGCATAGGCCACTTTTGATTTTTATGGAGGTTTCTTCTCTTGGCCACTTTCCAAACTAGGAGAAGGCCGACGCTCTCGAACATCGGTGCCTTATCTTGTAGCCCTTAGGCTGCACTCCTTTTGCCAGGGACCACATTGGCTGCGCCAGTAACTTAATGTCGCGTGTACCACCTTTCGCGTGCAATGGTTGGTCGTCGCATTGGACGCCGTGGTACGGTCTTTTGCACGGCACACTACATATACCTAATGTTTTATGTAGGTGTGTTTAAGTAGTGTGTATAACAGCCGCGGACGATACGATCTGAAAAATTTGACTTGCCCCCCCCTAGGCCAGATGCTGGGTACGCCCATAGAAATGACTATTTAATTTACTTATGCCTACTAAAAACAATAAACAAAGAAATTACAACACAAAGCGCAAAAAAATATAATGCACCACGCATGTGTCCAGTAGGAACATTGAAGACCGACTGGTCTATTCGGTGCCGCTATTTATAATATTAGAGAAATTAAAATTCTTTGAAACACGTCGCCAATAGTTAAATAGGTACCTATCGGCAAAACTCAAAGGCGCCGCCGCTGCCGCCGCACACCGCTATGACGCTAATTCTCTGACATTAGGTAGGTTAGGTAAATAATAAAATGACGGAAGTTTCAAAGTAATTCATTTGTATTGCCTGCCTTGTTGGTCTAGTGGTTAGCGTATGCGGCTGCTTATTAAGAGGTCTCGGGTTCGATTCTCGGGTTAAACCAAATATTTGTGTGATCCACAAATATTTGTGGTGTTTTTCTATGTATAATATGTACGTATTTACAAAAAACAAAGTATGTTTATGTATTTATATCAGTTGCTTAGTATCCATAACACAAGCTCTGCTTACTTTGGGACTAGATGATGTTGTGTGCAAGATGTCCAAAATATTTTTTCATTTATCTATTAATGGCGGCAAAACTCATAGACCACGAGTCTTTGTTTTGAGCCGACGCATCAAACACGCCGCTATAGCGTGAAACACAATGTTAGGGTTTTTCAACAAACAATTTTAGGTAGGTAATTACTGGGACGAGCGAAGCGGTTATTGAACCGCGCGCGGATGCATGTCATGTGTACTCTGGCCAGCTGATTTTATTGTAACATACATTGCAGTTTTATTGATTTTATTTGTTTTTTGGTTTTCTAAATGTGATAATTATGTGGTGGTTAGGGTCCTGTTATGTTGTACTATGTGTATGTGACCAGAAAAAACAAAAAAAACTTAGATAAGTAAACATATATTTTGGTTTTTTTTTTTCGCTAAACCAATTCAGTATCATGGTCTGAATGCATCCTCGAAGTTTTTGGTTTGTGTCTTTTTACACCCTGTATGATCTAGAACTCAAGAACTAACACAGTAACTTTTATTAAGTTACTAGCTGCGCCCCGCGGTGTTACACGCGTATTTTCGGCTATGTGTTATTCTAATATATAAGTAGTAGGATAAAATAGTATAATTAGTAAGATAAAAAGTAGGCTATGTGTTATTCTGATATATAAACTATATTATTGTAAAGTTTCATCCAAATCCGTTCAGTAGTTTTTGTGTGAAAGAGCAACAAACATACATTCACACATACACACATACAAACTTTCGCGTTTATAATAGGTATTAGTAGGACAAGAACAAAAAAACTCAATGTCATATCCATTCTTAAAAAAATCATAAAGTCATCGGAATCAAGACTCCGTAAAATATTTAAATGGTTTAAAGTAATTCGCTGTTTGAGTCACTGCTTCATACATTTTCTTTTTTTTTTGGACTTCTTCTTCACTCAAGATTAAAAAGTTATTGCCAAACCGATCTTTTGTTTCTTCGAGAGACACGGAGCCATCGTGAATACTGGAGTAGGACTGAAGTCAACCACCGACCAACGAGTGGGCGGAGCCGATCGGTCAGTCGGTTGAATCGTGTAGAAGCCGTCCCAACACTGTTCCCGACGCGAGTGGTAGGTTGAGTCGGAAATCGTTTCCGATCGTGTATTCGGCGCTTTATTCTATTCCATGTGACATGATGTGATGCGACGTTTTTAATTTCGCAGTGTATTATTTTAGAAGATTCTTGTTCTGTACGTTTGAGAATGGTTTCTATTCTTACTTACAATTGTTTACTACATTGTGGTTTCTTTTTGTCTTTCAACAGTGGTAATTTAACTCATTTTAGTTATTGTGACGTTAGTGAGTACCTATAATACATTAGGGTACTGAAAATAAATCTACACCTTCAGACTTCAGACGTACATTTTGAAGCTCAACACAACACAGACGAAGAACTTATTAAATTTTCATCTGTACGTTATAATTCAGGTCAGTATTTATTTTAGCGCTCAATTTTTTGCTGTATTCGAAATCTGGAATCGTAAACATTTTTTCATAAATATTTATCATAGTGACAATACTTGTTACAAAAACAACAATAATTAATGATAGTTGTTTAGTTTTTCCTTTGGTTACGTATATATAAATAATATAATTTGACTGTTCTTTTATAAATTCTTGGAATAAGATTCAAAAACAGAAATTATTTATCAATAGTTCCAATTATTCCTAAATATAACACAACTAGTCTGCAAGACATCTATCTGAATGAAGTACTGGAATGTGACATGGTGATAAATAAAATTTAAGAAATTTAGTTCGGATAAAAATAATAATTGAAAATCATCTAAAATTAGGTAAGTAAACATTTACAACAAGACATGGTACACCTCTCGATTATGTGTATATTCACAAATAGTTGATAGAATATAAGGCTTAGTATGTTTGTTTATATTTATTTCATAATTTGAAGTTTTACCTCGTTATGATCTGCAAATTTTGCATTTCTTGTGCAATTATACATGTTATCTGTCTTGTCTACATTTAATACTTATAAATTATGAGTAGGTCTTAATTACTTTTGAATATCAAATAGTTTAAATACACTGCTTATATTTTTATTTGTATTCTTCTTATTACATATATAGGGCCTTTTTAGAATATGTATGTAAATATATTTATCCTGTCAATTTATTACCTCCATTGGGCTTGTTACTTCAGAAGTCTAGGAACGAACCTAGGGTTGTCGCTTAGCCAGAAAAGATATAGCCCTGAGTTCCATCACATGACATGAATAATTATGTTAAGTAAAAACATTATTGTTTTTATTGGCATTAGTACAGGAAAGTCTAAATAAACGGAGGCAGATAAATTGTTTAAGGAACCTTAAATTGAATGAAGTGGTTCAAGTCGGACTCAATTTTATATATTTAAATAAAATATAAATGTAAGGGTTCCCAGGTATTTAAGTAGAAGTCACATTGTAACAACTTTAATAGTTTAGTTCAGTGATTGAAGTATTGATTAATAGCTGATAAGATTTTCCCCTACAAACAAATTTATAAAAAAAATGCTATAACAGTCTGTTGGGTTATTTTATCCTTGTAATTAGTATGATAAGAGAACAGTATAATACTTAGCAAAAAAAAAAAATTAAAAAAAAAGGGCTACAATTCATCCGTTTATGAATTGTAAAATATGTCGATCGACAATGTGATTAGAAACATCTTCATGACATGTAAGTATAAGACCTTTCACTGTGTAAGTATTTATTTATTTTTTTAAAAAATGAGAATAAAATTAGAATTTCTGATCAGTTACTTTGATATAAAAACAATTTGTATTACAGTTGTGCAAGGTGAAACATCAAGAATCAAGATAGTTTGTGCACAGTTATGAAAAATAGTTTATGACCGTTTTATGGTCATAGACTGCAAGTGTAGTGTTTCGCTATGGATCTACCGGACTGCCCCCCTGGGGCAGAAGGATATCAAGATTCTGTATTTGAAGTTCCCAAAAAGCCTGATGATGCTATGTGCACCAAGGTAAATACATATTTTCTTTATTTACAAACATAATTTAAGTCATTAATGAAAAATAAATTTTTATTGTCATTTGTTTACTATCCTTCATACTGACGATCATTTAATTTTACATAAAAATAAAGATGCATAATAAACATTATAACACTGTAATGTGTAAAATTTAATGGAATGCATTTGTTGTACAAAAATGTACTTTTTTGGAACACATAGAACCTTAACATGCATATCCTTTTAGAAATTTTTTTCATGTGCCAAAAATTAGACCTTAATATTTTAAAAGAGAAAAATAAGTCTTTCTAAGCCAATTTTGTAAAATTAGATATATTTTTTTAATTTACTTTAATTTTTTACAGTTTTTCACATTTAAAAAACATTATTAAATCTAATTCAATGCCCTCCTATTCCTGCTTATTAGCATTATTTTTGTGAAAATCATTGCTGTATGTTGTATACAAAAAGGTTATGTGTAAAGTATAGATCCTGATCATGACTTGATCTGGCGGTTGCATATATTTTAGGAAGACGCTTCACACTTTGGTTTCTGACACTGCACTTTATGAATAATTAAAAAGCGGCCAAGTGCGAGTCGGACTCGCCCATGAAGGGTTCCGTATCAGCAAGTGACATCATATAAAAGTTCTTGTAGTTCGTTGTAACTTTCATCGATGTTTTTATACCAGTGTATTGATTGGATGAAAGGTAAATTGCTTGTTACGATTTATGACGTATTAAAAAAAAACTACTCACTAGATCTCGTTCAAACCAATTTTCGTTGGTAGTTAGCATGGTAATGTACAACATATATTTTTTTTTAGTTTTATCACTCTCTTATTTTAGAAGTTAGAGGGGGGGGACACACACATTTTTCCACTTTGGAAGTGTCTCTCGCGCAAACTATTCAGTTCATAAAAAAATGATAAACCTCAACATCATTTTTGAACACCTATCCATAGATACCCTACACGGATAGGTTTGATGAAATAAAAAATTTCGAGTTTCAGTTCCATGTATGGGGACCCCCAAAATGTATTGTTTTTTTTCTATTTTTATGTAAAAATCTTAATGCGGTTCACAGAATACATCGACTGACAAAATTTCAACAGTATAGCTTTTATAGTTTCGGAAATAATTGGCTGTGACATACGGACGGACAGACAGACTTGACGAATCTATAAGGGTTCCGTTTTTTGCCATTTGGCTACGGAACCCTAAAAATGGAGCTTCTATAAGACAAACTGTTACACCAATACTCCATGATAGCAAAAATCTCCAGTATGGGATGAGCAAATGTTATTAAGATTGATTAGACCATCAATAAAAAAAGCGGCCAAGTGCGAGTCGGACTCGCCCATGAAGGGTTCCGTACCAGCAAGTAACATCATATAAAAATTCTTGTAGTTCGTTGTAACTTTCATCGATGTTTTTATACTAGTGTATTGATTGGATGAGAGGTATATTGCGTGTTACGATTTATGACGTATTAAAAAAAAAACTACTCACTAGATCTCGTTCAAACCAATTTTCGTTGGTAGTTTACATGGTAATGTACAACATATATTTTTTTTAGTTTTATCACTCTCTTATTTTAGAAGTTAGAGGGGGGGGGGACACACATTTTTCCACTTTGGAAGTGTCTCTCGCGCAAACTATTCAGTTTAGAAAAAAATTATATTAGAAACCTCAACATCATTTTTGAAGACCTATCCATAAATACCCCACACGTATAGGTTTGATGAAAAAAAAAATTTTGAGTTTCAGTTCCAAGTATGGGGACCCCCAAAATGTATTGTTTTTTTTCTATTTTTATGTAAAAATCTTAATGCGGTTCACAGAATACATCGACTGACCAAATTTCAACAGTATAGCTCTTATAGTTTCGGAAATAATTGGCTGTGACATACGGACGGACAGACAGACAGACAGACAGACAGACTTGACGAATCTATAAGGGTTCCGTTTTTTTCCATTTGGCTACGGAACCCTAAAAAAAGAAACAAAATTTCGGCATCCTATTGAGAAAGAATACTACGTTGGTGATAAAGCTCTATGAGCATCGAAATTTGGTTGTTGGACCACACTACCTCCATGTTTATAAACTCGTCCACACCTGTTGACTTTTGTTTATAAACAAGATGTTTCGTCTTGCTCTCCACTCGTAGTGGGGAGCACGGCAACACGTATCATAAACAATGTTTCATCATCTATGTTCATGAACTGTTTATAAACTGTTTACAGAGATGATGAAACATTATGAAACATTGTTTATGAACAGTTTATAAACAGTGTTTATTAACAAATGTTTACTAATGAATACGTGGTTTTAAGCCCCATATTCATGGTAAACATCTGTTTAGCAACAAAGTTGAATCAACGTGTTGCGGAGTTGCTGTCAACATGTTGCTGGCAAAACACAATGGCAATTTAAACATAGTTGCTAGCCACATTCTCGCTGCTCACCAACAATGTTGATCAACTGTTGCTAATCAAATGTATACCATGAATACGGGGCTTTAGGGAGTTGTTTAGAAGTATTGGATAAGTTGATCCTTCATGTACCTATTGTCTGAATATGGTATTGTCTAAACATAGTACGAAAATATACTTGCTTGTGGTATAATACTATGGTGATTTTGGGTCAACTAGGGTGGATTTCCGTGCGTTTAGGTGATTCGGCCATACAGAAATTAAATACTTAGGCTATACACTTAGGACCCGTAATATTTTATGTTCGTAGCGCTTCCCGGCTCGAAAAAGGTGTCTGAATATTCTTAATTGATTTTGTTTACCTGCTTGGCTAAGAAGTGAAGTGGATGCATTATATTTCCAACTCCACAAGTTTACTTCTGATTATACCGTTGCGAGTTCCAAGACAGGTACATTTTTCCTGGGACTTCCATGGACCACTGCTGTTGATCTTGGTTTACAGGGGTTACATTGTGTGTGTGTGGGTAGGATTAATCACATAAAAAAACTAGCTTAAAACATCACTTCTTATGGCTATTGTTGGGATATTCTATGTTAACAGTATCAACTGCGTAGAATGTGTACACTACCTATTACATGGGCTGAAAAGTCCCGGGCCTAACAAAGAAAATACAGTTTTTTTAAGTTCAAAATTAGCTTTATTCATCAACGTAATCTCCATCAAGAGTAACGCAATAATTACAGCGCCGCTCTAACATTTGAATACCACTTTTGTAGAACGATTTATCTTTTGCCTCAAAATAGGCCTCAGTTTCAGCGATAGCCTCTTCATTCGTGCGAAATTTCTTACCGGCGAGCATTTTTTTCAGGTCTGCGAACAGCCAGTAGTCGCTGGGAGCCAAATCTGGCGAATACGGTGGATGTGGGAGCATTTCGAAGTTCAATTAATGTAGTTTTGCCATTGTTTTTGATGAAACAAAATTTTTTTCTTTGCCATATGCGGGTCGTTTCTTTGCAATTTCGGCCTTCAAACGCTCTAATAACGCTATATAATATTTACTAATGGTATTTCCTTTCTCAAGATAGTCGATGAATATTACACCACGCACATCCCAAAATACCGAGGCCATAACCTTTCCAGCCGATTGTTGTGCTTTCGGGCGCTTTGGACGAGGTTCACCAGTTGCTGTCCACTCAGATGACGATCGTTTTGATTCCGGAGTGAAGTGATGGATCCATGTTTCAACCATTGTTACATATCGACGCAAAAATTCCGGTTTGTTACATTAAACCATGGCCAAACACTGCTCAGCATCATCAACACGTTCTCGTTTTTGGTCAACAGTGAGCAAACGCTTTCTCATAGTCAAATGCTCATGCAATATAAAGCCAACACGTTATTTTGATATCTTTACGATGTCAGCTAACTCACACAGCTTCACTTTTCGATAATTCAAAAAAAATTTGTGGATTTTTTTTATGTTTTCTGGTGTTACCGAAAAATTTGGACGTCCACTGCGTTCTGCATCATCGGTGTCATAAACTAATGAATAGAATATCATGCAATTCTAACATCTGTCTTTTGAAGGTTAGTATTAACTGAAAAAACGGTGACTTCAATAAAACTAGCTCCATTTATGTGTTAGGTCCGGGACTTTTCAGCCCATGTGTTACTCACATGTCCCACCTGTCCTACCATACTGTTCATACACTAACATGTACTATACTATACTATCGAAGTAGTATTCCTAAGAAAAAATCACACAAAGTGATTTTTTTTTTTTATATAAGTTCTTGCGGTGATTGTGGTCTGACATATACTTACATATTAATTAAGATATAAATAGATTTAAGACAAATTCGGAAATTCATATTTTACGTGAGTGTGACTTTATTCATGAAAGTACTTTTGTGTGCCAAACTATATTTTATCGACAACGTGTCTATGATTTTACGGTAAGTATGCTGTCAGTATGGTAAGAGTCTTATTTGGACATACATACGGTAAATAAACGATTATTTTTTTATGCCAAACTGTTTTATTTGTTTTTAATTAACCCATTTAATTAAATAATAGTGGATAGAGGGGTAACTGAAGTCGTAATTATAATCTTTATTGACTATTGACATACAATAAAATCTTATGTTATGACTTATATTTTGTGAACTAAAAATATGAAGAAATATTAGCAGCAGTAAAGAGCTACATAAATTAAATATTTCGTTTAATCGCGAATACGAATAGTCACAATGTTTTTTTTTGTGATTATTCAAAGCGTATATTCAGACATTACGTATTGTCTGACGGCCTCAATGATAAAGTATATATTAAATATTTAGGTATATAATATAGATATTTAAGTTAAATAACGCAGCAGATTTATATTATTTTCAACTTTGTCTATAAGTTTAAAGTTGAAAATAACACAGAACCGTTGCATAAAGTTAAATAACGTTTAACTCCTAATACATTTTGCCTTAAAGACGTATCTGATGTAACGAATTCTCTAAATTATTGTCTGGATAACTTTATACTAACATTTAACAGGCAGAGCAAGAGTTTCAAGAACATCTAAACAGTTTGAAGATAAAACTTGAAGATGGCACCACGCGGCCGATGGTCGAGCGCAGCGGGCGAGACATATCTGGAAAGTGGATATACCTCTGCTATCCTTGTGCGGCTGTCTGCAGTGGAGAGAGTATTTTACAGGTAAATACCTATTATAAGGGTCACCTATAAATTGTGTGAGACCTAGAACGAGCGTAAGCAGGCAGGCCCTTGACAAGGTGGACCGACGACCTGGTGATGGTCGTGGCAAGCCCTTGTATGAGATACCACCAGAGGGCAGCATACCACCGGTTTTATGGAAAGTCTTGTGGAGGCCTATGCCCACCAGTAGAAATTTAACCTGTGACGATGAGCCATCCACACACGCCAAAATTGAGATAGTCCGTATAAGTATATTTAGTCCTATCTATATTATAAGGAGACAAGAATAATTATCTCGATTTTGCATGTGTGTGGATTGGTTACATTAGACTCGATAGAATGCATGAATTTTATGCAAATAAATGTGGCAATGGTATGACGAAACGGTGTGCCCGGTAATGTTTTTAAAAACAGTGTCGACATTACTACATATTATTATTATTGGAGTATTTCATTTTCAGAAATAACTTTAAATAAATTTTACTTCAACCAGAATTCACTTTTAATTAGTATTGATTACACAGCTTCGAATATTTCACGATAAGTTAGGTCTGTCTCTAGTTAGGCTGTCCGAGCGCAGACAAACGAATGATCACTCCGCTGCAGCGGGCGGCTTTTTATAGGCATTGTAGTGGGCGTGCAGCGATGACGTAGTTCGTTGAATGTTGTGTTGCGCCGATAGGCATTAATAAACATTTTTAAACAATGATATTGAGAACTGGTTTTGTATTTGAAATGTTGTTGCAATTTAAATAAAAAATAATATTCTTTTCTTTTAGCATCATATATCGGGCAAGAAACACAAGGTTAAGTTGACGATGACAAATGTATGGCCTAAAACCATATGTGAGGACCACCCTTTTCATCAAAATAGTGTCAAAACCTCGAGTAAGTTCTTTATTTGCTGACCATATTGTTATCGTGTACATATATACTAGTTTAATATTAATTGCCTTGTGGGCCTAGTGATTAGCTTATTCGACTACCTACCGATAAAAGATCTTGGGTTCAAATCCCGTGTCAAACGCAATAGTATTAGTGTTTTTTTTCAATTATAAAAATACTTAATAACAACCCCAAGTTTAGGGTCTTAACCTCTGTGTGCCGTGCCATCGGAGCAAGAGTGTGAGGAAACAGAGAGTGAGGTTTATAGTGATAACTTACAGACACCTGAGCGGAAATACTTCACACTTTTCACACATGGCGGACTGCAACTAGACTGCTGATAATTATAATTAAATATCTTCTGAATCTCTGCCTGATGGGAAGCATGAGTAGAATCCAGGAGCATTGGTCTCCGTCCAGATTGTGCCGACAATACATCATGATTGTCCATACTATGGCGGCCTAGTTTGCTTAAATGTTTCTGCATCATTGAACCTCCGATCTCCAATAATAAAGAAATCCTTTCGCAGCTTCAGATAAAGTATTGCATAAAATGGCACAAGCAGTAGAAGCGCACACCCAATCTGAGAAGTTCAACAAGTACAAGAACGTCCCTTGTCAAATTGAAGAGTCCTTGGCTTCCATAAAGTGAGTTGATTTTAATTCTGTTTTGATAACCATCGTGTATCATTAGATAGGTCTTTTAAAAACATTACGAGGTTGCTAAAACCATTTTTCGATTTAAGTATCCGTTTGCGAGTTATTCAACTTTAAAGTGCATTTTTGGTAAAAACACGGCTTATAACATAATTTTGACGAAAGGCTCGTATTTATATCATTCGGCACAGCAACTATGGCGATGGCGATAACTGTCTATGGCGATGTCTTAAGGCAAGTAAAGAATAAAAAATATCTCGGACTGATAGTGGATAGTAGTCTGACCTGGGAGGCGCATATTAAAAAAAATATACGAAAATTTCGAGTCTTACAGGAGCGAGGTATAGTTAGATGTCTGCCTTTAAAAGTACCTCATACAATTTACAATTCGCTTGTATAACCCCACCTAGGGTATCTCATAGAAGTGTGGGGATCAGCAGCAAAAACGCATCTCAATAAACTACAAGTTGCGAAAATAAAATTGTTTAAGTTCTTTATCATTTCAATTATTTAACACCGACACAGAAAATATACCAGGATACAAAATTACTTAACATTAAACAAATGTATCAATTTAAGGCCCGTATTACACTGTAAAATATTTTATAAAAGATATTTTATAAAATATATGATAAAATATTTGACGAATGGTTCTTTTATAAAAGATGTGTGACTAGAGTTTACACTACGTAAAATATACACATAAAATGTCATTGTTGATCAAATATTGGTTTAGTTCGGTTATTATATTATACTATATCGGTCTAGCACTTGTAATCAACATTATCATGGATCATGTAGCATTCTATGCTTGTATAAGTACATTTAGTGCTATAATATTGACTGCTTTATTGAAGAAAAGGCAATGTCGCCGACGCAAGCGTGTTTGGGTAAACCATGGAGCGTTAAAGGGATTCATCAAAACCTAATAAAATAATTATTAAGTGAAGACAAGTTGTTTTATAAATATCTTGCCTTTTGTTTCTATTTTTGTAGTTTTCGTGTTTTGTGTTTTTCAGCGTTTCGTGGCATTCGTAAATATTTTTAAATAAATATTGTAATAAAAATAATTAATAAATAATAAAATATCATTAAACAAATAATAAATTTCAAACAATCAGTAGGTACATATTTTCATTGAGCAACATTATTTTTTATAAATGATAAATGATATTTATTTCTGTAAGTAAATCTTTTCAGACATTTTTACAAGTCGGACTTATAGCTAGAAGGCGCCGGCATTTCCTACGACTCACTCTGGGAAGAAACGCCGAAACAAACCACAGAGGTGTCTATGCTTTATTCATGTTTTATCGAAAACTTCGAGTAACAAATCATTGTCTTCAGATTCTGACTTTTTAAATCACACATCATTAACATAAAATAATTACAAAATTTTGAGGATAGTTTCCCAGGTCTTTGTATATTTTTGACATAACTTTTTTTTTCTTAAACTATAGGCATTTTAACGAATGACTTGCTGATAAACGTACCTACGAATGGAACAAACAAATTACTAATAACAATCAACGTATTTGTAGTAAATATAAGCGCAGTTTAACCTTAACCACGAATTCTAAAGAATATGTTTATATTGATAATTGTGTTCTCTCTGACTCTGCTCTCTTAGTAACAGTCAATCGCACTAGATGTCGCTAAGGCGGTGTTTAAAAAAATGAATATGATTCGCTAGATTGTATTATCTCAGGGCCATACACCTTTATTTTGCTTATTTGGAAATAAAAAAAAATGACATTATAAAAATCCCCCTAAAATACCCCATCCTACACTTTTCCCTCCTAAACTTAGGGGGAAAACCCCTAAGTTGGGCACCCTGAGTTTATTCTTGCTACTACATGACAAAATTAACTACTAAATAAATGGTGCTGCCACCTTACAAAAAATAATGCTAAATTGTGCAATAATATGATAATATGAATTGAATCAAAAGATTTGGATTGCATCGGCACCTATTTCTACAATAGTTGCCAATGCAATCTAAATATTTTATAAAATACTAGCTGAATCCCGCGGTGTTACCCGCGATTATTAAAATTGCGACTATAATTTGAGATTTAAACTATCCTATCTCTCAAGTTAGATCGAACTGCACATGGTGTGCGAATTTTATTATAATCGGTTAAGTGGTTTAGAAGTCCATTGAGGACAAACATTGTGACACGAGATTTATATATATTAAGATGGCCTATTACACTATCAAAGATCTTTGTCAAATGTGGCATTCGTACTCGGAAATCAATAATTTTGGTGTTTCAACAGTCCAACTGAACTTATTTGTTGCCATTTCTTGCTTGATAGGTCAATGAAACGTCCACCGTGGTGTCTCGAACAGAAAAAGGGATTGCCAGTAAAATTTCTAGGGCTGTTTTCACTTTCGGATAAAAACATTGTGCATCTCCTGATTATTAACCCAAAAAGTGCGCCATAGTTTATAATATTTATACTATTAAGCATGCTTTAGATGTGATTCCTTCTAATTCTTAAAATTGGGATACTTCGTCCATACATTTTCTTAATTTTAGAGCTGTAATTTTTACTATTTGTAGGGTTCGCCTACTGGGGCCTTCGACTTATCTGTGGACTGTATCTGTTCGAAACGAAATAAAAGAGCGGTCGGGGATACTTCGAGAATTAGTGGTTTATTTACACACACAATGTTGCTAACACTAAGCCTATGCTTAACCCTAATGACGTCACACTTGCACTTGTACTACGACACGATCTTGATCAGTTCGACTTGCAATCTTCAATATCGTCGATCTTCAATAAATTCTTCAATGTATCTTGCAGTGTTCTTGTACTGGAGCTCTTCAGGTTTCTTCTCTTCGTGTTGTCTTCGAGGCGGTCCGAACTGCACTGACTTTCCGGCTAAATTGACCCGGTATATATAGCCCGCCTCCGACGCGTGCTCTGCGCTGATTGGCTGCCCTCTCCACGCGGCGTTCTAGAAAGTTCCATATGCTCTCTCTCTTTCCCTCTCGAAGCTACCTCGGAACTTTCCGTCGTAGGGCGCTTTATTATTTACGTTAATTAACACGTGTATACAAGTGCAAGTTTACAACATTTTATCTTAATTCTACCTAATGAACATATTACAATACAAATTGAGCTTAAAACTACTCGTGGCTCGTCGTCGATAACAATATTATAATACATCATGAACTTAAAAACTACACGTGGCTAAAAACTACACGAGGTTCGTCGTTGCTAACAATGAACTTAAAAACTACACGTGGCTAAAAACTACACGTGGCTAAAAACTACACGTGGCTAAAAACTACACGTGGCTCGTCGTCGCTAACAGTCTCCCCCCGGCGAAGACTCGGCGCAGCCCTCCACCGGTAAGACGGCGAGCTTCGTAGTCGGCCTCCGGAATATCCCGCTGCGTGTCCTCACGTCGGCGCTGCGTACTCCTCCATCTGGTCCCGTGTAGACTCGCTCTACGACTCCTCGTGGCCACGTGTTGCGAGGCAAAGTCGGATCGACGACCACCACCAGGTCCCCTTCTTTCAGCTGGCGGTCGTTCGACGTGGCTCCGAGTCGCGGTATCAACGTGGGCAGGTACTCGCGAACCCAGCGGCTCCAAAATTCGTCAGCCATGGCTTGGCTAGCGCGCCATGTCCGTCGATCGGCGATTCGGCACGGTCCCGTCGTAGGCAGCCCTTTGGATGAGCCCAACAAGAAATGATTGGGTGTGATTGCTTCCGGATCCCTCGGGTCAACTGAGACGTGGGTTAGTGGTCTCGCGTTGATGGCGTATTCGGCTTCAACGAGCAGGGTTTGAAGCACTTCTTCTCGCGGTGTCTTCTGGTTCAACGTGGCAGTGAGAGCGACCTTTACTGATCTCACCAATCGCTCCCACGCACCTCCCTGGTTCGGTGCCCCGGGCGGGATGAACCTCCAATTCAGCCGATGCAGCAGCCCATATTCTCGTAGAGCTGGTGCCCATTCGACGTAGGCAGCTCGTAGCTCGGCGTCTGCTCCCCTGAAGTTTGTGGCGTTGTCGCTATACATTACGGCTGGCCATCCTCGTCGCGCAGCCATCCGTCGTAATGCCATAATTGCTGAGTCGGTAGATAGCGAGTTCACTAACTCTAAGTGAACCGCTCGCGTTGTCAGACACGTAAACAACGCGCCCCATCTCTTCTCGTGGCGTCTTCCTATTGTGACCATAAGTGGTCCGAAGTAGTCAACCCCGCAATTGGAAAAGGGTCGGTGATATGGCTCCATTCTCGCTGCAGGTAAGTCTCCGATGACCGGTGTCTGTGGCTGTGCCTTTCGGACTCGACACAGTGCACACTTATGGGCGACGGCGCGTACTGTCGGTCTAAGTTTCAAAATCCAATAGCGCTGTCTCAAGTCGTTGACCACTCGTTCGGAGTTCGCATGTCCCGCTGTCTGGTGCTCCCGATGGACAAGCAACCTCGTAAAGGGGTGTCCTCCATCCAAGATGATCGGCTGTTTCATCTCGGACGACACGTTGGCGGCGTTGATCCTGCCGTTCACTTTTAAGAGTCCGTCGTCTCCTCGCAGCGGATCCAATCTAAATAGTCTGCTTTTCGCTGGGATAGTTTTCCCTTTCTTCAGCAGTTCTATTTCCTGGCCGAAGCTATCTTCCTGGCTTTTCAACATCCATAACTTTTCTGCTTTGTTGATGTGTTGTATTTCCATTGTCGTTGCTTTCTTCCGGCATTTATCGGCGAACAGAAACATCGCGGCCGTTGCTCGTATCAACTTCTCGTACCTGGAGAATCTTTCGATCTCTGGGAGGTTGTAGTCTTTCGATCGTATGTGTAGAACGAACTCTTCCTCCCTTTCGTTCTCTTTTTCGTCTTTGCTCATAAATTGCGGCCACTCAGTCCTCCTAGTTCGTAAGAAGGCTGGCCCCATGAACCATCTGTCCTCTTGTGATTCTGGTACGTATCCTGGTCGCGTTGCCAAATCCGCGACGTTCAAAGCGGTAGGGATCCACCTCCAGTCGCTCGGTTTCGTGGCCTCGGCGATTTCCCCTAACCGGTGTGCCACAAAGGGTGTGTATCGTCCACCGTCGTTCTGGATCCAATGTAACACGGTTCGGGAGTCGTTCCAATACGTGATCTCGTCTGTAGACCAGCGATGATCCCTTCTTATTGTAGTTGCAAGCCTTGTACCGACGACTGCCGCTTGTAGCTCCAGCCTAGGAATGGTCTGTGCGCGGATCGATGCCACTTTAGCCTTGGCAGCTACCAGCACGACGTCTGCGGTGCCGTCTTCTTTTTCTAGTCTCCAATACGCGGCGGTTGCAAAGGCGTGTTCGCTCGCGTCGCAAAATACATGAAGCTGCTTGCTTCTAGCTTCTTGCTTCGGGTCATAACACCTCGGTAGGTTGAGTTCGGTTATGACGTTCATCTTCCCCAGCCACGCCATGAAGTCTTGTGCATATTCTTCCGGTAGCGCTTCGTCCCAATCGATCTTCTCTCGCCATAGACGTTGCAGCAGGATCTTTCCTGTGATGCTGTAGCAACTCAATAGTCCATGCGGATCATATAGAGACATCACGGCGCTGAGAGCTTCACGTTTCGTTGGCGGTCGGCTGAGGTTCTTTACTTCGTCTTTGACACGACTGAGCGTTGTATTGAAGCCCAGAGTGTCCTTCGCGGCGTTCCATTGTAGCCCTAAGGTCTTCTCGTTCGCGTCGAATCCCGAGAGTAGCTGTGTCTTGACTCGTGCCCGTAGTTCCTCCGGGATCCTTCTTATAACCTCGTCGCTATTCGAGTTCCAACTCCGCAGGTTGAATCCACATTTGCGGTGGATGCTGTCTACCTCCCCGGTGATCTTCACTGCAGTCTCTTCGTCTTCGTAACTGTCCACATAGTCGTCCATGTAATGTGCTTCAGTGATTGCCCTGACTGCTTCTGGATGCTCGTCGCTGCTGTCTTGAGCGTTCTTATTGCGTACGCTGTGAGCCAGGAACGGTGAACACGATGCCCCGAAGATCATAGATGTCATCTTGTACACCTTAGGTGGCTGTTCTCGATCGTCTCCTCTCCAGATGAACAGCTGTGCCGGTTGATCTTCTTTGCGTATCTTGACTCGTAGGAACATCTCCTGTATATCTGCAGTGACGGCGACCTTATTCTCTCTGAAGCGGAACAGGATCGTTGGTAGAGACTGTAGCAAGTCCGGACCCTCTAGCAGGAAGTCGTTGAGGCAGACCCCCCTGGACTTGGCTGCTGCGTCGAATACAAGTCGTACCTTGCCGGGCTTGTTCGGGTTCGTAACTGCGAAGTGCGGTAGATACCATGCCCTTTGACTTTTCCTGTCCTCTACGGTGCATAGTTCTGCGTATCCTTTTAACAACAGGTTCTCTATTTGTTTCGTATATTCGTGCTTTAGTTCGGCAGACTTATCCAACCTGTGCTCTAGGTTCTTTAGTCTTCTCAGTGCCGCATCGTAGCTCGGTGGCATTTTCGGGTCGTCCTCACGCCATGGCAACCCTACTTCGTAGTGACCGTCGACTCTCTTCGCGGTTCGTGCGAAAGTCTCCAAGGCTCTGCTGTCGGCCTTGCTTACTCGTGGTCTTGCCGTGATCCCCAAGGCATCGATTTTGAAGTGGTCCGCTACCATCTCTTCCAGACGTGTACTTGTATCCACGTCGAGGTGAAGCACTGCATCTGGCCCCTCCCTCAACACCGTCCGTGGTAGAGTCCCGTGGATCACCCAACCCAGCTGTGTCTTCGAAGCTGCTGGTTGGTTCCTTCGTCCTACTCTGAGTTCTCTTGACACAATCAAATCCCAGTTGTCGGCTCCGATCAGTAACTGTGGACGCCCTTGTTCGTAGCACACTTTCTTATCTTTCAAATCGCTTAAGTGTTTCAGTTGTAGCAACTCGTCCGGTATGGTTTGCGGTGCCAGGTTCAAATGTTTGATCGTTCTAGCCCGAATGGAGAATGGCCGTCTCTCTTCGTCCATACCCTTGATGCCGATCTTCACCAGTTGGCTCTTCATGCCTTCTTGCCACATATTGATGCCTCGGATGTGAAGCGTCTTGGCTGGACCTTCAGCGCCTATCCGCTTGGCGATGTCTTCGTCCAAAAGTGACACCGTAGACCCCTCGTCGAAGAGTGCGTATATCTTCGCTTCACCTTTCGGACCTGATATCGTCACCGGGCATATCTTCAACATCACTTCCCTTCTCGCAGTTACCGCTGTGTTGACGTTCTCGGTTTCGTTTGTACTCTCTTCGGACGATGACGACGAAGCTTGAGACGTTGACGTTGCATTAATGTAGCTCTGGTCGTGAAGCAGGGCATGATGCGGTCGGCGGCAGCCTTGTATGCCACACCCTCTCCCTCTGCAATTACCGCGGCGGTGTTGACCCACTATACACTTAAAGCAAAGCTTCTCGTCCTTTACGAGTTTCCATCGATCTTCTAGTCCCATCTGGAGAAACGTCGGGCATTTCGGAAGTGTGTGTTGTCCCTTGCATTTCGGGCAGCTTTTCGTAATCACTTCTGCTTGTGGTGCCTCTGTCGTTGTGTACACTGGCTTCTTTTTTACTTCGTTTCTTGGAGCCGTAGAACCTCTGAAGTCCCTCTTTGGTGCGGCAGTGACGGCCGCTCCCCCCGTATAGCCGTAACGGAGTGCACGATCGGCTTCTCGCATCAGGAATCGCGATAGCCTGATGACCTCGGGTTCCATTGAGTCTTCATTTTGTTCTGCGTAGTCGCACCATCTCGATCGTAGATGCGGGCTAAGTTTCTCGAGTATGTCTCTTGACAACATGGGGTTGTGTAGGTATCCCTTGTTGTCAATTGACTGTAGCACAGTTACACTATTCTGCACCCTAATGGCGAACGCGTTCAATTCACTCGCTGATTGCCCTGGGCGCGGCATGCGTTTGAGTTCGTCGATTGTTCTGTCGATCACCACTTCCGGTCTTCCGTAACACTGTTCTAGTGTTCGCATGACGATGTTCGGATCGTCGACCGTGTGTAGCAACGCGGATACTGCTTCCCGCGCCTCCCCGCGCAGACAGTTTCTAAGGCGTGCCATGTTCTCCGTTGCACTAAAACTGTACATCTTCGTGGTGTCCCTCATTGCGGCCTTGAAGGAAAACCACTCGTACGCTGATCCCGTGAAGAGTGGCAGTTCATAGGTTTGCCTCGGTGGTGGTCTGGCTCTCGTCAGCTTCTCCATAGCTTCGACGAGTTGGTCGATTCCTCGCGATCTCGACGAACTTCGATGAGGCGTAGGCGACCTTGCTCGTTCGTCACGTGGCTCCCCCCGTATTGTTCCACGGGCTTGATCAGGCGTCACGTGATTGTTTTGCGGTCGTACTCCTAGCACGATGTCGGTTGCGTTGCGCGTCCCCTGGATCACGCTGCTTCCGACTTGCCCCATGTGTTCGCTGCTGGGTACGTTGCGAGCCTCTTGGACCACGCTGTCGACGTTCCCATGCGTTCGCATCCAGTCTTCCACCTTCTCTCTTCCGTCGTTCTCGGGATTCTCTTCGGACTCTTGTATCGTCTCGATCTCCACGGCGAGACGTCGCCTAATTCGTTCGGCTTCGAGTTCCAGTTCTTGCTTCTTCAACAAGGCCAGCCGCTCTTCAGCATCAAACTGGGCTTGTCGTATACGTGCGGTAACACTGCTAGTAGATCTGTTAGATGCGACGGATCGCGCCGGCGATGTGTTGCGGTGTCGCGTTCGTATCGCTTGTTCCGGCGGCGGCATCGCTGTGATGACGTCATGCGCTATCGGCACGTGGCGGCTCTCCGGTCGTGCGCTTGGCCCAGCGTCGGCGTTCGCTTCCTCTCGCTGCACTTCTTCCCGTCGACCGGTGTTCGTGTCCGCGGAGGGTGATCTGGGCGAGTTTTCAAATCGTATGGCACGGCGGGTCGGGGCTCCGGGAATAGGCTTGAACGCTGCCTCTTGCTGCTCTTCTCCGGAGACGTGACTACGTGTTAGCACCATTTTACGTCACACTAGTTCTCTAATATCCTAAATCCGGCGCTCGGAGAACCAAAACTGTAGGGTTCGCCTACTGGGGCCTTCGACTTATCTGTGGACTGTATCTGTTCGAAACGAAATAAAAGAGCGGTCGGGGATACTTCGAGAATTAGTGGTTTATTTACACACACAATGTTGCTAACACTAAGCCTATGCTTAACCCTAATGACGTCACACTTGCACTTGTACTACGACACGATCTTGATCTTGAATAGTTCGACTTGCAATCTTCAATATCGTCGATCTTCAATAAATTCTTCAATGTATCTTGCAGTGTTCTTGTACTGGAGCTCTTCAGGTTTCTTCTCTTCGTGTTGTCTTCGAGGCGGTCCGAACTGCACTGACTTTCCGGCTAAATTGACCCGGTATATATAGCCCGCCTCCGACGCGTGCTCTGCGCTGATTGGCTGCCCTCTCCACGCGGCGTTCTAGAAAGTTCCATATGCTCTCTCTCTTTCCCTCTCGAAGCTACCTCGGAACTTTCCGTCGTAGGGCGCTTTATTATTTACGTTAATTAACACGTGTATACAAGTGCAAGTTTACAACATTTTATCTTAATTCTACCTAATGAACATATTACAATACAAATTGAGCTTAAAACTACTCGTGGCTCGTCGTCGATAACAATATTATAATACATCATGAACTTAAAAACTACACGTGGCTAAAAACTACACGAGGTTCGTCGTTGCTAACAATGAACTTAAAAACTACACGTGGCTAAAAACTACACGTGGCTAAAAACTACACGTGGCTCGTCGTCGCTAACACTATTTGAGCAGGGTGTAACAATGGAAGAGCAAACGCTGATGAATGTTCTTTACCGATCTCGCTTCTAATGAGGATAATAATGAAATTATGCGTCTTATTTCCACTGAAACTTGTACGTGGTGTACAGGGATCTCAAATTGTCAGACCGTTCGCTAAATATAAAGATATACACAATAAAGAGAATAAAGTGCAGCTGCCAATTGTGATGGCAACGCAAAAACAAATGTACAGGTTGCGTTGCAAACAGGCCAAGCAAAACTTATTGAAAAGAACAGAAATACGTTACAACCTATAGTTAATACAATATTTTTTTCGGGACTCCATTGTGAGGAAGAAAACGATGAAGGCGTTTTTCGAGATTTGTTGAAACTGAAAATTGATTCTGGTGATGAAATTTTCGAATACCGAAAAAGGCCATAAAAATACTCTACAAACATCCCCAAAAATACAAAATAAGATTTAAAATATATTTGTGGAGTTCTAATTAGAGAAAAAATGGTTGATGTTGGTTGATGTTAAGGCTGCCATCCGTTTTGTCGAGTTACAAAAAATGGATGCACAAACAATAGCTACATCGATGTTAACAAATGCGTGGGACAGGGCTACGACGGATGTGCTCCGATGGCGAGAAAACTTGACGGTGCCCAAAAAATACTGAGAGAAACGTTTAAAAAGAGTTTATATTTTCACTGCGCCTGCCATAAGCTAAACCTAATAGTAAACGACTTAAATAATGTTCCTGAGATCGGAAACTGCATCGAAACTCTAAAAGATACAATAAAAAAATTCAGAGAATCAGTTTTGCGTCAAAAAAATGCACCGAAAATATCACTGCTTTGTGAAACAAGGTGGTCGCATAAATACAAATACAAAATATTTCGATGTTTAAAAACCATTTTTTAGAAACGGTTGGAGGTTTGAAAAAGCTTTCACAGGAAGGTAATTCTGGGACTACAAAAGTAGCTTTCCAATTGTCATCAGCAGTTGGACCCATATTCATATTGTCGTTATGCATTACAGACAAATACTATTCGCTGTTGTAACCCGTCGCAAAGACATTGCAGTCTAAAACCTGAGACGTAAATAAGTGTGTAGAGCACGTTCAAACCATAAAATAATAATAATAATCCGACCGATTTCGACCATGGCGACCACTTCGACCAAAGGGTCGAAGTGGTCGCCAAGCCCTATAAAGATAGGGCTTGGCGCTAATGCGCCCAGAGATGACTTATATAGCCTATTTTCGCAGCAAAGTCCCTTGCACAAAGTGGACAAGTGAGGTTACCGCTCTCATAATTATGGGCAATGGCGGCGAGTGGACGGGATTTAAGCTCATCGCGCTTGGCGTCAGCTAAACACTGTTCCTCAAATTCGCGGATTCGCTTCTTTACAGTCTCACGCCATTCCGGCCGCTGTGCTGCCAAACTCTCCCGGCGAGAGGGCTCTATATTGCATCTTTTCATGTGACGCTTCAGAACATCTTTAAATCTGAGGAGTTGTCCGCCATGCTTTCGCTTGCCCTCCTCTAGCTCAGACTAAAATATTTACGGTACTGACATCCAAAATTGAATTTTTACACTTTTTGTCTGTCTGTCCGTCTATTTGTCTGTTTGTTCGGGGTAATCTCTGAAACGGATGGACTGATTTTAACGGGAATTTCCCTGGCAGATGGCTGATGACAGGAATAACTTAGGCAATTTTTTTTAGACCAGCTTCACTCTGCGGCGTTACTCGAGATTGACAGCAATAACCGCGGGTAACACTGCGGGACTCAGCTAGTGTCAAATAAAATGTAACCTCAACTCGCAACTCCCTGCCGAAGATTATAGAATACAGCCGAGCGTTCTAACGCTCGGCTGTATTCTGTAGCTGCCCCTCCCTGCCCCCTGGGTACGCCCATGAAACCACAGATTACAGAATACTGCAACATCATTGCAAATCACAAACATAAGTAATCAAAGTTACAAATCGGAAAATTATAGACAAGACTACAGCCAACGCGATCGAGGTATCTGAGCAGTCGCTAAAACGCGCGTTTTAGATAACGCGTTTGAACACAGATAGTCGCGAATGCTGCAGCATGACGCGCGATTGTGATAACGCGATCGAACGTAAAAAGCCGCTAAAACGTGATGCAGAGTCGATGCAGTCGCAAAATCGCCAATCGTCGATGCTAAAAGTAGCTAGTATGTTGTGGCCCTTACACGTTTATAGTTCAGGACATAGGACATTAGAACATCTTGTTAAATATATATTTTGAATAAGTTTCTTGACACACTTTAGTATTATCTATAAACTATATTTTAATATACTAAAAATATCTAACAACTAATTAATACTCTATTGCGCTGTCTACGAGTTCCAAAAGTAGGCCGACAATAGGCATTGTTCTATAAAATTCATTACCTAAAAAAATTAAAGATACAGAAACTCTAAATTTATTTAAAAACATTTAAAATGCCACATCTTAAAAGACTAAAATTTTAGATTAGGAGTAATTGGGGAAATACAAAGTGTGAATAGTCCCTAACTAACTTTGTGCCATAATTTTGTTACCTACCCACAATGTATTTTAGTAGTTTCAACGAGCTCTTTTTTAATGTACCTACATTTTATAATTATGTTTGTTTCCTTTGTGAAGTGATTTGTAATCTTTGAGAAATAAATAATTCTAACCTTAGCAGTATGAATTATTCCGGAATTCTCTAATCAACAATCTAACATTTAGTCATGATCATTTCCAAGAGTCGTTCTAATACGTTCCGAATGCAGTCAAGTCCATTACGCGACAATTCGATTAAATTATAGAATCGTAGGGCCAAATTGTTTATTCTCTTCTCGAATGTTCGTGATAAATATCTTGTAACACTTTCATTTTTATTCAGGGCTCCACTGATAGGGCTGGAGTATCTTATCGAGCATCCCCCTGAGGAGGCGCACCACGATCCCAAGTACATTTGCACGCTTTGCTCCAAGCAGGGGCACCCGCGTACCATCATCAATCATCTGACTTCCTACTGGCATCGTAACAACTATATTGTGAGTATGAACCAGAACAAGAGCTTAGAGCACAATCTTATAAAGAAGTTATGAACCTAATTATCAATATTTTAAGACATAAAAATAATTATTATGGTCAATTACATAAATTAGTAGTTTGTGTTGACTAAAAGAAATATATAAAAAGCTAAAATAAACATATAAAAAATTAGTATCAATTGAAGTGTGAACTGACTGTTGTTAAGAAGTTCGAACAGCATTAACCAATTTTAACCAACAAATTTTTAAAAATTAACTCAAATCTACTCCATGCATTTACTGTTCTGTTCAACATAAGTTTGTCCATGTGTAGGCGAGCCTTGGCCAAACATTTGTAGCGGTGGTTTAAAATCTGTTATTTGGTTTAAAATTTAATATTATTTTATAAGTTTGAAGCTTAAAATATAACTTATACTTACCGAAAGTAAGATACTCCGGCTGTTTAATTGATTTCGGGCAATATTTTTGCAACTTTTGAATACACACTGCGGCATTGTGAGACGTGTTTACATTGGCTATGTTTCAAGTGAACTAAACAAAAATAACAGCTCACATCGCGAGTGAGCTGTTATTTATCGAGACTTATTTTTTGCACCGACCGGATATCTAGTTAGTATTGTTGATTGAAGCCTCTAACATATTATGAATAAATGCAATCCTACAGATATATTAATATATGCTTGCAAAACAACTTTTAAAAGAAAATTATAAGTAGCAAACAAACACACAAACAATAAATAAAAAAATAAAAAAAAATTTTTAAATTATTTGTTCGCAGCTCCGTCATTTCCGCAAAGCGAGTCATATTCTAAACCCATACCGGAATCAGTCTAAGTACCGCGAAGGAGTGGGTTTATTTGTGAATCGCTTGGCGCAACGCATCGAGGACAAGTTCGGACGCTTGCGACCCCTCAACATCGACAAACAGGAATACGAAGCAGAAAAGTGAGTTAACTTACAATTAGCTATAGTCCAAACCAAACTTCATGACTGTTCTGAAGTTAGCTACGCAAGAAAGTGTGCGCAGGTACAGTTAAGTCGAAAATAATACGACGAGTGGATTGAATTATAAGATGAAGTTTATTATTACTGTTATAGCTACAGTATCTTTATCTTATATATAAAATTCTCGTGCCACAATGTTCGTGCCCATACCCCTCCGAAACGGCTTGACCGATCTTTATGAAATTTTACATGTATATTCAGTAGGTTTGAGAAACGGCTAACATGCGACGGGCGGAGCCGCGGGCATCAGCTAGTAATATATAAAAATGATTTCGTTAGTCTCGATAAAACTCGAGAATGGCTGGACCGATTTGGCTAATTTTGGTCTTGAATTATTTGTGAAAGTCCAGAGAAGGTTTAAAAGGTGAATATATAAAAATGAATTCCATTTTTTATATTAATTAGAGATTTCTTTTGTTTGTTTTAAGTTTATCTTATACAAAAGTTTAGGCCTTCTATTTACTATTTATCGATTTAGTTAGTACGGAGTCTGCCGGGTCAGCTAGTAATTTTTAAAAATATGTATAGGTCCAAACCATACTACAACAGACAAAAAATTTAATGATTATTTCAGAGATGTTGTTCAAGCCAAATAAAATTCAAATTTCAAATATTAATCTAATTTAATTTAAATATTAACATTTTTCTAGTTTATCGGGCGGCGTAGGCGTTGTAAAAGTGTTAGAGATAGTCTGTTTACAGAAATAATTGAATTAGAAACTCAAATATGTAACCATCTAAGTTTACGTAAAATAAACAAAACTACAATATCAATCTATATAAAAAAAAGCAAAAAAAACAACATTACTTACGGTTACAGGTCACACACACAAGGAACCTAGAACACTTGGCGAAATTAAAAGCGGCGTGTTGACGGCCTAAACTACTTTTTTTTTACGTGTGGAAATCCGGAAATCCCCTCGGGCCTTCACCCCGCCGGGATTTTCTATGCATCGAGGCGGTGTGTCGTTATCAAACCAACTAAAACAAAAACCACACGGTGTGCCCTCTATGCGCCTGAATTTTAGGAGTCCAGAATCGAATCTCCTGGACCCCCTCCCAGCGCCTGGCCGCTCCTGGTGTAGGCTTCGTCTCTTGTTAGCCCTCTCTTCCGGCACACGATGACGCCGCTTCCTCGCGGCAGGCCAAACTAATGCGGATGGAGGGAAAACTCGTCCCCACCGGGGGTTACGGCGGGGTGGTGTGTCGGACTCGAACTGAGTAAAAACCACACGGTGTGCCCCTCTCTGCGCTTCTCTTTTTAGGAGGAGGAGGAGTCTAGGGTGAGATCTCCTTCTGGACTCCTGCCCGCTCCTGGGGCGGGCTCCTGCGGGCACTGTCTCAGTACGACGACCCTCTCTTAGGCGGCGTCCCGCACACACGGACGCCGCCTTCTCGCGGCTTACCAAATAATGCGGGTGGAGGGGAAACCCGTCCCGTCCACCCGCGGCCACACTCAGGGCGGCATGAGGCGCAGATGTTCGCGCCTCCGCCGTCCGATTCGCCGACGGCGGATGTGGTGATGTGGTGTGTGTGAAGATCATCCTCCCGCGCCTTCTCCGCCGCCTCCTTCTGCGAGATGACGTCTTCGCAGAAGGTCGCGACCGCAGTAAAACAGCTCTCGCTACCAGCCATGGAACGAACGACGGCCGGTAGCGAGAGATCTCCTCCGATGACTGCAGTGAGGGCCCGGCGCCGCGTCGCCCATGTAAGCAACCATGCTAGGAAAGAACCTGCGTCAGTCGGAAGGAAAGGGTCCCGTGCTGCCGCACTGCCCACTCGAGGATGACCAGCTGGAGCGCCTCCACGGTGGCGAAGCCAGCACGTAGAGTCTCCAGCCGGATCGACCATCGAACCATCGTCTCTCGGTGAGCGGCTTCGCGCCACTCGCGCACGTCCTCGGGCGGAGGTCCAAAACCGCTCTCCGCCCGGTAGTCAGCCACTCGTCGATAAGCTTTGGCGAGCACTTCCGACTCCACGGCATAAACTACTAGACCAACCATGCAGTCAAATTAATGATTTTAAGAAAACACACGAAAATGTCTATGAAACTACTAGCTGTGATGTGAAATTTAAATTACCATTAAGAATTACAGTAGCCAGAAGTATAGTAAAGGTTTTGTATTTTTAAATTGAAAATTGTTAATATAATTAATGATATTTGTACCATTGACTGCTTTGTTGGTCTAGTGGTTAGCGTATGCGGCTGCTGATCAAGAGGTCTCGGGTTCGATTCCCGGGTCAGACCAAATATTTGTGTGATCCACAAATATTTGTTTCGGAGACTGGGTGTTTTCCTATGTATAATATGTATGTATTTACAAAAAAAAGTATGTTCATGTATTTATATCAGTTGTTTAGTACCCATGACACAAGCTCTGCTTACTTTGGGACTAGATGATGTTGTGTGTAAGATGTCCAAAATATTTATTTATTTTATTTATTTATTTTATTGTCACAGGGAAAGTATTCACCAATGGATTTTCAAAGACAAGCACTTCCACGAGACGGATAAATGCACTTTAGAGGAGGTGGTGGACGTCGGGTTAATAGATTCACTACATAGTAAGTTGATTTTATAATTTATTTATATCTATTGACGCAGCTGTAAATTAATAAAGAATATATTTGGGGCATTTCTCCTCAAGCGGACAACCAAAAAAAGTGAGGTCATGAATTTTGTTTATATTCTGGTTAGATATACTTTTAGAAGACGCGGATGTGTACACACAATATTTTTTTCGTATGATGCTTTATTACTGAGTTACGAGCTTTTAAAAATTCACTAAAAATGAATTCATGGATTTTTAGATGCTTATTATCTGTTAAAATTAATTTGTAAAAACAAATAAAAAATAAGGGTGAGTCTAAATTGTCAAATGTCTGGAATCCTGTGATTCGAATGTGCAAAAACTGGCGTAATCAACAAACTATAGTTTCGCGATCAGATACTGTTAGTGTTGTGTGTCGAGTACAGTCACGAGTGAGTAGTGAGTTACCTGACCTGTAGTAAAAGACTGCGAAAGAGGGTAGACCGATATGTCTGCCAATAACATCCCACCCGCAAGATCTTCAGTTACTCCGTGATCATGGGGCTTGCAACAGCGCCCAAATATCGGATACTCACCAACAAAAAGGTACATGGTAGCAATCCCGCAGATTTCTGTTTTAACGTTACGATTTAAGTATTATATTGTTAATTTTTTAGTGCACTTACAATTAAACTCAGCAAAATTGATTACTAGTCTTACCTAGTCGTAAATAAAACCCGAACTATTATTTTTTCATTTTACAATAAAAATCCAACGTGTTTACGCAAGAAACCCACATTTTGAAAAATCTCACGTGAGATTGGGGGATGGGGTTGAATAAAATCTCACGACATCTCACCAGGGGGGAGGGAGGGACAGAAAATTAAAAAAACACCTCACGTAATTTATGGACGCCCCATAAGTAAACAGACAATTATCAATTGGATACCATTTTAAATCCACTTGCAATTATGGGTTTCTGAGGAACCCTATTCTAAGCGTGGCCTGACATGCACTTGGGCTACTTTTAAATTTTATTTTTTAACTTGATGTAGGCACTCTTGAGTGTTACGTTTTTAAAGTTAATTAAATTCATTGCCTATTATTTATATATCCTATTTTAATTACAGAATCCGACTACAAAGATCGCTCTCACGAGAAGTAAGTACCGTAAATAGTATTGTATAAAAAAATTAAAAAGCTTAAATTAATATTAACGAAACTAACTTGGAGGCCTTCGGGCGGCTTAAAACATCTAGCGGTAAGATTACATTATTGTCTTGTCAGTCCCCAACCTGCACTCTTCCAGCGTGAGGACGTAGCCTTCTTACCATCTCCTGATATGACATCCAAGCCCCGCAGTGGGAGATTATGGGTTCTTAATGATAAATTTATGTTAATGTAATAACAAGTTATCAAGTCAATAATATCTATGTGGTGACAGATTGGTAATACAGAGTGTCACCCATAGGTGTCATACAAATCGATTAAGGAAGCAAACTACATATTTATAAAAAAAAAAAGAAATCTTGAACCAAAGCCTCTTCCAATCTGGGCAGCATGGTCCGAGCCCTCCTTTATGAGGAGAAGCCTATGTCCGTAGAACTAAAGTAGTTAAAAGCTGTTGGTAATGTGGCGAATTTCACATACAACGCGATGAAAACATACGACAGCGCCATCTAGCGAAGAAACACTGAACTACTAAGAAAAAGGAATGTACGATACGGAGTAACTACTAATCCTGAATTGCGAAAGAGACATTCTCGCGCCGATTAGCATACATACAACATCCCAACACCAACTGTTGGGCAGTGACCCGCCAGGAATGAACATCTCGCCTGGTCGGAGGAACCTTCCTTTGTGTTAGAGGAACATGACACCCGTTCCTCCACAGTAATATGATAACTACTAATAGATAAGTTAGTTTATTAGCAAAGTGATTGAAGCCTGATGTGATGTTCGCATTTTGTTTTCAGGAAGGAACCCTCACCTCCAGTTGTAGCAGCGCCGTCAAAGCCGCATTTTAATCATTTCACGGTAAGTTTGAATTACCACAAAACCGTCTGGTTTTACGTACATTCAATCGTGATGATTCAACTGGTCTTTGGGCCGTCATCAATAACTTTGTGCTTTCTTTTATAAAGTGAATTGTACTTTAGTTAATTTACTATTCTAATATACTTTTACAATATTGTTTTATTACGAAGTCCACTATCAGCCGAACCGTTTGTGAATTGAAAAAATAATTAATTATAAAAGCATTGCAATTAAATAATATAGCAAATAATTTCAGCGCCCAGCGGGCCGCCAAGAACGACGCACTGGTGTCGTCGATTCTTTGTCAGATATCAGCGATGACTCAGACACGGAGCCTCGGCGAGACGCTAAGGTGGCTCGCATCTCCAGGTATGGCCTACACTGACACTGAATGTTGATAATTCACGCAACAACCACCTAAATAAAAAACATTATAAACTTATATTTAAAAGTCAGCAGTATATGAATTATTTTTAAAGACAACTCCCGCATTAGGAATATAACTCCTGTGTCGCGGGGGACTTTACAAACATACATGAAACGGACACAAGGAACACCTAAATCAAAACAAATATATCTGAATCACACAAAGTGTTATCCCACGTGGGATTTGAACCCACGACACTTGGCGCAGTAGAAAGCGGCGTGGCAACCGCTTAAACTAATAAACCAACCGTGCAGACAAAAAATTGACGTTGACCTTTGATTGTACATTGTAGTTCCAATCTCAATCATATAATGTAATATGCTACATAATAACCTCTTTAAGTTTAGAATGGTTATTTGTAGCCAACAATTAGTTGATTTACTTAAAAAAATTGATAATTTACTTGTGATTTGTGGTGTTAGTCGGTTTGAGTCTGACCGACTGTTAGGTAGTAAAACCACGCTGATTTTGACACAAACAGGCCGACTTGACCTAGCTGGTACTACTTTCACACCAAAGACCAACCCGAAATGTCAACATTGTATTTCGTTGGAGAGAGAGTGGCGTTAGCATATCTAAATATGCTATACAAAACCATCATCGCGCACTCTGAGAAAGATGTACAGGTTAGGAGATTGCTGGGCTTAACAGCCGGACCAGACACTAGCCTATTTAGGAGCACCTGACAACCTACAGCTTTCGGCATGAAAGGTCTATAAAAGTTTACATACCTAGGAATATGCGAAGCTCTTTGATCGTTTTGGGCAGCAGCAAGTCCTGGGTTGCCTCATCTTTCTGTAGAAGTGGTCTTGTTCCTGCTGCAGACACGACGAACCAAATCAGCCAAAATCCTCCAATCCGTCCGTAGATTGTTTATTCGGGCATCTTACAATATTGGTCTATATAATAATGCACCGACTTGCGTGTAAGTGTTCACAAGGTCACCACTATAGCACGAGACGCAAGATTAGGCATTTATACAGTACAACCAAGTTTATAGAGTAGTAAGCTCAGTACAAGATAAATCCAAGACGTAAGAAAGCGACAAATTGAAAGCAAGCGGAAAATACAAGAAAATAAGCGCGGTATAATTCCACAATAGAATAGTGTACATATAGTGGAATCAGTGTCAATATGTGTTCATCATATTATTTCCACAAAACATGTTCCATGTTTCACTTTTTTTCTGTATGTTCTAAAAATTTCTTATTGCTTTTATGTTTACTCTTTTAGTAATTCTTTTCAGTCGATTTGTAATTTTTCAGCATAACATACTTAGAAATGTCTGGTTTACCTTAAATTAATTTTATGAACGACTATTTATTGTTCATGTTAGAGTGTAAACAGATGTTGGTAAAACAAATATATAAAAGCCACTTTAGCAGACTCCAAAAAACACACCACTTGATATTAGTGAGCTCAGAGGTAGGAGTGGATGGGTGATGAAGGAATTTACTTGCAATTTTATTTTTTATAGAGAAGTACCTGAGACAAAGTTCCGTAGAAGCCCCCCGACATATCGCTCTCAATATGCCACTAACAATAATGGTTCACAAAAATCATCACAAGAACAGGTAACGGTTGCGTTTTGATTATTATTAACTTCTTCTATACGTGAATAATCCAGTATGTTTTGATTTCCATTTTATAAATATTTTCAGGGTCGACCGCCAAATTATGAATATAAGGTGAAGCTTGCGAGCGACAAAAGCCTGGAGGCCGAAAAGTTCGCAAAGAAAACGCTAGCGTACCACGAGAAAAATCCTGAGAAGCACCCACTGTACCCTGAGGAGTGGAAGAAATTTTGGAACAGGCGATACAAGGAGCTACAATGCGGTAAATGATGAAGTCCTTTTTTCTGTGCTATTAAGCCCTATTATAGTAACTGACTCTCAGACAAATTTAATGAACTGCGTGTAGAAATGACCTGCCACACACACAATAGTATTGCCAATACTAAGTGTTCGTCTATACTGCGAGCCTAGCGCGGTTGCGACGACGGGCGCGAAATATCAAACATATGAAAAGCGCCTTTGCGTCCATACTGAAGTGACAAAGGTGGGAGCCTAGTGTGGCGGTCTTGAGCGATACAGCGCGCGTAGTCAGCGAGCGACCCAACGAGCGGTTGGCGGGGGTAACAAACTAGTTCGGTCTTATCGCTCGGCGTTTGCGCGTCTGTTAATTGTTTGTCGTAAAATGCGGGTAAATACTAAATTATTTATAAGTGCGATTCAATCTAGAATACCTATATGGCAAACCAAAACATCAAGCATTATGCGCTTGTTATTAATATGACGAAGTTGAAAATGTCGTTACATTTAGTATTGCTGAATCGGGGACGCTAACTCTCACATTTCTCCCTTTTTATTTCTGAACTTTGTCAAAGAGGAAAATATTCAAATAATGATCATTTTAGGGAAATAGGATTAATTGTAATTCAATAATAAAACAAATCAAGAAGTTAGACCGCAGTCGACCAGACAGACCAAAAAAACTCGAGACATCCGGATGATTGGGCACTCGAAACCCAATATACCTTCAAAAAACAAACCAGACACGCCAGGAGATTAGCCAAGAGGAAGTTCTGCGAATCAATTGAATCAGACAATGAAGCTGCCCGAGCGAGGAAAATCCTATCCAGCGACCAAGATCGCAACCTTGGTGCGCTAAAAAAGCCCGATAACACATTCACACAAACAGACCACGAATTCTGTAAGGTTCTTCCTGAAACACAATCCTCAGACTGTAGCCTTTCAGAGGAAAAGATCTGTAGGGAAGATACAGGAATGGAACCAACCAACAGCGACTGGACTGTAGCCCGCGAAATAGTGACAGAGGACAGGATTTCGTGGGCTATCAAGTCTTTCCAACCATATAAATCCACAGGCCTGAATGGCATACTACCGGCCCTTTTGCAGTGGGGTATCGAATCCCTAAAACCATGGCTGGTGGAGGTCTACAGAGCCTGCATTGCAAATTTATACATTCCTCTCGCTTGGCGGGAAGTGAAAGTTATCTTCATTCCAAAACCCGGAAAAACCGACTACACACAACCCAAAGCTTATAGACCTATAAGCCTAACATCATTCCTAGTGAAGACCCTAGAAAGACTATGCGACAGATACATCAGAGATGGACCTCTAAGCATGGTACCGCTACACAAACAACAGTATGCATATTCAATAGGAAAATCAACAGAATCCGCTTTGCATAGCGTAATTTCCAAGATTGACTGCGCTATAGACCACAAAGGTTCAGCACGGGCTGCCTTCATAGATATAGAAGGCGCCTTTGATAAAAAAATGTTCCACAGCATCGACATAGACATAGGCCTTAAAAGACATAGTGTGGCCCCAACCTTGTGCAGTTGGATAACCAACATGCTCAGGCAAAGGGCCATACAAGTCACGGTGAAGTACACAAAGAGGGCCATTGTGGCGAAGGGATGCCCACAAGGAGGTGTCCTCTCGCCCCTATTATGGAACCTCGTCGTGAACAGCCTCCTAAATGGTTTAAACGACAAAGGCTACTTCACCGTAGGATATGCCGATTACATAAACATAATAATAAATGGCACTCACGAAAACACATTGTGTAACCTTATGCGTCAAGCCTTAAAAATGGTAGAGGACTGGTGCAAAGAGCATAAACCAAAAGTCAACCCCACAAAAACAGAACTGGTCCTCTTTATCATAAAGAGGAAGCTGGCCAAAATACAACTGTCACGATTTTACGGAAACGTCACCCTAAACCTGACATCAGATACCAAATACCTGGGCGTCTATTTGGACAAACAACTGAATTGGGCTAAACATACTGACTACATCACCACAAAAGCCAGTATATCACTGTGGCAATGCAAGCAACTGCTTGGCAGAAATTGGGGCATCAGTCCCAAGGCCACTTACTGGTTATACACTACAGTTATTTGACCAACTATAACATATGGTTCCCTAGTCTGGTGTCCCAGGACAGACTCGGTTACTTGCCAACAAACCCTAGAAAAACTAAAACGATACGCCTGCGTGGCTATCACTAGTAGCATGAGAACCACACCAACAGCCGCACTGCAAACTATGCTGGCGGTGCTACCCTTGCACTTAGTTGTTAAAGAGGAAACAGCGCTAGCAGCGCTTAGACTCCATAATGCCGGCACACTGGGAAAGGACTCTAGAATCAAAAACACATGCATAAGAGAACGAGCGTTCACACATCAAGCCATGTTGACCTCACCCAACGATAGGATGCTGAAGAAATTTTATTTTAAGAAGCACTATAATATATATCTAGAAGAAGAACCACGCGATAAATCAGATACAAAAGAACTCAGAATATACACCGATGGCTCCGAAATCAACTCAGGAACCGGAGCAGGTGTATTCTCAGACGAACTTAACATCAGGGTATCGAAGCCGCTAGGTAGATTCAACACTGTATTCCAAGCGGAATGCGTAGGTATTATCCTGGCGGCACACGCTATAGTGACAAGAAAAATTACGCACTCACACATCCGTATAGTATAGTCTCTGATAGTACATCGGTACTTAAATTACTCAATAAAACCCATGTCACTTCGAAACTTATATTGAAATATCACAACGCGTTAGAACGCGTTGCCACCTCCGGCCGGAATTCAGTGACACTACAATATATAAAAGGACACAGCGGATCACTAGGTAACGATGTGAACGATTAGCTGGCTCGGAGGGGGTCGGGCGCGGCGGTTTACGGACCCGAACCCGTCGTGTCTGTCCCATTCGGCCAGAGCCGTGGTTGGCTGCAGGAATTTACCCGCACACAAATACAACACCACTGGCTATCTGTCGCAGGCTGCAGACAATCAAAGGAAGCCATGCCACTTCCGAATGATAAACTAACCAAACGCTAATTGCGTTTGGACAGGGACAGGCTGCGGCTGGTGGCGAAACTATCACCGGACACTGCTCATTAAATAAACACTTCCACACCATAGGCATAACTGATAGTCCCCTATGCAGAGCATGCTTAGGGGCAGAGGAAACGGTGTCGCATGTACTCTACTACTGTACTCATTGAGTGCACGGGTGTCACCGAAACACGGAAAAACACCCTTGGATCTCCCAAAACTGTTTCAGAATGTCTGGATAGACTCAGAGACTTTATCCGCTTCTGGAAGGAGGTGGGCTGGCTGGAGTGATGGCCGCCCTCACGTACAATGGTCCACTCAAAGGACTCAGTGCGGAAACCGACCAATAACATAGATAGACCGCAGTCCGTAGAGCACTGTACCTAGAAGCATATCATGTTTTCTCATTACTAGATCTTTTGACTTTTCTTAGACTTAAGTTTGCATAAAAAATTAGTTTGAATGAAATATAAATAATAGACTTAAAATTACAGAGGGTAAGGATCCATCAAAACACGACTTCAAGCCGGAATGGGTAGTTTTTTGGACCGCACGAATGAAGGTTTTGCACGAAGAGGAGCTACGCATATCTGTCAATGAAATATACCGCAGATTGTGTGTGACTCCTCCTGTTGTGATGAGGAAGTCCCCGGAACGAGTCGTAGATACAGCGCGACGACCTAGCGGTAGGCCTGCACTATCTATGGAAAGTGCAAGGCGATCTGATGACTCTCGCCAAAGATCGCCTATGGACAGGCGCCACCGATCGCCAAACTCACGTCGTTCGCCCGACACTCGTCGTCGATCGCCGGATCTTCGTTGTAGATCTCCAGGATTTCGTCATCTATCGCCAGATGTGCGACATCGGCGCCGTACGCCGGATAGACGAGATCGTAGGTTAGTCACTATATGTAATTATTTATGCAAAAATGTATGATTTAGAAAAAAAATACTACTTTTGCCTTTTTGTTGTGACTTCCTATAGAGACTTTTTACAGAAATATTATTGGCTCAGATTAGATTAGAATACAATCCACTTTATAGTTGTAAACATATAGCTTAATTTCTGTAATAGATTATAACGTAACCGTAGAATTTTATAAAGGTAGCAGTCACGTTGATTTCAGTACGAATGGGCCGACTTGACCTTGACAGTACCACCCTCACACAGAAGACCAACCTAATATAACATCATTGGTGCTGTCGTAATTTCGTTGGTGAGTGTGAGACCGGAGGCCCAATCAGACGGGGGAGAATGATACAGAAACATTTCACTAAGCCACATGGTGTGGGTCACCATGCTGCATTGTATGCACTCACAATAAGGATGGATCGTAAACCACCTACTCTTGGATTTTCCTAGTGCTTGCCATCAAGCAGAGTAGAGTCACTTTGGTAGGCTTAAATATATAACAAAAGCTATAATATATCGCCTTTTTTCACAAGTTAAATGCATATTTTTTGTCTAAAATGTACCTTGTATGCCTTAAAATGGCATTATACTACAAGGCTATTGTAGTAGGTGTCTTATGCCAATTCCCCTATTGCCACATAATAATATATGTCGGTTTGCAGATCGCCGATTGGCCGGCGGTCACCAGGAAGGCGCCGCTCGTCGGAACGTCGTCGCTCACCGATACCGCATCGTCTTCGCACAAGATCTCGGAGCCCTGTTCATACAAGGTAAGTTTAGTCTGGGACAAGTGTTCCGTATATGAGATGTGTGATGAGCACTATCGTTTCTTCTGTTTTTGGGTGTAATTTATATATAATGCGTTAGTTGAACTTGTTACTAAATACACCACGATTTTTAATGCAAAAATGCAGAGCAATAAGAGACAATGTAGAATATGTGAAAGTTGATTTTTATAATTAGCCGAGAAGCCATTATCATAAATGCTAATATTTAAATTGTAATATAACTTGAAACCAACCCTTTTTTTTTTTTTTTTTTTTAACGTGTGGAAATCCCCGCGGACCGTCACCCCGTCGGGGGTTACGGCAGGGTGGTGTGTCGGACTCGAACCGACTAAAACCACACGGTGTGACCCTCTCTGCGCCTTTGTATTGGAAGGAGTCCAGGGAGGGGATTTCCTTCTGGACTCCAACCGGCGCCTGCCCGCACTGTCGCGGGCACCAACTCTTCGCTCGACTCTCTAATTGGGCAACGTCCGGTCACACGCGGACGTCGCCCCCTCGCGGTTGGCCTCTACTGCGGACGGACGGGAAACCCGTCCCGCCCATCCGCGGCCACTCTCAGGGCGGCATGAGACGCAGGTATGCGCGCCTCCGCCGCCCGGGGCGCCGGCGGCGGATCGGGTCCGATTGGATGGCATCCTCCCGGGCCTTCTCCGCCACCTCCTTCTGCAAGATTACGTCCTCGCAGAAGGTTGCGACCGCGGTAAAACAACTGTCGCTGCCGACCATCGATCATAACCGGACGATTGACCTGTCAAAAACGCAAAATCCCGCCAAGTGACCCGGCCTCTGACGTCAGCGAGTCGACGCCGCGCGTTTCGCCGGGAGACCTTACCTATAAATTTTTTGTGGCCTCAATAGTGCCAATTGTACGTACGATTAATGTTATTTGTGTGCGTTAAGAACGACGCTATGACGTAGTACGGACGGTTTGTTGAGATTTAGTTTGTAATGTTGGTTAAACGACTGCAAACTTTCAGTATGGTTGAAAAAATCACTATGTATATTGTGAACTAAATTATTTTATAAAGTAAATAGATAGCATGCATATTTTATTACTTTTAACGGTGGAATGGACCTATCTACTCGTAATGAAATTAAAAAAACAAACTCCATAGTACAAAAATATAAAATTACAGGCATAAGGAATATCACGAAACATTTTCAAACGGTGAATATTTTTCTATGCATATTAAACAATTTATTAGGAGCATACGCTTTCACGTAAATAAGAAATATTATTATTATATTATAGCTATGCTCATGTTGTACGATATTGTATTACGATTTCCTTGGTAGGTTTGTAAAATACAGAAAAATATGGAATTGATTAAATAGACTTTTAAAACCCCCAAAATTCTCTACGCCGACAAAACTTGTTATAAATCAAAAAAAACTCACTCTGAACTGCCAACTCCATCACAAAACACAAATGTATATTATAAATATACGTAATAATCACTTAGTTTATTGAAATTAAACACAAACACGACTAAAATACTATTAAATAAATGACGCGCGTTAGCGCTTCAACGCGGTACCGGAGACTGACTTGTACTAATTTATTACGAGTCGAGACATGACTGTGTGCGAATGACGTCATATTTTCAACGTAGCGATATTAGAACAGAATAATGTACAAAAGAGACACTAAATGGCACATTTACGTGATAGAAAGAAATAAAACATTTTTAAAAGGTCCGTCGTGGTTATGTCGTTTGGACAAGAATACTTCACCGGAGCAAACTAACAATAAAATTTTTGTGAAGTTTTCTTGTCCGGTGCAATCGACAGGTTATGACGGCCGGCAGCGAGAGATCCCCTCCGATGACTGCAGTGAGGACCCGGCGCTGCGCCGCCCAAGCGGGCAGACCGCCAGCGTGTGCTGGGCCGTGTCCTCACTGCAGTCGCAGTGGTGGCAGGCGGGACTCGGTTCCCTTCTAGCGACCGAGTGCAGGTACTTTCCGAAGCAACCGTGCCCGGAAAGTACCTGCGTCAGCCGGAAGGAAAGGGTCCCGTGCTGTCGCCCTGCCCACTCCTCGATGACCGGCTGAAGAGCCTCCACGGCGGCGAAGCCAGCGCGTGGGGTCTCCAGCCGGAACGACCATCTCAGCATGGTGGCTCGGCGAGCGGCTTCGCGCCACTTGCGCACGTCCTCGGGCGGAGGGCGAAATCCGCTCTCCGCCCGGAAGTCAGCCACTCGCCGATAAACTTCGGCGAGCACTTCCGCCTCCAAATCCTACGGGGGTGTTCCGGCCAAGGCACACGCCGCCTCTGTGGACACCGTGCGGTATCCACGTATGGCTCTGACCGCCAGTATCCGCTGGGGGCGCCAGAGGCGCGCCCTGTTCTGGGCGGACAGAGCCGCCGCCCACACCGGTGCACCGTAAAGTGCCATCGACCGGACAACCCCCGTGTACAGCTGCCTAGTGGGGACACTGGCCCCGCCCAAATTGGGCAGAAGTCGCCCTAGGGCGGAGGCAGTGCCCACCAACTTAGGGCCAAGCTGTCGGAAGTGCTCGTCGAAGAGCCACCTACCGTCGAGGACCAGACCCAGGTACCTCATCTGGGCCCGGACCGGTACGAGGACCGAGTTGACCTCGATCGAGGCGCCGGCGGGCGGACCGCGACGGGGCCCATGAAATAATAGGGCCTCCGTCTTGTCCAGGGCCACCCGCAGGCCCAGCGCCTCGATGCGCCCGACCACTCGGGAGACTCCCGTGGTGGCCAGGCGCGCCGCCTCCTCAAAGTTTGCCCCCCGGGCCGTGACCAGGGTGTCGTCTGCGTAACAGATCACACCCAGCCCGGGGGGGAGACGCCCTCGTAGGGCCCAGTCGTATCCCATGTTCCACAGGAGTGGTCCTAGGACAGACCCCTGTGGAACACCGCACGACATGGCCCTGCGTCTCAAGGCGCCACCTCGGTCCTCGTACTCGACGGTACGCTCCTCTAAGTAGTCTGCGACCAGCCGCCTCAGGTACCCTGGCACTCCGTGGTACTGGAGTGCGGCCCTGATGCAGCCGAATGGCAGACTATTGAAGGCGTTGGCGATGTCCAATGACACCGCCAACAGCACTCCGCCGTCTCTCACCGCCTCTTCGGTCACAGCCCTCAGGCGCAGGATCGCGTCGACCGTCGAACGCCCTTCTCGGAAGCCGAATTGGGCGTCCGACAGGTCGGGCCCCACCTCGCTGAGGTGCCGGACGATGCGGACAGAGAGAACCCTCTCAAACAACTTGCCCGCCTCGTCCAGCAACACGATGGGCCTGTAGGCCGCGACCGAATCGGCAGGCCGGCCATGCTTCTGGATGAGCACCAGCTTCCCGCACTTCCAGCGCTCAGGGAAGCGTCCGGACGCCAAGCTAGCGTCCAACACTCCCCTGAGGTGGTCCGACATGTAGTCGAGGGCTCGGGCCATCACTCGGGCTGGAACCCCGTCCGGCCCGGGGGCGGTGTTCTTGGACCAAATCCGTAGAACAGCCGCCCCTACCTCCGATTCCCTGACAGGCGGAACATCACCCACGCTGCCCCGACGACGACCACGACGGGCCATCGACGGGGGTGTGTGTTCCGCCCGCTGCGGGAATAGGCCTTCGACCACTTCCTGCAGGAAGCTGGGCTGGAGAGTCTCCGTAAGGGGGGGGCCCGGTGTGCGGAGCTTTTGGCGCACCGCACGGTAGGGCTGACCCCAGGGGTCACGCTCCAGACTCTCCAGCATCTCCACTCGACTTGCGTCTTTGGCGCGGCAGATGGCCAGCCTCAGAGTTTCCCGAGCTGCTCGGTACTCCTCGTGAAGCCGGTCCACCTCCTCACCGCCTCCGCGGTGACGTCGCCGACTCCGGGTGTGGGACCTCCGGGCACGTACGCAGGCCGCACGGAGGTCCGCCAACTCCTGGGAACTTGAAACCAACCCTATACCAACCCGTCTGGCCAGCGTGGTATAGTTGGCCAAACCCTCCTTTCTAAGGAGAGGCCTATGTTCAGCAGTGGACTGCTAAAGGCTGTTGATAATTGATGATGATGATGAAATTGTAATAAAATAACTAACATTTAAATTACCATGTTCACGATCGCACTTCAAAGTCAAAAAAACTAATTCTTGTAATCATTTTCTACGGCAATCAATACTCTATATGAGGTAGTTGATACTTCTAAATTATGATTCTGTTAAATCGCTTTTAACTTTAGAAGTATATGATTAAACACAAAGTTGAAAGTGTTGGTAGTTGGCGAGTTTTAGTGCCCGCCAATATGTGTATCCGCACAATGACGGTAATGTAATGTGTCAGGCACAGCCCGGGGCGAGGCGCGCGCCCAGCAGGAGGCCCCGCCCCGCGCCGCAGCTGCAGCCCGCTGTCGCAACGAGCCATGCACGCGCGCAACCGCAGCCCGGAACTTGCCTCTTCCTTGCAGACTGTACTCATTTCTGACGACGAACTCAAACCGTAACTCTAACTTTGTGCTCTTAATCATGTTTTATTTCTTTAACAATTGTAACTTTCATAGCATTACAGTGTAATTCACTTTCTAACCACATTTATTTAGCGATTTTATTTGTTTTTAACTTCAGAAATAATGCTTAGAAAATAGCGATATAGTTTAATTTATTAACCGTGACTTAGTTACTTCAATGAGATATCCAAATCGACTCTTAACCGCTGGATAAACTAAAACTTTCCAAACTGATTTGTTATCACATCGAACGTTACAAAATGTGTGTTTGGTATTAGTGACGACGGTTTGTCTCCGTGGAACTCGGACAACGAGATCGCGTCAGTGGCGTCGGGTTCGAGGGCGCGGTCGCGGTCACGTGCCGACAGCAGCCGGTCGCGCACGGTGGGTGCGGGTAGAGCGGCGAGTGCGGGCGGTGCGGGGGGCAAGGAGGCGCGCTGGCCCGCCGACAGCAGCGCGCCCGACGACGTGGTGGCCACGCTGCGCCTGCTCGTCGCGCTCGAGGACTACCTCGGCAGCCTCGGGCCCAAGCTCGTCGACTTACTCGCCGAGGCTCTCAAGATGGAGAAGGTACCGCTCACTTAGTCATTACTAATACCCCATGCCCCATATGTACGACCGACCCGGTACATCTTTAGTAGTTAACGAAATCAACTTACATCGACATATTTGTATTGGACTCATGTTACGTATGCCTTCGCTTTAAACACTTCTTTTTATACATTACTCAGTAACAATTAAATTGTCTACGTTTATATCGAAACAGAACATTAATGGTCTTTCGAGCCGGACGTTTTGCAGTTTGTACGTAAGTGTGCATATTAGTTTAAAATTGATGTGTGACGCGTCACTCACACAACCTTATTGTTTTACATCGGATAGGAGAAAGCGAACTCGTCAGAGGAGCTGCTAGTCCGCGAGAGCGCCATGGTGCTGATCGAGACTGCGAAGGAGAAGCTGAAGGGTGCGGCGCAGGCGGGGCTGGTGAGTGGCAGCGCGGCTGCTGCGGCGCGCGCGGCCGTCGTGCGAGCCGCCGCCACGCTGCACGAGGCTGACAAGCGACAGGTACTTTTGTCTATTTAGCCTCGGAAAACAAACACATACCACTAATCTATTTTAAAATCCCCATTTAAAAATGTTTTATATACGACCACCTACTTAATTGACTGTTAAATATCCAATTAATACTGTAGTAAGTGTTACACTCAACAATTCCATTTCCCTAAAATAGTTTACTTGAAAATGCAGTAAGTGCATTATTTTCTAAACTCAAACCATCAACTATTTTTACAATTTAACTGTATCAGGACTTGCTCAACAACATAAAAAGCAATCAGTAAAAGTTTGAGTATCAACTTTGGGTTTTAACGATAAAAAAGTAATGAAAATCATTCATCATCAATCATTGCTTTTTGTTGTTTAAACAAACTTTAAATAGCTTTACTAAAAAGTAGTAGTTTTGCAGAACCAACATTGTTAATAGGGACCATCGTGGTATTCAATAATGAATGAATGAGTTTGTTAGAAGAACAAATTTTAAATTTCTTCAATATGCAGCATGATCTAAAAGATTACTTAGCAAACCGTTCTCAATATGTCAGAATTTACTAGCGGTGTCTTGCCTATCACGAGTCCCACAGGGTAATATATTGGGATCAACTCTTTTTCTTGCGTACATTAATGACCTATGTGAACTTGACATTGCGGGTGGCAAAGTGATTTCTTCTATGCTGATGACACCGTTTTACGCTTCTCGGGGCATACTTGCGATGAGGTGTTCAGGGATGCCGAACGTGGTTTTAATATATATAGTTTCTCCCTGGTTAAGTAGTAATATGTTGAGCTTGATCGCAGACAAATCACACTACATTACATTTTCTATGCGCAATTCTAAAATGCATTTTAGAATTGCGCATAGAGTTCTAAAATAAATTTTATTCCTTGTTTGCACATAACTGTTGTAACGATAGAATCTGTTGCTGTCCCACCATAACCAAAACAAATTTATTAAAATATCTAGGCGTCGTAACAAAATAAGTTTTAAATACCACATTGAATTAGTTACATCTAGACTCAGGAAATTAATATTAGGTCTTTACCTATGAAATTGCCGTTTTGTATGCAATAAGTGAAAGTACTTATTTTTTCAAACTTTTATTTTTTGTTATTCGAAGTAATCACCCATGCAATCGACGCATCTTTGCTAACGCATTGCCAGTTTATTGATGCCCTTCTTGTAAAAATCAGCTGGACGGGAGGTAACAAACTCTTCAAAGGTACTTTGTACTGACTCTCGGGAATTGAATTTTTTACCCACTAAAAAGTTGTATTATATACCTTCAAAAATTTAGGACATGCAGTAGACCCCAAACTAGTGAAACAAGTATATCTGGTACTAGGACAATACTAGAGTATTGTATTACAGTTTGGGGTGGTGCACCTAAAACTACTCTGAAACCACTAGAAATAGCTCAAAGAGCTGTCTTGAAAGTGTACTTTTCGTCCTTATTTATTCCCCACATATAATTTGTATCAGTCTTGTGAGCCCCTGCTAAAGCAGCATCACTACATAGTATAAAACAAAGTCGCTTTCTCTGTCCCTTTGTATGCTTAAATATTTTAAACTACTCAACATCTTTTGATTGGGTTTTCTTTAATAGATAGAGTGATTCAAAAGGAAGGTTTTTATGTATAATACATGCGTACTATAGTAGATAATAATTTTAGAGGTTTCTAATGTAATGATTTCTACGCTTACATTGCAAACGCTGGCTGTACCCTACGAGATAGATCAAAATAATGTACTACAGTTTTGTTCATCTTAAAAAGGTCTACAATAAAGTCCGCGATGGTATATGTCTATATCTCTTAGAACCTACAATAACCATAACTATCACTACATAGTATAAAACAAAGTCGCTTTCTCTGTCCCTTTGTATGCTTAAATCTTTTAAACTACTCAACGGATTTTGATGGGGTTTTCTTTAATAGATAGAGTGATTCAAAAGGAAGGTTTTTATGTATAATACATGCGTAATATAGTAGATAATAATTTTAGAGGTTTCTAATGTGATGATTTCTACGCTTACATTGCAAACGCTGGCTGTACCCTAAGAGATAGATCAAAATAATGTACTACAGTTTTATTCATCTTAAAGAGGTCTACAATAAAGTCCGCGATGGTATATGTCTATATCTCTTAGAACCCACAATAACCATCACTACTTAGTATAAAACAAAGTCGCTTTCTCTGTCCCTTTGTATGCTTAAATATTTTAAACTACTCAACGGATTTTGATGGGGTTTTCTTTAATAGATAGAGTGATTCAAAAGGAAGGTTTTTATGTATAATACATGCGTAATATAGTAGATAATAATTTTAGAGGTTTCTAATGTGATGATTTCTACGCTTACATTGCAAACGCTGGCTGTACCCTACGAGATAGATCAAAATAATGTACTACAGTTTTGTTCATCTTAAAGAGGTCTACAATAAAGTCCGCGATGGTATATGTCTATATCTCTTAGAACCCACAATAACCATCACTACATAGTATAAAACAAAGTCGCTTTCTCTGTCCCTTTGTATGCTTAAATCTTTTAAACTACTCAACGGATTTTGATGGGGTTTTCTTTAATAGATAGAGTGATTCAAAAGGAAGGTTTTTATGTATAATGCATGCGTAATATAGTAGATAATAATTTTAGAGGTTTCTAATGTGAAGATTTCTACGCTTTCATTGCAAACGCTGGCTGTACCCTACGAGATAGATCAAAATAATGTACTACAGTTTTGTTCGTCTTAAAAAGGTCTACAATAAATTCCGCGATGGTATATGTCTATATCTCTTAGAACCCACAATAACCATCACTACTTAGTATAAAACAAAGTCGCTTTCTCTGTCCCTTTGTATGCTTAAATATTTTAAACTACTCAACGGATTTTGATGGGGTTTTCTTTAATAGATAGAGTGATTCAAAAGGAAGGTTTTTATGTATAATATATGCGAAATATAGTAGATAATAATTTTAGAGGTTTCTAATGTGATGATTTCTACGCTTACATTGCAAACGCTGGCTGTACCCTACGAGATAGATCAAAATAATGTACTACAGTTTTGTTCATCTTAAAAAGGTCTACAATAAAGTCCGCTATGGTATGTGTCTATATCTCTTAGAACCCACAATAACCATCATCACTACATCATCATCACTACATAGTATAAAACAAAGTCGCTTTCTCTGTCCCTTTGTATGCTTAAATCTTTTAAACTACTCAACGGATTTTGATGGGGTTTTCTTTAATAGATAGAGTGATTCAAAAGGAAGGTTTTTATGTATAATGCATGCGTAATATAGTAGATAATAATTTTAGAGGTTTCTAATGTGAAGATTTCTACGCTTACATTGCAAACGCTGGCTGTACCCTACGAGATAGATCAAAATAATTTGCTACAGTTTTGTTCATCTTAAAGAGGTCTACAATAAAAACCGGGATGGTATATGTCTATATCTCTTAGAACCCACAATAACCATTTTTTTTTTCTTTTTACGAAAAATAATGGCTTATTTACGAAGCGATTTTAAGCAATACAGTATTAATCCTTATCCAATTAAGTACCTTAAATGCATTGTGTATATAATATAGATTAATATGGCTTATCAGTTCGTATCAGTAGCTATGCCTCAACAGTATGTAATTTAAATTAATACTTTTGAAGATATTACAGTTTTAAAATGCAGGATCAAAGCGATTGTGGCGGTACCGGCCGGGGCCCGTTAGTTGACGCTGCTGTGGTTTGTTACTATCAGCAAATAACTAAACACAATAAATACTTTATTATGAATTAATATTCTAAGGCGGTACGAAGTTCGCCGGGTCAGCTAGTTCATTAATGATTGGCATTGATGACTCCACTGCTTCTTCCATACTACGTAATCGCCTGGCTTTTTCGAACGCACAAACTTTTAAATATGCTTAAGTCAATAATTATTTATGTTTCTTGGGCCTGTATCTCAATAGTAAAGTTGATAAAAGCTTAACCATAAAAAACCTGAATAGAAAAATATGCATACATACTTTATTCTGTTATCTCCACAAATTAAACTACAATGAAACCGAAAACCAGTGGCGTCTGTACCTTATGTGCGCTCGTACGCTGAACCACCAATTCAAAAGATTTATAAATTAAAAAACACTTCATCTTTATTTTTCAATTACCATTTTATAAGTTATTTTTAAACATACAAAAACGTATAAAAAATTAAATCTCCAAATAAGCTGGAACAGTTTGAGCGCTTTACTAAACTATTACGATTAATTTCCTGTAAAGACAAATTCTCGTGCGCTTCGGCGAGTGCACGGGGACTGCTAATTTATCTTGTATGAGTGAGATACGAGTAAATACGCCTGACGCGTGAAACAAAAGATAGTTCATAGAAATGTACCGAGTAATGAGTGGGTTGTCGAGCGCCGCACGGGTGCGAACCGAGCATTGCCGAGAGCACCCGATGTTTGACGAATTGGCCGGACGGCATGGGCGCGAGGCGAAGATCACTGTATGTGTGACGCGTTATATATTGTATAATTTAAATTACCGTAATTGTTTTTAGTTTTTGTTTCGATTTTTTTCGAGAACTTTTATTCTATACTGTGTATGGTGTTAGTGAAAATGAGCATAAACATTGATTATATTAAAGAAAATAACAGAACTTTTCAAAATAAAGTGAACATAAACGGCCCTTTTTAGGGTTCCGTAGCCAAATGGCAAAAAAACGGAACCCTTATAGATTCGTCAAGTCTGTCTGTCTGTCTGTCTATCTGTCTGTCTGTCCGTCCGTATGTCACAGCCAATTATTTCCGAAACTATAAGAGCTATACTGTTGAAATTTGATCAGTCGATGTATTCTGTGAACCGCATTAAGATTTTTACATAAAAAAAGAAAAAAAACAATACATTTTGGGGGTCTCCATACTTGGAACTGAAACTCAAAAAATTTTTTTTCATCAAACCTATACGTGTGGGGTATCTATGGATAGGTGTTCAAAATGATGTTGAGGTTTCTAATATCATTTTTTTCTAAACTGAATAGTTTGCGCGAGAGACACTTCCAAAGTGGAAAAATGTGTGTCCCCCCCCCTCTAACTTCTAAAATAAGAGAGTGATAAAACTAAAAAAAATATATGTTGTACATTAACATGCAAACTACCAACGAAAATTGGTTTGAACGAGATCTAGTGAGTGGTTTTTATTTTAATCCCTACTTAATATTATTAATGCGAAAGTACCTCTGTCTGTCTGTCTGTTACGCTTTCACGCCTAAACCACTGTATCGATTTTGATGAAATTCGGTATGATGATAGAACTGAACTTGGGAAAGGATATGTCCTTTCCCTACTACTTTTTATTGCAATAATCGAGACACAAAGACCAAAGCTAGGTGATTATAAAAATACATAAATCGAAGATGTCAAAATGTATCACTGTTTACCTCCTGTCAAAACTTCACAGGTTGCTAGGAATAACACACTTGCATGGCAACCATAATGATAGTTTGTAAATGACATATAGACCAGTAGACCAGAGTAGATAATTTTTGAAAACAATTAAAATTATAGTAGGATGAAACCTATTGGAAAAGGAGGAGAATATTATAAAAATGAAAGGAAAAATAATTTACGGGCGATCTGAGGTCGGGAAGGGGTAGGGAGGGAGGTTTTCGGGTCCTTTCGGGTAGAGTCAGATTGGATGGCTAAATATATACAACAAAGGGTAAAAAACGGTTCATCTCGATTTCCAGCAAAACTACAAGGAAAATAGTTAAATGGCAAAGTTGTAGGCAATTAAAAGATCTACAACTTTTTAGGGTTCCGAAGTTTATGACTTCGAACCCTTATAGATATGTCATGTCCGTCTGTCCATCCGTCCGTCCGTCCGTCCTCGACTTGTCGTCCAAACAGTAAGTGCTAGAAAGATGAAACTTTGCATGAATATGTATTGTAATTACGTCGACAAAGTGCTACAATAAAATTATGAAATATATTTTTATTTAGGGTACCTCCCCTACACGTAAAGTGGGGATGTTTTTTTTCTCACGGCTACCCCATCATGTAGGGTATCATTATATAGGTCTTTTAAAAACATTACAGGTTTGTTAAGACGATTTTTTGATTTAGGTATCCGTTTGCGAGAAATTCCACTTTAAAGGCAAACTTTTTGTAAAAACAGGCCGTCCCGCCCGCCGAAAAATTTGTGATAGTGGTCCATATAATGAACTTTAAATGAAAACTATAACGAATTAGATGACTTTGTTAGTTCAGGAGTTATAGAGGCTTAACTTTTACAATGCGCTTACTTGGAAAAGTCATACAAAATCAACGCATTAATACGTAAACATAACAATTATCACACACTTGGCCGATTTTTTATAATATCATTTATCAAAACACTATTACTAAAACATCGATCAAAGTTACAACTAACTACAAGAAATTTTATATGATGTTTCCTGCTGATACGGAACCCTTCATGGGCGAGTCCGACTCGCACTTGGCCGCTTTTTAAATTTAAAACAAGAGTTCAAATCGAAAAATAAAGCATTTACGCGAAGTTTTAAAAGTGAGATGTATAACAGAAAGGAATGGTTGTGTGAATGTGAGCGTCTTAATGCATTCTTTTGTTTTCCTTGCATTATTTTTGGCGGAGAATCGATTTGGACAGAAACAGGTATTATGGATTTGACGCATTTGAGTGAAAAAATGAAAAAAGCATGATTCTTCACAAGTACTACAAAATGTAATGAGTTTGTCTGTGTTAGGCACAGTCAACATTCGTAATCAGCTAGATTCTGTGTATAGAAGCAATTTTTTTGGTTGCATTTTCTAATTTTAATATTTTAGTAAAGTGCACCACCAGTTCGATAACCCACCAGCCGCCACTGCCGAAAACCTATACTTTGAATTCCACAATAGTAAAACACACACACGTCCAAAAGACACACGTCCAAACACACACACACACACACATACTGAGACACACACACACACACACACACATACACACACACACACACACACACACACACAATCACACAGACTGACACACACACACACACACACTCACACATACACACACACACACACACACAATCACACACACACACACACACACACAATCACACAGACACACACACACGTAATATACTTAAAAATATGAATATCGTCAGATTTCATACTATTATTTCCTTTCATGTTATATTTGTGTGTGTTATTAAATTATGCTAATAAGATTTCACTGTTTTACCATACTTTTATCACAGAATACATAATAGTACCAGTACAGAAGACTCACTCCGAAAAGTAAATTAAAGTTATAGATACCCTCGGTGACAAAAGATTAAGTTCAATTCAGATCGCACAGCACCGAATCACTACGATTATATTTACCTACAATTGCGTCTCTTTCTATCGTGTAACTCTTAACTGTTCTGACGATGTCTGTTTGACCGGCGTGTCTGACCCGGCAGGCAGCCGGCCGACTATACCTAAACTGCGGAGTGACACCCCCCTGCTTTTATGTAAGTCTAAACTCAAAGAGGAGCACTGATGTCCGAAATATAGATAACTCCATCTAGTTCGGACACAAATATCCTAAAAACTTTAGCATAAGCTTTAGTTTGTTAAATCACAAGTGTTAAACTGTACTTCAGTGTTGTTTGCTTAGTAAATTATTATTATTATTATGTGAAAACATGATTTTAGTGGTAATTTTTATAATGAAAACCCAAGAGTACTAATTTGTCTAAGATAATTAATTTAAAACAAAAAGATTTTGTGTAATACTCTGTTTCTTTTTATAGAAAGTACTAAGTTCAACTGCTGCACCTCGATCTGCAGTACCTGTAGCTGGGATAGGCGAGGTAGACCGAGCTCAGATCGCACAGCAGATGGCTGAGGCGCTTATCGCTCAAGGCAAGACTGACGTATCGTCCGAGGAGTTGGCCCAATTGGTCGATGCAGTCGTTGGAATGGCCGAAGCCAAGAAACGCGAAGCAGTGAGAAAACAACCAGAAACTCAAGCCTCAAACAAACAAAACCCATCGCTTTTACACCAAAAAATAAGTGGCACAGCGTCAGCGCTTCAAATGTTACAGTCAGCCTACGATGAACATGATAAAAGGTAATATTTTTTTGTAAAATTAATATTTAATGATATATGTCGAATATTGCGGTAATAATTTTTCGGATTATTAACCTTTCACGACATGACACGTGCCTAGCACGGATAGCAAATGCAACTACTGATTAAGAAAGAAGTCTTGGGTTCGAATCGAGTCTGGCTGTTGTTGAGTTTTTCTTACAATAAATCTAGTTTCAGTCGATCTATCTTCCATAGAACAAGTTCTGCGCAGTTTGAGACCAAACGGCTTCGTTGTCAGGTATCCATCCATAAAATAAAAAAGGCGTCGCACTTTTAATTACAAAATTTGTTTTCAACAGAATAGAGAAAGAGCACACTCCCGACGCGATGGACGGTCTGTCGGATTCAGACTTAGAAACGTTGCTCAAGAATTTTAACGAATTATCAGCAGAGGAGCAACACAGCCTCATTGCTTACCTGAAGAAGCTGGAGGCTCGGGAGCCGGCTCGGGTGGAGCGCTTGCGGCAGTATGTAAGCGACGCCGCACACGCCCCGGCAGTCGCCGCCGGCCCCAGCCCGCCCCGGCCGCTGCACCAGCCCCGGTCCACCCTCACGACCCACTCGGCCCTCCCGCCCCACTCGGCCCTGCCCATCGTTGAGCCCGCGCCCGTCGTACTAGAGAGCGACGACGATGACTATACTGTTGAAGAGGTATGTTCTTATTTGTTTCTTAAGTGATCCCCCTACGGTTGTTCAGTGGTAGCGTGCGCGACTTCTCTATTTGAGGTGTCTGATTCGATTCCCGGATCATAACAAATGCTTGCAAATTTTTGTTACGTAGTTTGAGTGTTACTACGTATAAAATATATTTACAATTATTGTTTTATGAAAACGATTCCCGAACTTCGTGGGTACCTTCACAGACCTACATAAAACGACGACAAAGAACACCCAAACGTATATACGCTTGTATTACGCTTTAGCTACGCCTTATCAAATGCAATTTTATAAAAATCCAGTAAAGTAAAAATTAAAAAAAAAAAGAGTTCGTACCCTGCATACTCATATAATTCAAAAAATACTCAAATATCGAAGAAATACTCTTTGATGATATACATCAAAGAAACATCAGTTTAGAATAGAATAACAAATTGTTCATCATCATGATCATCAACAGCCTTTAACAGTCCACTGCTGGACATAGGGCTCTCCTTGAAAAGGAGGTATTGGCCTATTATACCACGCTGGCCAGACGTTTTGGTATAGGGTTGGTTTCAAGTTTTCTTTCTCTTTGCATTGATGTTGTCTTGCGTAGTTTGTTATTCACCATTCGTACCACTTTTTTGTATCTTTCGTTTCTCAGGTATTCCAGTCTGCTACAAAGAAAGTAAAAGAAGATCGGATTCGCCAAGAAATGGAAATAGTGAAGAAGTCGTTAGAGGAGGTCAAACCATTGATTAACACTGAGTCGGGAGATCCTAAAGACTCAAATGAAGCTGACGTTAGTGCAAATATTAATTCAATCATAGAAATTACAAGTAACTTCTCTTCAGCAAGTGACTTGTTTGCGTTAGTACAAGCTTCACTAAAGTCCACTTCAACCCCAACGCCGGCTCCAATAGTACAGCCCCCAGTAGTAGTGGCCAGTAATATTCAACCTAGGTCATTTGGAGACTTACCTGAGGTTCCATTGGTTTCTCAAGAGACAGCATTAAACCCTAAAAAATCTCCATTGTTAAAAAATCCACAACAAAATGTTATAGATAATAATATCCATGGAAATCAATTAGGGAATGATTGCGTGCACGACGGATTTAACCAGGATAATACGGCGCCAGGTGACGGTGTCAGCTCAGCAAACGACCGTTTCAACCAAGGAAATCAACTAGCAAATTATCGTTTCAACCAAGGAAATCAACCGGGAAATGGTCATTTCGACCAAGGGAATCAACCAGGCAATAATCGTTTCAACCAAGGAAACCAACAGGGCAATAATCCCTTCAACCAAGGGAATCGACTAGGCAATCGACTAGGCAATGATCGCTTCAACCAAAGAAATGAACCAGACAATGAACGTTTCAACCAAGGGAATCAACAGCCCAACGAGCGATTTAATCAAGGTAATCAAATGCCCAATAATCGTTTCAACCAAGGGAACCAGCCTTCGAAAGATAATTTTAACTATGGCAATCCACCACCCAATGATCAGTTCAATCAAACAAGTCAACCACCACCTGATCGTTTTAACTCCGGGAATCAATCCTCAAGTAATCGTTTCAACAATCCATCACAAAATGAACAATTTAATCAAGGCAGTCAGTCCTCAAATGATCATTTCGACCAAGGCAATCAGCCACAAAACGAAAATTTTGATCAGAGCACCAAAAGTAATCAATGGAATGCATGGTCGAACAATGCACCATTTAAGTTAAGTGACTCTACAGGAGGACCACCTTTAAGGCCCTTGCTTGGTACACCAGATAATTTTCGCCCTAATGGCCCTTACAATCAGGGTCCGAGACATTTTTTTATGGATAATCGAAATATGAATCCACAGCAGTTTGGGAACAATTTCCGAGGTAGAGGAGGTCGAGGCCAAGGCAGGGGAGGGCCAAGAGGTCGCGGTCGAGGCTACTATTGACCTTGGTCTAAGGCTATCATTTTATAATAATTAATTAATTTATTATTAATATAGATGACTTAACAATCTCCTAAGTAGTTCTGCTGTACTACATTAAGAATCTTTTAATAAAGATTATTTAATTTATAGCATTTGTTTTAATATTGACAACAGTTTATAAATCTATATGCTTGAATAACAAAAGTCGCTAAGTCGGCGAAAGTCACCAAACATCAAAAATTGTTGGTTTACCACGAGCGTCTCCGTGATTCGGAGGTCACGTTAAGCAGTCGGTGGTTGTTCAAAATCATTCGACGGCGACGGCAAGATTGCGTCTAACGCCACTCGGCCAACGTGGTGGCCTTGGCAATATTGAGAGGAGACGCAGGTGTGGCAGTGGGACATTATGGGTTGTTGATTGAGAAATACCCAATTGAAAACTTTCCTATAGTCGTTTCAAATAATCACGTGAGGCTCCCGAGGGTGGGGTTTTGCAAATAACACGAAATATCACAAAGGGAGACTAGGGTGCAGTATAAGAAAGCACCTGTATTTACGTTTTGTTCAAATGCGCGATTTATATATGATTCAGGTGTTTTGTATGTCAGAACTACTATGAAATTTGAGGCCAGGCAACATTCAATTATGGTCTAGGAACCATTAGATTATTTAAATTATATACTAGTAGATCATAGTTATCTCGACGTAGTGGTTATAGGGTGCTGCTATAACTTGTAAAAGTGTGCGTTACCCCAGCAAAACAAAAAGAGGGCTTTAGTGAGATATATAAATATATGAGATATAAATATTTATTATTATTATATCCTCTCTTTGGTTCATCTCGTAAACCCCAGCCAGGGTCTCGGGGTAACTTTTCCAGTTATAAGACCTGCTCAAGTGGTTTGCTGCGCCGCCTGCAACTACAGGCGGTTCACTGGGTTGGGCCGGGATGGGCCGAATGGTAGCGAGGTCGAGCTCCTGAGGGTGGGAACCCTGAGGAGCGCCCGTCAGCCAGCACAGGGCCGGGTCTTTGGGATGGCCCGGGAGGGGTTGTCACGGAGACAAGATCTCGTGGCAGGCCATACCTGTCCGGCGGTCAGCTATATCCGACTAATGACGCGGTGGACACGACTTTTAAGCATCGCCTACTAAGACACGATTTTTGTTGAGTTATTTTTAGAGCGCAGTTACATTTCCTGACTTATTATTTATTCGTAGGCTGAAAGTATAACAGAAAATTGTAACCACAGAAACAAAAAAATGTGTTTGGAGTAAGTTGTTATGAATAGCAAAATTTGTGCATGTAAAAAGTAAGTGAACAGTTTTTTGAAAAAATCTGATTTTGATGGAGTAACTTCAAACGTTACCCCAGCAATTTTTTTTTAATTGTTTCAGAGTTTCAGACTTTTGTTACGTATTAAATGTTGTCAAACAGCATTGGTGTGTTGTGATTGTTATTGAACATTTTGCTGGGGTAATGTTTTGGACTTGTAGTGCAGTCATTGAAGCGAAAAATACGGTCTTACCTCCGAATTTTTTAACTGTGAACCGATTTGCATGAAATTTTAGAATTAGGCTCATCTTACCCTTAGCTTCAAAAGTGAAAATGATCTGAACTCCGGCTATTAAGTTTAAGGGGTTTAAACAACCGCTAAATGGAAAAATTTACATTGAGCCATTTTATCGCTAGAAAACATGTCTAATAGTAAGTGGTGAAACTGTAAAGTATTTTCTAACATAATTACCTCATATTAAAATTATTTTCAACCCCTTGAAAATCTTACAACCCTTGCAAACAACCCCCAAATTGAAAAAATCACAAATAATACTTTGGTATGACATAAAAAGATGTAAGTATAAAGTAAGTAAAATTTTTAACCCCCTTTCAACCCTTGAAAACTACCCCTTGATAATAAATTTATAAAAATTTTATAAAAAATTTTACCATATAAGCTGAAAAAGCTGAAGCTTGGGGCGGCAGAATTTGGGGGGCGGCAAAATGGCCCAAAAACTAAAATGGTACAGAAAAAAACCTTTTTTTTAGGCATTAGGAGTATATATCCTGTGTCGCGGTGGGCTCTACAAACATACATAAAACTAACACAGAGAACACCTAGACTTAGGACAACAATTTGTGAATTGCACAAAGTGTTTTCCCACGTAGGAACTCACGACACTTGGCGCAGTAGAACGCAGCGTGGCGACCACTTAAAACACCTTTTTTTGACGCTACAGGAGTTTGCAACGGGGCTGTATGTCGGCATCGAACCGACTAAAATCTTTAGGAGAAGTTACTCCATCAAAATCAGATTTTTTCAAAAAACTGTTCACTTACTTTTGCATTTTACATGCACAAATTTTGCTATTCATAACAACTTAATCCAAACACATTTTTTTGTTTCTGTGGTTACAATTTTCTGTTATACTTTCAGCCTACGAATAAATAATAAGTCAGGAAATGTAACTGCGCTCTAAAAATAACTCAACAAAAATCGTGTCTTAGTAGGCGATGCTTAAAAGTCGTGTCCACCGCGTCATTAGTCGGATATAGCTGACCGCCGGACAGGTATGGCCTGCCACGAGATCTTGTCTCCGTGACAACCCCTCCCGGGCCATCCCAAAGACCTGGCCCTGTGCTGGCTGACGGGCGCTCCTCAGGGTTCCCACCCTCAGGAGCTCGACCTCGCTACCATTCGGCCCATCCAGGCCCAACCCAGTGAACCGCCTGTAGTTGCAGGCGGCGCAGCAAACCACTTGAGCAGGTCTTATAACTGGAAAAGTTACCGCGAGACCCTGGCTGGGGTTTACGAGATGAACCAAAGAGAGGATATAATAATAATAAATATTTATATCTCATATATTTATATATCTCACTAAAGCCCTCTTTTTGTTTTGCTGGGGTAACGCACACTTTTACAAGTTTTAGCAGCACCCTATAACCACTACGTCGAGATAACTATGATCTACTAGTATATAATTTAAATAATCTAATGGTTCCTAGACCATAATTGAATGTTGCCTGGCCTCAAATTTCATAGTAGTTCTGACATACAAAACACCTGAATCATATATAAATCGCGCATTTGAACAAAACGTAAATACAGGTGCTTTCTTATACTGCACCCTAGTCTCCCTTTGTGATATTTCGTGTTATTTGCAAAACCCCACCCTCGGGAGCCTCACGTGATTATTTGAAACGACTATAGGAAAGTTTTCAATTGGGTATTTGTGGAGGATGAGTACACGGTTGTCGCTTGTTGAAACGAATAACGAACACTAATGTCGGTAAACACAGTCCTTTATTCCTCACACAACAGTTTACATTGAACTGGTACACAAAGTGTTCAGAAGCGGAAGTAAATATTTATTCACTAAGCAATAAAGCGACGCGAAGGCGAGAAGGGTTAGAAGCGAAGCAGAGGTACGTGCTTTCGGCGTCGAGAGGCGAGAGCGACTGGCGCGCGGGAGAGGGGTCGGCCACCGGCTCCATGCGCCCGCGCGCCGAACAATAGGCGATGACGCGCACCGCGCGTTTCCACTGTGTCGCAGTAATAATATTTAATTATTTTACAGCGGGCTCACCGATCATCAGGTAAGTGTCATTTGTTTCAGGTTTCGGTGATCCCCACACGGCTCCCCTCCAGAGACCGTCACTACGGGCGAAAATAGTCTGGGAAACGAACTACTCTTCCCGAGCGTGTCTTAATGTTTTCTTTGTTTTTAGGTTCTTTTTCATTTTGGCTGCTGCTCGGGCCTGCTTCGTTCGCTACTGTTTTGCCGGTAGGTTGTTGGGGTTCATTGCGATCCGTATCGCTTTTCAAGGTGTAAGCTGGTTTTAAGCGATCTATGGACACCTTGGTGGGTTTGCCTTTTACCAGTAGCTTGAAGACCTTTTCACCACTTTCCAGGACTGCGTGGGGGCCGGTGTATGCTGGTTGAAGGGCTCCACGTAATGCGTCTTCTCTCAGGAATACGTGACTGGCGGTGGCTAGATCTTTAAAGATGAATGTTGATCGGTTGCTGTGGCGAGAGGCTGGCTTGGGCTGGAGTCTCTCGGTTAAGGATCGTAGACGAGCGATGTAGTCCGTCATGTCTGTTGTTCCTGGTGTACCTGGGTGAAAAAATTCACCGGGGAGTCGCAGCGTTTCCCCATATACTATCTCAGCTGACGAAGCTTCCAGATCCTCTTTGAATGCGCTTCTTATTCCCAGTAGGACAAGTGGCAGTGATTCGGTCCAGTTTTCTGAAGAGTGACAGGTGATTGCAGCTTTAAGTTGCCTGTGGAAGCGCTCGACGAGACCGTTGCACGCTGGGTGGTAAGCCGTGGTCTTTTTATGGTCGAATCCCGATATTTTTGCTAGGTGTTGAAATAAGGTGGATTCGAATTGGCGTCCTCTGTCTGTGACGATAGATATTGGGCATCCAAACCTAGCTATCCACCCAGACAAAAGGGCCTTTGCTACGGTTTCGGCTGTCGCGTCGACGATCGGAATTGCTTCTGGCCATCTGGAAAATCTGTCTACAGCCGTAAGGCAATAGCGGTATCCATTAGATGGGGGAAGTGGTCCGATGAGGTCGATATGAACGTGCGTGAATCTTGCGCGTGGTAAAACGAAATTTCCCAACGGTGCTGTGACGTGCCTCGTTACTTTGGCGCGCTGGCAAGCTAAGCAAGCACGTGCCCAGTCTCGGCAATCTTTCCGGATACCGGGCCATACGAAGCGTGTTGCCACCAGTTGTGCTGACGCGTTGGCTCCCGGGTGACTTAATGCGTGTAAGCAGTCGAAAATTTGCTTTCTCATTGATTTCGTTACGTAAGGTCTAGGCGTCTGTAAACTGGTGTCGCAGAATAATTCAGCTCGAGTTCCAGGTAGCTTTATTTTTGTGAGTCGTAGTGATGTGCTGTTAGTTAACAGTTCTTGTAATTCGGAGTCCTCCTGTTGAGCCTTGGCCAGCTGGTTGTAATTAACCGCAGCGTTTATTTCTTCTATACGCGATAATGTGTCTGCCACTACGTTTTCTTTTCCGGCGATATGGCGAATGTCTGTGGAGAATTGCGATACGTAGTCTAAATGTCTGAATTGCCTAGGAGAGCATTTTTCTTTACGTGTATGGAAAGCAAAACACAGTGGTTTGTGGTCCGTGTAAATAGTGAAGTTTCTTGCTTCGACCATATACCGGAAGTATTTTACCGCTTCATACACTGCTAACAGCTCTCTGTCGTAGGGAGAGTATTTTTGTTCAGCAGGGCTTAGTTTTCTTGAGAAGAATGCTAGGGGTTGCCAGGTTTCATCCCTCCATTGTTGTAAGGCTGCACCGATTGCTGTATCTGAAGCATCGCAAGCGAGTCCCAGTTTAGCTTGATGGTCAGGGTGGGCCAGCATTGCTGCGTCACACAGGCCTTCTTTGCACTTGTTAAATGCGTCCAGGGTGTCTTTGGTTATCTCCACGGGTTGTGAGTTTTTGACGGAACCTGTTAACAGTGCATTTAGCGGGGCTTGGTCTCTAGCGGCATTAGGGATAAATCGCCTGTAAAAGTTAAGCATTCCCAGGAATCTTCTTAGTTCTTTGACATTCTTTGGGATCGGGAAGTTCTTAATGGCCTCTACTTTTGTATCCAATGGCTTGGTGCCACTAGCAGATATGGTGTAGCCTAGGAAAGTTATTTCTGGTACTGCAAAAATGCATTTGGAGGTATTAATCAGCATACCGTATTCTTTTAGCCTTTCAAAGACTGAACGAAGGTGTACCTCATGTTCCTCGCTATTTCTTGAAAATATAAGAAAGTCGTCTAGGTACGCGTAGCAAAAGTCTAGTCCCCTCGTCATTTCGTCTACAAAGCGTTGAAATGTTTGCCCGGCGTTCCCGCGCGCCGAACAATAGGCGATGACGCGCACCGCGCGTTTCCACTGTGTCGCAGTAATAATATTTAATTATTTTACAGCGGGCTCACCGATCATCAGGTAAGTGTCATTTGTTTCAGGTTTCGGTGATCCCCACACAGATCTCAATCAACAACCCATAATGTCCCACTGCCACACCTGCGTCTCCTCTCAAGATTGCCAAGGCCACCACGTTGGCCGAGTGGCGTTAGACGCAATCTTGCCGTCGCCGTCGAATGATTTTGAACAACCACCGACTGCTTAACGTGACCTCGAATCACGGAGACGCTCGTGGTAAACCATTTTGCTGCCTCAGTACACGCACAGTACTCTGCTTCCGCTGTTGAAAGCGCTACACTCTTTTGTTTTCTGGATGACCAACTGATACAGCCTCCTGCATATATGAAACAGTACCCAGAGAAAGACCTACGGTCTAATTTGCAGGCACCCCAGTCTGCGTCTGCCATACCGTATAATTCTTGTTCAGTTCTTTTAAAACTTAGCCCGATACTAGATGTGCCCTTGAGGTATCTTAGCACGCGTTTGGCACTCTTGAAGTGTTCGGCATTGTAGCTATCGTTGAACTGCGAGAGATAACTAACAGCGAACATAATATCGGGTCTCGTAGCTACTGCCAGGTACATGAGTGTTCCAATCATGTTTTTATATGGCAATTCTTTATCTTTTGGACTTTTGTCTGCTTCAAGCGATAGCCCTGGTTCTATAGGCGTATTCGTAGCTTTGCATTCCTCCATTCTAAATTTAATTAATGTGTCCTTTATATATTTTTCTTGACAAAGTTTCACTGTGTCCTTATTGTATTTAAAATCAATTCCGAGCATTCTTTTTGGTATTCCCAAATCTTGTATTTCAAATTTGTGTGCAAGCATTGTTTGGATTTCTTGCATCTTCTTTGAACAGTTGTAAGCTATTAGTAAATCGTCTACCCAGATAGCTGTGATTACTTTAGCTCCTCCTTTCTGTAGTACGTATACACACGGATCTGCTTGTGATGGGACAAAACCAATATTGCGTAATTCCGTGTCTAACCGGATATACCACTGCCTTCCGGATTGTTTTAGACCATACAAGGATCGTTGTAATTTGCAGACTTTTTCTCCTTTAATGTCTCTAATACATTTTAGCATGTCTTTAGCTTTGTTGTATACAGTCAAGTCATTATTTCCGCTCTCATCGATAATTATTTCTATAACATACTTTTCCAGTTTTCAGGTACCTTCATAGTAATGTCTTCTTTTATGTAGCCGTTCAGATATGCTGTTGTGACATCCATCTGCTTTAATTTCATGCCTTCTTCGACAGACATTCCAACGACGGTTCTGATGGAGCTTAACTTGGCCACAGGCGCGAAAGTCTCATTGTAGTCTATTCCAGGTCTTTGGGTAAATCCCCGAGCAACAAGTCTTGCCTTTTTGGTTTCCGTATTATCCGGTCCAGTTTTTGTTTTAAGAACAAGCTTGTAGTCTATGAGCTTCATGCCAGTGGTTTTCTTCGTGATTTTCCACGTCTCATTCTTGATATGTGCTCGTATTTCAGCTTTGATTGCGTCGTGCCAGTCATCTTCTGTTTCATTTTGTTCAGACAAGTATAACAAATCCGACACGAGTAAGCTTTCTTCTTCCATATCATCTTGAAAGTAGTAATCTTTTGACCATGTAGGTTTTTTCTTTGTTCTTATAGGTCTTTGCAATGTTCTCTCATTTGTTTCGTGTGGAGTTTGGTATCCATCACTCTCAGCTTCTTCGTCCTCTTCAGATGAAGTTTGGTCTTGATCAGCAGTTCCCAGATCCTGAATCGGTAAGTCAGAAATCTGATGATTTTTCTTATTATTGAGTTGTATCACCATTTCTTTTTCAGGTCTCAGTGTGCTGTTGTCAAGGATTGATTCGGTACGAGTGCCATCGTAGTACATCTTCTCGATGAATTTGACATCTCGACTGATTACAACATCGTTTTGGTCAGGTAAATAGACTCTAAATCCTTTAGCATTTTTGGCGTATCCCATAAAAACTCCTTCTGTAGCTTTAGGGGTGAATTTGCCTCTTTTGTGAATTTGTGTCTTTTGTTTAAAATAAATGCTTTGCTGCCGTAAAAATATGTAAATGGTTTCCGGCTGGATTTCTGCCTACCCATTTTTCGTACGGAGTACTTCCATTTAAGGCTTTTGCAGGACTCCGGTTTATTAGATAATTGGCTGTGTTTATTGCTTCTGCCCATAAGCATGAGGGTACATTTGCCTCCATCATTAAACATCTAGCCTTGTCTAGCAGTGATCGGTTTTTTCGTTCACTTACACCGTTCTGCTGCGGAGTATATGGTGCTGTCAGTCTCCTTTTTATACCACATTTTGCCAGCAGGTCATCAAATTCTCTGCTTCTGTATTCGCCACCATTATCCGACTGCAAGTGCTTAATTTTCTTATTTGTGAATAGCTCTACTCCATTTTTGTACTCTTTGAACTTTTCTATTACTTGACTTTTATTTTTAATGAAGTAGATACAACAGTATCTGGTAAAATCATCGATGAAGGATACGTAGTATCTGGATCCAGCAAGCAATTCCGTTTCGAAAGGTCCACAGACGTCACTGTGTATAATTTCTAAAATTTCAGATGACAATCGGTCATGGCTAGCAAATGGTAAGGATGAAAGTTTACCTTTTATACAAGTTTCGCAGGTATCTAACTTTACTTCTTTGATATCTAGTCCTCTCATCATCTGCTTCGCAACCATCATTTTAAGGTCTTTTTCGTTGATGTGACCCAATTTCCGGTGCCATAACATCGATTTATCTTGTGACTTCGTAGTGAAATTTGCTGATTCTTTCGGTTTAAAATCCAGATAATAGAGCCCGTTTTTATTTCTTGAAGCTTGTTGTACGATCTCGTCTTCTTGTATGATCGACGCTTTTTCTTTTTCGAATAGTACCTTGTAACCGTTATCAGTTATTTTCCCGACTGATATGAGGTTTGTCGCTATCTCTGGTACGTATAACGCATCATTCAAGTTATATTTTTCGTCGTTCGTCGAGATACTAATTTTTCCTCGCCCTTTAATTTGTAAAGTGTGATTCTTCGACGCGAGACTTAAAATGTTAACTTCAGGAATTAATACTTAAAATTTTTCTTCCTCGCCCGTCATGTGAGAGCTACAGCCACTATCAAGGCACCACAGGTTTTCACCAATGCTGTTTGCAGATGAGTAACAGACATTGTAGTTCTTTTCGTGACTTTTATTTTTCTGTGGGTGAGTAGTTCCTTTCTTTGACCAACATGCCTCTGTAGTGTGGCCTTTTTTATTACAGTGTTTACAGATGATGACCTTCCTCTTCTATCTAGCATAAAATGCTTCAGACCTTGCTGAGTTGTCATTTGGTTCTGTTTGCTTTCTGGCCTCGTTTTCTTCAATAATTTTTATTTGTAATTCTTCTGGACCAGGCAGCACATCCCGTGACTCAATAGCGATGCGGAAGTTTTCATAGTTCGCTGGTAGGCTATAGAGCATCATGATACTCAATAGTTCCGGGTGTATTTTAACGTCCATATCCTCCAGCTTTCCCACGACATCCATAAAATTGTTTAAATGGTCGCGGATATCCTCTTCGGAACTCATTTTCTTTAGAACTAGTTGTTTCAACAGCGTAGCTTTCAGACCAGTGCTCTGATGTATGGATTTAAGTTTATCCCATATCTCTTTTGACGTCTTACAACCTTTTATTTGTTTTAGTTCGGTCGGTGAGATGAGCAGAATAAGTTCCGATCTAGCTTGTATATCAAGTTTTTCGAACTTACATTTTTCTTCGGCGCTCGATGTCGGCGACAACTTTGTTTCGCCGCTAACATAATTCCATAGTTCGGTTTTAATTAATACGGCCTGTGCTTGTAAACTTCAGGTGTCGTAATTATTTCTATTTAACGTTTCTATAACTCGTGCGACCTAAGATGGCACCTGACTCAAATGTCAGTCGTTTAAAGTACTGAGTGCAAGAAAAATATAATTTATTCTAGTTTTTTTAAATTTCAACATTTATTTTGCTTCAAGTATTTTCTCATAACATACTACTTTATCTTAAGTGGTACTTTACTACCTGAGTTAAGAAAATACATATGCATAGCAATAGAAAGCAGGCCTCATTCATTATTTACCCGAATGCATTCTTCGTGCAGTGATTTAAATAATATTAGGTAATACCTAATATCATTTTAAATGAAATTAGGAACTGAAATATGGTTATAAAAACAATTTTAAATCGTCATGATAAGCATTTTAATCGTAGTCTCCAAATATCATATGTATATGGGTATTCGTTATTATAAACTATTGGTCTCATAGTCGTCATGCTGGCTTTTTTCATGTGACCTTTTTTAAAACAATTGGGTTATCCAGACGAATCTAATGATATTTTAACAAAGTAAATTCGTGGAGTGATTCATATGAATTTAGGTAATACCTAATAAACTAAAATAATTATGGAAAGATTCCTGCAACAGTAATAGTGATGCTAACGCTACTCGCAAGACGACAGAGGGGTATCACGCGGGGGAACGGTATCATGTTTCATTTTGAGCCAGGTGCCATCTTAGCTCGCACGAGTTATATGGACCGATATGTCGAGTACGCATTTTTTACGTTATTTTTTTATATTTTGGCATTTATGCAAACGCTCTGCTACCAATTGATGGGCGTGGAATATAAATAAACCATTTGCAATATAATGCCTTTTTTATTTAAACATAACAGAAATTATAATAACGTATTTTCTTTAGTAAAATTCGTGACAAGACGAACTTGACAGGCGAACAGCATAGAGCTGTACCACCATAGAGGTTGCGCCATACCAACAATATATAATTACAAAGACATGTTGATACTTCAAGAGCTAAGAACGGAATCAATAATTTATACATCACAATTTTCCAGTTTAAAATGAAACTACTTCTTAAGAAAAATATTTCAAACTATAAATCAAACCTACCAGTAACATAATACAAAAAAGGTTGCTTATCTGAGATTACACCATTCAACAGTCATGAGCAGGGCTCGGAATAGGTAGTTTAATTTTATGTACTTGCGATTTTGTGACATCAATAGTATGGATATCCCGGCCGTCCTGTTCTACCATAGGTGTTATGTGACGTTGTTACCATCAGCGCAGTTGCATTTTGTAACTTGGAGTGTTCGTGCGTCTATTTCTGTGCTTTGTGTTTACTACCACCTTATTTGACTTCGGCTAGTATTTTTGGATTTGTACCTGTTCTACCTGATTACCACGGCAATGACAACGGACAACGATCTGTAATTCGCTTTAAATATCGTCAAACTTTGGATTTGGATAGTGTGGTAAGCCTCTCATAATATTTTATTTATACAAGCAGTATTAATTGCAAAAAAGCATGTTTTAATTGTGTGTTTAGCGCGTATGTATATATAGTTGGGATAGGAATCGTATTTTCACTATTTTTAGAATAATACATACAACTCGTTATTTTTTTATTACTGTTTTCTAAGTTTTTTAAGCTTCCGTAGTTAAAACAAGTAACCCTTATTTTCCTCCGTTTGTCTGTCTGTCCGTCCGTGGCCTAGCTTTGTGAGTATTAGTGATAGAAAGATGTAATTTTGCATAAAAATACATATTAACCACGCCGACAACTATATGGTGTGTGTCAACTGATTTGTCTTATTTAACAAACAAAAATTTGTGTTACGTACTTACTATTAAAATTTGTTCTTTCTTCTTCTTCTTATTATTGTTATTTATTTTAGGATTAACTTGAAAATGGCCAAGAGAAAGGAAGAGACGGTATTGAAGTGGATTGAAAATTTCCCAGAAATGCTTTACGAACATTCTAATGGTACCATTTACTGTTCGAAATGTGAGAGCCATTTCGATGCCAAGAAGAACATATTTTTGAGACATGTTTGCGGAGCCGTACACACTGGAAAAAAGCGAACCGTTCCAATAAATTTTTACTTTGATTTGATTCGGTTCTTGATTTTATGCAACATTCCCTGGTTACAGTTGAACAATCCTGCGTTTGGTCATTTCTTCAATAAATATATGTGCAAATGTACACATGAAGACAGAACCCTTCCCAGTGAAGCATTGCTGCGTAAAGTTTATTTAACTAAGCTATACGACAACAAGTAATTCACACAGCTGTTGGAAACAATAAAATATGGATTTCAGTTGACGAAACGACAACATTCATGGGTCGAAACGTATTACATTTACTTGTGCAGCCTTTATTTAGTGACATGCCGAAAAAACCTTATTTACTTGTTAGTAAAATATTAGATATTGTAAATGGGAAAAATGTAGCACAATTTGTCGAAGAAAGTTTGAGAAATATGTGGGGCAATAGTTTTGAAGAAAATTTACCTAATGTTTTGATGTTGTGTGCAGATAGTGCAGCATACATGCTTTCAACTGGACGTATTTTAAAAACTATATTCCCAAATATGAAACATGTTACATGCTTGGCTCATGCATTGCATCGTGTAGCAGAAAAAATTAGGGAAGAGTACAGAAATGTGGACATGCTAATTTCCAACGTGAAAAAAATCTTTTTAAAAGCTCCCAATTGAGTCAAAATCTTGACGGAACACTATCCTAGTATGCCCTTGCCTCCAGAGCCAGTTATAACTCGGTTGGGTACATGGCTAGAAGCTGCTTTTTACTATAAAAAATATTTTAATGAAATATCACATATTCTTTCTTTATTTCATGATGAAGAAGTACAATCTATAAAGAAAGCGAAAGAAGTATTGCAAAATCCTAACCTTGGACGTGATCTAACCTTTATTGAACAACATTTTGGAATAATCAGTATTGCAAATTTAAAATTAGAAAACACAATGTTGTCATTAACAGAGACATTAGAAATTTCTGACGAAGTACGAGCTGTCATTGGCTGGAGTTCGCATGAACCAATAATAAAAAAACTTGAAAATGGTATGGATTGAAATCCTGACTTAGATTTTATGATTGACCTAAATAAAGAAATCGAAAATTCTTTGGACGCTAATTCTTTACAAAATTGTTATAGATATGCTCCCTTGACTTCTGTTGACGTGGAAAGATCTTTTTCGCTTTAGAAATGGATTATGAATATGAAAAGAAATTCCTTGACACCCAGTAATGCCGAGAAAATCATAGTATTATTTTATAATAAACATGACTATGATGATTATGTTGGCGATCTTCAATTCAAAGACGAATAATTACACCATCGGAACAACACTAGTGCTTTAATGTTAATATAAATATATGTTTATTTTTAAATTTGATTTATATTGTAAACGTGCAATAAATATCTGTAATATCTGAAAATGATTTTTTTCCTTCTTCTCACTCCTATAAACCTACAAATAAACAATAAGTGTAATTTTCATGATTATGTAAAATGACTTATGTTTGCTTTGACATTGCATTGCATTATTTAAGGTCCCGGAAATCACGCTGATTTTAGGTTTATCCATGTTATGCTTACGTTGACTTTATTTCTGCAAGTACATAAAATTAAACTACCTATTCCGAGCCCTAGTCATGAGTGACGTTTTCGCCGCGGCCACAACGACCGTGACGAAGCTCGCGACGACCCATTTATAAAGGTTTTTTTTTCGCAAATAAAGTACATTGCTTATTAAAGGCAAAAAAATAAAGTACACAGTGTCAAAATAACGGATAATTTATTTTTCTCTACTAATTTATTTAAAAACGTATTTTTTGTTTTGCTTTTTGCAAGTTGTATTAAATTATTATCACTGCTAAACAATGGCATAGCATCTTTACAGTCTATATTTAAATTAAAGTAAATAAGTAATTCATTTTTTATCAGATTCAAAGACTCTTTATTTCTTTCGTCTCGCCATTTGCTATTCATTACAGAAAAAACTCTCTCTGTGAATGCTGATGAAATTACTTTGTACAAGTTCGAAAAATTATCATTAGACTTATTAAATACTTGCTGCCATTTTTGTGCAGTAGATAGCTAGCATCTGTGTGTAAGCAGTAAAATAAATTATTTTTATTAATTTAATCTAATACATTTTGTATAGCATATGGGCCCAACACCTCAGTAACTAGTGATTCCATTTTCGTTCTAGCTAGATGAATTCCTGTAGCTGAAGTTGAATTGGTATAAATAATTTTACTCAATTTTATAGTACAATCCATGCCATTGTAAGACAAATTATGTTTTACAGTGTGATATGTTAGGGCTAACTCAGCTGCAACAATATTTTCTTCAGAATGAAATTTTAGAGAATGTGGAAGCAGAAGAAGAGTCGTGAAATTTCTCTAGTAGTCCAGATGTTCTCTTCATTTCAAATTTTACTTGTGTTGTTTTGTTTGCTGGTGTTGTTTAACCCGAAAATAATAAGAAGAATCACTTCACCTTACCCATCGCCATCAGTCACCATCAAATAATCATGCTTTTAAGGTTGTTATAAAAAAATATATATTTATTTTAAATCAAATCAGATCATTTTATAGCACAATTTGGATATCACACTAAAATATATATATTGAAGAAATATACACAATATCACCACATTAAGCCATTGACTGGCATGCAAAATTTAATAAATTTTCGTGGAAATTAGAAATTAGTAGTAAGTAAGTAAAATTATGAAGTTTCGGCACCAATCGATAAAGTTTCGTATTACGGAAAAAATATTTTCGACCAAACTTTTTGAATCCCAGAAAAATAAAATCACGCGAAATAAAGTTTTTTCGCGTACTTTATTTTTCTCATAAAGTATAAAGTATAATTACCTAAAATAACGTACAATACTTTATTATAACGTACGGGTGGCAACCCTAGTTGTGGTGATCATTGAGAATATTGGCGGCCTTTTCAAATGTCAAAGCATCAAAAATGGCGACCGTTAAACTTACGTTGAAGTTTTCTTTTTTCACAATCATATTTTCGTAAAATCGTATTCCATTCTTCATCTGAACTGGTTGAACTAGTAATTTCTAGAGCATTAATGAGACCTCTTACCAAATATCCAAGTGCCGCCGCAAACGATATTTTATTTACATTTGAACATAAATTAAAAAAATACACCATTATTATTAAATTAATATTAAATTAAATTATAAGTTTTTTAATATAAGTCGATTTAAACAATAATTAATTATTATTTTAAAGGCTTACAGATTATAACCTAACCTCTTAAATCTTTTGTTTTTTTTTTAAATTTTTATATAATTTACCTCCACGCTCAAAACGCTCTATAATCCATTCCACTTGAGTTACTATATTAACGCTCACAAGCAAGTGGAACGAGAAAAACTGCGGTCGTGAGCGTGATCGTTGTGAACGCTTAGTGGAACGCACTCATTGACAAATGACAACATGGCCGATCTCCTCATTTGTCAAATTTAGTTCCACAATATTCCGCGAGACTTCTTTCGTGAAATGGAGTATAATATATCATTTCTTTTGTATAGGAGTTTCGCCAGGCCAGACTGTTTTTGTCTTTCAACTCAACAGTGGTAATTTAACTCATTTTAGTTATTGTGACGTTAGTGAGTACTTTTAATACCTAAGGTACTGAAAAAAAATCTACACCTTCAGACGTACATTTTGGAAGCTCAACGCAACACAGACGAAGCATTTATTAAATTTTCATCTGTACGTCATAAATCAGGTCAGTATTTATTTTAGCGCTCAATCTTTTGCTGTATTCGAAATCTGGAATCGTAAACATTTTTTCATAAATATTTAGTGACAATACTTGTTACAAAAACAACAGTTAATGTTAGTTGTTTAGTTTTTGCTTTGGTTATGTTAGTGGGGTTACTTTAATGAAATAATATAATTTGACTGTTCTTTTATAAATTCTTGGAATAAGATTCAAAAACAGAAATTATTTATCAATAGTTCCAATTATTCCTAAATATAACACAACTAGTCTGCAAGACATCTATCTGAATGAAGTACTGGAATGTGACATGGTGTTATATAAAATTTAAGAAATTTAGTTCGGATAAAAATAATAATTGAAAATCATCTAAAATTAGGTAAGTAAACATTTACAACACATAACCAAGACATGGTACTCCTCTCGAATAAAGTGTATATTCACAAATAGTTGATAGAATATAAGGCTTAGTATGTTTGTTTATATTTATTTCATAATTTGACGTTTTACCTCGTTATGATCTGCAAATTTTGCATTTCTTGTGCATATAATAATTATACATGTTATCTGTCTTGTCTACATTTAATACTTATAAATTAAGAGTAGGTCTTAATTACTTTTGAATTTCAAATAGTTTAAATACAGTGCTTATAGTTTTATTTGTATTCTTCTTATTATATAGGGCCTTTTTAGAATATGTATGTAAATATTTTTATCCTGTCAATTTATTACCTATATCGGGCTTGTTACTTCAGAAGTCTAGAAACAAACCTAGGGTTGTCGCTTAGCCAGAAAAGATATAGCCCTGAGTTCCATCACATGACATGAATAATTATGTTAAGTAAAAACATTATTGTTTTTATCTGCATTAGTACAGGAAAGTCTAAATAAACGGAGGCAGATAAATTGTAATTCAAATTCAAAATTCTTTATTCACTTAGGATGCAATACATCTCTTGTCATACAATACAATACATCGGTCAAGATTCTACATGTACATTTATGCCATGTTCGCAAACTTGAAAAAACTTGAAAAAAATTGTTTATGGAACCTTGCAATAGGAAGTGAAAGCTGACAAAGACAAAAACAATGAAGTAGCCTATTTACTACTATTATACATTTAACAACATGAATTAGGTAAAATACATACAACAAGTCAAGTAAGACAAGTAAATTGGATGAAGTGGTTCAAGTCAGACTCAATTTTATATATTTAAATAAAATATAAATGTAAGGGTTCCCAGGTATTTAAGCAGAAGTCACATTGTAACAATTTTAATAGTTTAGTTCAGTGATTGAAGTATTGATTATTAGCTGTTTAGATTTTCCCCTAGAAACAAATTTATAAAATAATGCTATAACAGTCTGTTGGGTTATTTTATCCTTGCAATTAGTATGATAAGAGAACAGTATAACAATTAGCAAAAAAAAAATTGAAAAAATTACATGGGCTACAATTCATCCGTCTAAGAATTGTAAAATATGTTGATTGACAATGTGATTAGAAACATCTCCACGACATGTAAGTATTAGACTTTTCATTGTGTAAGTATTTATTTATTTTTTTAAAAAATGAGAATAAAATTAGAATTTCTGATCAGTTACTTTGATTTAAAAGCAATTTGTATTACAGTTGTGCAAGGTGAAACATCAAGAATCAAGATAGTTTGTGCACAGTTACGAAAAAAAGTTTATGACCGTTTTATGGTCATAGACTAAGCAAGTGTAGTGTTTCACTATGGATCTACCGGACTGCCCCCCTGGGGCAGAAGGATATCAAGATTCTGTCTTTGAAGTGCCCAAAAAGCCTGATGATACTATGTGCACCAAGGTAAATACATGTTTTCTTTATTTACAAACATAATTTGATTCATTAATCAAAAATAAATTTTTATTGTCATTTGTTTACTATCCTTCATACTGACGGTCATTTAATTTTACAAAAAAATAAAGATGCCTAATAAACATTACAACACTGTAATGTGTCAAATTTAATGGAATGCATTTGTTCTACAAATAAATGTACTTTTTTAGAATACATAGAACCTTAACATGGATATCCTTTTAGAATTTTTTTTCCTGTGCCACAAATTAGATCTTAATATTTTAAAAGAGAAAAATAAGCCTTTCTAAGACAATTTTGTAAAATGAGTTTTTTTTTATTTACTTTATTTTTTTACGGTTCAGCACATTTAAAAAACATTATTAAATCTAATTCAATGCCCTCCTATTCCTGCTTATTAGCATTATTTTTGTGAAAATCATTGCTGTATGTTGTATTCAAAAAGGTTATGTGTAAAGTATAGATCCTGATCATGACTTGATCTGGCGGTTGCATATATTTTAGGAAGACGCTTCACACTTTGGTTTCTGACACTGCACTTTATGAATAATTAAATGAGTTTGGTGGTGAATGAGTTATTATGTTCTATAAAATGTTTTATGACCACTGATATAAGACTGTGTGCTCCATCACTAAAGTTATAACTAAAATTAGAAGATGTCTCAAGTTTATCATAGTATTCATTTATTTTTTTGTGGTGAACCATTGCAATACTGCCTTATTGCTCATCCCATACTGGAAATTTTTGCTCTCATGTTGTATTGGTGTAACAGTTTGTCTTATAAGCTCATGACATGCTGGCATCCATTTTTAGGGTTCCGAAGTATATTACTCGGAACCCTTAAAGATTCGTCAAGTCCGTCTGTCCGTCCGTCCTCGACTTACCGTCCAAACGGTAAGTGCTAGAAAGATGAAACTTTGCATGGATATGTGTTGTAATTACGTCGACAAGACAAAGTGCTACAATAAAATTCTGTAAAATATTTTTATTTGGGGTACCTCCCCTACACTTAAAGTGGGGATGTAATTTTTTCTCGCGACTACCCCATCGCGTTGGGTATCATTAGATAGGTCTTTTATAAACAATTAAGAGTTTCTAAGACGATTTTTTGATTTAGGTATTCGTTTGCCAGAAATTCCACTCTAATGGGCACTTTTTTGTAAAAACAGGGCGTCCCCTCCCCTCTAAAAGCTAAACGGCTGGCTCAAAAAATCTAATGAAATTCGTTATGTTGGTCCATATAATAAACTTTGAAGGAAAACTATAACGGATTAGATGACTTTATTAATTCAGGAGTTATGGAGACTTCACTTGTAAAATGCGCTCACTTGGAAAACGTCATACAAAATTAACGCATTGATACGTAAACATAATAATTATCTATTGGATACGAATTTAAGTCCACGTACCATTATGGGAACTGAGGAACCCTTTCCTGTGCGTGGCCTGACACGCACTTGGCCGATTTTTTTCATACTACTACCACTATTTATTACATTTTTCACTTCGAAGTAGACTTGTTGAGGTTTTATTAAGATATAGATATGGCAGGTAAGTGTGTAAGCCGATTATTGATATGTCTAGACACGTTCAGAACTTTAAATGCTTTATAAGCAGTCTAAAATTGTACGTCAATTCATTGCGATTGGATTGGTAGATCTCATAGTGATATTTACACTTACTTTATTCGAGATGACACATGTCTTGAGAAAGGAGTACATTTACATCTCGTTTGCACCATAGCTAAATTTTTGTGTACCAAAAATACACGGTGATTTTATAGACGTTTTGAAAACGAAACATTTTAATTTGGAATCATCTATAGTACCAATAAAAATGGATAAATCAATTGTAATGTTGACTATAAAAAAGTTTCAGTTTTAATATTCATTTTTACTCTATCGACTTGGAAAGTAGTAATGCACTGCAAAGTAGTATGAATGAGACACGCCGCGCGCCGGTGACGCTAACAGCTGATTTATAATTTTACCTATAGGCGCGAGCTAGCGAGTAGGTACTTCGTAGGTTGACTCCAGTTTGATCTTCATACTTAATACGGGCTTAGGACTGTCGGATTGTCGGATACACCCATTTATTTAAACTTCTTTTCGATTATTAACCACGAATCACATCAAATCAATTTATCAACGGATTGTAGGACTGCGGCGGAAATACCTATTTTTTTAAAACTTATTTTCGATTTATTAACCACGTCAGGCGTGTTAAAAAAATCGGAGCTATCTACAGAATAATTAACTTACATACCTATTTACAGTTTATTTGCTTACTTACATACCTATTAATACTTCTCTGTATCGAAGCAACTGGTCAAAATGGAATCCCCGTTCAACACACAAGCGTCCACGTTTGATACAATTGTCTTTTAATTTACTTAATGTGTCTCTATCACTTTTCACTTTATCAACTTCATCACTTAACAATTAACATCTCTAAGTACGAGTTGCCGGTTAGATGACCTTTGGTCCGTGGTTAGATGACCGTGACCGACTGACGCGAAGGACGCGTGACGATTACAGGCGAGTCCCGCGGCGCACAGTCAATGCAATGCCCTGATTGGTTGAAAGACGAAATCGTTGATTTTATTGGCGATTGACGATTTACGATTTAAAACGCATAGTATTTCTATTTGTAGTGTGTACCTACGTGTGATTGAATAGTGCTACTACTGTTTCTCACTTTTTATCTGTAAACGATATGAATATCGACTTTGATGAAAAAAAATATTATATATTTTATTAAATTAACGTTATATATAGCTTCTGTTATTGATTACTAATTCAAAATTTTCGGTTTCAAAACGCTTTCAAAATCACCGTGTATAGCTAACTACGAGGATAGTTATTTTACGTGTGGTATAGCAAATTAATTTACGTCTTGTTTATGTATGAAAACAATTTAATTAACTATACTCTTTACTGCCCAGAAATTTCATTAAATAACGATTTTAATTAATGAAAGTCATGCGCAATGATACCATAAAAGAAACAAACAAACTACTCAACTCTAATTTATAGACAAGGTGATTCTCTTTTCTACAAAGAGACAGTCTACTCCTGCTCATTTGAGTGTTCAATTGCATTTTGGCATAAACAACTCCAGTCCCCCGAGCCAAGTTGATATTCTACAAACTTTAAAAAATATTAAAAAACTAACAAATGTATGGAAATGATATCAGCGTTAAGCCTCATGGTAAACCAACAAATATTACCAAATAATACAAAATAATAGAGACTTTAGCGGTTGTAGGAAGAAAATCGACGTTTTTCTTCTACTTCAAGGGTCGAAGCCTAAATCGATAAATTACACTAAAACCCAAACTTTTAAGATTCAACCGTTGGAATAAAAGAAACTTGAACGGAAACTCATGTGAGTACCACGTGGTCGGTGGAGTGTCTTATTTAAATGGGATGCTATTCAATGTCCTAACTGTATTTCGTGATCGAGAGTTTTAATTAAGTAATTGTACGAGAATATTCTCCTCGCCCGCAAACTCACGTCTACCCTCAATTATAAATATGAGGGCTATTAACGTTTCTAGTGGATATTGAGTTTTTACATCAGAAGAAGGTTGAGAGTAGGAGTGGGAATCGACAAAAATTAATCATTCAATCGCGTTATTATTATTTTAAGGTGTCAATAATTCCCATCCCTGCGGCCACCGGTCGCACGCGCCTTAACTTAACTTAAAGACACTTGACAGTGTTGCCAGCTAAAATAACCGATTTAGTAAACCTATCTAAGTAATGGAATGGTATTATTCTATAGTAAATTAAGTGAGCATAGAAATCCTTAGCAGTTCAAATACACGAAAACCAGATTTAAAAAATCTGTATTCATTTTAGGAGGCGAGAAAATCCACAATTTCTTTTGAAATGTGAAGTTATGAAACGAGCATGTTGAGACTGGAAGTTTAGAAATATTGGATAAGTTGACCCTTCATGTTTCGTTTAAGTTCTTTATTATTACTGGTATTGTCTAAATATAGTACAAAAATATACTTGCTTGTGGTATAATACAATGGTGATCTTGGGTCAACTAGGGTGGATTTCCTAAATATAGTACAAAAATATACTTATTTATTTATTTATAATGGACCTCCGACAAGGAATATACCTTACATGCTAGTTTTTAACAAACAGAAATAACAAATTGTTTTAATGCTTGTGCTTCCTATATTATGGGAGATCACCACATGCGCATTACCAAAATAAAAATAGGCGCAATTAACAGTGTTCACAAACAGTATATGTAGAAAAGGTAAAAATAGGAAAGAAATTAATAAAATTATAAAATATAACAATAAGGTAAGCAAAAATTAGAAAATTTGTGGCAGTTACATATTTATCGCAACATTAAAATTTATATTCAACACACTTATGTACATATTTATATTTAAATTTAAACAGAATATAGGTACGTCAACATTTAAACATTTAATTGCACTATTGGATCTCGAATATTTTTTTAAATTCAACCAGACTATTAGGAAAGATGTCTATGTCAACTGAAGGAACTGAAATAGCGTCATATTCATGAGTCATCCTAGCAATTGGTGCTTGCTTCCCTAGATTTGTTCGGGCCCGTGGAACCTTAAATATAGGGCGAGGGTATCGTGGGATTTTAGTTGGAACACTTATGTCGATTTTGCTGAGGAGGTTTGGCAATAAAACAACTTATAGGAATACTAGATCAGAAATTGTACGTCGGGCCTTCAGAGATGTAAGTTTGAAATGCGTTAGTTTATCCTCGTAAGTATATAAATTCTTAACGCCAAAACGAAAAGTTAGATGTCGAACTAGTCTCTTTTGGACTTGTTCTATTTTGTTGCTGTGTATTAGGTAGATTGGGTTCCATACCGTGCTGCAGTATTCCAGATGACTTCGTACGTAACTATTGTATTAAATTATAGTGGTAAATGGCTTCTTAAATTCCCTCGAGGACCGCAGTACAAAACCTAAGGCCCGAAATGCTGAGTTAGTTGTCATAATGATGTATGAAGTTGAGTTGACTGTCCAAATATATACCTAAATCTCTGATAGTAGTTACTTCTTTTAATTTGTCTTCTCGAATGCGGTACTCGGGTGGGATTTTGTTATGTTTTCTTGTGAATTTGATGTGGTAACACTTAGTACTGTTTAAATTCATTTTATTACTGAGACACCATTGGTTTAAATTATTCAAATCAGCTTGAAGTAAGCTTACATCTGATTCATTCATAATTTTACGAGTCAGTTTCAAGTCATCTGCGAAAAGATAGCGCTGGTTCCCACTGCGCCGGACCGGCAAATTTGCCGGGCAGGTAAAACTGCCGGAAGGCGGAAGGGCTAGTGGCTGTACAAGTTATATGAAGCTATTCACACTATCCCGGGTCCGGCATTTTTGCCGAGTCGTGCATTTTTACCGTGCGTTTTGTCACTACGATCGTCCGGTAAAAACACCGGACCTGAGTAATGTGAACGAGTTTGTGCCGGTATCTGTCCCCCGCTTGCAGCACCTGTGCTCCCCTCGCCCCGCCCGCGCTCCCCTCACATCATTTGGCATTTTCTTCAGTAAATCGTCAAAAGTGGTTGCTGTCATTCGAAAATAGAATGTACCCAATGTTTTCTTTTATTTTGCCTTCTACTAACATACCACCACAACACAACAATTTCGTCGTCCATTGTGTGCACAGGTCCAAATATTAACTGAGCTGAGTACTTGACTGTCCGATGCTCCGGTGTAATGTGAACACTCCGTCCGGTGTCCGGTTTCCGGCAGATTTGCCGGTCCGGCTTAGTGGGAACAAGCGCATACGGTGTTGAATGCTTGCGAAATATCATTGATAAATATGTTAAAAAGTAATGGTTCCAAGTTATAACCCTGTGGTACGCCGGATGTGGCAAAGTATGGCTCGGACTGACAACCATTAATGGCCACTGAAGATGGCCTGTTGTTAAGGTAGGAGCTACACCAGCGCAAGGTTGACTTAGTAATACCAAGAGAATAAAGTTTATGTAATAATAAAATTGCTTGTGGTATAATACTATGGTGATCTTGGGTCAACTAGGGTGAATTTCCCTGCGTTTAGGTGATTCGGCTATACATATAGAAATCAAATATAGCTCACTTAGGACCCAAGTATTTTGTGTTCGGTTCGAAAAAGATGTCTGAATATTCTTATTTGATTTTGTTTCCCTTCTTGGCTAAGAAGTGAAGTGGATGCATTATATTTCCAACTCCACAATAGTTTAGTTCTGATTATACCGTTGCGAGCGCCAAGACAGGTTCATTTTTCCTGGGACTACATGAGTGTCATAACTCAGCGTGTTCATGGGTCACTGCTGGTGATTTTGGTTTACTGGGGTTACATTGGGTGTGTGGGTAGGATTAATCACATAAAAAAAACTAGCTTAAAACATCTTCTTTTGGGATATTCTTTGTTAACAGTATCAACTGCAAGAATATGTACACTACTACTCACATGTCCCACCTGTCCTACCATTCATACTAACATGTACTATACTTAAAAAACGTTTTATAAGTTCTTGGTGGCGATTGTGGTCTGACATATACATATTTAAGAGGAAACACGTTAATTAAGATATAAATAGATTTAAGACCAATTCGGGAATTCCTATTTACGTGAGTGTAATTTTATTCATGAAAGTACTTTTGTGTGCCAAACTATATTTTATCGACAACGTGTCTATGATTTTACGGTAAGTATGCTGTCAGTATGGTAAGAGTCTTATTTGGACATACATACGGTAAATAAACGATTAATTTTTTTATGCCAAACTGTTTTATTTGTTTTTAATTAACCCATTTAATTAAATAATAGTGGATAGGGGTAACTGAAGTCGAAATTATAATCTTTATTGACTATTCATCAACAGCCTTTAACAGTTCACTGCTGGACATAGGCCTTTCCTTAGAAAGGAGGTTTTGGCCTTTGAATTGATGTTGTCTTGCGTAGTTTATCCCTTAGTCGCCTTTTACGACACCTGCGGGATGAATAGGAGTGGTGACAATCTCTTTTCTTAATCCGTCACCACACGGATTGACTACGGACATACAATAAAATCTTATGTTAAGACTTATATTTTGTGAACTAAAAATATGAAGAAATATTAGCAGCAGTAAAGAGCTACATGAAGCGCTCATAGCCGAGTGGCCTTAGGTGATTGGAAACAATCACCAAGGGTAAGCAACGACGGCGCGGTCGGACCTAGATGGGTGACCGTTTGTGGCATTATATGTAATGAGCGTTTCCGTGATTCGGAGGTCACGTTAAGCAGTCGGTCCCGGTTGTTATCATAAGATAGCAGTCGTGAAGCTTAGTTGGAGGCCTTCGGGCGGCTTAAAAACATCCAACAGCAAGATTACGTACGTAGCCACAACGTGTCTTGCCTGTCCCCAACCCGCACTCGGCCAGCGTGGGGATGTATGGCCTTAACCCTTCTCTTGAGAGGAGACCTGAGCCCAGCAGTGGGACGTTATGGGTTGTTGATGAAGAGCTACATATATTAAATATTTCGTTTAATCACGAATACGAATAGTCATAATGTTTTTTTTGTGATTATTCAAAGCGTATATTCTCAGACATTACGTATTGTCTGACGGCCTCAATGATAAAGTATGTATTAAATATTTAGGTATATAATATAGATATTTAAGTTAAATAACGCATAAGCAGCAGATTTATATTATTTTCAACTTTGTCTATAAGTTTAAAGTTGAAAATAACACAGAACCGTTGCATAAAGTTAAATAACGTGTATGAACAAAGCCGTCATACTCTTATTACATTTTAGACGTATCTGATGTAACGAATTCAAATTATTCTCTTGATAACTTTGTACTAATATTTAACAGGCAGAGCAAGAGTTTCAAGAACATCTAAACAGTTTGAAGATAAAACTTGAAGATGGCACCACGCGGCCGATGGTCGAGCGCAGCGGGCGAGACATATCTGGAAAGTGGATATACCTCTGTTATCCTTGTGCGGCTGTCTGCAGTGGAGAGAGTATTTTACAGGTAAATACCTATTATAAGGGTCACCTATAAATTGTGTGAGACCTAGAACGAGCGTAAGCAGCAGGCCTTGACAAGGTGGACCGACGACCTGGTGATGGTCGTGGCAAGCCCTTGTATGAGATGAGGGCAGCATACCATCGATTTTATGGAAAGTCTTGGGGAGGCCTATGCCCACCAGTAGCCATTTAACCTGTGACGATGAGCCATCCTCACACGCCAAATTTGAGATAGTCCGTATAAGTATATTTAGTCCTATCTATGTTATAAGGAGACAAGAATAATTATCTCGATTTTGCATGTGTGTGGATTGGTTACATTAGACTCGATAGAATGCATGAATTTTATGCAAATAAATGTGGCAATGGCATGACGAAACGGTGTGCCCGGTAATGTTTTTAAAAACAGTGACGTCATTACTATTATTATTATTGGAGTATTTCATTTTCAGAAATAACTTTAAATAAACTTTACTTTAACCAGAATTCACTTTTAATTAGTATTGATTGCACAGCTTCGAATATTTCACAATAAGTTAGGTGTTTGCTGTCCGAGCGCAGACAAACGAATGATCACTCCGTTGCAGCGGGCGGCTTTTTATAGGCATTGTAGTGGGCGTGCAGCGATGACGTAGTTCGTTGAATGTTGTGTTGCGCCGATAGGCATTAATAAACATTTTTAAACAATGATATTGAGAACTGGTTTTGTATTTAAAATTTTGTTGCAATTTAAATGAAAAATAATATTCTTTTCTTTTAGCATCATATATCGGGCAAGAAACACAAGGTTAAGTTGACGATGACAAGTGTATGGCCTAAAACCATATGTGAGGATCACCCTTTTCATCAAAATAGTGTCAAAACCTCGAGTAAGTTTTTATTTGCTGACCATATTGTTATCGTGTACATATATACTAGTTTCATATTAATTGCCTTGTGGGTCTAGTTAGTGGGCCTAGCTTATTCGACTACCTACCGATAAAAGATGTTGGGTTCAAATCCCGGGTCAAACGAAATAGTATTAGTGTTTTTTTTTTCAATTATAAAAATACATAATAACAACCCCAAGTTTGGGGTCTTAACCTCTGTGTCGGATAGCCGTGCCATCGGAGCAAGGGTGTGAGGAAACAGAGAGTGAGGTTTATAGTGATAACTTACAGACACCTGAGCGGAAATACTTCACACTTTTCACACATGGCGGACTGCAACTAGACTGCTGATAATTATAATTAAATATCTTCTGAATCTCTGCCTGATGGAAAGCATGAGTAGAATCCAGGAGCATTGGTCTCCGTCCAGATTGTGCCGACAATACATCATGATTGTCCATACTATGGATGCCTAGTTTGCTTAAATGTTTCTGCATCATTGAACCTCCGATCTACAATAATAAAAGAAATCCTTTCGCAGCTTCAGATAAAGTATTGCATAAAATGGCACAAGCAGTAGAAGCGCACACCCAATCTGAGAAGTTCAACAAGTACAAGAACGTCCCTTGTCAAATTGAAGAGTCCTTGGCTTCCATAAAGTGAGTTGATTTTAATTCTGTTTTGATAACCATCGTGTATCATTAGATAGGTCTTTTAAAAACATTACGAGGTTGCTAAAACCATTTTTCGATTTAGGTATCCGTTTGCGAGTTATTCAACTTTAAAGTGCATTTTTGTAAAAAACAGGGCTTATAACATAATTCTGTACAGAAGTAATTCTGACGAAAGCCTCGCATTTATATTATTCGTCACAGCAGTATAAAGTTTATTCCGGAATTCTCTAATCAATAATCTAACATTATTCATGATCATTTCCAAGAGTTGTTCTAATACGTTCCGAATGCAGTTGCATGGAATGAACTTGCATTACGCTACAATCGATATTCGATCTTATGCATATTTTAGTAAAGTTTATTCTGTGCCATGATGCATTATTATTAAATTATAGAATCGTAGGGCCAAATTGTTTGTTCTCTTCTCGAATGTTCGTGATAAATATCTAGTAACACTTTCATTTTTATTCAGGGCTCCACTGATAGGGCTGGAGTATCTTATCGAGCATCCCCCTGAGGAGGCGCACCACGACCCCAAGTACATTTGCACGCTTTGCTCCAAGCAGGGGCACCCGCGTACCATCATCAATCATTTGACTTGTTTCTGGCATCGTAACAACTATATTGTGAGTATGAACTAGAACAAGAGCTTAGAGCACAAACTTATAAAGAAGTTATGAATCTAATTATCAATATTTTAAGACATAAAAATAATTATTATGGTCAATTTCTTAAATTAGTAGTTTGTGTTGACTAAAAGAAATATATAAAAAGCTAAAATAAACATATAAAAAATTAGTATCAATAAAATTGAAGTGTGAACTGACTGTTGTTAAGAAGTTCGAGCAGCATTAACCAATTTTAACGAACACATTTTGAGGTCCTGCTAACAATTTTTTTAAAATTATTACAACTCAAATCTACTCCATGCATTTACTGTTCTGTTCAACAAAAGTTTGTCCTTGTGCAGGCGAGCCTAGGCCAAACATTTGTAGCGGTGGTTTAAAATATGTAATTTGGTTTAAAAATTAATATTATTGATATGTTTGAAGCTTAAAATATAACTTATACTTCATGTACTTACCGAAAGTAAGATACTCCGGCTGTTTAATTGCTTTCGGGCAATATTTTTGCAACTTTTGAATACACACTGCGGCATTGTGAGACGTGTTTACATTGGCTATGTTTCAAGTGAACTAAACAAAAATAAGAGCTCACATCGCGAGTGATCTGTTATTTATCGAGACGTATTTTTTGCACCGACCGGATATCTAGTTAGTATTGTTGATCGAAGCCTCTAACATATTATGAATAAATGCAATCCTACAGATATATTAATATATACTTGCATAACAACTTTTAAAAGAAAATTATAAGTAGCAACAAACACACAAACAATAAATAAAAAAATAAAAAATATATTTTAAATTATTTGTTCGCAGCTCCGTCATTTCCGCAAAGCGAGTCATATTCTAAACCCATACCGGAATCAGTCTAAGTACCGCGAAGGAGTGGGTTTATTTGTGAATCGCTTGGCGCAACGCATCGAGGACAAGTTCGGACGCTTGCGACCCCTCAACATCGACAAACAGGAATACGAAGCAGAAAAGTGAGTTAACTTACAATTAGCTATAGTCCAAACCAAACTTCATGACGGTTCTGAAGTTAGCTACGCAAGAAAGTGTGCGCAGGTACAGTTAAGTCGAAAATAATACGACGAGTGGATGTAATTATAGATGAAATTAATTATTACTGTTATAGCTACAGCATCTTTATCTTTATTAATATATAAAAAGCGGCCAATTGCGAGTCGGACTCGCCCATTAAGGGTTCCGTATCAGCAAGTAACATCATATAAAAGTTCTTGTAGTTCGTTGATTGCATGAAAGGTAAATTGCGGTTTACGATTTATGACGTTTAAAAAAAAAACTACTTACTAGATCTCGTTCAAACCAATTTTCGTCGGGAGGGGACAAACATTTTTCCACTTTGGAAGTGTCTCTCTATTCAGTTTAGACAAAAATGATATTAGAAACCGTTGATACAAGTGAGGTCCGACTTAAGACTGTACTCAAAACGATACTTCTGTTATTTAGGGCCTTGCTTGTATAATAAAATAAATAAAAAATTGTCTATTTACGAATTACATAAAATAAAATGTAAAATGAAACTAACTACTTGGCTCGCAGACTTAACCTATGATGACACTGAAAAGTTGCTTGCCGTCTTGGCAGATATTTGGGGCCGCTTTTGACGCCACGCGAGCAACCTAAAAATGTCGCGCGCAGACCTATTTTCAGCATTTAAATTAAAATTATAAATAATATAGATAGAGTTTCGGGAGTTAGGAGTTTTTTATTGGAAATTTCCTCTTCTTTCAGAATCTTTTTTGAAAATTTCTTATATATTAATAGTTTATGAATTATTGGCAAAAAACGAAATGCAATTTTTTTTCATCTTTAATTGTTTGTAACTTTTGCAATTTTTTATGTGCTAATACACGCTTTAGGCACATATTTCTAGCCGTCATTCCGGATCCAATGAGCTATCGCACATAATTTTAAGAGCAGTATCTCTATTTTATACCATTTTCAACTTGTCGACTAGACTAACAGACTATTAGTCTAGCTTAGGCACAAGTCTCCCACAATATGTAATATCCACTGTTGTAATTATTTATGTGTAAGCTATAAATGTATGTAAAAATGTATTGTGGTGAGAAAATTAATACTTATTATTATAATTAATGATATTTCTCCCACACAGGGAAAGTATTCACCAATGGATTTTCAAAGACAAGCACTTCCACGAGACGGATAAATGCACTTTAGAGGAGGTGGTGGACGTCGGGTTAATAGATTCACTACATAGTAAGTTGATTTTATAATTTATTTATATCTATTGACGCAGCTGTAAATTAATAAAGAATATATTTATATATGTCTGTACAAAATAATAGTTTTTAGAATATAGTCAGATATTTGAATCATTTTTTTTGAGAATAATTTATTTGTATTTATGGATTTATGGTAGTAGTTAAAAACATTCATCTCTTATGATAGTTTTTTTACCAACCATTTTTTTAGGGTTCTGAAGATCATGACTCGGAACCCTTATAGTTTCGTCTTGTCCGTCCGTCCTCGACTTACTGTCCGTAAGTGCTAGAAATATGAAACTTTGAATATGTGTTGTAATTACGTCGACAAGAGTGCTAAAATAAAATTATGATAAATATTTTTTCGGGGGTACCTACACGTAAAGTGGTCATGATTTTTTTTCTCGCGGCTACCCCATCGTGTGGGGTATCATTACAGGGTTTCTAACAATATTTTTTGATTTAGGTATCCGTTTTTCGAGAAATTCCACTTTAAAGGGCACTTTTTTTTTAAATAGGGCATCCCCTCCTCTCTAAAAGCCTAACGGCTGTCTCAAAGAATCTGGGTAAATTCATGATGGTAGTCTATATTATAAACTTCAAAGGAAAACTATAACGGCTTAGAAGACTGTTAGTTCAGGAGTTATAGAGGCCTAACTTTTAAAATGCGCACACTTGGAAAACTACATATAAAATTAACGCATTAATAAGTAAACATGTCAATTATCTATTGGATACGATTTTAAATCCGCGTACAAATGGATGTCTGAGGAACCCTATTCTATGCGTGGCCTGACACGCACTTGGGCGACTTTTGAAAATTATATTTTTTAACTTGATGTAGGCACTCTTGAGTGATACGTTTTTATAGTTAATTAAATTAATTGCCTATTATTTATTTATCCTATTTTAATTACAGATTCCGACTACAAAGATCGCTCTCACGAGAAGTAAGTACTGTAAATAAAAAAATTAAAAAGCTCAAATTAATATTAACGAAACTAACTTGGAGGCCTTCGGGCGGCTTAAAACATCTAGCGGTAAGATTACATTATTGTCTTGTGAGTCCCCAACCTGCACTCTTCCAGCGTGAGGACGTAGCCTTCTTACCATCTCATGATATGACATCCAAGCCCCGCAGTGGGAGATTATGGGTTCTTGATGATAAATTTATGTTAATGTAATAACAAGTTATCAACTCAATAGTAAATCTCCATGTGGTGTCAGATTGGTGTCACACAGAGTACATACATAATACAGAGTGTCACTCATGGGGGCCATGGGTGTCATGGAGAGCGAACTATTTAGGACAATATCATTGTAAAGATAAGAAATCTTGAACCAAATCCTATACCAATCTACGAAGGCAGCATTGTATACTAGTCCGAGGCCTCCTTTATGTCCTGTGAACTGTTGAAAGCTGTATGTAATATGATGTAACAAATTAATAGATAAATTAGTTTATTAGCAAAGTGATTGAAGCTTAAATGTTTGCATTTTGTTTTTAGGAAGGAACCCTCACCTCCAGTTGTAGCAGCGCCGTCAAAGCCGCATTTTAATCATTTCACGGTAAGTTTTAATTACCACAAAACCGTCTGGTTTTACGTACATTCAATCGTGATGATTCAACTGGTCTTTGGGCCGTCATCAATAACTTTGTGCTTTCTTTTATAAAGTGAATGTTACTTTAGTTAATTTACTATTCTAATATACTTTTACAATATTGTTTTATTACGAAGTCCACTATCAGCCGAACCGTTTGTGAATTGAAAAAATAATTAATTATAAAAGCATTGCAATTAAATAATATAGCAAATAATTTCAGCGCCCAGCGGGCCGCCAAGAACGACGCACTGGTGTCGTCGATTCTTTGTCAGATATCAGCGATGACTCAGACACGGAGCCTCGGCGAGACGCTAAGGTGGCTCGCATCTCCAGGTATGGCCTACACTTATAATGAATGTTGATAATTCACGCAACAGCCACCTCAATAAAAAACATTATAAAATTACTAGTTGACCCAGCGAACTTCGTACCGCCCAACTTTAAAATTCCAAAACTTGATCGCAGCGCCACCTACCGGGTCCAATTGCGAATCTAAACCATTCCCAGATCCCCTTGAACACACACAAAAAATTTCATCAAAATCGGTCCAGTCGTTTGACAGAAGTTTAGTGACATACACACACAAGAATTATATATATAAAGATATTTAAAAGTCAGCAGTGTATGAATTATTTTTAAAGACAACTCCCGCATTAGGAATATAACTCCTGTGTCGCGGGGAACTTTACAAACATACATGAAACGGACACAAGGAACACCTAAATCAAAACAAATATATCTGAATCACACAAAGTGTTGACCCACGTGGGATTTGAACCCACGACACTTGGTGCAGTAGAAAGCGGCGTGGCAACCGCTTAAACTAATAAACCAACCGTGCAGACAAAAAATTGACGTTGACCTTTGATTGTACATTGTAGTTCCAATCTCAATCATATAATGTAATATGCTACATAATAACGTCTTTAAGTTTAGCATGGTTATTTGTAGCCAACAATTAGTTATTAATTTACTTAAAAAAATTGATAATTTACTTATGATTTGTGGTGTTAGTCGGTTTGAGTCTGACCGACTATTAGGTAGTAAAACCACGCTGATTTTGGCACAAACAGGCCGACTTGACCTTGCTGGTACTACTTTCACACCAAAGACCAACCCGAAATGTCAACATTGTATTTCGTTGGAGAGAGTGTGGCGTTAGCATATCTAAATATGCTATACAAAACCATCATCGCGCACTCTGAGAAAGATGTACAGGTTATGAGATTGCTGGGCTTAACAGCCGGACCAGACACTAGCCTATTTAGGAGCACCTGACAACCTACAGCTTTCGGCATGAAAAGTCTATAAAAGTTTACATACCTAGGAATCTGCGAAGCTCTTTGATCCTTTTGGGCAGCAGCAAGTCCTGGACTCTGCCAAAGCGAAACGATTGAAATCCTGGGTTGCCTCATCTTTCTTTAGAAGTGGTCTTGTTCCTGCTGCAGACACGACGAACCTAAGGAATTCCACTTCAGACTCACCGAACACGCAATTTGAAGAGTTTATCACAGCTCCGTGTTCCTTCAGGCGCTGGAATACTTGTTCCAGGTGCTCTAGGTACCTGGATTCGTTCTGGGAAGCTCAAGAATGTCATGAATATAAGGATAGCAAAAATCCAGGTCTCTCAAGATCTCATCCATAATTCTCTGAAAAGTTTGGACAGCGTTACGAAGGCCTAAGCTCAAAAAAGGTAACTCGAACAAGCCAAACGGGGTTGTTATGGCTGTCTTTGGAATATCCGGGAGTACACTTTTACCTAATGATAAGCGCAAATAAAATCGAGCTTGCAAAGGTTGTGTGAAAAATCCCGGGTATGTCAGGTATAGTGCGTGAATTTAATGCTCAAAAGGGTTAACTAACTTTTAAAAAAAAACTGCCCCTGTGTTTAGGGAGGGGGCAAGGGTGTTATCTCCTTCTGGACCCCTCCCGGCGCCGCCCGCACTGTTGCGGGCACCATCTTCATTAATTATACTCTCCATTTGGGCGGCGTCCGGTCACACGCTGACGTCGCCCCCTCGCGGCTGCCCACTTCAGCGCATGGACGGGGAACCCCTCCCGTGGCTATCCGCGGCCACACTCAGGGCGGCATTAGGCGCAAGTAAGCGCGCCCCCGCCGCCCGGTTCGCCGGCGGCGGATCGGGTCCAAGTGGAGGTCGTCCTCCCGGGCCTTCTCCGCCGCCTCCTTCCGCGAGATTACTTCCTCGCAGAAGGTTGCGACCGCGGTAAATCAACTGCACCGGCCATCGATCTTATGACGGCCGGTAGCGAGAGATCCTCTCCAATGAGTGCAGTGAGGACTCGGCGCTGCGCAGCCTATGCGGGGCAAACTGCCAGTGTGTGTTGGGCCGAGTCCTCACTACAGTCGCAGTGGTGGCCGGTGGGACTCGATTCCCTCCTGACGACCGAGTGTAGGTACTTTCCGAAGCAACCGTGCCCGGAAAGCACCTGCGTCAGTCGGAAGGCAGCTGTCGGAAGTGCTCGTCGAAGCCACCTACCGTCGAGGACCAGGCCCAGATACCTCATCTGGGCCCGGACCGGTACGAGGACCGAGTTGACCTCGATCGAGGCGCCGGCGGGTGTACCACGACGAGGCCGATGAATTATTTCAAGGCCACCCGTAGACCCAGCGCCTCTATGCGCCCGACCACCGGGGAAACTCCTGTGGTGGCCAGGCGCGCCGCCTCCTGAAAGTTAGTCCCCCGGGCCGTGACCAATGTGTCATCGCCGTAACAAATTACGCCCAGCCCGGGGGGGGAGACGCCCTCTAAGGGCCCAGTCGTATCCCATGTTCCACAGGAGTGGTCCTAGGACAGACTCCTGTGGAACACCGCACGACATGACCCTGCGTCTCAAGACGCCATCTCGGTCCTCGTACACGACGGTACGATCCTCTAACTAGTCTGCCACCAGCCGCCTCAGGTACTCTGGCACTCAGTGTAAGCGGAGCGCTTCTCTGATGCAGCTGAATGGCAGACTATTGAAGGCGTTGGCGATGTCCAGGGACACCGCCAACACCACTCCGCCGCAGCTCACTGCCTCTTCGGTCACGGCTCTCAGGCGAAGAACCGCATCGACCGTCGAACGCCCTTCCCGGAAACCGAATTGGGGGTCCCTGTCCATCAAACAGAGGCCCACCGAAGCCGCCTACTCCATTACGGCTAAGCCCCTGGCGTCCGTCGCCGGGGAACCCCACGCAATGGACTTTGCGTTGAAGTCCCCCAGCACGAAGACGTGCCCAGACGCTAGTCGCCGCATCGAGGTCTCCAAGTTGTTAAGGAAGACCTCGAAGTCACTCAGACTCCGATGGGGGGGATACATATGAAATTGCCTTTCTTCAGTACTGGTCATTTCAAATAAAAAAAGTTTGTAATGGCTCTGTATTTTGTTTGAAAACCATGACATTCTATTTACAAACTCAGTCTTTTGTTTTTTGATTAGCGTTGTATTTTCATTTAAACCATTTAAAACCATTTAAACCATTTATTTTTTACTACAAAATAAAATATACATACAAGATACAATCGTTTAGGAAATAATACGTTACATTGTGTAGTAAAGGCTACCAGCTCAGTTTACGCTGTACTGAAGCACAGCACTGATTTTCAGCTGGCCCCTGACATTTGCGCTAACAGTTGCAAAATAAGGAAACACACAAGATGAAACGCAACACATTGATCTTATAACATTTAAACATAAAATCTAAGTAAATCAATCAAAACCGAAAATATAAATAAGTAACGCAATCTAAGTACACTAATTACGACACAAAAAAAATGAACTATAATTAACTATATAAATTTTTAAAGAAAATAAAAATACACAAAAAAAAACAAAAAACAAAAGAAATTTTCATTACATTTGAACATATTTCGTCATATTGGATACTTTAAAAATTCGTGTAATTATGGAATATGAGTTCCGTCGTGGCACCAAAGCGACACAAACGGCACGTAACATCAAAAATGTTTACTGAGAGAACTGTACAAACGAACTCACAACCCGTTATTGGTTTTCCCGGTTTCGTTCTGAAAATTTTGACTTGAAAAATGAAGCTCGTGGTCGTCTGGAGACTTTGGTTAACAATAATGAATTAAAGGCGATTGTGGAAGCTGACGAAACTCAATTTACAGCTTAGCTATAGTCGTATTTTTAATTAGACGAAGCTACCTGACAGTAGCTAATGTCACTTAGTAAAATAATGCTGCCATATTTGAAGTAATAGTGATGCGTTCAGTTCTCATTCAATCAGATGAATGAACAATGAGTGTGAATAGTTAATCATTTCAAACTATAAAATAATATTATATGTATTTAAGAATGAAATTATATAAAAGTGCTCTGATATAAGATACTAGTAGTATGTAACAACAATCAGTTTTTTGACGGCTCAACGCCGCGCATTATGTTTTAAGACCCAAAAACAACCATCCTCTTATTATATTTTTAATAAATAGATAAATAAATTTAAAATGAAAAACGTGAATTCCTGATGTTCAAATGTGCTTTGATCAAAAGATATGTTTTTTTTTGTAAATATTCAAAAAAAATATATTTTTTTGGTTTTAGGGTTGTTAATAGAGATATTACTCGTCTGCAGGCAAAGGCAAAGCAAACAGGAAGGGTATTGGCAGTATACATGTCAATAAATTTCACTCTATAACTCGTGCGACCTAAGATGGCACCTGACTCAAATGTCAGTCGTTTAAAGTACTGAGTGCAAGAAAAAATATACTTTATTCTAGTTTTATTAAAATTCATCATTTATTTTCCTTCAAGTAGTTTCTCATAACATACTACTTTACCTTAAGTGGAACTTACTACCTGAGTTAAGAAAATACATATGCATACCAATAGGAGCAGGCCTCACTCATTATTTAGCCGAATGCATTCTTCATGCAGTGATTTAAATAATTTATTTTATTCCCAATGTTAGCCTTGCTTGATATAATTTGAACATAATTGAGAAGTTCAAGCCACCGGATAAGTAAAGTTTATTTGAGTCTTTTCTTATATAACGAGACTCCACAGGCTGAAAAAAATTTACGTGATTACAGACACCTTCGATTACAGCCTTAATTCCTTTGAACGGTTCCAAGTATTTTTATCATATTTATCCAAAGCGCTCTATCTAAATTGGTTACTGATGGACGAATTCGTTGTTGTGGACAATGGATGGACAAATGATTGTTTTGCAAACTTTTACACTTCTAGGGCTAAATTTGTCTCAAGCCAACGGGCAGTGTTTACGTTACGCTGAAGTTGCGTTTTGAATCATTTTCAGTGGTCATTCTCTTTCAGTGGTTAAGCACAAGTCGGCCTCTCAAGTAACTTAGCCGTGATAGTTTTTGACTCTACAAACATTTGCACTTTAAAGTTTAATATTTCGTAAACGGAGCACTGAATAAAAGAATGTCCTATAACTTCTCTGCAAGTAACTTAGCTGTGATAGCTTTTGACTCTACAAACATTTGCACTTGAAATGCAATTGCAACTGATGATGATGGATTCTTAATACAACGATTTGATAAAACTTTGAGAGCAAAATTTAATACTTCCTAGGTATCACGAATTTTCTTTTATGAATCACGAAACTATAGAGAACGAGATTAATTTATTGCTACTTTTTTAATTATGTATCGATAATAATATATAATTAAATAGCTACGTAAGTTTAAATGTTGATTCAGGTTTTGGTTAATCATCACATAAAAAGAGTTATATATTTTGTTTCTGTGATTATTGTTTGACAGGCTATAAAGTAAGTAAAATATGTGTATTTTTTTTTATCTAAATGTTATTACGTAATTTCTATTATTTTCAAACGTAATTGGAAAAAAAATCAAGTTTTAATATTTCATTTGACCTCATTGTGTGTCATTTATTACTTTAGAAATACGACGCATAAAAAGCTATCTACATTATTATGTTCTGTAATAGATCTATTATTAATTAAAGGATGTTGGGTAGTATTTATCATTAAAATTAAATGTTTCAATAAAATCTTAATACAGTAAATTAAATCAAATTCAATTTATACACGAAATTTAAAGTCCCTCGTATATACGACCAACGGGCAGTTGACACAATTAGTATTATTTATAATACAATGTAGATGCGAACAACTGCAAAATTTCGTGAAATAACAAGAAATTCCTGAAATAAATATCATATATAAATGTGTAAGAGTGTAAAGATGTATTAATAAAATTTACAGAAAAATCGATTCATTAATTTAAAAAAAAACACACTTTTTAGATCTTTTCGCTCTCCTGTAAAGTAGCTATTTTGCAGATAACTCTTTTTACTTTGCACCCGTCGATATACAACAATGAGTTTGCCTTCTTTGTGATCATTGTAATATGCTCATCCCACTTCAGGTTATGTGTTATGATAACTTCGAGGTTTCTTTGGGAGTTCACTGGTTGTAATGGCACAGAATTGATTGTGTACTTGTGTTTAGGATTGTTTTTTATTTTAATAATTAATTTTAATTTTATTAATTTTATTCATTCAGGAGTTTTTTCAATCATTCACTTTGTCACAACACTATTTTTATTTCATCAAAAACTGACAACACAGTAAGCGTCAGTGGATATCGTCTAATTAAAAATCCGACTATAGCAGCAGCTTTTAATGTAAGCATCAAAACAATATTGATCCATTTGCGACAAATTGGCAAGGTAAAAAAGCTTGATAGATGGGTGCCCCACGACCTTAACAATCGCCAGCGCAACGTACGCGTCGAGACCTGCCTTGCGCTGCTCAACAGGCAAAGAAATGAAGGAATTTTGAAGGGAATCGTTACGTGCGACGAAAAATGGATTCTGTTCGACAATCGAAACCGCTCAGCAAGTTGGTTAGACCCTGGTTCAGCACCAAAGCAATGCCCCAAACCAAAAATGACCCCTAAAAAGGTGATGGTCACTGTTTGGTGGTCTAGTGCGGGTGTGATTCACAGCTTTTTACAAAACGGCATGTGTACTGTGAAGAACTGGAGAGAAAGATGGAGAAGGTTGCACATCTACAACCAGCTTCCAGCAACCAGGTCAATCGGTCGTCCCCACTGCTCCTTCATGACAACGCGCGACTCCATACTGCGCAACAGACAGTCTCCAAGCTGCAAGAGCTGGAAGCTCTCCCTCATCCGCCATATTCACCAGACCTTGCACCTACCGACTATTACTTTTTCCATAATTTAGACAACTTTTTAGTGGGTAAAAAATTCAATTCCCGAGAGGCCTCCCGTCCAGCTGATTTTTACAAGAAGGGCATCAATAAACTGCCAATGCGTCGGCAAAGATGCGTCGTTTGCATGGGTGATTACTTTGAATGACAGAATTAAAAAAGTTTGAAAAAATAAGTACTTTCACTTATTACATACACAACGGCAATTTCATAGGTAAAGACCTATTGTACACCATAAATGGTGATCCCCCCCATTCTGCGGCAACATATCCAGTACCCTTGTCTCTTAGCGACATGGGCGGGAAATGGGCCGCCGTGGAGCCGACGACTGCCACAGAGCCGTCCCAGTCACGCATCCAGTTTGGACGGGGAGGAACATAGTAAGGCTCCGCGACTACGGCGAGCCTACCGACCTCTGTGCCATGGTTTGCAGGAGGTCCTGCGCCTCTGCACAGTGGTTGAGGTTCGTCTGGACCAGAAGATTCATTACTGGACCGTGTCTCCCACCCCCTCAATGGGCGTCGGCGTCGAAGCAACGATTAACGGTGCCTCTCATATCAAGCCGACAAGCGAGAAATTAATTCAATCTTTATTAATTATATTTATTATCCGCCGGGGGTTTTGAAATAATGTCTTTCACTTCACACATAATATGCATAGTCTAAGTTTGCTAAAAATTTGTATTAGTTTGCAAACTCAGTTTGTTCAGCCAAAATCCTCCGATCCGTCCGTAGATTGTTTATTCGGCCATCTTACAATGTTCCATGTTCCACTTATTTTTCTGTATGTTCTATAAATTTATTATATTGTATTCCCTAATATTGCTTTGTGTTTACTCCAAAAAACACACCACTTGATATTAGTGAGCTCAGTGGTAGGAGTGGGTGATGAAGGAATTTACTTGCAATTTTATTTTTTATAGAGAAGTACCTGAGACAAAGTTCCGTAGAAGCCCCCCGACATATCGCTCTCAATATGCCACTAACAATAATGGTTCACAAAAATCATCACAAGAACAGGTAACGGTTGTGTTTTGATTATTATTAACTTCTTCTATACGTGAATAATCTAGTATGTTTTGATTGCCGTTTTATAAATGTTTTCAGGGTCGACCGCCAAATTATGAATATAAGGTGAAGCTAGCAAGCGACAAAAGCCTGGCGGCCGAACAGTTCGCCAAGAAAATGCTAGCGTACCACGAGAAGAATCCTGAGAAGCACCCACTGTACCCTGAGGAGTGGAAGAAATTCTGGAACAAGCGATACAAGGAGCTACAATCCGGTAAATGATGAAGTCCTTTTTTCTCTGTTAGTAAGCCCTATAGTAACTGACTCGCAGACAAATTTATTGAACTGCATGTAGAAACAGTGACCTGCCACACACACAATAGTATTGCCAATACTAAGATGGTCAATAATCTGCATCGATGTATAGCCCCGCACACTACACAATATTATTGTCAAATTTTTGTGATAAAATCTCTCTGAAGGGCGACTGGCTCTCCAGTTATGTCGGTTTCAGTGCATGAACTACTGACGGTGCGTTCATCCGTCACGCTTGTTATTAATATGACGAAGTTGAAAATGTCGTTACATTTAGTATTGCTGAATCGGGGACGCTAACTCTCACATTTCTCCCTTTTTATTTCTGAACTTCGTCAAAGAGGAAAATATTCAAATCATCATCATTTTACGGAAATAGGATTAATTGTAATTCATTAATGAAAAAAATCAAGAAGTTAGACCACAGTCCGTAGAGCACTGTACCTAGAAGCCAAGAGCTCTTAACTTTTCTTAAACTTCAAAATAATATCACTAAAAATATTATTGCATAAAAAAATTAGTTTGAATGAAATATTAATTATAAACTTAAAATTGCAGAGGGTAAGGATCCATCAAAACACGACTTCAAGCCGGAATGGATAGTTTTTTGGACCGCACGAATGAAGGTTTTGCACGAAGAGGAGCTACGCATATCTGTCAATGAAATATACCGCAGATTGTGTGTGACTCCTCCTGATATGATGAGGAAGTCCCCGGAACGAGTCGTAGATACAGCGCGACGACCTAGCGGTAGGCCTGCACTATCTATGGATAGTGCAAGGCGATCTGATGACTCTCGCCAAAGATCGCCTATGGACAGGCGCCACCGATCGCCAAACTCACGTCGTTCGCCCGACACTCGTCGTCGATCGCCGGATCTTCGTCGATCGCCGGATCTTCGTCGTAGATCTCCAGGATTTCGTCATCGATCGCCAGATGTGCGACATCGGCGCCGTACGCCGGATAGACGAGATCGTAGGTTAGTCACTATATGTAATTATGTAATTAAGTAATTAATGTAATTATTTATGCAAAAATGTATGATTTAAAAAAAATTACTACTTTTGCCTTTTTGTTGCGACTTCCTATTGAGACTTTTTACAGAAGTATTATTGGCTCAGATTAGAATAGAATACAATCCACTTTACAGGTGACATATAGCTTAATTTCTGTAATAGATTATAACGTAGCCGTAGAAATTTATATAGGTAGCAGTCACGTTGATTTCAGTACGAATGGGCCGACTCGACCTTGACAGTACCACCCTCACACAGAAGACCAACCTAAAATGACATCATTGGTGCTGTCGTAATTTCGTTGGTGAGTGTGAGACCGGAGGCCCAATCAGTCGGGGGGAGAAGATACAAAACATTTCACTAAGCCACATGGTGTGGGTCACCATGCTGCATTGTATGCACTCACAATAAGGATGGATCGTAAACCACCTACTCTTGGATTTTCCTAGTGCTTGCCATCAAGCAGAGTAGAGTCACTTTGGTAGGCTTAAATATATAACAAAAGCTATAATATATCGCCTTTTTTCACAAGTTAAATGCATATTTTTTGTCTAAAATGTACCTTGTATGCCTTAAAATGGCATTATACTACAAGGCTATTGTAGTAGGTGTCTTATGCCAATTCCCCTATTGCCACATAATAATATATGTCGGTTTGCAGATCGCCGATTGGCCGGCGGTCACCAGGAAGGCGCCGCTCGTCGGAACGTCGTCGCTCACCGATACCGCATCGTCTTCGCACAAGATCTCGGAGCCCTGTTCATACAAGGTAAGTTTAGTCTGGGACAAGTCTTCCGTATATGAGATGTGTGATGAGCACTATCGTTTCTTCTGTTTTTGGGTGTAATTTATATATAATGCGTTAGTTGAGCCTTGTTACTAAATACACCAGGATTTTTAATGCAAAAATGCAGAGCAATAAGAGAAAATGTAGAATATGTGGAAGTTGATTTTTATAATTAGCCGAGAAGCCATTATCATAAATGCTAATATTTAAATTGTAATATAACTTGAAACCAACCCTATACCAACCCGTCTGGCCAGCGTGGTATAGTAGGCCAAACCCTCCTTTCTAAGGAGAGGCCAATGTTCAGCAGTGGAGTGCTAAAGGCTGTTGATAATTGATGATGATGATGAAATTGTAATAAAATAACTAACATTTAAATTACCATGTTCACGATCGCACTTCAAAGTCAAAAAAACTAATTGTTGTAATCATTTTCTACGGCAATCAATACTCTATATGAGGTAGTTGATACTTCAAAATTATGATTCTGTTAAATCGCTTTTAACTTTAGAAGTATATGATTAAACACAAAGTTGAAAGTGTTGGTAGTTGGCGAGTTTTAGTGCCCGCCAATATGTGTATCCGCACAATGACGGTAATGTAATGTGTCAGGCACAGCCCGGGGCGAGGCGCGCGCCCAGCAGGAGGCCCCGCCCCGCGCCGCAGCTGCAGCCCGCTGTCGCAACGAGCCATGCACGCGCGCAACCGCAGCCCGGAACTTGCCTCTTCCTTGCAGACTGTACTCATTTCTGACGACGAACTCAAACCGTAACTATATCTTTGTGCTGTTAATCATGTTTCATTTCTTTAACAATTGTAACTTTCATAGCATTACAGTGTCATTCACTTTCTAACCACATTTATTTAGCGATTTTATTTGTTTTTAACCTCAGAAATAATGCTTAGAAAATAGCGATATAGTTTAATTTATTAACCGTGACTTAGTTACTTCAATGAGATATCCAAATCGACTCTTAACTGCTGGATAAACTAAAACTTTCCAAACTGATTTGTTATCACATCGAACGTTACCAAATGTGTGTTTGGTATTAGTGACGACGGTTTGTCTCCGTGGAACTCGGACAACGAGATCGCGTCAGTGGCGTCGGGTTCGAGGGCGCGGTCGCGGTCACGTGCCGACAGCAGCCGGTCGCGCGCGGTGGGTGCGGGTAGAGCGGCGAGTGCGGGCGGTGCGGGGGGCAAGGAGGCGCGCTGGCCCGCCGACAGCAGCGCGCCCGACGACGTGGTGGCCACGCTGCGCCTGCTCGTCGCGCTCGAGGACTACCTCGGCAGCCTCGGGCCCAAGCTCGTCGACTTACTCGCCGAGGCTCTCAAGATGGAGAAGGTACCGCTCACTTAGTCATTTCTAATACCCCATGCCCCATATGTACGACCGACCCGGTACATCTTTAGTAGTTAACGAAATCAACTTACATCGACGTATTTGTATTGGACACATGTTACGTATGCCTTCGCTTTAAACACTTCTTTGTATACATTACTCAGTAACAATTTATTAAGTTGTCTACGTTTATATCGAAACAGAACATTAATGGTCTTTCGAGCCGGACGTTTTGCAGTTTGTACGTAAGTGTGCATATTAGTTTAAAATTGATGTGTGACGCGTCACTCACACAACCTTATTGTTTTACATCGGATAGGAGAAAGCGAACTCGTCAGAGGAGCTGCTAGTTCGCGAGAGCGCCATGGTGCTGATCGAGACTGCGAAGGAGAAGCTGAAGGGTGCGGCGCAGGCGGGGCTGGTGAGTGGCAGCGCGGCTGCTGCGGCGCGCGCGGCCGTCGTGCGAGCCGCCGCCACGCTGCACGAGGCTGACAAGCGACAGGTACTTTTGTCTATTTAGCCTCGGAAAACAAACACATACCACTAATCTATTTTAAAGTCCCCATTTAAAAATGTTTTATATACGACCACCTACTTAATTGACTGTTAAATATCCAATTAAAACTGTAGTAAGTGTTACACTCAACAATTCCATTTCCCTAAAATAGTCCACTTGAAAATGCCGTAAGTGTATTATTTTCTAAACTCAAACCATCAACTATTTTTACAATTTATCTGTATCAGGACTTGCTCAACAACATAAAAAGCAATCAGTGAAAGTATCCACTTTGGGTTTTAACGATAAAAGCTTTTTTATCGTTAAAATCCAAAGTTGATACTCAAACTTTCACTGATTGCTTTTTTTTCTGATTGATGAGCGCTTTCGATTGTCGAACAGAATCCATTTTTCGTCGCACGTAACAATTTTTAGTTTTAGACAACTTTTTAGTGGGTAAAAAATTCAATTCCCAAGAGGCAGTACAAATTGCCTTTGAAGAGTTTGTTGCCTCCCGTCCAGCTGATTTTTACAAGAAGGGCATCAATAAACTGCCAATGCGTTGGCAAAGATGCGTCGATTGCATGGGTGATTACTTCGAATAACAGAAATAAAAAAGTTTGAAAAAAATATTGCATACAAAACGGCAATTTCATAGGTAAAGACCTAATATATATATAGTTTCTCACTGGTTAAGTAGTAATATGTTGAGCTTGAACGCTGACAAAACACACTGCATTACATTTTCTATGCGCAATTCTAAAATGCATACGGCATTTTATTCCTTGTTTGCGCATAACTGTTGTAATGATAGAATCTGTTGCTGTCCCACCATAACCAAAACAAATTTAATAAAATATCTAGGCGTCGTAACAACCTAACTTTTAAATACCACATTGAATTCGTTACATCTAGACTCAGGAAATTAATATGTCTTAAAAAATTTAAGACATGCAGCAGACCCCAAACTAGTGGAACAAGTATATCTGGCACTAGGACAATCCATACTAGAGTATTGTATTACAGTTTGGGGTGGTGCACCTAAAACTACTCTGAAACCACTAGAAATAGCTCAAAGAGCTGTCTTGAAAGTGTACTTTTCGTCCTTATTTATTCCCCACATATGATTTGTATCAGTCTTGTGAGGTCCTTACTGTTCGACAATTGTTCATTCAGCACCCCCTGCTAAAGCAGCATTCATTAATAAATGGCATTGATGACTCCACTGCTTCTTCCATACTACGTAATCGCCTGGCTTTTTCGAACGCACAAACTTTTAAATATGCTTATGTCAATAATTATTTCTGTTTCTTGGGCCTGTATCTTAATCGTATAGTTGATAAAAGCAGTCAGCTCGTGTATTCGGAAGCAGTCAGTCGTGTTATTCATTGTGCAGTGATTGCGTGATAATTCTCGCATCTGTGACTTTATCCTTTTGTGATTGGTGATTTGCTCGATTTTTCAATTCCTTGTCTCTCTTGCGTCACTTATATCGGAGGTGTACGCCTACTGGGAGGAGTCAGAGCAGGATAGCGGATATTAGTGAGCTACCACATTGTTTATTGTGATATATTCAACCGTTCCTATTGAAATCAATATTTAAAAATAAGTATTAGAAACTCAAAAAGTGCAGTTGGCGGAGGTGCGGGTTTGATCCGGCGACGCATTGATGCGAGATTGGTGCATTGCACATAGTGCCAGGGCGACAGTTGTGTGACACATCTAAATTGCTACCTACTGTCGACTCGAAATTATTAAACCACTATGCCGCGAATCTCATACTCGCCCTCTATCGGTCTTCTTCAAGAGACACAATCAGAGCCGGATATCTCAGTGGCTCGTACTGCCTCGGTTTCCGATCACAGCCCCTGCGATAAGGTAAACGCTTCAGAATTGATTATGTTTCACCATTACAATTTCAACCACACTTTCAAGTTTGATGAGCTTAAAAACATGCTGTTGTCCTGGAAAAATGAGCAAGATATTACTCTTAATAAGTTGGTCTCCGAAATTGCTGAATTAAAACTACAAATATCTCAATTCAAGAGTCTAATTTAGACATTGGAAAATCTATATCATTCATAAACAAGGGTTATGAGGACATGAGAGGCCGTATCGAAGTTTTAGAAAAGAACCAGAGCGACCAGGAGAAGCGCTTCTCTCGGAATAACAACATTACCAAAGTGGCTCAGCTTGAGGCGAAAATCGACTCCATTGAACAGCTGGCACGACAGTGCAATGTAGAAATATGCAATCTGCCCGAGAAAAGGAGTGAAAACCTGCTCACTTTACTAGAATCTATTGGTAAAGCTGTGAACTTTCCCGTTTCATCTAACGACATCCTAGCCATTCACAGGGTTCCCCACGCCCAGCAACATGACATTAAGCCGAAAAATGTCATTGTCAAACTGAAGTCCAAGATAACACGTGACAATTTTATTAGCGCTTACCGAAAGAAGGGGAGCGTCAAGTCAGACCAATTGGGAATTCCTGGTCGTCTACCTCAACGAGCATCTTACTCTGAGGAACAAGACCTTATTTCGTAAGAGTAAAGAGTTGCTCGTGGTACTGGGTGCAAGTACGTGTGGATTAAAAATGGAACTATACTGCTGCTATGCTATTCGCTGTGAAGAAGACCTCAAAAAGTTCGCTGAAAAGCATAAGACCGCGTCCTCAAGCGCATAAAAATGAAATCGAACATCGATCTGTTCTGTGTAATATCACTATAGTGACTCAATCTCCTATGTTGTGTTCTGATATTTGTTTTAGTGTGTGCTAATCTTTAAATCTAAGCACTTTCATTATAAATCATTACTTTATTTTAATTGTAAGTGTATGCAGTCAATATCTAGTCATAGTAAGATCTATTACATATAACTATAAATATTGTATGTATATTGTATGTATTATTTATTAGAACTATGAGGCATGCAACAAAGAACTATATCGCACTTAATCAATTTAAGTACAGTCAAGTGGCGATAGATGGTAGAAGGTTCATCACACTTGTTCTGAGATATATCATCTCGATGGGGTTCCATATTTTATCACTTTTTATACTTTTAACTCGTTCCAAGGTTATATGTATTTAAAGTTCACTCCTCTCTAATGACTTCTAATACTATCAGAACTGTGGAGGCATTCGCACAAAGTTGCAAACTTTATACATGAACATTCTTGCAAATTCGACGTGGTGGTTTTGATTGAAACTTGGCTAACATCGGACATCTTAGATAATCAGTTTATTGATAATCGCTATATAGTGATCGTGACAGGTCTGCCACCTCTAAAGCGGGGGGTGGTGGAGTACTGGTAGCTGTTCGACGTGAACTACGTCCAACTAAATTAATTACGCAATTCGATAGTTCGGCTGTTGAGCAGATTATTGTACAACTCCCGGCATCTCAACCCAACACTCGTCATATTATTAGTGCTGTATACATTCCACCTCGCTCTAGTGATGCAGTGTATATTCAATACCTAAACATGCTACAAAATATTGTCAATGTTCCGTCTGTAGAATCCCATTTTATTGCTGGAGATTTTAATCGCCCGGATATTGACTGGATACCACAATTTTTTTTTTTAATTTACCCAGTTTAGTCTCGACTTCGGTTAATTCACCCCGACAAATATTGATTAATTTTTTGTCAATGATTAATGGTATCCAGTACAATACTTTTAAAAATAGTTTAGATCGTATACTTATCTCGAACGTCGAATGCGAGGCCGTATCTTGCAGTACTATTTTGAACACTGTCCCTCATCATCCACCATTCTCTATTTACACTAGTTTGAATGCTGAATTCGTATCCATGAAACGTCAGACATTACTCACTCATGAATATTTCAAATCCAACTACGACCATATTAATGACGCGCTTGATAAAATTGACTGGATGGGAACACTATCACATCTGACTGCTGAACAAGCCGTTGACACATTTTATGAAATCCTATATAGTGTAATTAGGCTGCATGTTCCCTTAACTAAGTCAAATAGTTCACGTTTTCCCATTTGGTTCACTCCTAATCTAATCAGAATTTTTAAATATAAAGATCGCGCTTGGTATAAATGGAAAATATACAGAAATACCTTTGACTACGAACACTTTTCAAACTATCGCAAGTTATTTCACAGGGAAATGATCAATTATTTTCGCGAATATATAAATTCAGTAGAAGATAACATACCTAATAATATAAAACATTTCTGGTCTTACATATCGAATAAGAAAAATAAAAATAATTGGGTAATTATCAATCTGACCCATATGACACTCGATCAGGTGTGAGTCAGGGGAGCACCTTAGGACCGACGCAGTTTTTAATTATGATTAACGACTTGCCTAGCGTAGTTGAATACGCACAATGTATGATGTTTGCAGACGATCTGAAGCTGTACCTGGGAATAAAGAACCCCGATGATTGTAAGGCGCTCCAGCGGGACATCGATAGTGTTGTGGCCTGGAGTGAACACAATCGCTTGGAATTTAATGCATCTAAATGTAAAATAATGACATTTACTCGATCACGCTCCCCATACACTTACAATTACAAATTACAGGATGTCCCGCTGGATCGAGTCACAGAAATTCGTGATTTAGGTTTGACCATGGATTCGCGTCTCACTTTTAATACACACATCACTAATATCTGTAAACAAAGTTTCAAATCACTGGGATTCGTAATAAGAATGTCGGCACAATTCCAACACAGGGGCACTATCGTTGTTCTGTACTTCTCGACACACGAGCCTGATGGTCCAGTGGTTGGTGAATCTGACTACTGAGCCAAAGATTGTGGGTTCGATTCCCATCCAGGACAAATCTTTGTGGATGAGCACGATCATTTGTTCTGTGTCTGGGTTTAATTTAGTTATATGATGATGTATGTACATTTGTTTGGAAGTGTATCTACCAGTGGTCTGGTCACCAATGCGCGGGTTCTGCCTATCTTGGGATCACACGACTATGAATGAAATGTTTAGAATATTATAAAACACTGTAAATCATTAATTACGTTAATTGTAACACTACTGTTGTAATGGCACACTACACGTGTTGGGTAACTGTAAGTGTAGTGAGTAGTTGATTAAAATAAATAAAAAAAAAAAAAAAAAAAACTAACTTTCCCAACAAAATGTATTACGATAATATTTCCTCAGACAACCCCACAACAACATATGCAACATGTTTTCTTCTTTCTTTTGTTCTGTTTATGAAAAGTCCACTCTAGATCCACTAACTTGGCAACCCTCTGATCATTATACTGAGCTTTCTTCATGTCTATCAGATATTTATCTGTCAGAAACCTCCATTCAAAAGACCCTCAAATCGTTAGACCCTTCTAAAGGTGCTGGTCCCGACGGGATTCCACCATACTTCTTTTTAAAAACAGTAAACTCCATTTCGCAAGCTTTATACATTATGTTTAACAAATGCTTATTAGAGTCTGTATTTCCATCAGTGTGGAAACAAGCATTTATCACACCTATATACAAGAACGGAGATAAGAAGAACGTGGAAAATTATCGATCCATTTCAATTTTGTCCACTTTGTCCAAGGTGTTTGAGAGAATCGTTCATGATTCAGTGTATCCTCATATCCATCAACTAATTTTACCTGAACAACATGGTTTTGTGAAGCGGCGTTCTAATGACCTTTGTTGGGTATATATTTTTCAACATGGACAAGCAAACACAGTGGATGCCGTTTACACAGATTTTCAGAAGGCATTTGATAAGGTGGATTATGCACTGTTATTGGATAAAATTGCTTTCAACGGTATACGTGGAAATTTGCTTCCTTGGTTTATGTCATATATTCTTATCAGAACACAAAGAGTTGTTATAAATGGACATTATTCAGACTCTATTGTGGCTAGCTCTGGAATTCCTCAGGGGTCCATATTGGGTCCATTACTCTTTATAATTTTTGTCAATGACATTAAATCATGTTTTAAGCACTCACACACACAATTATTGTACTTTAAACAAGCAATTGCTTAGTCTCCCTAAATGCCACACTATTTCATTTACCAAAAAAAAAACATAAATTAGATTTCATACTCTATCGATAATGTCCCATTAAATAAGGTGGTTTTGGTACGCGATCTGGGGGTATTATTGGATCCCTCCCTGCATTTTGACAAACACATTGATAATGTAATAAACAAGTCATACCGTATGTATGGCTTTGTTGTACGATCCTCCGTTGACTTTGTGCGACCCTCCACACAATTGATTTTGTACAAAACGCTTATACGGTCTCAATTGGAATATGCTATAGCTGTTTGGAACCCTATCTACATGAAATATTGTTACAGAATAGAATTAGTGCAAAAAAAAATCTTACGCTCAACTTATTACAAGTGTACAAGATCTAAACTACCGTATACTGAACTGTTAAAATATTTTAATATTTTAAGCTTGGAATCTAGACGTCTACTTCTCGAAGTCATGATGTTGCATGGCCTATGTAATAATAGATTTGACTGCATTGCCATCACAAATGAAATTTGTTACACTGTACCAAGAACAGCATACAGGCGAAAAGTGCATAAATACCAACTCTTTTACACATCATCTTGTAGGACCAGTGCTGGTGTGCGCATACATTTTCGACGCCTTGTAGTAACTTATAATAAATATTTCAGTGAAATTGACATATTTGCTTCATCCATTGGCTTTTTTAGGAGTCATGCCATTAAAATATTATCAGCTTTGCCAACAAAATAGCTCATTATTTACTATTTTCATATTGATTTGCCCTTTTTGTATACTTACACACAGATTAATGTTTCAGCTCACTGTAACACAATTCTGACCTATTTCTTCTCAATTGTATTATGTTAATCCATGAACAATGGTGTGGGTTATATGCTTATTATATGTACATGTAATTTTATTTAGTTAAGAATTTAGCATGTAACTGTTTTTTGTTCCAAATAAAGAAAATAAAAAAATAAAAATTAAAAGCTTAAACATAAAAAACCTGAATAGAAAAATATGCAAACATACTTTATTCTGTTATCTCCACAAATTAAACTACAATGAAACCAAAACCCTATACTTTGTATTCCACAATAATAAAACACACACGTCCAAAAGACACACGTGCAAATACACACACACACACACACACACACACACTGACACACACACACACACACTGACACACACACACACACACACACACACTGACACACACACACACACACACACACACACACACACACACACACACACTGACACACACACACACACACGTAATATACTTGAAAACATGAATATCGACAGATATCATACTATTATTCCCTTTCATGTTATATTTGTGTTTGTTATTCACTAAAATTGTGCTAATAAGATTTCACTGTTTTACCATACTTTTATCACAGAATACATAATAGTACCAGTACAGAAGACTCACTCCGAAAAGTAAATTAAAGTTATAGATACCCTCGGTGTCAAAAGATTAAGTTCAATTCAGATCGCACAGCACCGAATCACTACGATTATATTTACCTACAATTGCGTCTCTTTCTATCGTGTAACTCTTAACTGTTCTGACGATGTCTGTTTGACCGGCGTGTCTGAACCGGCAGGCAGCCGGCTGACTATACCTAAACTGCGGAGTGACACCCCCCTGCTTTTATGTAAGTCTAAACTCAAAGAGGAGCACTGATGTCCGAAATATAGATAACTCCATCTAGTTCGGACACAAATATCCTAAAAACTTTAGCATAAGCTTTAGTTTGTTAAATCACAAGTGTTAAACTGTACTTCAGTGTTGTTTGCTTAGTAAATTATTATTATTATTATGTGAAAACATGATTTTAGTGCTAATTTTTATAATGAAAACCCAAGAGTACTAATTTATCTAAGATAATTAATTTAAAACAAAAAGATTTTGTGTAATACTCTGTTTCTTTTTATAGAAAGTACTAAGTTCAACTGCTGCACCTCGATCTGCAGTACCTGTAGCTGGGATAGGCGAGGTAGACCGAGCTCAGATCGCACAGCAGATGGCTGAGGCGCTTATCGCTCAAGGCAAGACTGACGTATCGTCCGAGGAGTTGGCCCAATTGGTCGATGCAGTCGTTGGAATGGCCGAAGCCAAGAAACGCGAAGCAGTGAGAAAACAACCAGAAACTCAAGCCTCAAACAAACAAAACCCATCGCTTTTACACCAAAAAATAAGTGGCACAGCGTCAGCGCTTCAAATGTTACAGTCAGCCTACGATGAACATGATAAAAGGTAATATTTTTTTGTAAAATTAATATTTAATGATATATGTCGAATATTGCGGTAATAATTCTTCGGATTATTAACCTTTCACGACATGACACGTGCCTAGCACGGATAGCAAATGCAACTACTGATTAAGAAAGAAGTCTTGGGTTCGAATCGAGTCTGGCTGTTGTTGAGTTTTTCTTACAATAAATCTAGTTTCAGTCGATCTATCTTCCATAGAACAAGCTCTGCGCAGTTTGAGACCAAACGGCTTCGTTGTCAGGTGTCCATCCAAAAAATAAAAAAGGCGTCGCACTTTTAATTAAAAAATTTGTTTTCAACAGAATAGAGAAAGAGCACACTCCCGACGCGATGGATGGTCTGTCGGATTCAGACTTAGAAACGTTGCTCAAGAATTTTAACGAATTATCAGCAGAGGAGCAACACAGCCTCATTGCTTACCTGAAGAAGCTGGAGGCTCGGGAGCCGGCTCGGGTAGAGCGCTTGCGGCAGTATGTAAGCGACGCCGCACACGCCCCGGCAGTCGCTGCCGGCCCCAACCCGCCCCGGCCGCTGCCCCAGCCCCGGCCCACCCTCATGACCCACTCGGCCCTCCCGCCCCACTCGGCCCTGCCCATCGTTGAGCCCGCGCCCGTCGTTCTTGAGAGCGACGACGATGACTATACTGTTGAAGAGGTATGTTCTTATTTGTTTCTTAAGTGATCCCCCTACGGTTGTGCAGTGATAGCGTGTGCGACTTCTCTATTTGAGGTGTCTGATTCGATTCCCGGATCAAAACAAATGCTTGTATGACCTGCAAATTTTTGTTACGTAGTTTGAGTGTTACCTACGTATAAAATATATTTACTATTATTGTTTTATGAAAACGATTCCCGAACTTCGTGGGTACCTTCACAGACATACATAAAACGACGACAAAGAACACCCAAACGTATAGACGCAAGCAAGTTCGTACCCTGCATTTACTCATTTAACTCAAATATCAAAGAAATACTCTTTAATGAAATACATCAAAGAAATATCAGTTTAGAATAGAATAACAAATTGTTATTCACCATTAATACCACTTTTTTGTATCTTTCGTTTCTCAGGTATTCCAGTCTGCTACAAAGAAAGTAAAAGAAGATCGGATTCGCCAAGAAATGGAAATAGTGAAGAAGTCGTTAGAGGAGGTCAAACCATTGATTAACACTGAGTCGGGAGATCCTAAAGACTCAAATGAAGCTGACGTTAGTGCAAATATTAATTCAATCATAGAAATTACAAGAAACTTCTCTTCAGCAAGTGACTTGTTTGCGTTAGTACAAGCTTCACTAAAGTCCACTTCAACCCCAACGCCGGCTCCAATAGTACAGCCCCCAGTAGTAGTGGCCAGTAATATTCAACCTAGGTCATTTGGAGACTTACCTGAGGTTCCATTGGTTTCTGAAGAGACAGCATTAAACCCTAAAAAATCTCCATTGTTAAAAAATCCACAACAAAATGTTATAGATAATAATATCCATGGAAATCAATTAGGGAATGATTGCGTGCACGACGGATTTAACCAGGATAATACGGCGCCAGGTGACGGTGTCAGCTCAGCAAACGACCGTTTCAACCAAGGAAATCAACTAGCAAATGATCATTTCAACCAAGGGAATCAACCAGGCAATAATCGCTTCAACCAAGGAAACCAACAGGGCAATAATCGCTTCAACCAAGTAAATCGACAAGGCAATGATCGCTTCAACCAAGGAAATCAACAGGGCAATGATCACTTCAACCAAGGAAATCAACAGGGCAACAATCGCTTCAACCAAAGGAATGAACCAGACAATGAACACCATTGGTTGAACCAAGGGAACCAACAGCCCAACGAGCGATTTAATCAAGGCAATCAAATGCCCAATAATCGTTTCAACCAAGGGAACCAGCCTTCGAAAGATAATTTTAACTATGGCAATCCACCACCCAATGATCGGTTCAATCAAACCAGTCAACCACCACCTGATCGTTTTAACTCCGGGAATCAATCCTCAAATAATCGTTTCAACAATCCATCACAAAATGAACAATTTAATCAAGGCAGTCAGTCCTCAAATGATCATTTCGACCAAGGCAATCAGCCACAAAATGAAAATTTCGATCAAAGCACCAAAGGTAATCAATGGAATACATGGTCGAACAATGCACCATTTAAGTTAAGTGACTCTACAGGAGGACCACCTATAAGGCCCTTGCTTAGTACACCAGATAATTTTCGCCCTAATGGCCCTTATAATCAGGGTCCGAGACAATTTTTTATGAATAATCGAAATATGAATCCACAGCAGTTTGGGAACAATTTCCGAGGTAGAGGAGGTCGAGGCCAAGGCAGGGGAGGGCCAAGAGGTCGCGGTCGAGGCTACTATTGACCTTGGTCTAAGGCTATCATTTTATAATAATTAAGTTGGTATGAAATGTATTTTTATTATTAATATAGATGACTTAACAATCTCCTAAGTAGTCTGCTGTACTACATTAAGAATCTTTTAATAAAGATTATTTAATTTATAGCATTTGTTTTAATACTGATAACAGTTTATAAATCCATATGCTTATTAATAACAAAAGTCGCTAAGTCGGCGAAAGTCACCAAATATCAAAAATTTTTGGTTTACCACGAGCGTCTCCGTGATTCGGAGGTCACGTTAAGCAGTCGGTGGTTGTTCAATATCATTTGACGGCAAGATTGCGTAGCCACAAAATTGTCTTGCCAGGCCATATTATGGGTTGTTGATTATCGAATACCTAAAAACTAACCTACCCCACAATTTTTTTTTTTTTTTTTTTTAACGTGGAAATCCCCGCGGACCGTCACCCCGTCGGGGGTTACGGCGGGGTGGTGTGTCGGACTCGAACCGACTAAAACCACACGGTGTGACCCTCTCTGCGCCTTTGTATTGGAAGGAGTCCAGGGAGGGGATTTCCTTCTGGACTCCAACCGGCGCCTGCCCGCAGTGTTGCGGGCACCATCTCGAAATTTACTCTCTAATTGGGCAACGTCCGGTCACACGCGGACGTCGCCCCCTCGCGGTTGACCACTACTGCGGACGGACGGGAAACCCGTCCCGCCCATCCGCGGCCACTCTCAGGGCGGCATGAGACGCAGGTATGTCCGAGTGGATATCGTCCTCCCGGGCCTTCTCCGCCACCTCCTTCTGCAAGATTACGTCCTCGCAGAAGGTTGCGACCGCGGTAAAACAACTGTCGCTGCCGGCCATCGATCTTATGACGGCCGGCAGCGAGAGATCCCCTCCGATGACTGCAGTGAGGACCCGGCGCTGCGCCGCCCCAGCGGGGCAGACCGCCAGCGTGTGCTGGGCCGTGTCCTCACTGCAGTCGCAGTGGTGGCAGGCGGGACTCGGTTCCCTCCTAGCGACCGAGTGCAGGTACTTGCCGAAGCAACCGTGCCCGGAAAGTACCTGCGTCAGCCGGAAGGAAAGGGTCCCGTGCTGCCGCCCTGCCCACTCCTCGATGACCGGCTGAAGAGCCTCCACGGCGGCGAAGCCAGCGCGTGGGGTCTCCAGCCGGAGCGACCATCTCAGCATGGTGGCTCGGCGAGCGGCTTCACGCCACTCGCGCACGTCCTCGGGCGGAGGGCGAAATCCGCTCTCCGCCCGGAAGTCAGCCACTCGCCGATAGACTTCGGTGAGCACTTCCGCCTCCAAATCCCACGGGGGTGTTCCGGCCAAGGCACACGCCGCCTCTGTGGACACCGTGCGGTATCCACGTATGGCTCTGACCGCCAGTATCCGCTGGGGGCGCCAGAGGCGCGCCCTGTTCTGGGCGGACAGAGCCGCCGCCCACACCGGTGCACCGTAAAGTGCCATTGACCGGACAACCCCCGTGTACAGCCGCCTAGTGGGGACACTGGCCCCGCCCAAATTGGGCAGAAGTCGCCCTAGGGCGGAGGCAGTGCCCACCAACTTAGGGCCAAGCTGTCGGAAGTGCTCGTCGAAGAGCCACCTACCGTCGAGGACCAGACCCAGGTACCTCATCTGGGCCCGGACCGGTACGAGGACCGAGTTGACCTCGATCGAGGCGCCGGCGGGCGGACCGCGACGGGGCCCATGAAATAATAGGGCCTCCGTCTTGTCCAGGGCCACCCGCAGACCCAGCGCCTCGATGCGCCCGACTACCCGGGAAACTCCCGTGGTGGCCAGGCGCGCCGCCTGCGTAACAGATTACACCCAGCCCGGGGGGGAGACGCCCTCGCAGGGCCCAGTCGTATCCCATGTTCCACAGGAGTGGTCCTAGGACAGACCCCTGTGGAACACCGCACGACATAACCTACCCCACAAAACTAGCCTAACCCACTTCTCTAATGAAATACCTTTTGAAGGCCAAAAATGTTTCGTAGGTCGCTCAGGTATTAAATTATCTTAAAATAGTAATAAATAGGCATCATTCATATAATCTAAAGAAGATACTACAGTTTTCTCAAAATATTGTAGATGTTTTAAAATATTAACTATGGTAACTTATTTGTTTGTTAAATATGTACTATATTTCTATTTAGAATATTTTTGTGTATCAATGTAACATGTAATCTTACGTTTTTCGAGTAATTAAAGTGTAAATTTTAATAAATATCTCAACTATTAAAATTCGCGTGCGTTACCCCAGCAAATAGCAAATAAAATTGGGCCTTAGAGAGATGAGAGTATAACAGAAAATTAGTGTGTTCTGAGGTGTAATTTGTTACAAATAGCAAAATTTGTGCATGTAGTACATTGATATATAAAAACTCTAGATGTACAGTCTCAAACAAAAGCAGCATACGAAACTATCCTTCGTATTCATTGATTTATTGAAATATCAATGTAGGTAGTTTTAGTTATGCTATAAACATATCTTTTGCAAATTCAACCTTATGCGCATTAGTTAAAGTTTTTATTACAAAGCAGTGTACAATGACCAATCAAATTTTACTTCCGAAGTTTTGAATAAGAACAGGGTCGTTTGGATTATGCGACTAAAATAAAAGGTTGTGTTATAGTCGTTCTCACACTGAAAAAGCGGCCATTGAAATTTGTCGTATTATATTTGGACCGTTGAGTAAAGTTTTTAGACAAATTAAATCAAAATCACATGTTGCTTCCGATATTTAGTCATAAAAACAACAAAAACAAATTAACAAACTCTTTTACTTACCGAAAATACGTTATCTCATCCTTTTTTGACGTTCTTGACGTAATATTTTCACAATTCCTCACGGACACTTCGGTATATTTAACGTGCGCACAGAGACGCGAGCGACGCGATACTATTTGAAATAAGAGCACAATTTTAAATTGTGCTCATATTTTATGAGGACGGTTTTGAGACGCTGAGTGTGTATCTTGGGTTTTTTAATACATCAATGATGTAGTAGTTTAAAAGTTATTCGACAAAAACACTTTTTTTCTGGAGTAACGTTTCAAACGTTACCCCAGCAACAAAAATTTATTTTAAGCGTTTCAGACCCAAACGAAATACATGAATACATAGCTTTTCTTCCGTATTAAATGTTAGCAAACAGCAAAATTTGTGTGAGCTGTGGTTCTTAAATTATTGACAATTTTGCTGGGGCAATATTTCGGTCTTGTCTAGAACTTGAAAATGGCTGAACGCAGAAGTTTGAAAAAAATACGATCGATAGACCTTCTTTTGCTTAAATTTGTTTAATCGTTGGTTTTCAAATTGTTTGATGAACACCGATGTAATAAAATGGTTTTAAAAATCAGAAAAAACTGTTTTGCTAGGAAACCAGGATACTTAAAATCAAATAAAAAGCTGTAACATATAGCCATGGTTTACATTTATAATGACTGTCAATTTGGAATTAGTAACTTTCAGCAATATGAAGATATAAGTAAATATTATTAATTTTAAATGGTATATTTAAGTCATCGACTACGCAGTTCCTATTAAAGAAGGAAACGTGGCAAACTCTAACAAATTTAAGTATAACATCAACAAACAAGCCTGTAAATTTCAGCTATCAATCACGAATATTATAAAAGTTATATGTAAAACAAGAATGTAACAACATTCTCTTATAACCTGACCAAATTAAAAGGTTATGTAAAAGCGACCGCGCCATACATTCGGCTGACATCTGAAATGAATGGTAGAATATTTTGTTGGTACAGTTACGAACAAAAAAAGTTAGGTCCGGGTGACAAGAATATTGAATTGAGTATGATTAATTTTTTTTATGTAAAATCAGTATTTAATAGGTACATAAATGTTTAGAAAAATCACACATAGTTGAGTAATTTAAAGATATTTAGATACTAACTTAGATATTTTTTTGTTTTTTTTTTAACAACGAATTAAATAAATATTTACAATGTTTAGTAACATTTTCTTGTAAAATTTTCCTTGTCCTTTCCTTGTAAAATGTGTTCAGTATTTTACACGCATTATTCTTTTTAAAATTACATTTGTTGCCTTCCTGTTGCTTCCATGGTGTCGCGGTGAATGTAACTTATTATTTTTCTCATCACAAGAACAAAAAAAGGAAAAAATATAGCATACTATATGAAATTTTTATATTGTTTTATAAAACACTATTCCCAACTGAGTTATGATATTTTGGTTTGCATTAATTTGAATTCGAATGAAGCATTAAATTGTATGAAACAAAAAACTTAAGGTTTTAAAATTAGTTTGAATATATAAATTACAATCTGATAAAAATATTCTGTTGACTGTACAAAATACCAGATACTAAGCCGTTCATTTACGAAGATATTTAAACGTATGGCGCGGTCGCTTTTACGTAACCTTTTAATTTGCTTGCGTTATAGGATAATGTTGTCACATTCTTTTTTTACATATAACTTTTAAAATATTCGTAATTGATAACTGAAATTTACAGGCTTGTTTGTTAATGATATACTTAAATTTGTTAGAATTTGCCACGTTTCCTTTTTTAATAGGAACTGCGTATTCGATGACTTAAATATACCATTTAAAAATAATAATATTTACTTATATCTTCATATTGCATAAAGTTACATAATCCAAATTTACAGTCATTATAAATCTAAACCATGGCTACATGCTACAGCTTTTTATTTGATTGTAAGTGTACTGGTTTGCTAGCAAAACTGATTTTATCTGATTTTCAAAACTATTTATTTACATCAGTGTTCATCAAAAAATTTAAAAACTAATGACTAAACAAATTAAGCAAATGAAGGCCTATCGATGGTATTTTTTTCAAACTTCTGCGTTCAGCACTTTCCAAGTTCTAGACGAGTCCAAAATAGTGCCCCAGCAAAATTGTCAATATCAGAACCACAGCTCACACAAATTTTGCTGTTTTCTAACATTTAATGGGTAACAAAAGCTATCTTTTCATGTATTTCGTTTGGGTCTGAAACGATTTAAAAAAAAAAAAAATTGCTGGGGTAACGTTTGAAACGTTACTCCAGCAAAAAGTGTTTTGACGAAAAACTTTTAAACTACTACATGCACAAATTTTGCTATTTGTAACAAATTACTCCTCAGAATACAATAATTTTCTGTTATACTGTCATCTCTCTGAGGCCCAATTTTTTTTGCTTTTTTTGCTGGGGTAACGCACGCTAAAATTCGGATTCCTGTTTTTTCATTTTTTGTATTTTCTGTGAAGATTAACTATGGTCAAATATATATTTTAGTATACCATCGGAAAGCAGAGATTTCATCTAATAGAAAACACCCTATTTGTTTGAAAAAAGTTGATATTTAGGGTACTTTTTCGATATTAAGTCAAAATAAGGTTTTTTTTTTCCTTGGAATGCCTTACCAGTATAGTAGGACATTGATATTACGATCTAGTCTACGGACTAATGAGTAATTTTACTTTGACTTAAATTAATAAAACAAAACTATAATAAGATTGTGTCCATTAACACTATTCTTATTGTCTCTAATTAATTGAAGGCACTCTGTTCTTGTGTTCCTATTACACTGCACTAATGATATTATTTTGTACACTTTGCACTTTCACTTAACTAACTCAAAGGGTTTTATCCTTTTGAGTCTTCTTTTAATATTCGTATTGTCAAGGAGCTGGATAGCCTCAACATTGACGTGATGATGAAGTCGGCGTTCATGAGCTTCGGCGTACTTCGACACGATGTCTGCGACGAGTTCAACTTTAAGATCCCGATGGAGGTCGTTCATTCTAATGTACCAGGGTGCATTTACAATACCCCTAAGTACTTTATTTTGAAAGCGTTGTATCATCATTGTATTGGATTGTTTGGTACATCCCCATAGCTGGATACCATAAGTCCATACAGGCATAAGAACTTGTTTGTATATCAACAACTTATTATGTACGGACACTTTTGAGTGTTTACCCAAGAGCCAGTACATTTTTTTGTAGCGAAGATCCAGCTCGTCACGTTTCTTTTTGACATGGGCTTTCCAGCGAAGCTTTGCGTCTAGTGTCATTCTAAGATATTTGGCAGTATTGGCATAGGGTATTATATGACTATTTATAAATACCGGGTGATAGTTGGTTGATTTATTGGTGAAGTCGATATGAACCGATTTGGATTTATTTAATTTTATTCGCCATTTACTCGTCCAATCATAAATGGTGTTCACTGCTACTTGAAGTTTATCGACTGCTTCTTTATGTGTGGACCCAGTGGCCATAATAGCCGTGTCATCCGCAAAAGTTGCAATGATATTTTCTTCTAATTCTGGCATGTCAGATGTGTATAACAGGTACAGTACCGGACCTAGGACACTTCCTTGTGGTACCCCCGCTTTAATAGGTTTCAGCTCAGAATATGCATCTCCTTCTCTAACTCTGAACATTCTATTAGATATATAGGATTTTAAGATATCTGCAAAAGGTTTTGGTAGCATTCTTCTTAATTTGTGTACAAGTCCATCATGCCAAACTTTATCAAAAGCTTGTGCTACGTCCAGAAAGACTGTGGAACACACTTTATTTTCTTCTAGCGTTTTTTCTATTATATCCGTTATTCTATGAACATGGTCTATAGTAGAATGTTTTTCTCGAAAGCCAAACTGATAGTCGGGTATTAGATGCTTTGATTCTATTATTGGTTTCATCCTTTTTAATAATAGCTTTTCAAATAACTTAGATATTATCGGTAATAAAGAAATAGGCCTATATGAGGTTGTTTCGTGAGGTGGTTTGCCAGGTTTTGGTAACATTATTACTTCTGCTACTTTCCACATATCAGGTACGTATTTTAGTCTAAATGTAGCATTTATTAGCGTCGTAAGCTTAACTATTGCCTTCCATGGTAAATTATATAGGACTTCCCCAGTAATAAGATCATAACCGGGAGACTTTTTACGGTTTAGAAATTTTATTTCTGTGTACAGTTCTTTCGGAGTTACAAGTCTTATGTCTTCTTCATAAATTTTGCTTGTATCTTGACATGTCACGACCTCAGTATCAGCTACATTCGGACGAAATATCTGCTCTAAGTAACATGCAAATCTTATAGCTTTCTGTTCATTGCTTACAGCCCATTGCCCATTTTCATCTCTAATGGGTGGTATCTGCGTAACGGGTCTTTGAAAATTCTTTGTGACTTTCCATAACGAATAATCTGTAGTGCGGTCACTGGTTAGTTGGCTTAGGTAAGTACACATGGGGTGCTGCTGGCTAGAAAACCTCCACGTGGTGCACCCTGGGCGCTGGCGATAGCACTGTTCCTCCTCATTTCCTCCGCGTTATCTGGAGGGGAGGATTATCGCCAGCGGCTAATATTCTAGCTGGAGAGGAAGCCATGACATCGGCTCTCGGGCAAGGCCCGGCCAGCGGGGTGGGCGTGTCTGCCGGTTGCCCTGCTGGCTCTTCGCTCCTCGGAGCATGGAGGAGGAAACCTCGTTAAAAAACCGAAGGTGGGACCCTTCATGGGTCGGAGTTTCTCCCGCTGGTAGCGGTAGAGAAATGGCGGGCTCGGCGTGTACTTACACTACCACCGAGCAGGCGGGGGGACGTAGTCCTCTGGCCACCGTCGGCATAGCGTAATCCCGAGAGAAGTGCTGTGGTCAAGTCTCGCGGCTTTGATCGGGGACGTGGGTCTTGGCTTAACCGCCCGGACCGCGAGGAAGAAAACTTCTCTAAAAAAATTACCCCAAATCCCAAGTTCTGGTGCGTGGCCAGGGGATGCATGGCTGATGGGAAGTTCAGTCGTAAGCGCACCCCAAGCCGAGGTACCTGCGGACCCCTCGGCTGGGTTAAAAATTTTCGCTTGCCCGGGTATTGGGGGATCTCTGCCCGGGTCGACTTTTATTTCTCCCCCACTCGTGAGTTAAATTATGGCAGATGAAATTAAGAATTCAAAAAATACGATCGGAAAAACTCTAACAAAAACGGCAAGCACAATGGCAAACGAAACGGAGGGAAAGAAGAAGGGCATCCTCAAGGGGAGCTCTTCTTCGATAGCGGACCTAGTGTCCAAGGAGGCTGTGGTGGCACTCGGGCCGCCCACCTCGGTGGGGCTCCCAGCAGTCAAACGGACTACTGGGAGCCAAAGAAGAGGAAGAGACGGTCGCTTCGAGCGTGAACGCTCCAAGTCGGCGGTGGCGGGCAGGAGCGATGGCCCGGAGCCGATGGAGACGGAGATGCGGGCGGGCGATAGCCTCAAGCGCCTGCACTCGAAGGAGGTGGACAGCGACGCAGAGACGCCAGTCGCGAAGGGTGTCCGCATCGACGGGTCGGCAGCCCCTGTCTCGCTGCCAACGGACTCCGTGTTCTCGAATGCGGAGTCCCGCAGGAGGAGGCGACTAGACAACGAAGTCGCAGCGGAGGAGGAGATCGCCGATCTCCTGCTTAAGATTCGGGAGCCGGTGGAGGGAGAACCCCCCAAAGCCCCCGTGTCCGTGCAGGAGAGGGCGAGCGCGGCGGTGGCCATCATAAACAAGGTGGCCATCAAATCCGTGAACTTAAAGGGCGTTTTTGTAAAAGCCCTTAAGGACTCCTCCTCCGCCCTGTCAGAGGTGGTGGGGAAACTATGCGGGGATATGGCGCGCCTCGACGAGGCCAACACCCGCCTGATTGCCCAGATGGCCGAGCTGAGTGCGCAGTTCGCCCAATTCCGGGCCCAGCGTGCTCAGCCGGTGGCCTCGGCCTTGCCTGGGTCATCTCAGCCGGAGGCCCCGGCCCCGCCCGGGCCGTCTAGGGCAGAGGCACCGGCCCCGCCTGCGCCGCCTCGGATGGAGGCCCCAGCCCCGCCTGCGTCGTCTCGGCCGGAGGGCCCTGCTGGCGGCGAGCTCCCTGACGCCATGCTGCGTCAGGCGCTCGACGCAATGACGCGGATGCTGGACGGGCGACTGGCCGGCCTGGAGGCGAGGCTTCCCCCCGCGCCGGTTGTCCGCCCCCCGCTCGCGTCGCAGCGCCCCCAAGCTGCCGCTCCGTCTACGCTTCCTCTGGTAGGAACTCGCGTGACCTACGCGGCGGCGACGTCGGCACCGCCCCCCCCCCCAAAATCAAAAGGGACAGAAGAAGGGGGCCGCAAAACCGGCCCAGGCGCCGGCCAAGGCACCGGCCCAGGCGCCGGCCAAGGCACCGGCCAAAGCGCCGGCCAAGGCACCGGCCAAAACGCCGGCCAAGAAGGGGCCTCAAACGGCGTCCTCAAGTGGAGCGGACTTCCCCCCGCTTCCCGCTCCGGCGCCTCTGACGGGGTCCTCGGGACCAGCCACCTCTAATGAGGATTGGCAGGTTGTGGGGGCCTCGAAGAGGCGGGGGCAGCGGCAGCGGGCGCGGGCGAGGAAGTCCGCCCAAGGCGCAGCCCAAGCTCCGCAGTCGCCGCCGGTGGCGGCAGCGGCCTCTAAAAAGAGGCCGCGGAAGCTGCAGCCGCCCAAGACCGCGGCTGTAGTGGTGACCGTGTCGGATCACGACATCACGTCGGAGGATGTCCGCGATGCAGTCATGGAGAAGACTGGCTGCACCGCGGGCACCATCCGAGTCGGCACCGTCCGGCCAGGCCCGGGAGGCCTCGGCTCGGTGTGGGTCAGCTGTCCCGTGGCGGCGGCCAAAGTCTTGGCCGACGTCGGGAGCATGCTCGTCGGCTTCGTGAATGCCAGAATCACGGTTCTGGCCGCGAGGCCGATGAGGTGCTACAAGTGCCTCGTCGCGGGACACACTCGCACCAAGTGCGAGAGCTGCTTCGACTGCAGCGAACTTTGCTTCCGCTGCGGTCGACCCGGGCACAAGGCGGCAGACTGTTCTGCCGCCCCTCACTGCCCGATGTGTGCGGCGGGCAATAAGCCCGCCAACCACCAGATGGGGCAGGGGGGCTGTAAGCCTCCCCGCGCCTCTCGGCAGACGCCGGAGGCTAGCCTGGCGACCCGGGCTGCCTCCGACGTCAATCAGGCGACGACGTCGTCGCCCATGGAGGGGGTTGTAGAGACGATCCAGTAATGGATCAAGTCTCCAACCTCCTGGTCCAGACGAACCTCAACCACTGTGCCGCGGCGCAGGATCTCCTCCTGCAAACCATGGCGCAGTGGTCTGTAGGTGTTGCCGTAGTCGCGGAGCCCTATTTCGTCCCTCCCCGTCCAAATTGGATGGGTGACTGGGACGGCTCCGTGGCAGTCGTCAGCTCCACGGCGGCTCATTCCCCGCCCTTGTCGCTAAAAGACAAGGGTACTGGATATGTTGCCGTCGAATGGGGGGGAATCACCATTTATGGTGTATATTTCTCCCCCAACCGGAGTCTGAGCGACTTCGAGGTCTTCCTCAACAACCTGGAGACCTCGATACGGCGATTGGGGTCTGGGCACGTCCTCGTGCTGGGGGACTTCAATGCAAAGTCCATTGCGTGGGGTTCCCCGGCGACGGACGCCAGGGGCGAAGCCGTCGTGGAGTGGGCGGCGTCGGTGGGCCTCTGTTTGCTAAACAGAGGCGCCACCAACACGTGCGTGCGACAACAGGGGGGGTCGATAGTGGACCTTTCGTTCGCTACCCCTGCAGTCGCCGCACGAGTAAGGAACTGGAGTGTCCTGGATGAGGTCGAGACGCTCTCGGATCACCTTAATATCCGATTCGAGCTCTCCCGGTCCCAGGACGCCAGTAGGGGTCACGCGGCGCGGCGTCCCTCCCGTTTTCCGCGGTGGGCTGTCGCCAAGCTGGACAGGGACCTACTAGAGGAGGCGGCCATTGTTTGCTCTTGGCTGTCTCCGCAGGCCCCGACCGAGGAGGTCGACGTGGGGGCTGGTCGCTTCGCCGATGCGTTAACGCTCATCTGCGATGCGGCCATGCCCCGCGTTCGTGGCCGTCGGCCTCCTCGGAAGGAGGTCTACTGGTGGTCCCAGGAGTTGGCGGACCTCCGTGCGGCTTGCGTACGTGCCCGGAGGTCCCACACCCGGAGTCGGCGGCGTCACCGCGGAGGCGGTGAGGAGGTGGACCGGCTTCACGAGGAGTACCGAGCAGCTCGGGAAACTCTGAGGCTGGCCATCTGCCGCGCCAAAGACGCGTCTAGAGAGGAGATGCTGGAGAGCCTCGAGCGTGACCCCTGGGGTCGCCCTTACCGTGCGGTGCGTCAAAAGCTCCGCACACAGGGCCCCCCCACTAGGCAGCTGTACACGGGGGTTGTCCGGTCAATGGCACTTTACGGTGCACCGGTGTGGGCGGCGGCTCTGTCCGCCCAGAACAGGGCGCGCCTCTGGCGCCCCCAGCGGATACTGGCGGTCAGAGCCATACGTGGATACCGCACCGTGTCCACAGAGGCGGCGTGTGCCTTGGCCGGAACACCCCCGTGGGATTTGGAGGCGGAAGTGCTCGCCGAAGTTTATCGGCGAGTGGCTGACTCCCGGGCGGAGAGCGGATTTCGCCCTCCGCCCGAGGACGTGCGCGAGTGGCGCGAAGCCGCTCGCCGAGCCACCATGCTGAGATGGTCGTTCCGGCTGGAGACCCCACGCGCTGGCTTCGCCGCCGTGGAGGCTCTTCAGCCGGTCATCGAGGAGTGGGCAGGGCGGCAGCACGGGACCCTTTCCTTCCGGCTGACGCAGGTACTTTCCGGGCACGGTTGCTTCGGAAAGTACCTGCACTCGGTCGCTAGGAGGGAACCGAGTCCCGCCTGCCACCACTGCGACTGCAGTGAGGACACGGCCCAGCACACGCTGGCGGTCTGCCCCGCTTGGGCGGCGCAGCGCCGGGTCCTCACTGCAGTCATCGGAGGGGATCTCTCGCTGCCGGCCGTCATAAGATCGATGGTCGGCAGCGACAGTTGTTTTACCGCGGTCGCAACCTTCTGCGAGGACGTAATCTTGCAGAAGGAGGTGGCGGAGAAGGCCCGGGAGGATGCCATCCAATCGGCCCCGGGCGGCGGAGGCGCGCATACCTGCGTCTCATGCCGCCCTGAGAGTGGCCGCGGATGGGCGGGACGGGTTTCCCGTCCGTCCGCAGTAGAGGCCAACCGCGAGGGGGCGACGTCCGCGTGTGACCGGACGTTGCCTAGTTAGAGAGTAAATTGTGAGATGGTGCCCGCAACAGTGCGGGCAGGCGCCGGTTGGAGTCCAGAAGGAAATCCCCTCCCTGGACTCCTTCCAATACAAAGGCGCAGAGAGGGTCACACCGTGTGGTTTTAGTCGGTTCGAGTCCGACACACCACCCCGCCGTAACCCCCGACGGGGTGACGGTCCGCGGGGATTTCCACACGTAAAAAAAAAAAAAAAAAAGGTAAGTACACATACAGTCATCCTTGAACTGTTGTATTATCCGAGTAAGCTTTTTTGTGAGCCTATTCAATAATGTTTTGTCCGCAGGGTATCTTGTTTGCTGCCATCTTTGTCTCTGTTTTCTTTTTTCGCTGATTAAATTTCTAATCTCTATTGGATAGTTCGTACTTCTGATTTTACGTCTCAACTCTGGCGTATTTTTCCACGCGCATCGTTGAATGTCAGTTACAAAAGTAGATATTTCTGATTCCAAATGTTGTGGAAGCTTTAATGGGACTTTTAGATTAATAGTAGTCTCTAAGTCATATTTAAAGCTTTCCCAATCAGTGTATTGGTTTGCTAGCGTCGGGCGGGTCTCTTTTAATATCTTTTTTTCATCTATTGTTAACATGATTGGTGAATGATCCGAATTCATGTCAAAATAACTTTCTATGTTTAAAAATGCAGATGAAATGTTCTTATAGATAAAAAAATCTATGAGGTCAGGAACTTTGTGTGGGTCCGTAGGCCAATATGTGGGTTTTCCGGTAGAAATTACGTTACACTATAAGTCTCTGATTGCACATAACAGTTCTTTCCCTTTTGATGTAGTAAGTCTAGACCCCCAGTGTGTATTTTTAGCGTTAAAATCACCACCAAGAATAAATCTATTTCCCATTTTTCGTAGGTGGTTTCGGTATTGTGTAGATTTCAAAGAATACCTTGGTGGACTGTAGATTGATGAGACTGTTATGGTATACCTTTTAGTCTTAACACATACGGCCACAGTCTGTATCTCAAGCTCTTCGTGCTTGAATTTTTCATAATGAGAAATGTTTTCTTTTATTATTATTGCGCTACCACCTCTGGCTTTGTTATCGGGATGCAAAGCATGATACATTTTGTAACCTTTAATTTGCATGTAAGATTCACTGGTGAAATGCGTTTCCGATATGAGGCATACATCAATATTTTCTATATTTAGGACAACTTGTAGCTCATTTTGATGGCGAAGGAGTCCATTAGCATTCCAAGTCATGATTTTCAGTTTGTTACTCATGATTGTTGGAATAAAGTAGCCCTAGTGTGGTGTTCCAGTTTCTTTAATCGTTCATCGAACGATGTTATAATGTTCAAAATTTGGTTGATTTTTCCATCCAGCGTTGTTGGTGATTGTGTTTAGAGTTGTGGTTGTCCGTGAGTGCCCTTAGTTATTTGAGCAAATGTATGTGTTTTTGTAACAACCTTAGATGATATAGGTTTTTTATCAACGTTCACCTTCGTGCCCTGACTTGAGAGGACAGTCTTTGGTTTAATGACTTTGTTTCTCAATTTTTGTAACTCTTTAGCTACCATACAACCTCTGTAGCTGGCAGGATGAGGTTCGCCGCAGTGAACACATTTTGGTTTGGCTTCTGCTGGCTTTTTGCAGTCCTTTGTTAAATGTTTCCCTGTACACTTAACACAACGGGGTTCCTTAGCACAATATTTTTGTGTGTGTCCATAGGCTTGACACCTCTTACATTGTGCTACTAATTTGTTAGTTTTCAGTGGCTGAATATCTACTTTACAGCCTAGGATTGCCTTAATGCCGTAAATATTTTTTATGTCTTCATCATTTTTAAAAGAGAGCATGAACATGTTAAGAGGCGTTTTGTCACGCCAACTTAGCTTGTTCACCACCTCTAGGATTTTGTAACCTTTAGCTAATAGGTCTTCTGTAATTCTGGCCGGTACACACGAGGAAGGCAAATTTTTCGCCATCACTCTGATGGGTCTGTCCTGCTTGTTTTCGTAAGTGTGCCAAAGGAAATTGTTCTGGAGTAGTAATTTTGTGATACATCTGTAAGTATCTTCGTTACGGCAGTTTATTTTCACGCTATTATTATTTAGCATTTTTATTAAAAATGACTCACCAGTGGCATTTGCAGATAAGAAATCGTAAAATTTCTGGTAATCTTTTATATTTTCAGCAATTATGGGTGGAGGTTGCGGAGGTTTTTTAACTTTAGTTATCTTAGTTTCATCTTCGCTGGAACCTGTCCCTTGTTGATTAGTTGGTGGTGTCAACGATAAGTTCAGCTTCCTTTTTTTACGACTCTGTTGACGAATCCACTCGGTTTCATTTGCTAGTTCGTCCTCATCAGTTTCATACTGAACTGTTTCAGACTCTTCTACCAATGGTGGTTTTTTTTCGTTCTGGAGCTTTTCCAGTTGACTTTGAAGATTCTCTACCTGTACGCGCAAGTCTTGCACCATAAGTCGAAGATTGTCGCTGTTTTGTTTTTCAGTCATATACTGTTCGAATAAGAAATGTTCATTTTCGGTTGTGAGTTTGATAGATTTTGATGGCGTGATGTTAGTCATCATTAAAATTATTTATTAATAATTACACCTAAGTTAGTCATATGTCTGTAAGTGGGTCATCGCACGCGACGGCGGCGGAGGCAGCGCGACGCTGCGACTGCACTTTTAACTAGGACACAGCGCGTGAGCGATTAGCACGTCCGCTCTGTATAGTACCGATTCGGAAACTGGAAACTTCAAAATAAGGTGAAAAAAATATTTAAAATTAAATAAATTAGTGTATTTAGGACATAAAAAGGTAAGTTTTCACTAAATTTCGTGTTAAAATTATTTTATTTGTAAAAGATAAAAATAAAAAACCAAAAACTTTGTTTTTTGAATTTTTTACATAACATTTGAGGTTATGTGAAAAAAGTATAAATGCAAAAGTTGTAGATAATAAGGTCTACAACTTTGCCATTTATTTTTTTTCTATAGGACTTGTAGTTTTTCCGGAAATCGATATAAACCGTTTTTTACCCTTAAAACCTCCCCCTTACCCCTTCCCGACCTCAGATCGCCCGTAAATTATTTTTCCTTTCATTATGATAATATTCTCCACCTTTTCCAATGGGTTTCATCCTACTATAATTTTATTTGTTTTCTCAAATGATCGGCACTGGTCTAACAAGTTAATGCTATTTTATAAAACAATCTAAAAATTACAACATTTACAAATAGTACCATGCTATATTTTTTTCGTTTTTTTGTTCTTGTTATTAAAAAAAAAATTGTGTTCAACAAAAAAAATCATCAAAATCGTGGGTACGAGAATAGTATTGATTCGCAATTGGACTAGCTAAGGATTAAGTTCTGGAATTTAAACTGGGCGGTACGAAGTTCGCGGGGTCAGCTAGTGATATAGAGTGTTGGATAAAACAACTATTCTTCATCATAGAAAAAACTTTATTTTTATAAAATTATATGTACAATTTAAAATAATTAACATGATTATAATATTATCACTATTAGTAGGTGCCCAATTCTAGGAGCGCATCAATTTGTTCAGTCTCGGGTACAATATCGATCTCGATCGGTTCTGACTTCACTTGCCTAGCTTTACTGTCCAAAGTGAAGAACCTGAATAGCTTAGACAAGTTTATAATGGAGTAAGCAGACTGTGCTAGCCAGTCCTCGACCATTTCTTTCAGCTGTTGAAACGCATTCGCCGTTTGAGTGGATATACGTATTTCTGAAACATTTCAAATTATGCATCAGTTTTATGTTGATAGTAAAAGTTTTTTGCACCAATAAAAATATATATGTATAAAAATGCATTGCTGTTCGTTAGTCTCGAAATGATTAGAGTAGGATATTTATAATTAAGCTAATATCTAAGAATAAAGTTCAATAGTCACGTATAGACTTACTTGTATTACTATTTTTAGTGAGATCGAAGAGGAACATGAAAAAATTGATCTGCAGATACAGGTCTTTCTCTGTGTACTCTCGGAACATGACCCCCTTCTCGCAGAGGCGACAGAGCGGGTAGCCGCCCGCGAAGCTCTGCGGCAAACGCACCGAGCGCTGGGCGCAGGCCGGGTCCTCGCACGACAGCCAGCCCGCGTAGTACTGCGCATGGAACTGCCTTATCTGCAGGCTCAGCTGGTTCTGAACGCTAGCCACGTAGTCCACCGGCCTCAAACTACACTTATCGTTCTGACACTTATCTAAAAATGTCACACTCTCCTTGTCCAATTTCACAATGTTCTCCCTTATTTTGTTCACAGTTTTACAATTCTCGCCGACGCACACGAACGTGAAGTCTCTACACTGTCTGTACTTCTCTTGTTCGTTTTCAACTTCGTACGTGTCGGTGCTCGCGGCTTCCCTCCTCACGATCTGCCTGTACCCGGACGGATCTAGACCGAGACAGTCGGCGACTCGGGCGGGGTCCATGCCCTCGATCGGCTCGCATATCCTAGATATGACAGGGTGTAATTGATGCGCTAAATAATACGTGAAATCCACTTTTAGGTGTTCAGAGTTCTTTAGCTCTTCTATATGATAAGCTCTCTGCGTTGCCGAATTGGCAGTGCCGTCTTCGCAGATGATGTAAGGGACTACATCGCCCTTTTTAAATCTTCTACTGTTCTTATTGTTCAATCTCAGAGCGACCTGCACGTGAGGTTGGGTGTGTTTATCTGCGTATTCGTTAGGATTTTTCGTCAACTGCTTCGTTATGGTCAACATAGAGAGCGGCATTTTACCGCTCATCAAATCCTCCTTCAACTTATTGAGATGTATTTGAATACTTTCGAGTCTTTCGTCCGCCGATTGTTCGGAAAGTATTTGACTTAAAATGAATTTGCCGGCTTCGGCGGCGAGCTGTGACCAATCACGACGGACTATGTCCAACCCTTTGTGCTCCTGAGTTAGTACAAACTCACCGTTTTTATTTTTACTAATCAGTACTGCAGCATATTTCTTCTTCTTTAAGAGCAACAGGTACCTGAATACACCGTCGATGTCGAGTTCTATTTGTTTATATTTCTTGTTAATTTCTTTCTTTAAATCGACGCCTATTTTAAAAACGTTATCGTAATCTAGACAGTTGGTGTTTATCATTAAACTATCGGTGTCGCCGTAGACGACGTCATAGTTTGATTTTTGGACTATTTCTTTGGTATCTAGGAGGATCTCTCTGCCTTTCATGGTGACGAGCGCGGCTAGAGGCTTCGCGTAAAACCTTGAGTGTGTAAAACCTAAACAACCGTACATGGAATTTGCCGTTAGCTTAAGCCCCATCTGTCTTATATTGTACTGCATGTACTGTTCGGGTGATAAATCGGGTGTTTTCATCAACTTCTTCACTTCACGTCTGCTTTCGACTAGCTTTCGAATTTGAGTGGGAAGGACACCGAGGTCTGTATTCGACGTTGGCAACACAAGATTGGCTACGTCTTCATCTGAGCTGGAAGCAACTTTTCTTTTAATTGTCGTGAAGCAAATGTTGTACTCTTGAATAATGCTGGGGTATAAGGAATTGAAGTCCATGAGCAAAATGAGTTTGTCGTAGAAACCCTTTTTGGGATCTAATACGAGACCTCCGGAGTAAGCCGCTTTCTTTTTTCCCTGCTTTTTAGAGACATTACTGTTTACTTCTTGTTCGTCGTTATCATCATCTGCTACAGCTTTTTTACCGTAAACTTTATCAGGAACAATATAGTTTTTCTCCGTGAATGCGTGTAGTAAAAGGAATTCGTTTCTCTCAGATCTTCCTCCGAGCAAGGTTCGAGACATTATATTGCCGGCGATCTGAGTGATTTGTAATGCTAGGGGTATGACATTCAATTCGCACATTATTTTGAGTATGTATGAAGCATCTTGCATGCTAAGTGAAACGAGCTGGAACAGATCTCTACTGTTTTCGTAATATCGAGATACATCCTCGAGAGCGACGTCCACGCGTTCTCCTTCTTTCATTTTGAGTATGCTCACACACAATGTGTCTAGATCGAAACTTCTCGCTCGAATCAACTCCATTGCAGATATTTTGATATCGCAGACCAAGCGGCCTAAGAACGCGTCTTTAGCTGCAAACTTCCTCTGCGGTGGAACTGACCTCTTGAGGCGGCCTAAACGTGACCAGTTAGGTATATGCAGGTCGAGAATGTTTCCGATAAGCAGGTCTTGTTGGAACCCTTGCAAGTCGTGGCCAACTACAAGGTCGGGGTCCATTTTCCAGAACTGTACCATGAAGTAATTAAGTAGTTCTCGTTCAGTGTCACACTTAGTTAGTTTTGTTGCTTTGTATCCAGCGATGGACTGCTTCAGATCAAGCGGCCAGATGTCGTTGCATTTTGTCATGACTGAAAAAAAAAACAGTTATAAAAATTCTTTAGTTTTTCAGTGAATTCGAATCAAGTTAGTACGAGTTCTATTAGTTTTTGAGTAGAGAGTAAAAAAGATAAACCTAAAGTATTGCTGCATGTTCGGTTTAAATCAGAGTTTTTAATGTCAGTCTTAACTTATTCATTCTATTATACTCGTATATAGACATTTAAGAATAAAGAGAGCTGGACGCGAGAAGCCCAAAATCGATCAAAGTGGTGTGCAATTAGAGGGGACTGCTATAGGCCGGTGATGGTGAAGAATAAATCCCCGAAATGTATACACGCGTATAACTTTTAACCCACTGTACTAAATTGGATAAAAAAATCGCGTTTAGGACAAGGTTTGTCTAGTAAAAAAAACATTGTACTGAAATCAGTTTTTTCTTAATTTCCAATATGAAAATGTAAACAACTACCAGCACACGTGTTTCCCTTCCATTACGATCCCGGGTCTATTAAGCGAGGCATGAAAAAGAACCTAACTAGGCCGCTAAAGTGTACGACACCATGCTGCATTGCACCATTGACCACCAGACTCTCTCATGCTTTTCATCAGGCAGCGTATTTTGGTAGCTTTAATAAAAATAAAATCAATTTTTTGTACTTACTACAAAAATGTTGTTGGAACGGCGGGTTTGGCGGAGGTTTGTGTATTGGAAAGTTCGTATGCGACAGACAACTTAACATCAAGATTTTTGTCTTGCGTGTTTTAGTATCCATTGCTGTCCTCATGTTTATCTAAAATAAAAAATATAATAGTAGATTAGTAGCCAAGGGCTGTAAGGCATCAATTGCAGCCCGAGATATTTAGGCGCACGAGCGCAGCGAGGGCGCCTATAGTTCGAGGGTGCAATTGGTACTTACACCCGAGCTAACTATTCTGCTTTACATCTCGGTTGTGAGGTAAGTAGAAAAAAACCGGCAGTATAAGAATAAAACATTTTATCTTCAGCTTCCATTTTCATTGAATCGGGAGTGCAGCTTATATCTTCATCACTTGAAGAACTCATGTTTTTTCCTAATTAGCACGTAATTATAAAAAAAAAAAAAAACAAAAAAAAAACTATTTAAATTAAAAGTTTTCTATTCCCGCCTCTTTTCATTGAAAAGAAATAAGTAAAGAATTTTTATTGTTTTTTTCAAGAATTCAATTGAGCTTCGCCGTTCGATATTTAAAATTGATGACTAATATACTCAAACGACTAATATACGAAACTTAGATGTACGCGAACTTTTTGAAAGGAAGAAGTGTTTTTTTTTTAATTACTTACCGCCCTAGGCCTTTTCTAGCTACATTATACCGAAGATGAGAGATGTAAATATAATTTACATCTTTCATGTTCGGTAAGTAGGTTCTTATTACCTCCAAATGGGGCTTGTAGGTGACTAATTAGCGCTCTAGGGTAATAATGTAGCTTTTTTTTTGTTGACGGGGTGTAAAAATCCTTTCGGATCTCCGGCTCCTCGGGGACAAATGAGGAACCAGGAGTATGTGGTGATTCCACTAAGAAACACCCCGGCGGCCTGATCACATTAAGTAACCAGGCCACCCTCCTATCTCCAGACGCAGTAATTTAGAGCTTGCTACCCGAGGTCCCCTTCTCTGGTATCTTGCGGCCTCGTCGACGACTGGTTTCGCCGCTACTAATCTACTATTACATGCCTAAAATACAGTCGGTTCATACATACATACACCAGACTCGACAACTAGTCCACTGTTATCTAAAGCATGGGCAACAGGCCTTAGAAATAAGGTTTGGCCTTACTATGGCTAGACGGGTCAGAATACAGGGTGAATTTTTGTTGAGACGGGACAGTAAGGGCAGGTACCTTAACCGTTATAGTTACAGGCAAACGCTTTTAGAAGACTATCCATATTTTTTTAAGATATTCTGAACTACATTTACAGATTTTGGAAAAATGTACAGCCAGCAAGAAAATGGTCATTTTAAACAAAAACTTTTTTTGATGTCAATCGATCCTGTTTCTTATAAGGATCAAAGTCTCTACTAGACCGAGTACTAGAAATGTCAGAAATCGCAAAAAACTTTTCCCATACATTTGTTCTGAAAAGTTGGTTGGACCATGTGTGCCAATGCGACCCGAACTGCCTATTCAAACTGGAATACGCGACTGTTATGTGGCGGAGCGACATCTTGCTATATTTATATCAGTTGTCTAGTTACCCATAATACAAGATCTGCTTAGTTTGGGGACTAGATGGTTATGTGTGTAAAATTTCCGAAATATTTATTCATTTAAAATTGACCTATTTCGGGTTTTAACCTAGAAAAATCAGGGTAGTACAACGCGGCGTGGTGGACACCTAAACCACTACGACATAAGTGCAGTCAATTGACAGTCCTTTAGTCTCATATACAGTAACATTGACCACACCTTTGTGAAACAACCTGTATACAAAAAGTATAACAACTCACAGTAGCAACAATAATTGGTGGTGGTTCTAAATCAGCATCATTCCTGATAACGTTAATGTGTTCCATCTTCTCGCAGGCTACTTCCAGCTTGCACCAAGATACTTTAGCCTGCACTTGCTCAGGATGCTTAATTTCCAACCAACAGGGACCCTTAATTTTTCGCTCTAGCAAGAATGTTTCTAGCGCTGAAGTGTTGGTGCCAAATTGATGGGAAAATGTGAGATATTTCTTGTCCTTAGGTGGAGGCGGGAATGAAGCCTGTGGAATATACATGAGTAAACTTACAATCAACCAAAGAAGTTGCATAGTTAATACAGTTAATATTATTGACTTGGATAAGTTATATTATTGACTAGCTGAGCCCCGCGGTGTTACCCACGTTGGTTTTTGTAACCGCGGGCAACGCCGCGGGGCGAAGCTAGTCTAAAAAAAGTAGCCTAAGTTACTCTTTATATTATCAGCTATCTGACAATGAAAGTCCCGTCCAAATCTGTCCATCCGTTCCAGAGACTACCCGGAACAAACACAGACAAAAATTGTAAAAAAATTTTTTTGGATTTGTACCATGTACATATGCATTTTGTAAAAAGCGGTCATTATAATATTACAAACAGACACTCCAATTTTGTTTATGCCTTTCTCTAATGTTCAATCCACACCTAGTTATACCATAGTCCAAATCAGTTCAGCCGTGAAATTGTACCAGCGACATTTTATTATTATAGATATGGAAGTATGGATTACATAGCAACATACAATACGCAATCACAACCGATGTGTCGCAAAAACGCTGCTGGCTAAAGCTAGTGAAAGTGTTTATGGTGCTTACTATTTCAGCCAATATTTTCAGCTAGCGGCTGCACCATTTTATACGCGACTTTCACTGGCAGTTACTCCTTATAATATATATATGGAGTAACTAGTTACTCGCGTATGTTATCCCACTTATCCAAGTTTTACTGTAACTAATATCAATATTGTACAAGTGTTGCTTACAGAATATCTGACTTCAAGGTAATCAGACTGTGCCGGTATGTCTGGCAAGTTGAAGCAATAGTTCTTGGTGACCTTGCGCGACTTGAACTCCTTCAGTCCGAGGCTGCTCGCCACTGAACTGTTGAACTCTTCGTACATATCCATCATAGTGACCTCTTGGTCTGTGGGTTCTAGTGTCACTGGATCTAGTTTCTAAAACACAACCATACATTTTACTTTTACACGAGTTTAAAGCTTAACATCAAACTAAAATATTACAAGTAGGTATTGTGGTTTATCCGTGTGGTCACAGAAGAATACAGAGTGTCACCACCCCTATTCATCCCGCGGATGTCGTAAAAGGCGACTAAGGGATAAACTACGCAAGACAACATCAATGCAAAGAGAAGGAAAACTTGAAACTAACCCCATACCAACCCGTCTGACCAGCGTGGTATAGTAGGCCAAAACCTCCTAAGGAGAGGCCTATGTCCAGCAATGGACTGTGCAAGGCTGTTGATGATGATGATGATGATGATTGTGGTTTGTAAATGATGTCGAGCTTGCATTTGGGCATCACATTAAAGATGTTAGTTGTTGAGGCTTTTGCTAGTTTATAACTTTTTTTTGGTGAAATAAACAATAGATGGGTTTAAATGCTTATTTTAAATTTCAAAGTATTTTCTTGTTTACAAAACAACAATAAACCTATACATTAAAATGTAAACCCAAAAACTTCGTATATCTTTTTACGAAAGTTATGCAAACGGAGGAGTGTGAATTGGAACACTTGAAGTTTACAAGGAGAAGTAGGTAGTGAGAGTAGCAAAACGTAAAAAGGCTTTATGGTCTAATTTCAACAGCTGGTTATAATAACAACTGAAGTAATACCAAGTAGTTTCGCTGATTTCAGAGGCAAAGGTAACAAAATACTTACATATTCTCTAGGTAAAAGGAAGATTTGTCTATTAACATTCTTAACAACAAGGCAGCAAGATATAGCTCCCTCCTTCTTCTTGGATGGATTAACATATACTTTGCCGAACAAGTATACAACACCTGGCTTCACAAACCTATCCTCCCAAGCATCAAGCCAGTAGAACTTCATAATTTTATCTCCATTTTCATTAGTTTGTAGTGGCAACTGGACGTCTACATGTACACTGCTTACAACTTGATTTTCACACATCTGATCAGGCCAAGTACTCGTAAGAGGTTTGAGTTCTTTTGGAGATTCCTTTTTGGTGGGAAAGATTTCAAACTCTTCATTTAAAAATTCTTCAGCCACATCTGTGATAGTCTCTCCCGTACTCGGTAGAGCTTCCTTCTTCACTTCAGGTTTCTTAGGAGTAACATCATTGCTGAAGTCATCATCAAAGTTTAAATCTTGAGTTTGGAATTCTTCTATGTCCTGAGTAGCAGAGTCTTCTAGTTCTTGTTTTATTTCTTTGTCTATTTTCCATTCAGATTTCTTTTGTACTGGTTTTTCAATAGATTTCGATGTGCTGCCATTTTCAGTTACTACCTTTGGAGGTGCATTCTTGTTGACTAGGTTTTCTTTCTGCAACAAAATAAACAAAGAAAACTAATGTTTCAATGGCACACTTTCATTTGATTTTCAGCATACAGTATAAGTCAACTAAAAGTATAGTTAGTGAAGTCGAAGGATAATAAATAATAATAAATAAATATTTCGGACAATTACACACAAACTCCGAAATTAATATTTGTGATTCACACAAATATTTAGTCCGACCCGGGAATCGAACCCGAAACCTCTTGATTAGCAGCTGCATACGCTAACCACTAGACCAACAAGGCAGTCATATATACTTGATTCTAAAATAACTGGCCAAGTCTCAAGAGTGAAGAATAACAGTATCCTTAGGTACTTCTTATATCATCAGCTACCTGGCAGTGACAGTCCCGTCAAAACTGTTAAAAAGATTATCGGGAACAAACAGACAGGGACAAAAAATGCTATTTAACTTTTTTTCTATAAGTACCCTTTAAACCTATATGTAGGTTTTTAGTAAAAAACTGGTAACTGTCCAAAATACATTCAACGCTAGCTTAAGCATTAGCAAGTTAACCATGTCAATGAGAACTTATAGGTATTTATCCTCATCCAACTCCGACTATAGAAATTTTCACTTCAAAAATATATAAATATCTTACGTTGTCTAGTTGAATCACTGGTTGTTCTGCAGATAGTATAGGGGGCATTGATTTCTTCACAGAAGCAGAGAGACTCTTGAAGTAGTTCTGTGCATCTCGTTTGCTCGAGTCCACTATATTAGCCTTTGTTACAATTGGTTTGGGCTTAACAACGGTGGATGAAGCATTCCCATCTAAGTCTGACATTATGTCTGATAGAATATTGTCTTCTGATATTTTTACCTCCTGGAATATCATAAATATATATTGTAATTAAAATATAAAAGTTTTAAGCTATTATATTATTATTCAAATAAATTCCTAGTTCATTCAATAATTGAAATTACAATTAGAAAGACATCTGCGAAGAGTTTGCAGAACTCTTGTTTACACACATTATTTTGTTACTTTATTATTATTATAAAAAATTCAACAGCTTAGCAATAACATTTAACAACATGCATTAAATGTCGTTTTAACGCTGTGCTATTTACCAATGGGTGTTATTTACCACATGAGTTATTGTACCTTTACAAGAAAGTCAGCAGGAAATGTTAGTCTAAAACATTATCTACCAATGAGTCTCATATAAATCAGTATGGCCAATCTAGAGATTAGCCAGAACAAACAGTAAAAAAAAAAATTGTTTTCCCTTATGTGTCCATATATACTTTCATATGCATTTAATGAAAACTGTTAGTTTGAAATTACATACAAACACTTTTATTTGTATAGATTCTAACAAGAAACTGGCTGATCTTGATCAGATATTTATGCTATAGACCAAACTAGCCTTATTTTTAGGGTTCGGTAGCCAAATGGCAAAAAAACGGAACCCATATGGATTCGTCATGTATGTCTGTCTGTCTGTCTGTCCGTATGTCACAGCCACTTTTTTCCGACACTATAAAAGCTATAATGTTGAAACTTGATAAGTTGTATTCTGTGAACTGCATTAAGATTTTCACCCAAAAATAGAAAAAAACCAAAACTAGGGGTATATATACTTGGAACTAAAACGCAATAAATTTTTTTCATCAAACTCATTCGTGCGGGGTATTTCTGGATAGGTCTCCAAAAATTATATTGAGGTTTCTAATATAATTTTTTTCTAAACTGAATAATTTGCGCGAGAGACACTTCCAAAGTGGTAAAATGTGTGTCCCCTGTAACTTCTAAAATAAGAGAGTGATAAAACTAAAAAAAATATATGATGATATATGAATACACTTTTATTAAACATTGATCAAAGTTACAATGAACTACAAGAATTTTTATATGATTTTACTTGCGTCTACGGAACCCTTCATGGCGAGTCCAACTCGCACTTGGCCCCTTTATATATAGTTATTTGGCTTTTTTGTTTGATTTCTTTTTTTTTAAAGTATTCTCCAGTTATGTATATAATTAATCTAATCAATCAAAAAGGTTGAAAGTCTTGTTAAGCTCTGTTTATTCTAATTCAATATTTACCCCTCACCTCTTTCTTCTTAGTGGGCATAGATCCTAATAGATTTCTAATATTTCCTTTAGATGTAGGCGGTGCAACCCTGGCTTTTCTCTTCTGCCCTCTACCAGCTTCCTTCTTAGATGATGCCTCATAGGAGTCATCAATTTCATCATCATCGAATATCTCTCTGCCATCTTCCACATAGCCAGTTCCATCTACATGAAATTTAGAGAGAACAATAAAAAAAACAAAAATATCATAAACAGCTTATTTAGACAGAACAATAAAAAAATAAAATACAACTTCATTTTTTTGATTGGTATAAGTTTTATTTCAAGTTTTCCTTCTCTTTACATACTATTATTTAGTGTAAATACTTCCTTAGTCAGCTTTCTCGGGGGAGCCTTACCCCTAGAGAACGCGTCCCTAGGTGGCGGATCAGGGAACACTCGCCAAATATGGAGGGTAGGGGCGAAATAAAATAGCTCCCGCGGACCAAACAGGCCGGAGAGTAAACTCCGTTAACAAATCTCCAGTGGTGGGCTACTTCAGGGTAACTGAAGCCGAGGCTGCCGGTGGACTATACCCTTCGGCTGGAGTGTATAGAAGAGTCGGCGGCGGAGGAGCCTAATCTGTATATCACGATGGGCCAACGGCGGCGCTCACAGTCTTCCAAGTGAATGGAAGATTACAGTCTTGACGTCAGGTGGCAACCGGTCGTAAAAGAAAGCCAATAAATATTCTCCTAGTCTAAACATGAAGGTACAACAGGAAATAAGTATAAATGATAGGGCGTCCCCCTCAAGCGACGGTCAAGGGTACTCAGCTGCAAAGAAAGTTAGGGCGTCCCCCGTAAGCGACGGCATTAGACGCAACGCAATGCGCTTAGCTACCTGGAATATTGGTTCCTTGACTGGACGCAGCCAAGAACTGGCAGAGGTACTCCATCGACGTAGAATAGATATATGTTGCATCCAAGAACTAAGATGGAAAGGTTCAAAATCCAGGAATATAGGACGCGGCTACCAGTTACTGTATTACGGCTCATCGAACGCTCGAAACGGTGTGGGAATCATCGTAGATGAACAACTGAAACGGCGTATCATATCTGTAGAAAGGCATAGCGATCGCATAATATCATTAAAGGTCGCCCTCGACAATCAGCCATGTTTGAACATAATATCCGTTTATGCCCCACAAACTGGATGTACAAAAGAAGAAAAAGCCAGCTTCTGGGAAGATCTCCAAGAACTTCTTCAAACATACCCAACATCTGAAAATACAATCATCGCAGGTGATTTAAATGGCCACGTTGGGCGCAATGCTCCGACTGGGGTTACGGTCCACGGTAACTACGGATATGGCCACCTTAACGATCAAGGCAAAAAAATCTTGGAATTGGCAAATATTTTCGATATGCCCATTGTCAACACAATGTTTCAAAAGAAAGATGAACACCTTATCACCTATAAGAGCGGACAATCAGCATCCCAAATAGACTACTTTCTATGCAACGGAGCCATGCGAAGATACTTTAAAGACTGTAAAGTGATTCCAGGAGAGCCCTTAACCACACAGCACAGGCTACTTGTAGCGTGTCTGAGAATGCCTCTCTGGAACATTAAACAAAAAGGAAACAGAACGCCTCGAATAAAATGGTACAATCTGCAGAAGGAAGAAGGTAAATTATTTGCATCTAACATAGCATACTATCAAAACCAGCAGAAGTTTGAGGAAAGAACCGCTGACGCCATATGGGATGATTACAAAAAATACACCACAGGCAAGGCTAAAGAACACTTAGGAATCAGCAAAGGCAAAACAGTACCCAACAAAGACCCAAGTTGGTGGAACAATGATGTAAAAGAACAACTGGCTAAAAAGAAATAAAGTTTCAAGAAGTGGCAAAAGTCTAAAGACGACGTGGACCGTGAGAAATATGTCAAAGCAAAGAAAGAAGCCAAGAAAGTGGTGGCAAAGTCAAGAGCAATGGTCGATGAGGGGATCTACAACAGACTTGAAAACGCTGTTACGGATAGAGAAATTTTCAAACTTGCTAAATTTAGAGGTAAACAGTCGCAGGACATTAAACATAATAAATATATCAAAAACTCAGCAGGAACACTTCTAACATCAGACAGTGATATAAATGAAAGATGGCTCGAGTATTACAACACCCTTCTTAACGAGGAATTCCCACAGGACACCTTGGATGACATACCTCCTTTGTTTGGCCCTTTAGAGAAAATAACGGCGGATGAGGTTAAAGTAGCTCTAAGTAAAATAAAGAATGGCAAGGCGGTTGGGCCTGACGAGATACCATCTGAACTACACAAGATGTGCGGTGCCTCCGGAGTCTCGTGGTTAACATCACTTTTCAATGTTATTATATCGAAAGGGAAAATGCCAGATGAATGGAGAAAAAGCAAACTCATCCCTTTTTACAAAAACAAAGGTGACGTGGCTGATTGTGGAAACTATCGCGCCATTAAACTGACATCTCACACCCTCAAAATCTGGGAAAGCGTTATTGCTAACAGGATCGTAGAAATTACTGAAATAACACCTAATCAGTGTGGATTTACAAGGGGAGTCGGTACCATGGATGCCATTCACACAATCAGAATTCTCATGAAAAAATATAAAGCCTTAAAAAAAGACCTTCACTTTGTGTTCATCGATCTTGAAAAGGCTTTCGACAGAGTACCGAGAAAACTGATATGGCAGGCACTACGTGCACAATCTGTCCCAGAACATTACATTCTCATTCTTCAAGACATGTATAACGACACTAATACAAAAGTTGTCAGTCCTGCGGGCGTCAGTGAAGAATTCGAGGTCAGGGTGGGAGTGCACCAGGGATCGATACTGAGTCCATTACTATTTAATATTGTAATGAACTACGTCACTAGGGATCTCCAGAAACCTGCACCGTGGACACTTTTATATGCAGACGACATTGTTCTCATCGCCGAAACTATGCAAGAGGTACAATCTGATCTTACATTGTGGTGCAAGGCCCTAGAACGAAGAGGACTCAGAGTAAGCAAATCCAAAACCGAGTATATGTATTGCAACCTGTCTAATTCGGCGAGAGATGTAACACAGACGCCGTATATAGATACCACTCCTCTAAAAGCAGTAAGCCATTTCAAGTACCTGGGGTCAGTGCTTTCTTCCGACGCTTGCGTCGTAAAGGACATTGAAAGCCGAGTGAACACAGGGTGGCTGAAGTGGAGATCCTTGACTGGAGTAATATGCGATCCGAGGGTGCCCGTGGAGGTCAAGGGCAATGTGTATAAGCGGGCAATCAGACCTGCCTTATTATACGGGGCTGAGTGCTGGCCAATGCGCGGAAGTGAGGAACAGAAACTCCACGCCACAGAGATGAAAATGTTGAGGTGGTCCGGGGGGGTTACACTTAAAGATAGAGTCAGGAATGAGCATATTCGGGGTACTTTCAAGGTTGCGAATATGGCTGACAAACTCACTGAAGTGCGCCTGCGGTGGTATGGTCATGTTATGCGGCGCGAAAGGAACCATATGACAAGATACGTCATGGACATTACAACACCCAAGCGAGGCCGAGGTAGACCGCCTAATACCTGGATAAGTACCATAAAAAACGACCTAAATAAAACCGGATTGCAACCGGAAATGACGCAGATGCGCCCAGAGTGGCGAATGAGGACTGGGAGGGCCGACCCCAAAAGACACGGGAAGTAACGGCACGGACAAAGAAGAGAAGAAGACTTCCTTAGTCAGCTCTTACCCCACCCATGGGATGATTAGGAGAAGTTACACTTCATCTTTGTAATAAGATGACCCATGCAAACCTTAAAAAATAGACATATTATTATGTTGTTGTGGACTTTATTTTATAACTTTTAAAGGGAAACAATTATTTTGTGCAACTTCCTTTTACACAGCATACACTTTGGAAGCTTTCAAAAGGAATAATTTTCTCCTGATTTTACAAGATTTTTATTCAATAATTGGATTAACTAACACTGAAATTTTTAAATCAGAAAGTACATAATGAGAATGAGAGCGTAAAAGAAACAAGCAAACCTCTTCGGCTGTATAGTATTAGTATTGGTTCTTTAATGCACAGATCAATAATATGTACAGAAAATATTGGATTGTTACATAGTAGTCAATTTTAATTGATCAAATACTGTCCTTACAAGGCTATAAAAGTTCTAAATAATGTTATACCATTACTGTGAATCTTGTAGAGGCTAAAGACAGTGTTCTTTGCGACATTTTTTGTTATTATGCACAAGAAATACCTACTGAAACTTACCATCATCATCAATCCAGTCGTCCTCCTGACGTTGGAGAACACGTTCAGTGTATTCCTTCTCATCCACTGTATCGTACACATTCTCCAAGTCATCGACATCGTATTTATTCTTGACACCTTTGCCTTTTAATTGTTTTAGCCTTTCAAAAGCTGACATGCGCCCATGTTTGTCGACTTTTTGTCGTTTCGCTCGTTGACCAGCTGAAAATTGAGATTACGGTGCGTTCAATTATGTTCCTCAAATGTTTTGTACTGACTGGGTTCTTGGTTACATTAATACTTTCATCATCTTACCCAACGAATCTGCCATTTTATAGTTTTAAGTAAATAAGTTCATTTACAATTTTTGTTTTCTGTCATAAAAAGTCAGCGAAACTATCTAATTGACAATTTACTTTTGGCGGCAAAGAACTTAGCCAACCAGAAATGAAAGGTTTCTACAATTCTCAAAATGAAATTGAGTCTTTTAGCACAACTGTTTAAATTGTTTACCAACGATAATTTTAATCGTTTTTCTCTCACAAGAATACATTTTTTTTTATCCAACTTTATTTTTAACAGAATATATTCAACATTCTGTTGTCTCATTTAAAGAAGATAAAAATATATTTTTTTAAACTATTCCAACACGCTTTTAAACTAAAAAGTAGAAAATAATTATAATGTAACAAAGCGTGGGGTGACGTTCTTGAAATATTTTCAGAAAGCACCCCACGCTTTGTAGGATTAAAAGCGTGTATGTTTAGTTTTATAAAATGATTTTTTATCTAGACTAAAAAAGAATTTGTTTAAACATTTTCTTTTTTAGGTTTTTTCAAATTAGTGTTATGTTTGTATTTAAGTTTTAACAAGTTAAACACAAACAAAAGTAAAAAAAATGCACAAGGGTTTATTTAGGGAGAAAAAATGTTTAACGGTTTTTAAGGGGGAAAAAATGTTTAGGGGTTTTATTAGAGATTTGTTCTTTATACGTCCATGTTAGAGATTTATAAAATTTTATTTAAAGACTTGGAAAAATCATATTTTTTAAATCCTTTAGATAATTAAATATCATTTTATTTATTTATTTATTTATTTACAACTTTATTGTACACCAATAAGATATCAAATTCTATACACAGATATTAATATTAATGGACTTAACAATATGGTATTACAATAGGCGGTCTTATCGCTCACGGCGATTTCTTCCAGACAACCTTTGGACGGATATTGAAGAATTCGATTTGGGGTAGATATAATCTATGTAATTAATAAAAAATAAATAAAAACATTACATGTATCTACAGTAACAATTCTAATAATATAAATACTTACAAAAACATACATATACACATACACGTCACATATATATATATATACATACATACATACATACACATACACACATACATACACACCATACATCGATCAAGCAGTAACCTCTACAATGTCAGATAGTAGTCCGTGACTTTCTTTTTGAAGGCATGCAGAGATTTGGCCTTTCTTATTGCCTCAGGTAAGTCATTCCACAGTCTGACTGCCCGTACCGAGAACGATTTGTCAGTGAATTGTGTGGTATGGCTAGGCATTTTCAGTTTTAAATTCTCCGACGATCTCAAGAGCCTACAATGTGAATTGTGTAAGAACTCAAAGCGTTGTTTGAGATAGGGCGGTGAATGTGGAAGAAACAGAGTACTGTATAAAATAGAGAGAATATGGGCATTACGGCGAAGGCGGATAGGTAACCATTTGAGCTTAATGCGATACTCGGAGATGTGATCATATTTACGTAGGCCAAATATGAATCTTATGCAGACATTTTGGAGACGCTCAAGTTTGTTCAACTGTTCTTCGGTAAGATCTAGATAGCTAACATCACTATAGTCAAGGATAGGAAGGAGAAGGGATTGTGCTAGGGCGATTTTTGTGTTGGTAGGAAGAAAGTTACGAAGTCTTCGCAGTGATCCCGATGTAGCAAATAACTTTCGACTAACTTCACCAATCTGTGGGGCCCAGGACATATTTTTGTCCATATAGATTCCAAGGTTTTTGACCTCGTCACTATATGGAATATTTGACCCGTCACAAGAGATGGCTGGTAATTGCCCCCAATTTATTAAAGAGTTCATCCTCCTGCTACCTATTATTATAACCTGGGTTTTTTTGGATTGACTTTTAATCCATACTCTTTACTCCAATTGCATATTTGTACCAGGTCTTTATTAATATCGTCGATAGCCTCAGATATTTTCGCTGGAGAAGCTTTAGTGTAAATTTGAAGATCATCTGCATAAAGGTGGTAGGAAGAGAGTAAGCGATCAGTGATGGAGTTGATAAAAACTGCGAAAAGTAATGGAGATAGCACGCCGCCCTGAGGTACGCCAGCAGATGTGTTGCACCAGGAGGAGTATCTGTTTTCAATACAAGTACGCTGCTGACGACCATACAGGTAGCTATGAAACCAGTCAATTACTGGTGGAGATATGTTAAGAGAGCGTATTATTCCAAGCAAGATATCAAAGTCAACGGTATTAAAAGCGTTACTGAAATCAAGTAAAGCGAGGATTGTTAACTTTCCTTTCTCCATGTTAAATCGGATATCCTCCGTAACATGAATGAGTGCGGTGGTAGTGCTGTGGCCGGGACGAAAACCTGATTGGAGAGGATTTAAAAGGAAATTTCTAGAGAGAAATGAACTTAACTGCATGTGAATGAGGCGTTCGAGGACTTTAGAAAAGAAAGGTAGAATGGATATTGGACGATAGTCTGAAAAAGAAGAAGGATTACGTTTTTTAGGGAGAGGAATAATTTGAGCCCTTTTCCACATAGATGGAAAAACACTATTACATAAAGAATAATTAAATATATGGCAAATCACAGGCAGGATTTCATCTAGGATAGGAAGTATCATTTTACGGTTGATGTCATCCGTTCCCACCGCATTAGAAGTAATGGATATAATGCTTCTCCTAACATCACACGCAGACAATTGACTAAATGCAAATGAAGGACAGTTAGGAGTCGGTAGAGATGAAAGATAATTTAGTGTAGTAGTTTTGGTGTTCCCCCCAAAATTAGAGGAAGCAGAAAAATGTGTATTTAAGGAATTAATGTCAACGTTTTGTGAAATAGAATTAGAGTGTAATTTACCGACCCCCAATGACTTAAGAAATTTCCAGACTTTACCTGGATCACCATTTTCAATAGATTTGTGAATGTGCCGGCGTTGAGCATTCCTACACATCTTATTGCAGTGATTTCTAATATTTACAAATTTATCCCAATTTACGGTGTTAGGGTGCCGTTTGTATTTAGAGTGTGCCTTCTGTTTCTTTTTTTGTAATTCCTTGATTTCCTCAGTTAACCAAGGGGCTGGCAGATGTCTCACCTTGACGACACGAACTGGTGCATGTTTGTCGTATAAATTTATTATTGCTTTTGAGAAGTGAGAAATTTTTTCATCAATGCATTGCGAGTCAATCAACACGCTCCAATCGATACCGGCGGCATCTCTGCGAAGATCATCGAGAGCCATACCACGAAAGTTACGACATGCAAATGTTTTGGATTTTGGTTTAGGAGTACGAATTTGATAGGATAAATATAGAAGATCGTGATAAGAAAAGGAATCAGCGGCGCACTGACCGTGTTTAGCCACATGCTCCTCCGAAGAGACAATGATGAGGTCTAGGAGAGAAGAGTTGCAATTTGGCATATTATGTGTAGGGTTGAGAGGTAGAATGGAAAGGTTTTGAGATTTCGATGTCGAAGAGAGGAAGATCGAGAATCATTCTTAAGTAAACAAGTGTTGAAGTCACCCATGACTATAGTATGACTGTACGAAGGTGTTAAATTTTCTAAAATTATTTCAAGTGAGGAGAAATAATCTACTCGTAGGGAAGGACTATAATAGACGCCGAGGAGCACTTTTGAGTGTTGAAGTGCTACTTCTATGAAAATGTGCTCCCCTGCACTTGCAGCATGTTGCTGAGATGACATACTCACAACAGAGAAGGGAATGTATGTACGAATATATATGGCGACACCACCTCCTCGTCCATACATACGATCATTTCGTACCAAGTGAAAACCAGGTAACGAGTATGAAGTGGTAGATAAGCATGGCTTTAGCCAAGATTCTGATATAAGGATGGCGTGTAGGTTCGTACAGTCAAAGCTAGTTAGCATATCGTTGAAATGTGCCGGAATGCTTTGGGCGTTTATGTGAACGACATTGAAGCTCCTGGGTACTTCGGAGAACTGAGCCGATACAGTATCTGCTAGAGAAGGAATGCTGATAAAACTGTTGTCACTGTCGGACACCGAAAAATAGTCCCCAGTGTCGCTGCTATCGCTAGATGAATGCATAACTAAATTCTTGTAAAAGATAAAAAAGACAAAAATACAGAAACAAGACTTTTCCTTACCTTTTTTCCTCCGTAACAGATACCTCTACTGTATATTGCAATTAAGTGAAAAAAAAAAAAGCTTATGTCTGAAATTGTAATATAGGTATGTTATATGAGTAAAATAATAAATTTAAATATTCAATTTGTAATATTTAAAATAAAAATAAAAATAAATAAATATTTGTTTCATTCGATAGCACCCGTCTGCCGGTTGTATGTCTATTGGTACATAAAAATAATAAGAAGAAATTACAAAAACAATTATTAGAAACTATTTGACAAAAACGCAACAGCGTGCATATGCAATGAAGATTATAACATAGTAGTTACATAAAAAATATTTATGTGGCGCAAAACGCTAGTTCTCAAATCGATGAGTTACATGCAACACAGAGTAGAGCAATGAAATGGAACGCAATTAAGTGTGTCACTCATGACAGCTTGGTATAGCCATAGTGGCATTGTGGGCAATGAGTGTGCTGACTCACTGGCCAAAGGTGCTGCTACTTCTGCAATGGCGGACCAGAAATACCTGGTTCACCAGCTTTACGATCTCATAAGTCTGCCTCAGAGAGAATTGCTTACATCTTGGCAGGTAGAGTGGTACAACTCCTCTCATCTTAAAGGGCGTCACTACTACGCAATTCAACCTTGTATCTCCCCAAAACCCTGGTTCTTCAAATTTAAGAAAGTATCAAAATCCGTCATCTCCACTATATGTAGACTCCGCATAGGCCACTGTAGCTCACCAGTTTTTTTAAACAAGATTCGGGTACGGGATTCGTCTATTTGCGAATGTGGCTTAGACGAAGGCAATCTTGAGCACATATTCTTTAACTGCTCTAAGAATATCCCATCCCTAGACCTTTACTCAATCCTCCCGAAATTAAAAATTCCCATCCCTATTAACTTCTCATCTCTCCTAACATTTTCATCCCCCCACTTTCTCCAAGCGTTGATGTTGTTCATTCGCTCGAATAACATCAAACTTTGACCTTCCTTTCTACCAATGTCGGAATCCGTTTTTGTGTTGGTCTATTTATTTATTTAAGAATTCATATTTTATTTAATTGTCCTTGTCTGTTAGTTTCAGTGTACTGTATCTACTAACCACAACAAAAAGGGAAAAAAAAAAGAAAAATACAGGTTCTCACTCAGTCCACTTCGAATGTTATTTGTTTAATTTTTATTTTTCTATGGCAAAACCCACGTATTTCCATCGTACTTGACACTGGCAGAATTGTCGACACCGGCACAGTTTGCCATTTATTAAGAAGAAGAAGAAGAAGACAGATAGCAATCAAATTGACATCGTAATAAGTTTTCTGTTGTTGATGTTTTGTTTACAGTAATTGATAAAAAAAAATAGGGTAATTACTAGTATTGTAGTATATTAAGTTTGCAGAAGTGAAAGAGTTAGGGTAAACAGTAGTAAGAAGTGAAATTTATGTGACAGTTTTATATAAATACCTTGCACATGCACGCCGGACTAAAAACAATTAATGATAGAAATATGTTGATTTTACTGGACCTTCACTACAGATTGTAAAATCATTAGAACCCTATTTTTTTACTGCACGCCTGGTTTTTGCCACTGTTGTCTTAGTGACTGCAGCTGGCTTCACTGTGTCTACGCAAATTGCACCAAGCTCCATCAATGACGTTACCCGATGCCGTTTATCGCCAGGCCCCATAACAAAGATGTTTCCGTCCCGGGTCCAGCACTTATCGACACCGAATCTCTCACGTGCAGACATAAACACATTATGCCGCGATTTGGTAAGAAACTCAGAGACGGTAACCCCCGTGCCCTTCAATTTAGTTTTTGCAAACCAAACCGAATCGCGAGCAGTAGTTTGATTAAATTTGATTATAATTGGCCTAGGCTTACTTGATGATGCGATTCGACCCATCCTGTGGCTTCTTTTGACATCAGTCACAGTAAAATTGCTTATTTTAAGATCTTCAGTGATGATTTTGGTAGCCAACAATGTAGTGTTCTCATTCTTATCCTCAGAAACACCATGTATCAGCAACACATTACGTCTACTCCGCGTCTCCATGTTGTCAGTAATGTGAGCCAACATTTGCACTTGATTTTGGAGGTCGCTCAGGGCTTGAAGGACTAACTTCTTAAATGATGTGAAGTCCTCCTGAAGCGTCGTTGAAGTGCTGGTATCTTTATTCATCTGTTCTCTGGATTCGAATTCTGCCATGCGGTTGTTAAACATAAGGCTCATATCTGCCACAGCCTTCATGAGGGACTCCATATTGCAGGTGATGTAGTGCAAGTTGAAAGGTGAATATAGAGGAGATAACACTTCTACCGGCAGTGGGCACAGTTAGTTACTATTACAAGTCATGAAACTTGCATAAAAGTTTGAAATGAATATGTATTTCAAATAAAAATTTGGAGCCACAATTAGACAATGTTCACTGTAAGAGTACCCACAAAAAAAAAAAAAAAAAAAAAAAAAAAAAAAAAAAAAAAAAAAAAAAAAAAAAAAAAAAAAAAAAAAAAAATTCATTTCATTTTATTATAATTATGACATCTAGTGGTAACTCGCATAACAACCCAAACGTCCGGGCGACCATAGTAGCCCAAAAATTGTTGGAGTTGTACGCATTGGCCCGCCCAGGACGCACCGCACGCAAAGGATTTTATTTTGCTTTGTATGATTTCACATAGTGCTGCGTCCACTATCCGCGCCGCCTACACCGAACGCCGGAATTTATGAGCAAGGCAAATCAGTTCAATCCGTTGCGTGCCGTGCGTGCGGTGCGCGGCGCGGGCCAATGGACGCGTACCTTAAGGCGACTGTGACACCCTCCCCGACTCGTAAACTTTATATTGAAAAACGGGCTTGAATATGATAATAACTATAAATATTTTTTTTTACACCACTTGTTGTTAATTGAAATAAAAAAAATGTTTTAATATTAGATAAGTACCTACAATTTCAAAGTGTCAGTTAGGGGGTTTTAGGTGTTTTTGAGTTTACTTTTAGGGGGATAAAATTTCAAGTGTTGGCAGCACTGGTCTCATTTCGCGCCATTTTCTATAGTTGTCAAACAAAACTAAACGAGATCTTGAAAATTTTTATAGTTATTTCTAACTTTCTAGTACTAAGCAAGTTTACTAAATTGTATTTAAAATGGCTATGCGAGATTATACAGCAGATAAAGGTTATTATTATTGAGTTAAAACATCAAGAATTTTGTTTCTAAGTTCTGTTATTGTGGTCTTAATGAGTAACATTGATGTTTCAGAATCATTTAAGAACTTTTTTGTTGATTTTTGCCAAACTGACGATGAGGGAACTAAAAACTTTAAATATGCTGAACAGCTTTCAAGAGTTGCACACAGAGAACAGGTACATATTTTTCAGGTTAAATCCACAAAACCAAGTATATGTAAGAAATAAATTTACTTAACTTGATAATAATTTACAGTTCTCTTTTCAAATTCAATCTCCTTGTATTTTACAGACAGCCTTTGTAGTTGAACTTGATGACCTAAATGAAATGAATGAAGAGCTTGCAGAAGCGGTCAAACAGAACACAAGACGCTACACCAACATGGTGTCTGATGTGGTGTATGAGATGCTTCCAGATTACAAAAATAAGGAGGTAACATTAATTTAACCAGTATAACTTGTATTTATATTATTTTATTTTATCACATTCTTAAATAGAAATGCTAATGTTTATAATACAAGTTCAAATGTCTGTAACTTAATTTAGTATTTATAATTTTAATATTTTTAAGCAATGAAGCCTATGTGCTACGAACAAACTTTCTTCGTAGCACATAGGCTCCGAAACTGAGTTAATCTCATAGTCTGTAAGCTTAAAAAATAACACAATAAGTCTGTATACCACATCATGTTTTAAAATAATAAATCTCTTTATTGTAAACCTGATAACCATATATAACTTAATGCATCATTATAAGTGGGGGCCTTATTGCACACAGGAATTTTACAGACAACCATGGGATGAAATCAAAATAATGAAATAAGGCTAACATATAGGGTAGTTTCGAGTGAGAGAGTAGAGTGGCAAATGAAATTACAGCATTTTAATGTTGATTATGATTTGTAGAGAAGTTTGAAGAATATTGATGTATTTAGATAAGTATTTAGTAACTTAAAGATGAACTATGACAGATTTAATCAAATAATTTCTTATCCGTCTTCTATTCCGTATTTAGGTGAATGTATAACTCATGCGAGCTAATATGGCACTTGGTTCAAAAGGAAACCTGATGCCTCTCCCCTGCATGAAACCCCTCTGTCGTATTGCGAGTAGCATTAGCAACACTATTACTGTTGCACAAATATAATAAATATAGTATACCATACCATAATAATTATAGTTTATTAGGTATTAACAAATATCATTTAAATCACTGCACGAATTTATTTAATTAATATATTAAGTGATATACAATAGTTTAAAATTAATAATACCCGCGACTGTGTCGATTTTCGCTGTAAAAAGTAGTAGATGTCCTTTCCCGATGTCCCATATATCTCTATATCAAAGTTCATCATAAATCGGTTCAGCGGTTTAGGTGTGAAAATGTAACAGACAGTCAGACAGACAGAGTTACTTTCGCATTTATAATATTAGTAGGGATAACTAATCTAACATTTAAAATAATATTCCGTATTACTTAATATCATTGAAATCACTGCACAAAGAATGCATTTGAGTAAATAATGAATGAGGCCTGCTTGCCATTGGTATACATGTGTATTTTATTAACTCAGGTAGAAAAAGTAGTATGTTATGAGGGACTACTGAGTGCAAAATAAATATTAAGATTAAAAAAAAACTTGAATATAATAATTATTTTTTATGGACTGGGTAGTAAACGACTTACATCTTAGCTGGAATGAGTTACAGAAATTAGTAAAAGTAGGTTTGTATATACCTAATATAAAAATCTAAAAATATACCTAATAAATAAGAACATAGATTAATATATACATGAGTTATCTTTTTTGTGATGACTCAGAAGGAGAGATTTAGATGATAGACAAATGTATGTTGTTTACTGAAAAAACCATCACAGCATTATTACTATGTATTGCACTATTAACCTATTTATATTTTTAATGTAGTGTCTCTTTGACAAAATAGATCTTAAAAAATTATTTTGTTTGCATTAAAAGTTTGGTGGTATCCTTTATACTGAAGTTTTGTATGTTCTAGGTTGTGTCCAAAGATACATTGGATGTTTACATAGAGCACAGAGTCATGTTGGAAGCTAGAAATCACCGAATCCCTGGAGAGATGAGAGACCCACGTAACAGATACCCACCAGAGCTAATCAGGCGATTGTAAGAAATTCTTTTGCATTTTAATGAAAATAGTTATTAGCTTATCTTTGACTCGATTAACAACAGCAAATAGTGTTATCTTTATTCAAAATATTCTGTTGAATACCGTACTGGAATATTGATGTATACCAAATAAAAGTTTTGATACAAATCATGAGACTGCCTCGTTGGTCTAGTGGTTATCGTATGCAACTGCTGATCCAAGAGGTCTCGGGTTCGATTCCCGGGCTGGTCCAAATGTTTGTGTGATCGCAAATATTTGTTTCCGAGTTTAGGTGTTTTCTATGTATAATATGCATGTATTTACAAAAACAAATTATGAACTGCCTATTCAAACTGGAATACGCGACTGTTATGAGGCGGAGCGGCATCTTGCTATATTTATATCAGTTGTCTAGTTATATAAGCTCTGCTTAGTTTGGAGACTAGATGGCGTTGTGTGTAAAATGTCCGAAATATTATTTATTTATTTATTAATTATTTGGACCCATTTTGACAGTACGTACACTGGCGAATAGCTGATAATTTAAGACGTAACTAAGGTGAAACTTTTATTTTACCCACCATTATCGTTGTACAGTTTACAACACAAATCAGGAACAGTTGGTGAATAATTAGATATACTGATGTAATTTAGTAAATTGGCTTTAAATCCAACATATATATGTTTTAGTGAGGTGTATTTCAAAGATATGTCGACAAGCAAGTCATTGCCTATCCGAGAAGTTAAAGCTGAACATATTGGAAAATTAGTTACAATTCGAGGTGAGTTATTTTTATTTTAGTGAAATTTTAGGTATTGATACAAACACAACTCCTCTACCTCTGTCTAAGATAAAGCGATTTAATACGAGATACGGACAATTTTATCCGTGCCAAAACCATACAGAAAATGCGCATTTAAAAGAAAAATAAGTTGTCATTAAAATACACTAATATTATTTTATGAATTTAACTGCCTCGTTGGTCTAGTGGTTAGGGTATGCGACTGCTAATCAAGAGGTCTTGGGTTCAAATCCCGGGTCGGACCAAAAGTGTTTTTGGGTTTTTCTTAGGAAATTCCTAATCGCAGCCCGGAGTTTGGAAATTTGGCGGTGATTTCACGCCCGTGCCTAGGAGAGCACGTAAAGCCGTTGGTCCTGGTTGTCATGAACATCTATGGCAATCGTTATTGGGATGTCAGTGCCGTCAAATATACTGACAACTAGTTCAATCTTTGAATTTCAGTTTTTCCTTACGATGCCAGTTGCTCCGTGGAAAAACTGAAATTCAGGTAAAACCGGTGGAAACAGTAATCTATTTGACATCACTATTATTCTATAAACCTTATTATAATACTGAATTTTATACACTTGTACCAAATTAAATTCAAAAGTACTCAACAGTCCTTATTTCTTATAACAGGTATAGTAACACGCTGCACAGATGTGAAACCATTATTGGTAGTTGCGACATACTCGTGCAGCGCTTGCGGTGCAGAGACCTACCAGCCCGTTCGCGCTTTACAGTTCACTCCTCCAGCCTCCTGTTCTGCTGACGAATGCCGTTTGAACAAAACAGCTGGACAACTACATCTGCAGACTAGGGGCTCAAGATTCCAGAAATTCCAGGAACTTAAGATACAGGAACATGTATGTAGTGATATTTTCTAGAATTCTGTATTTTTGTATTCAGTAGGAGTGGTACAGAAGTCTTAATAATAGTTCTAGTATCCTTCCTATTGTAGACACAGAGTGACACACTGTGTTGTTTTAGTCAGTTCGATTCTGAAACTCCGGCCAAACCATCATTGGGTGAGTGCCTAAGATTCTCACGTTATGCATATTTCTTAAACCTGTCTTTGTCATATCTAACTCAGGTTTGTAGTCTTAAGACAATATTGCCCTTACATTATTATTTTTAAATACAGATGTCTTGAAACATTTTTCTTTCATACAGTCAGACCAAGTACCTGTGGGCCACATTCCTCGTCAACTGTCGGTGTACTGTCGCGGCGAAATTACTCGACGAGCTCAACCGGGAGACCACGTGGCCGTCACTGGAATATTCTTGCCTTTACTGTCCTCTGGGTTTAGGCAGATTGTACAAGGACTACTTTCTGATACCTATCTTGAGGCTCATGTAAGTTGATCACATTTTATGTTCATTACCCCACAGGTGACAGATTAAGTCCCCACCCCTATTTATCCCATGGGTATCGTAAGAGACGACTAAGGGAGCAAGATGATAATACAACGTCTCTGCAATATGAATAAAAACTTAAAACAAACCCTATACCAACCTATCTGGCTGATTTGCTATAGCAGGCCAAAACAACTCGAAGTGAACTACAAAAAGTTGACCAAGTGCGTATCAGGCCACGCATTGAAATAGGGTTCCTTAGTCACCCATAATGGTAGGTAGATTTAAAATCGTGTTCAAACGTGTTGAAATAGACAATTGTTATGTTAACTTATCATTTCTTTATTTTTGTACGAAGTTTTCCACGTGAGTGCATTTTACCATTTAGGCCACGATAACTCCTAAAATAAAAAAGCTATCAAAACTGCTATAGTTTTCATTGAAAGTTCACTATATGGGCTATTCAATATATATATCATGATTTTTTTTCCGACTTTTTGAGCCAGCCGTTTAGCTTTTATAGGGGCATTTTTAGAAAAAAATGCGCTTTCAAGTTGAATAACTCGTAAACGAATACCTAAATCGAAAAATGCTTTTAGAAATGTTTTTAAAAGACCTATCTAATGTAAACCCACATGATGGGTTAGTCGCAAAAAAAAACATCCCTACTTCTTTCCATGTAGGGGAGATACCCCAAATAATTTTATTGTAGCACTTTGTTCACGTAATTACAATACATATTCAGGCAAAGTTTTATTTTTTTAGCACCAACCGTTTGGGCGGGAGGTCGAGGACGGACGGTTATGAATCTATAAGGGTTCCGAGTCATGTACTACGGAACCCTAAAAACTGTAGATGTGAGGTGCACTAAATTAGTTAACTGATAGTGAATGGATTGTCTTTTAATTATTTATTTATTATATGTATTACTCACCATATTATACACGGTTAGTTTTTAATTACCAGAGAAAAACTAGGGGCAGATACAGAACTTATACATATACTAACATAAAACACCATAGAACAAATACCTAAAAAACAAAAATAACTGAGTTATTAAGGTTTTTAAAATGTTAAAATACGCCCATAATTTATTGTCACCCAAATATTTTACACACGCGTATTTTAATTATCAATGAATAAAATTTTCTGTTTCAATGTGTGTGACGCATCGCCCAATACAGTCAAATCAGTTCAAAGTTCAAAGCATGCCGCCATTATGCGCACGCGTCGCATCGTAGGTATTAGGTACCCCGCTCGCACCCGCAACCCGCGGTCTAGGAAATTGACACTTTCTTAATACGCAATATCATGTCGTGAATTATATCATGCGTTATGAACAAAAATTTGGTGGTTTTCGGGAAAATATTAACATGTATTTTTTTTTGTTTAAATTACATAAATATGTTCAGTATCGAAAGCTGAATACCACATATTTTTTTCTCTGGACATTAAAAATTAGTCGTGTATACCTAATATATATTAATAACATATTTTGTATATGTGATCAAAATTATCATTTGCTAGGCTGTCACTTGCCTCAATCAAGCAGACGAGAGTGAGATGGCTGAAGCCCTCACTGAGGAGGAACTGGCTGAACTTGCTGATGAAGACTTGTACTCGAGAATGGCCAGAAGTCTGGCGCCTGAAATATATGGACATGAAGATGTGAAGAAAGCACTCTTGTTGTTACTTGTTGGTGGAGTTGATAAGTATGTCAAAGGTTTTTATTTATTTAATAAAACTGTTTTTTTGTTACTTTAGACGTTTATTTAAGTGATATGTGTTTCGAATATGAATTAATTTTATTAGTTTTTTCTAAATGAACTTTCATGTCCGTGTGGTGACAGATTAAGAAAACAAAGTGTCACAACCCCTATTCATTCCATGGGTGTCGTAAGAGGCTACTAAAGGAACAATAACATCACTGCCATGAGAAGGAAAACTTGAATCAAACCCTTTACCAAGTGGTATAGTAGGCCAAAACCTCCTTTCTAAGGAGAGGCCTATGTCCAGCAGTGGACTGTTAAAGGCTGTTGATGATGATTGATGATATAAACTTTATAATATATTTTTTCTTGAACATGAACTAAAAAAAAACATGAATTTTAAAGAAAGATTAGTGCACTGTTAATTAAAATTTGACGATATCGTACGTAACTGCTATGCTGGAGATCTCGGATTTGATTCGGAGGTCAGACTAAATGTTGTAGTTATGATCATAGGTATTTTTTATGTATTATATGTATACAAATTTATAAAAAAAGGTATATAAGTATGGCTAGGATGACTCACGAGTATGACACTATTTCAGTTCCTAGGGCAAACAAACATATTTTCTTAAAAAAATATGTTTAATTGTTGATATACCCACTTGCTATTTAAATGTAAATAAATAGGAGTGTATTTGTGTGTGTGTGAAGTGAGCCGATTTTTTTAAAATATTTACAATTATGCTTTTGGAACTTTTGAGTTAAGGCCGAACCATATAAAGAGTACTAAACGGTCTAGGACTATCCAAGTTCTGCAACAGAAAATAATAATAGCACAATAAATCAGTACCAGATTTTTTAAATTGTCTTAAAATTCTTGTAATCGTATGTGATAAACTATATGACATATTTTCAATGTAGACGTCCAAACGGCATGAAGATCCGAGGTAATATAAATATTTGCCTGATGGGCGACCCTGGTGTGGCGAAGTCTCAGCTGCTCAACTACATCGACCGGCTAGCGCCGCGCAGTCAGTACACCACAGGCCGGGGCTCCTCCGGTGTCGGTCTTACTGCTGCTGTTTTAAAGGTCAGTAATCATCTCCATGTGGTGATGAATCAATAATACAGTGTCATCACTTCCACTCAAAAAAAAAAATTGCCCGTTGATTAGAAGCAATAACCGAGGGTAAGTAGACGACGCGGTCTTCTTGATGGGTTACCGTTTAGTGGCAAAATACCATAAGCTCCGTGAATCAAAGGTGTCGGTAAGCAGTTGGTCCCGATTGTTAACATAGGATAACAGTAGTGAAGTTAAGTTGGAGGCCACAGCGTTGTCTTGCCGGTTCCAAACTCTCACTAGTAGGCCGAAACCTGAAGAAGAGGCCTCTGTTCAGTAGTGGACTGCTAAATATTAATATGAAATGAGAACTAAAATTTGATTTCCAAGAATGGCAGAATCTTAGGTTTAAATTTCATAGGTTTATTATTTATTTATTTTTGTGCAGGATCCGTTCACTGGTGAGATGATGTTAGAAGGCGGTGCGCTAGTATTGGCCGACCAAGGCGTGTGTTGTATAGACGAGTTCGACAAAATGGCCGAGAATGACCGCACGGCCATCCACGAGGTCATGGAACAGCAAACCATTAGTATTGCTAAGGTAATATTTTTTTGTACTTTAAAATGATCATAAAAGAGAGTTCATATAATAAGACATTGACTTACATATTTCTGTGTTGAAACATTGTTTTTCTAAATGTAATAGGCGGGTATAATGACGTGCCTGAACGCGCGCGTGTCCATCCTAGCGGCGGCTAACCCCGCCTACGGGCGGTACAATCCGAAGCGAACCATCGAGCAGAATATTCAGCTGCCTGCCGCTTTACTCTCCAGGTTTGACCTGCTGTGGCTCATACAGGACAAACCTAACCGGTTAGTTGATTGTTCATTCTCACCAACAATTAAAAAAATACTTTTTTTTTGCAATAAACTAACATGTGATTTTCTGTTTTACAAGTAAATTTATGTACCTGATATTTTTTGAATATTTATCAAAAAAAATTGCTCGAAAGAGCGTTAAACAGTAATTTATTTTAACAATGTATGTTGTGAAGATGAAAACAGATACAAAAATACACAATAAATACGTGAACGGTTACGAAGAAAATTTATAATATGATAATTCAATTTATACCAGTCATATATCAAAAATATAATTTAAGGTATTGTAAGCTTAACAAGTGAGACTGACTATCAAATTTTTTGTTGAATAAAAATGTATCTAAAAATTAACCAATAAAAGTGTTAGAAATTTGGTAGAGATGAAATAGTTAAATACAAACGTGTCAGTGTGATTAGTACGGAGGAAGTAACGCATAATATTCGTAAGTGTGTAACTTTGATTGATTATATATTGCGGTGTGTAGAGACAAGGACCTGGAGCTGGCCAAACACATCGCGTACGTGCACCAGCACTCAGCGCAGCCGCCCGGCGCCGTGCGCGCGCTGCCCATGCGCCTGGTGCGGCGCTACGTAGCTCTCACCAAGCGCAAGATGCCCGTCGTGCCCACGCATCTCGCCGATTACATAGTCTGTAAGTGAACCCTACACACCACTTACAGCACCCCACATCCCAATTACAGTAACCCACATCCCACTTACAGTAACCCACATCCCACTTACAGTAACCCACATCCCAATTACAGTAACCCACATCCCACTTACGGCACCCCACATTCCATTTACAGCACCCCATATCCTAATTACATCCCACTTACAGCACCCACATACCACTAGCATCTTACATTCCACTTACAGAACACTACATCCCACTTATACATCCTGTGTACCACTTACAGCACTTACAATACAGAGATGCCACTTTCCTATCAATAAAAAGTGATTTTTTCCATGATTAATACAGAAGTTGCAAAATCCGTCCGTTTACAAGAGCTGTATGAAAGTAAAAAAAAGCTGAAATATTATGTTAAATTCGTCTTTGACTATATATTTTAGTGATTTAAACCTGAGTGTAAATGTACATATGTACCTAGATACCATGTTATAGTACAGTTCATGAAAATTGTGTAAACATATGCAAGGCTTTAAACAGGCTAATAACTCCTTTGACCACGTCTCTTTAAAATAATAATATTATGTTACAGCGTCATATGTAGAGCTTCGTCGCGAGGCTCGCAATGCACGTGACGTCACATTCACTTCCGCCAGGAACCTGCTCGCCATACTACGCCTGTCAACTGCACTCGCACGACTGAGGTGAATATTAATTAATTATTTATTATTTTCTTTAAAAAAGACAACTCCAGCATTAGGGGCCGTCCATTAATCACGTGATTTTTGGCATTTTTTAACCCCCTGTCCCCCTTGGTGATACATGGTGAGGTTTAAGACTACCCCCCTCTTATATCACATGTATTTTTTAGTACCTACCTATCTTTTAGGTAGGTATATGTATTAACTAATTTTATAATAAAAAATAAAGACTACAATACGGTAAGAGGTAGAGTAGAAAGGTTACAGGTTGACTGACATAAAAATAATGAAACAAATGCGAAATTTTACACAAAAAATAAATACACGTGATATATTACTACGCCGCCCCTCCCCCTTGTGATATTTCGTGATTACTTGTGAACCCCTCCCCCCCTCCTTCGAAATTCACGTGATTAATGGACAGCCCCTTAGGAATATGTACGGTGTCCTATACGTGAAACAGACACAAATAACTTGTACAATTTGTAGATTATATAGTTATTCTCATATTGTTGGTATAAAATAATTATAGTATAGTTTTGCTGTACATTTTTAACAATAATTAGAATTTTAGTTATATGAATGTATTCTGACTAACTGCCTCGGTGGCGCAATGGCAGCGTATGCGACGCTGTGCTTGAGGTCTCGCCTTTGATTCCCGGGTCGAACTAAAAGTTTGTATGATCCACAAATATATATTTGTATCGAAGTCTGGGTGTTTTCTATGTGATTAGGTATTTACATCAGTTGTCTAGTACCCTTAATACAAGCTCTGCTTAGTTTATAAATATAGGGCGTTGTGTATAAGATTTTATTATTTATATAATCTGCATCCATTGTTTGGCAATTTCTAAAGTGTTGTTTTTATTTTTGATAGATTATCCGATGTGGTGGAAAAGGAGGATGTATCAGAAGCCATTCGTCTCGTCGAGATGTCGAAACAATCACTTTCACCTGTTGATGAGAATGTTCAAAGGTAACGTCAAACTTAGACTCTCAAATCAAATCAAACCATTTTATTTCAAATACACCAATACAACGGCACTTTTGAAGTCAAACGTCAAGTAGTCAGTCAGTATTCAGTCGTGATGCTAAGTGACTGTTCCAATTCGTAGAGCCTATAGAGAAGAACAGACAAGAAACTCCATGGACACTCTTTTCCAACATTGTTATAAAAATGTTTGTTACATTGTTTTAGGTATTTTATTAAATGTGAGGACAATGTATCGATGCTGATATTTACACTCTGGATTAGCAATTGGTGTTAATACCTTCTTCCTAGCCTTATTCCCAATATTATTTGGGGTCGACTCCTAGTTCAACCAGTAATACCGGAATATCAGTTTTTCCACGGAGCGACTGGCACCGGACCTTCGCAACCCTAAGGGAGAACTGAAATTCAAAGGTTGAACTAGTTGTCAGTAAATTTTAGGGCACTGACTTCCCAATAACGATTGCCATAGATGTTCATGACAACCGGGATCTACGGCTTTACGTGCTCTCCTAGGCACGGGCGTGAATCAATTGGTGTTAATACCAATTACAACTAAATTGCGTCGATTGTATAATCCTTAATTTATGGTTTTATTGTAGGGGTATAAGTGCAACGGACCGCATATTCGCGATAGTCCGTGACGTGGCGGGCTCCAGCCAGACCGTGAAGATAGCTGATGTTATCGAGCGCTGTGTGGACAAAGGCTTTAAACCAGACCAGGTTAGTTCTAATGATGTTCAAGCCAATTATTGCAACGGTGAACAGTCTCAACGAAAAACTTCGTAGGAGATGTTATAGTGCGTGTGTGCAAATACAGGTGCACTCTCTGTTTTCTCACTCTCATCATCCGATGGGATGGCTATCCGACACGACCGTGGAGATCAGACTCAGGACCGACGGCTTTACGTTCTCTCCGAAGCACGGGTTAAAACCCCAAACTCCAGGCTGTTCGGACGGATCGAACCCAAACAGTGGGCTGACGTTTGCCGAACAGCGAGCACATGTACCAAACAAGTGTTATTTGAACTAAATAAGTAATATTTTCAAATCTGCAAAAACTTTGAGTTTTTACTAAGCCGATCTCAACAACCAGAGTTCGAAATATTATTCTTGTATACGATAAATTATTTATAGAGAAGACTGTGAAAGGTATTACAGTCACGCTGACTTCAGCACGAATGGGTCGACTCGACCGGGGTCCTCCCTCCAAACAGAAGACCTAGCTAAAATGACGGCATTCATGCTGGGTTTGGTTGGTGAGTGTGAGACTGGAGGCCCAAACATTCAGCATCATGATGCAGAAACAACTCAATAAGCCGCTATGGTTTGGATCACGATTGTATGCCCTCACAATGAGGATAGTGGCCTCAACTCCGGGATTCTACTCATGCTTTCCATCAGGCAGAGTAGAGTCACATTGGTAGACTTAAATATAAAAAAAATACGTGGCTTTACGCCGTTAGTACACCTACACGTTCGTATGCGACAGCGAATCACTGCGAAACTACTCCGGTAGCGAAATATCTGCGGAACGTTAGTACATAGCAGTTTTTTCGCAAAGAAAAATATTTCAATATTTTCGGCTTCCATGGTAAGAAAATCTGTCCTCAACGACAGAACGCATGCGAACACCTTGCGATGCGAAACACCACTAGCGAAACATCTACGTCTGTGTAACGACGATTTCGCAGTTCCTTGTGAAACAATACCGCCAAGGAGGCAACTATTTCATGTAGCCTAGTGCTAGAGTGAGACGTAGCGTATGCGAAATTCTGCCATACTACTGACAGTTTTTTCGTTGTTTCGCTGCCGCATACGAACACAGGTGTGCGCGCTCACTACCAAAAAATCTCCGTTCCTTCCCCTCCCCACCTTCCAGAACACTCAACTGCCAATGCAGGACAAGCTCGGTATCCTGGGTATGGATATTTGCCGGGATCTCAACCGACGGGAATACATAGAGAGCGTCACCAAGGCGGCCTCGCGAATGCTTGGTGTGCTTAACAAGGTCAGACGGTTTTTCTCGCCGGGGCATCTGTGTCTTCTCTACAAGACCCAGGTTCGTTCCTGCGTGGAGTACTGTTCTCACCTCTGCGATGGATCCGCGCAATATTTACTTGACGCTCTCGACCGGTTGCAGCGGCGAGCAATCCGCATTATTGACAGTCCCGAAACTACCGAGTTCCTGGAGCCTCTGCAGTTGCGGAGAGACATCGCTTCCATGGCGGTCCTCTATCGCCTTTACCATGGTGAGTGTTCGGAAGAGCTCTTCCAACTGGTCCCTCCTTCTCCCTTCCTTTACAGGACAACGCGTGCTGGACTTGGAAGTCACCGCTTCAGGGTGGAGGAAATACGCACTAGAACGAAGCGGTTCGGCTCTTCCTTCTTATGCCGAGCAGTCAAAAGCTGGAACTCGCTACCAGCTCACGTGTTTCCTTCCCACTATGATCCCGGGTCCTATAAGCGGGGCGTGAAAAAGCATCTCACTAAGCCGCCATAGTGTTGGCCGCCATACTTTACTGTCTGCATTCGCAGCAATGATGTGTGGTTTCTCCCACTCTTGGATTCTGCTCATGCTTTCCATCAGGCGGGGTAGAGTCACTTTGGTAGGCTATATATAAAAAAAAAAAAAAAAACGAACGCGTAGGTGTACTAACGGCGTTAAACCTCTAAAATTAGAGCCGCCAGATTTATGACCTTATTTAATTTTATCACATCAATAGCCTATAACTATCTATTGCTGGATATAGGCCTCTCTGGTTCTCTTCTTCCGAGCCTTTATTCCCAAGTTTATTTGGGGTCGGCTACTAGTTCAACCGGATTTACCTGAATTTCAGTTTTTCCACGGAGCGACTGGCATCGGACCTCCGCAACCCTAAGGGAGAACTGAAACTCGAAGATTGAACTAGTTGTCAGTATATTTGAGGGCACTGACTTCCCAATAACGATTGCCATAGATGTTTATGACAACCGGGACCGACGGCTTTACGTGCTCTCCGAGGCACGGGCGTGAATCACCGCCAAACTTCCAAACTCCGGGCTGCTATTAGGAATTTCCTAAGAAAATCCCAAAAACACTTTTTGGCCCGACCCGGGATTTGAACCCGAGACCTCTTGATTAGCAGTCGCATACGCTAACCACTAGACCAACGAGGCAGTTATATAGGCCTCTCTGGTTAAAATTACAAAAAAAAAATCTAAAGATTTTTTTATTTTCACGCAATTATTTGCCTAAAAACGTGTAGTAATTGTTTTTTTACTCTGTTCTAGGTGGATGCTTGTATCGAAGAATATGAGAATCTCAACGTGTGGCAGGTGAACCAAGTTAGAACGAAGATCACATTTATGTGAACCCACCGACAACTTCAAGTGAATTAGTGTGACTGACAGAATAATTTGTACTTGTGAATGATTATGAGTTATGTTTAATAAAGTGATTTCTTACAAAATATTTTTTTATTAAATTTAATAAGTATATACATTAACTTTTATTTATTGCGTTAATTTTGTAGTGGTATGTTTTTGTTAAATCAGATGTTTGACTCTAGTAAATTAACGTAATTGCAGTACAAATAAAAAATAAAACATGCAGTTTAATTCTTAACGTATGATTATAATTATAAAGTTTTGAAGGCAGTTATATCACACTGATTTCACTAAGAACGAACCTGCTGGTCCGGGGCGGTATTACCTTCGCATAGAATTCTGATCAAACTAAAAATAACAGAATTTTTGCTGTTTTTAGACTTTCGCGACTTTTACACATACTCATGTTTTTTACTGTAAACGGCACTTATTGTATCGTAACCACGAGCGGTATGACCCGTTCGAAACGTCGGAAAATAGAAGGTATCGTAACCTTTTTAATTGTATCGTTAATAATTCCTGTTTACAGTAAAAAAGCATTCGTGCTGTTGTATTTCGTTAGTAAGTGCGATACCGGTGGCCCAATGAGCAGGCAGAAGCATTTCACTAGGCCTCGATAGCATGGGTCACTATGCTACATTGTGGACACTTACAATGAAACTGGTGACCACCTTCCTTGGATTATCCTCCTGCTTTCCTTCAGGAAGAGTAGATTCACTTGCAAACAAGGTCGGAACACTTGACTGTACCTACCCTGAGCAACGCTTATTAAATAACAGATATCATTGATGTAACGTCTGTGCTCGAGGGGCAAAACATGAAATCTTTTGCTACTGTGACCGTAATCGTCGGGGCATTGCCGCGCCTAGAAACTGCAGAAATTTTACCTGGAACGATTGGGGAGAATAAGACCCTGACCAAAAATAAAGTTGCGTTATGGGCAAAGAAATCATGTATTGCCAACAAAACAAAATAAGAGAGATAAAAGTGCAAAATCAACGAGATATTGTATTTTGTACAGGATTTTTTTATTATTAGGTTTAAAGAAAATGTACCACCTTAACAGTGAGATAAGTATAGTCACTTTAAGTGTGACTAGAATTTAAAAAAAGACACAGATTAGTGGGTCGTTTTCAAATTTGCGGCCAAAAAAGTAACGATTTCATGAATTTAAACTTTATCCGATTTATCTTTTTTTTTTGTATTTAAACATGTTCAGAATAAAAAATGCTTCATCAAAATCAAGTTAATCACTCATTAATTCCAATAATACGCAAAATCCAAAAATATTCTGTGACACGAATGAGTCATTTAATTTGTCTAGTGATATTTTTCGATATACCTACTGGTGAGATACTTGGTTACACTAATGATAATATTATGTTGGTAAACTATAAAGCTTATAAATGCATCAAAAGTCCCAACATCCTGGTGACACTTAACTTGATAATCAACCGTTCTTTTGATTACTGCGCCAATCCCATCGGGGGCACCTTGGCCTTGCCCAGCTTCTTGATAATTCCAAGTAACAAGTTTTAATTGAGGAATGAGAAAAAAACTAGGCGACTGGACAAATATACGAAGATAAATTGAATTAACGTATAGGATAATTGATTATCAAAATTAAAATTAGCCCTGATTGTCGATACAGACAATTATATTCTATACATATTAATCAATCAAATCTACTCTTAAATCACATCTTTAATCACACCTTTCATCGTTAGCGCATAATATTCTTAGAAAGTAAAACAAACTCTGTGGAAAATTAAAAGTATAAATAACTGTAACACAGCAAAACAGTCATTTTCTCAACGAGTGTTCGCCTGGAGTTTTGGCAATGATTAATGGCTTCAGGAGAAAGTTCTACTTACAGCGCACGTGTTCAAGATACACCTGACCTAGCGTTTTGTGAAGGCGCCTCGACCGCCAAAAATGCGTAAGAAATCTTATACCTTCCTATGGGAAATTTAACCTCGATACTTTTTCTTGAATCTGTTGTTTTTAGAAAACATGTCTAATAAATAATCGTTTTCTTTCCATTATTTCATAACTTTTACGTAGTATGAGTATTGTGATTGTATATTGGCTGTTGAGTTTTTTGAGTTTGTAACTAATACTTTGATATGAATTTATTTTATAGAAAACAGACTAGGCCAATCAGAGGCCTAACTTGTCCCCCACCCACCACGCCACGTGTTTTGGAAATAGTGTAACTAACAATTTTTATAAAATTGTTGAATCATTTGTGGCGACTTCCACATACACACACAGTACAGCAGAAGTGAAATACATACAACAGCGTCATCTACCGAAGGAACACTGAACCACGAAATAGACATGGAACTAACTAATAGGTGTAACTCTACTAATTCTGAATCGCGATAGAGCAATGATTACGCCGATCAGCATATATTCAACATCCCAATATCAACCGTTGAGCAGCAGCCCGCCAGGCACGATCATCTGGCTTTTTTGGAGGAGCCTCCATTTGGTGTTGGAGGTACACGACACCCGTTCCTCCACACATTCGTGTGATTAAGAATTCGAAGTATCATTGAACGTATTTATTCCGCGAGTGTTGTAAGAGCCCACTAAGAGAGCAAACTACGCAGAACACTTTATTACATTATTACTTAATGAAACAAACCTTTTTGTTTTACGTGTGAAAATCGCCACGGACCCTCTCTTAGGCGACATCCGGCACACGCAGACGCCGCCCCCTCGCGGATGGCCAACTAGTGCGGATAGAGGGGAAAACCTGTCCCGTCCACCCGCGGCCACAGTCAAGGCGGCATGAGGCGCAGATGTGCGCACCTCTGCTCCGAGTGGAGGTCGTCCTCCCGGGTCCTTTTCCTCCGCCTGCTTCTGCGAGATGACGTCTTCGCAGATGGTCGCGACCACGGTATAACAGCTTTCGCTACCGGCCATGGAACGAAAGACGGCTTGGTAGTGAGAGATCTCCTCCGATGTGAAGTGAGGGCCCGCTGCGTCGCCTCTGCGGGGCAGACCGCCAGCGTGTGATGAGCCAAGTCCTCAGTCGCAGTGGTTGCAGGCGGGACTCAATTCCCTCCTGGCGACCGAGTGCAGGTACTTCCCGAAGCAACCATGCCCGGAAAGAACCTGCGTCAGTCGGAAAGAACGGGTCGCGTGCTGCCGCCTGGCGGCACGGGACCCTTTCTTCTTCTTCACGGCGGCGAAGCCAGCACGTGGAGTCTCCAGCCGGATTAACCAACGAATCATCGTGGTTCGACAAGCGGCTTCGCGCCACTCGGGCACGTCCTTGATCGGAGGTCGAAATCCGCTCTCCGCCCGGTAGTCACCGATAAACTGCGGCGACCACTTTCGCCTTCAAATTCCACGGGGGTGTTCCGGCCATGGCGCACGCCGCCTCCGTCGACACGGTGCGGTACCCGCGTATGGCTCTAACCACCAGCGTCCTCTGGAGCCGCCAGACGCGCGCCCTTTTCTGGTCGGTCAGAGTCGCCGCCCACACCGGTGCACCGTAAAGTGCCATAGACCGGACGATCCCCGTGTACAGCTGCCTCGTCGAGTTATTGGCTCCGCTTAGTTGGAAAAAAGACGTCCAAGGGTGGAAGCAGTGTCGATCAGCTTCGGAGCAAGCTGTCGGAAGTGCTTGTCGAAGAGCCACCTGCTGTCAAGGATCAGGCCCAGATACTTCATCTGGGCCACTTGAAACCCTTTACCAACCCGTCAGATCAGAGTGGTACCTATAGTCGGCCAGGAATACCTACATTCTGAGGAGTTGGCAATGTCCAGCTGTCGACTGTAAAAGGCTGGTGATGTTTTACAAAACCAAGGGAAGAATAATCGCACATATAATAGAGAGCTGTGTCCAGCAGTGTTTTTGTTAAAAGGAAATTAAGGACACTTCAAACATTATAAACATATTTATTGTAATCTGGAATTTTTAACAACGTTTAAGATTATCTATTATTACCTCGTTGGTCTAGTGGTTAGCGTATGCGACTGCTAATCAAGAGGTCTCGGGTTCAAACCCCGGGTCGGGCCAAAAAGTGTTTTTGGGTTTTTCTTAGGAAATTCCTAATAGCAGCCCGGAGTTTGGAAGTTTGGCGGTGATTCACGCCCGTGCCTCGCAGAGCACGTAAAGCAGTCGGTCCCGGTTGTCATGAACATCTATGGCAATCGTTATTTTGAAGTCAGTGCCATCAAATATACTGATAACTAGTTCAATCTTCGAATTTCAGTTCTCCCTTAGGGTTGCGGAGGTCCGATGCCAGTCGCTCCGTGGAAAAACTGAATTTCAGGTAAAAACGGTTAAACTAGTAGCGGACCCTTAATAAACTTGGGAATAAAGGCTCGGAAGAAGATGAAGATGATGTATAAGATTATCTACTGACTCCTTTCCAGTCTCCTTCTATAAAAAAATACATTTTGAAAAAAAAGTACGAGCAGATAGTATAAAGTTCATAAACGCCTGAGATAAATCACGCATATAGCCACGTTAAAGCAACTTAAACTTCACTACGTTATTACAGGATGTGAAACTTTCTATGAAAAATATTGACGTGTATCACACACTTTAAAAAGTATTCTAATAAATTAAATAATTTAATTTACCTTTCAAGTCTGTACATATATATCCCGTAGCTTCTGCACATTGCAGAGCATTGTACGAGGCATGTGATTGTTTGAAAGATATACGCCTGCGCTCGAGTTATGGTGCTATTGTTCCACCACGATCATATGTTACATGCAATAGCTATATGCTATATACATATACAGGTGCTTATAAATTGTATGGTTTGTTGTGTCTGCAGTTTGTCGGTCAAGTCTTTGTCACAGAATGTGTGACTAAGACAGTGTTGAACTGAAATCAATTTTCGAGTCTTGATTACTTAGGGACTGAAAAAGATCTTCACGTCTTAGTAAGGAAATAAGTTTTATAAAAAGCGATACTATTTAGGTCCTTTAAATGGTAAGCGATTACCGGTGACATCTTAGACTTGACAGACACAGGGCATAGCACCGACTCGAGGAGGACCTAAAATAAGATGGTGTGGGTCCTGCCAGAGCAGGGCGCCAAAGGTCGGATGTCGGGGTTTTTAGTGGAAACATCACCTACTCCTAGCTGTTATTGAGAAGACGAAGATACGAAAGGATTTTTACCCCGTCAACCATTAAGCGGTTGTATGTATTATAATTTATTGGGTATTATAAACCTATATTATATTTATTACTTCTTTGGTACTTGGAGGGGGGCCGGAGGGCCTAGTGTAAGTAAATTTCATATTCACATGTTCTCGATAGACAGTGTCAGGGGAAAATATTTGCTTGCTTGGAAAATTGTAATTTCCATGCTTTTATAGAGATCTCAACTACAAGATCTCTTGATCAGTAGCCGCATACGCTGACCACTAGACCAATAAGGCAGTCAATATTTTATGTCAAAGTTATAAGTGATTAAAAAACTTATTAATCTTTTAAAACAATTTGCTGCAAAAAGGTTTCAAGTAACGCAGTTCAATTCAATATACACTTCAAAAACAAAATAATTTTAACAAAAAGGAACCGACTTCAATGAAAACTATTCCGAGTACCCAAATCGCGACAATTGTGCCTATGATATTTGAGGAGTTCCCTCGATTTCCTTGGGATCCCATCATCAGATCTCGATATGGTGATGATGGGACCACCTGTGAGCTACGCCCATTCCAATGCAAAAAGAATTTTTGAAATCGGTTCATAAATGACGAAATTATCGCTGAACATACATAAAAAAAAAAAAAAAAAAAAAAAAAAGATTCCGACGAATTGATAACCTCCTCCTTTTTTTTGAAGTCGGTTAATAAAGACGTCCTTCGTCGTTTGATGTTGGACCGCGAGTGCAGCGGAATGCGCGGTGCATCCGAATGAGGCTGCGCCGGCGCAAGCTCCCGGGACATTCCTGCCGTCTTAGTCACACAACTTGGATTAGTACGAGATAAAGATTTTATCTGTGAGTCCCGGGTAATTACAGGCGAATGACGTTCCGATGATTTGTGGAGCCGTTCCTTGAACACCATTCAACGCGGCCGTATTATTAACTCGGTCTGTGAGAGTTTTATTGGTATTCATAGCTTAGATGCCAAGTAGTTATATTTTATTAGTTAATTTCCGAACTATGTGTACCATGCGGTACAACAATAAAATTCTATCATATCTTATTTAGAATGTGGTTAGTCGGAATGAAGTGTTTATGTAGAATTTGGTTGAAAGTTCAGATCTTGTCTTTGTGGTCCGTGGTCGTATTTGATCGTACTAGTAACTTTGAACAAGAAATCTATTATCTCCGGGAATGGGATGATAGTCACTTTAAGAATTTTTCATAGGGGAAGGGAGAGGTGTATTTTATGCCTAAATTCATCTGAGGGACATTTCAGACACAATTATGTGTGGATCACATAAAGCGTTATTCCTTGAAGGATTTTCACCCTCAACACTTGGCGCACCAGGAAGCGGTGTGGCGACCCCTTAAACCACTAAGCCAACCGTGCAGTCAATATATGGCCTATGTCATGTGAATTATTGTTACAAATCTCTCATTAATTAAAACCCGTTCAGTTTAGATGCTACGATGGAACATACAAATATATAGACTGCCAAAACCATTACCCATTCTTTTAGCTTCACCATAGTCGGGTAAAAAGGGATACTAATAAAGTTTTCTTTTCACGAATTTTAGTACTATTAAATAGAATATTTCTATTTCTTTGGATATCATCTTTTCTGAGAATTCCACTCATTCAAACACAACTATAAAAAAAATCTACCAGTGCGAGTCTGATTCGCCCATGAAGGGTTCCGTAAAAGCAAGTGACATCATATAAAAGTTCTTGTAGGTTGTTGTAACTTTGATCGATGTTTTAATAATAGTGTATTGATTAAATGAAAGGTGAATTGCGGTTTAAGATTTTTGACGTATTAAAAAAAACTACTTACTAAATCTCCTTCAAACCAATTTTCGGTGGAAGTTTGCATGGTACATCATATATGTTTTTTTAATTTTATCATTCTCTTATTTTAGAAGTTACAAACTAGTCAGTTAAGAAAAAACAGTGATATTAGAAACCTCAATAACATTTTTGAAGACCTATCCATTTTATTGTTTATTGTTTTTTTTCTATTTTTGTGTGAAAAACTTAATGCGGTTCACAGACTACTACTTACCACACTACTTACCAAGTTTCAACAGTATATATCTATAGTTTCGGAAAAAAAGTGGCTGTGACATACGGACGGACAGACAGACAGACATGACGAATCCATAAGGGTTCCGTTTTTTGCCAACAGACAGACATACATGACGAATCTATAAGGGATACATTTTTTTGCATTCGGCTACGGAACCCTCAAAAGTACTCCTTCACTTAACATATTTATGAAAGAACGACAATTCAACAGATAGGTATATTTAAATGTACATATAACATTTTGAAGTTCACTTTAAGTCCAGGTGTTCATCGTCCCGTGCCTAATTAGTTTGTAAAAGTTGATGAATTCCAAACAAGAACCAAAGTTCCTCGACTAAGTAACACCCTCCCGGCCTCGGCAAACCTCTTTTGTTGTTTCACCGTAAAATCAATCAACATTTTAATTAATTAACATTTTCTTTCACTTCACTCAACCTTTTTGGACATGCTTGTTTTGTAGTTAGGGGCTTTAAAAGAAGTCTAGTCTTTCATCTCTTTTGAAAAAATCAATTTAATAAAACCTTTTTTGTTGACGGAGTGTAATGCGATTAAAATTGAAAAAATAAAAACTCTACACAAAACGTCCATACGTCATCGGTGCAGTAAATTTTACCCCAACTCTACAACATAAATATGTATTTAAAAAAATCTCGTGTCACAATCTTAGTTGCCATACTCCTCCGAAACTCATTCATTGATCTATTCTTAGGAAATTTTGTGCATTTATTCCCCAATCCGCACTCGGCCAGAGTAGTAATGTATGGCCGTAACCCTCACCCGAGCCTAACAGTGAGACGTTATGGGTTGTTGATGATGATTCAGTAGGTCTGGGAACCTCAACTATTTTTATACCCCTAGGTAATAAAGGATGAAACGGACTTGAACGGAGCCACGGGCATCAGTTAGTTATGATTAAATATTAAAATTAAGCTTAAACAACCCTAAGTATAATTACTCAGAAACCGATAATCGTGACCCATGTTCCCCAACGGGACAGTTTCCCAAATTTTCTCTGGACCCTATTCCCTTACGGTATTAAGTAATATCGGTTATTTTGTAGTATATTAGTTAAGCGGTACGGACGGACATGCCGACGTTTGTGTTGATAAATTACCTCCATAAATTGAGCAGAGATGATAGTGTGATAATGTCTTTGATGGAATTCAGCCGCTGTAGATTTTGTAGCTGGTTTGCTTACTTTAATCGCTGAAATATAATTTTAAGGTTCCTTTTATTAATTTCTATACAAATGAATAAAACTTAAAGTGTCGACTTGTAATATCAAATGAACAGTTTTTAGGGTTCCGTAGCCAAAGGGCAAAAAACGGAACCCTTATAGATTCGTCAAGTCTGTCTGTCTGTCCGTCCGTATGTCACAGCCAATTATTTCCGAAACTATAAGAGCTATACTGTTGAAATTTGGTCAGTCTATGTATTCTGTGAACCGCATTAAGATTTTTACATAAAAATAGAAAAAAATAAAGTCCCCATACTTGGAACTGAAACTCAAAATTTCTTTTTTTCATCAAACCTATACGTGTGGGGTATCTATGGATAGGTGTTCAAAAATGATGTTGAGGTTTCTATTATCATTTTTTTCTAAACCGAATAGTTTGCGCGAGAGACACTTCCAAAGTGGAAAAATGTGTGTCCCCCCCCCCCCTCTAACTTCTAAAAAAAGATAGTGATAAAACTAAAAAAAAATATATGTTGTACATTACCATGCAAACTACCAACGAAAATTGGTTTGAACGAGATCTAGTAAGTAGTTTTTTTTTAATACGGCATAAATCGTAACACGCAATTTACCTTTCATCCAATCAATACACTAGTATAAAAACATTGATGAAAGTTACAACGAACTACAAGAACTTTTATATGATGTTACTTGCTGATACGGAACCCTTCATGGGCGAGTCCGACTCGCACTTGGCCCCTTTTTTACTAAATGCACATAAAAGTTTGTTAGATAGAAATTTTTAAAATTATTGTTTGTCTATTTGAATGTTTGTTTGTTGCCAGCTTATCTCTGGAGCGACCGGATTGTTTTGATGGGACTTTCAATGGCTATCTGACAGTGAAAGTCCCATCAGTCCCATATTACTGTAAAGTTTAATTCAAATTCGTTCAGTAGTTTTTGCGTGAAAGGGCAACAAATATTAGATTTGAATTATGTGCATCTATCATTATATCTATCATATATGTAGTTGTAAGTTCAAAACGAACATTCTAGACGACAAAAAAAATGTTTGAATCACGAATACGAAATAATTGCAAGTTTTACAACCGCGAGATTGCAAAACATGTACATAAAGAATGTAGAAATAACAAAAGATTCAGGTTTTGATGAGTGCAATCACCTCGTATTTGCAATGAATGCTGTTTTATTTGTACAACCAGCAAATTTTGGAAACATAACAATTTTTATATTGTTGAGTATAATTGTACTAACCGAGTTCTACGGCGTTCCTCGCTGTTTAAATTGTGAATCGCAAGTAACGACGCAGAGCGAAGCTAGTCTAAAAAATTTGCCAAAGTTACTTCTTATGACATCAGCTATTTGTCAGTGAAAGTCTTGTTAAAATTTGCCAAAGTTACTTCTTATGACATCAGCTATTTGTCAGTGAAAGTTTTGTAAAATTTGCCAGAGTTACTTCTTATGACATCAGCTATTTGTCAGTGAAAGTCTTGTTAAAATCGGTCCACACGTTCCAGAGATTAGCCGGAAGTAACAGACAGACAAAAATAAAATGGAATCATTGCTTTTTTAATATACAAAAGTACCCTATATACCTACTAACATAATAATATGCACTTGTTAAAAACTTATTACTTCAATTTTATTTATTTGTATTGATTGCAAGATCAAGATATCTATTCGTTACCTTAATTGTGATTACTTGAAAAATGTTTAAAGTTTTGTTGGTATTTTTATCATGTAAGCGAACTCAAGTGTAATGTAATGACAAAGACGTACTATGTTTTTGTAGGCATACCAGATGTACAAACATGCGGATTTTATTCCACATATTAATTCCAAACTTTTCATCATGGAGGTTATTAATAACGTTAAAATCGATACTATTACTTTTTTGTACACAGAATGTGAACATGATTATGTTTGTGAGCATTTAAATTTTTTTTTTTAAAAAGGACAAATTCCACATTAGGAATTCACATTCTGTGTCGTGGGTGACTTTAAAAACATCGGAACAAAAATTTGTGTATCACACAATGTGCTGTCCCATTTGGGATTTGAATCCACAGCGCTTGAGACAGTAGAAAGCGGCGTGGCGATCACTTAAACCACTATACCAAACGTGGATTCAAGTTGTTAATTACGAGATGAGTAGGAAAGGTGACTTACTTAGTTATATGTTATTTTGATAAACTAACCTCCCGTTACGATACCGGAGATGAATGATGATGAAACATCTGCACTGCATTGTTGCATAATCTGCATTTGCAACGAGTATGCTGACCACTACTCTTGGATTCTGTTCATGCTTTCCATCAAGCAGAGTTGTGTATTTTGACTCACACATATTTTTTGTTTCAGTAATCATTGTATTTTTTTTAAAGAATCAAGCGAGTTTTGAATTTCACAATTTGTATTTTCTTCAAGGTTTGTTTCCAACTCGAAAGTCTGAACCTCTTTTCACTGCATGTTTTTTTAGAACCTTGATGATCTAAACGATGTAAACGAATTTCAAAAATGTTCAAAATAAATGTTTTCTATTTGATTTCAAAATCAGAAATTTGATTTCCCACAAATAGCAAAAAAGTCAAAACTGGCAACACTATTCCCATTCATTTTACCCTTAGATGAATAAAACCGGTATCGTTTACACTATATTGAATTCGATTAAAATTCCTTCGGTTGTCAAAAACTCTAGTTCATAGTTTTGAATGATTAATTGCGCTGAAAGCGCCGAGCAAAACATACGGTGGTGCCGAATCAAAAAGTCAGGTAACATTTGGAACAGCTCATTAGCATTATACAATCGATGTGAGCTCATCAACATCAGACCCATCGATGTAGGTAAACGGTGACGTAGCGAGTTTGACGTAATATACGAATATACCGCGCAACTTCGCACAAAGCTATTTATTTTGAATTGTAAATCGTTTCCAAAGGTATAAAAGGAGTTGGCACAGTGAATTCAGGACGATAGCACACAAATGGTGGTATATTTGCATGTATAATGTCTGTCTCAATAATCGAGTGAGTACATACAGTACAGAATATGTCAAGTATTTGTTTATTGTTAGGGCTATAATGGGCATTTATCCACTTCTTTGTTCTAGTTCCTGCTAATCCCAAGTGTGTTGTGAGAGGCGTCTGCTGGAAAACTTGATACAAGCGCTAATCCAACCAGCCAAGCCAGGGTGGTATAGTTTGCCAGAATCTCCTTGCTTGTCCAGCAGTGAACTGATAAAGGATATATATTAATAAAGATGATTATGATACTATTTTCCAAGAAGTGATTACAAATCATCTAATTTTATTTATCTATATATGTTAATACGTGAAGCAAAAACTTTGTTCCCTCTTTTACGAAAATTACGCGGACGAAGGAGTGTGAAATTCTGCACACTAGTTTACGTCAACGTAATAAAGTCGACTTTATTTATAGTTTAACAATGCCATCTATTGTCTCAAGTAGCAACAGTGTTGATGTGTTAGAGTACTAACAAAGAACTTACTAAGTATTACTGAAAGAGTAGCATGAATATGCAAAGTCAGAGCCTAATAACACCTAATTGACTGCTTCGGTGGCGCAGTGGTAGCATATGCGACTGCTGTGCTTGAGGTCTCGGGTTCGATTCCCGGGTCAAACCAATTGTTTATGTGATTCAAAAATATTTATTTTGGACTTTGGTTGTTTTCTATGTATAATATGTATGTATTTAAAAAAAAAAAGTATGTTGTAACCTTAAACCTTAAAAATATCATAATGTTATTATTACAACATAGACAACTTAATAGCGGCATTCTGTCAATTTAACTACGTCATAAACATTTCTCTATTGACATTGAAAGTGTCAAGATGTTTTATAATGATTTCATGTCTTTTTATGGTTTAGCTACCAAAACATAAAATAAAATACTTAAATAAAAATGAAAACCTAACTAACTTGGATACTTTTATTTTAAAGACTTTTTTTTAAAGATAAAATACGTAAGATAAGATGAGATAAAGATAAAAGCAATCAAATCTTAAGAACGATTGTTAGGAATTAATACAAGTTAGATACAACTGTTTGTTCCATACTATAAGTGTTCTCCGTGTATTTAATAAAAACGTTTTTAAGTATTTATATCAGTTGTCTAGTTTTGGACTAGATTGCGTTGGATTAGATGCCCCAAAAAATATTACTTATAATTAAGTAAATAAGTATTGGATTAATTTTGAAATAAACCAATGATTTTCATTATTTAAATTATTGTAATTACCTAAAAATACAAAAAAGAAAAACAACTCCGTAATGAAAAACGATGCTCAAAGGTTTATAAGAGTATATTTACCCTGTAAATGCCAGACAGTTAAAAGAAAAAGTATTGTCAAGGATAATCATCATGAATTTATTGATACCCCACGCATTTTCCGTAGACAAACACCGTGTGATTTTTACACACATTGAGAAGCGTGTAACTTGTCTACCGGTGTGCTATAAGGCGTGTTTTGTTTTTTTTTTCTGTTGAGATTTTTCACGCTATCACCAACCATTGTGCACGGTTCTTTTTTTCTTTTTTTTTTCTGTTGCCATGAGGCTGTATGCGGTGTGGCCGGTGCTAATCGTTTCGACTTGTGAAGACAAGTCGAGACACGCAGACATGCGTCATGTGATGTTTTGATTTGAAGAAATAAGTACGTTTTATTTATACAATAATAATTGTTTCAATTATCGATTAGTATAATCGATAAGCATAGGTGATTATGAGATTATATAAGAAGTATTTCATCTTTACGTCAATAGGGTAAAATGAATATTTGTAAAATAGGAAGTAATAAATTTCTAGTTACCTTTCTCACAATAAGGAAGGAAATTAATAAAGATTGTAGGAATAAAGTATAAGTAAAAGATATGCTTATAATATAAATACATTTTCAAGGCAAATCTTTTGGACATTTCTACACTTTTCATTAAGTGTAAATTATTCCATACAATTCAGATCATTCAAGTGTATTAGGTAAACATGTAACTATTAAAAATATTGCACATTGCATTTTAAACAGTACTTAAATTAAATTATTATACATATTTTTTTAGTTCCAAAAACTTCCAAAGTGCTTTCAATCATTAGTAATACTAACTAGGACTTTCTTAACTACCAATAGTATTTTCTTTTCTTCTAGTTCTCCTTTTTTGTAGTTCATATGAATAACAGAAAAAAATAGTTTTACAGAACATTTACCAGAAGTGCTCTTTAAAACGTAGAAAACTGAAATTTACTTTTATAATAAAACCAAACCATTTACCCTCAAGAATTCATTCACAAATACACATTAATATACAAATTCATAATATTATACATCCAAGAATGCGCTTGCGCAGGAGCTACCGCATACAAAAGACATAAACGCACACTCTAAAAGCCTCCGGTTGGCATCGATACCCATAAACTCTCCTAAAGAATTGATATAATTTCCTGTTCTTTATTATTTATGGCATAAAAACCCCCGCCAAAGGGTCCAAGCTTGCCGTGAATGTACATTGTAAACGATAAATACAATAAAATTAAGAATCTGGCGCCTTCCTTTAACAAAAAGGTTTTTTTGTCGCGAAATATTTGTCAATAATAAATAAGACGTCCCTTTTATTACTGGCAACATTGGTAGAACAGTCTAGGACTATGAGAATATATGTATTAGGTGGAGGTGCAAATGTAAGAGATAAGTTGGACTGCCATAAAAGATTCTGAATTTTATTATCATAAATAAAATTGAGGTGTCTGTGTGTAGTACTTATCAAATTAACAGTTTTTTTTACTAAAAGCATTTAAAAGTATATATTTGGTTTACACCATTAATTTTTTTTTTTTAATTTTGTCTGTCTATCCGTCTGTCTGTCTGTTTGTTCCTGGTAATTCTGGAACGGTTGGACCAATTTTAATTGGACTTTCGTAAAAAGCTGATAATATAAAAAGTAATTTAGGCTAATTATTTCTTTATTAACTTCGCTTCGCGATTTACAACAAAACCGCGGGACATGTCATATTAGGATTACCTATTTCAATCTAATTCTTAAACGAATCACACCCTGTTTTGTATTCTGTTTTCACAGTTTCGAAATCTTTCGATCTCCCCAGTCGTGTACTACACCATGCCATTAGTTCTTAAAGACAAAAGTAAGAATTTATTAGACGTAATTTTAAAGTTAAACAGTTGTTTCTTTTGAGCTTTTACAAAAGCGGAATGAATGCCTTAGTCATTTTCTATGAGGTAGGTAATCTTATGATGATATAGACATATTTCTAAGAACAGTATAGCAGAACGCAAAATCATGGTCCTGGAAAAATAATCCTGTTTAAGAATTTGTAAGCTAATGTTGTGATCTAAATTAATAGAACTACACAGTATGTTGTCGCTACGATAGATTGTTTATTGCGGGAGCAACTTGAGGTAACAAAGTTCATAAGTAAAGCTGGTATTGACGAAAAAATCTGCACACTTATATGTGAAGTAATACTTCACATATAAGTTGCCGGTTGTCATGAACATCTATGGCAATCGTTATTCTCATTGAAAGTCAGTGCCTTCAAATTTACTGACAACTAGTTCAACCTACGAATTTCAGTTCTCCCTTAGGGTTGCGGAGGTCCGATGCCAGTCGCTCCTTGGTAAAACTGAAATTCATGTAAAACCGGTTGAACTCGTAACCGACTCTCAACCAATTCAAATAATATTAGGAATAAGGAAGGAGAAGATATAAGTTATTACAAAAAGAAGAAATGAAAAGTGAACACTTGCGAATACTACTGTTAATAATAGTCAATTATACTGAACCCAACATAAACGATAAAAAAACGCTGGAAGTTTATGTCATGACGCTTCAAAGGAGCTGGAAGCCCGAACAATAGTCGCCCGGCGGGCGGCGACTTTACCAACGCGCTCAATGAACGTTCTACCTGGATTATCTATAGGTGATAAATTAAAAATATGGCGTTTGAACAGCATTCATCATCTCAATGGGTCATTTCGTCCCAACGCTATTGTCTAACAAGTTAAAAATACTCGTTTTGTATGCATCTCGAGTGTTGCGTTTTTGACATTGAAAATACGAGTAGTCCTTTTTGTTTAACTTACAGTTTTTAATATTTGTTGCGTTTGTTGAAGTTGTTTGATGAGATACTTAATTATTTGACTGCCTTGTTGGTCTACTGGTTTGCGTATGCGGCTGTTGATCAAGAGGTCTCGGGTTCGATTCCCGGGTCGGAACAAATTTTTGTACGATCTGCAAATATTTGTTTCGGAGTTTGGGTGTTTTCGATATATTTACAAAAAAAACTGTTCATGTATTTATATCAGTTTTGTAGTACCCACTCGGCTTAATTTAGGACTAGATGATGTTGCGTGTAATTCGTCCGAAATATTTATTAATTTATTTACAGTTGGCAAATAAAGTTGCTCAACATTGCCCTGAATGGTACGTCAGCAAAAGACAAATAACTTTTGCAAGCCTTAATTTTTAATGCTCTTGTCCGTTTAATTGTTGACGTCAGTTGGTATTCAGACCACGTCCGCCTCATTATACCCGTCATATTCGAGGAGATTAGGTGGTCAAGGAATGCAGATGACTGATAAACTATTCACATTGGTGTTATTATAGTTCCTACACGTTTTGTGGTCACGTGGCTGCCCGGCGTGATTCACCTGTCAGTGGCATACCTGCTGTATTCCTTGTACATTGCTGTTTATCTTTACCATAATTGTTTTTGAATACCATACTGAACAGGTTTTTTTTCTTTTATATTTAAGCCTGCCAAAGTGACTCTACTCTGCCTGATGGAAAGCATGAGTAGAATCCAGGAGTAGGGGTCACCATGCTTATTGTGAGGGTAGGCAATGTAGCATGGTGACCCTTACCATGGCAGCCTGGTTAGATTATTCTGCATCATTCTCCCGGCCTTCGAAGGGCGGGAGAATGATGCAGAATGATTGGGCCTCCGGTCTCACACTCACCAACGAAATACGACATCAAGAATGCTGTCATTATTAGGATGGTCTTCTGTGTGAGGGTAGTACTAAGTAGAGGATATAAAATGCTCTTCAGTATTAGTATTAATATTCTTTCTCAGATGCGTCTTCTTATGTTTAAGGGTGTGGTGGGTGGCTTTGTAAGCGATAGGATTCAAAAATAAAGACCTTCAATTAACTATATAACACTTAAGAGTTTGTAGTGATAAAAATATTATTTTACTGTCTAACAAGTCTAACATATATTTGAAGAGATAGGAACATTATTTTTGAGAGTAGTAAATAATTATAAACTTACTTTTAATTTTATTTTCTTCTATCTCTACAAATAAATAAAATTAGAAATCTGTATGTAATGCCAAATGTTACTAAAAGTTTTTTACTAAATGCATGTGAAAGTAGACATGATACCGAAATGCATTTTTTATTATTATTTTCTGTCTGTCCGTCTTTCTGTCTGTTTGTTCCTTTTGATCTAGATTCGCACCCCGGCGTCTCTAGCGATTATGGATAACACCGCGGGACTCTGCTAGTATGCATAAGACAGTATATAGCGAGAAATAAAAAAAATCTACTTCTAGTTTGTAGTGATGAAAAATTATTCGACGTATTTTTTATTTCCAGATTCAGAGATAGATACGTTGAAGCAATAAATTCTGGCCACCAAATTTTATCTCAATAATCAGTATGATAAAAAAGAAAATCTATTTCGATTACGTCCGGTTGTTTACTGAGACGATCTACTTTATTTCCTATAATGAAGACATTAACGTCCCGATTTGTAATCAACCATCGAAAATCTACTAACTTGTTACCCTTCTTAAATTACACTACCAATTTCCTCCTACTCATTTATTTTCATAGCTTTTGTTGATATATTTGAAGTACATACTCGTATATTTTTTACACGATTTATATTAGCTTCACCTGTATGTTTGTTTGTAACCTACTCCTTTGGGTGCGATTTTGACCCAGTAACCCAAGAAAAAGTAGAAAATCATTTTAATGTGACAAAGCGTGGGCGACGTTATTGAAATATTTTCAGAAAGCACCCCACGCTTTGTTACATTATTATTTTTTTCTACTTTTTAATTTAAAGCGTGTTTGTTTAGTTTTTAAAACTATTTTTTTAAACCAATAACGATATACACACTCGTCCAGTCAGTTTGATATAGTAAGGTCCAACCTAAGGTTCCAAAGTCTAAGGTAAAAGAAGAGTCCTATGTCCAGCAGAGAACTATTAAAGTCTGTTGTGCTATGTTTTAGGTTTCAGGTTCGACTCCCGGGACGGACTAAATATTTGTATGAGGATCTGCAAATACTTGATTCGAAGTTTGGGTGTCTTTTATGTCTAATATGTATGCATGATAATGCATGTACTCACAAAAAAGTATATAATATATGTATTTATATCAGTTGGCTAGTACCCATAGCTTAGTTTAGACTAAATGGCGTCGTGTGTCATATGTCCAAATATTTATTTGTTAAGGATATTACTTTGGTTAAATAAAACCATGACATGGCTATAATTCACCATAAGTAGCATCTTTTCACGAGCTTTATAAATAAATGTATCGTCTTTAGCATTCGGAAAGATAGAAGTTCAGGGTTGGTAATCGAATCGAGTCGCTTTAATCGAGATAAAGCAATAAATAATTACCACTGCCTCGATTCAGATTTAGGTGCTTGTATTTCGAGGTAGTGGCGTGGAGTAGGGCTAATAAAAATTTATTATAATTCGAACTTAAATGTGTAAATAGTTCTTATTAGAAATATTTACACATTTAACCTCAGAATTCAAGTGCTTCCTCCCATCAATTATATGGTGATATAATGTAATGGCCACTTTAAAACCGATGTTTCATAACATTTGGTATTTATTTGTAGAATGTCGCGCAATAAAGTTGCTTGATTGTTAATCCAAATATTTCCGATATTTGATCAAACATTCGATAAAATCAATACATATATGTAAATACACAAAGAGTTTCGTCAAATATTTGATCAAATATTTTACATGATTCCCAGTGCATTTTTATCGTTTTCGTTTGTAGGCATAACTCTGTGTTGATGTGTGAATGAAAGAGTCACAGATCTTATCGCTCACGTTAACTGTTTAAATAAAGTGAGTGCATAAGAATATCTACAGATAAAAATAGACAGAATGAAAGTGCTTTATAAGTTTGCTGCCAAAATGACTATGCTCAGCCTGATGGAAAGCATGAGCAGAATACAAGAGTGGACAATGCAACACGGTGACCCACACTATGGTGGCCTAGTCAGATCCTTCTTCATGGCTCGCTTGAAGGACCCGGTACATACATACATATATACACACATAGTACACATACATATTTATATTAGACACATAGTACGAAGGAAACACGTGAGCTGGCAGGGATGAACAAGAATACGGAGTGTCACCAACCCCCAACATCTCATGAGCTAACTAAGCAGGACAATCACACTGAAAAGAGAAGGAAACCTTGATAAAAAACCCTATAAAAACCCATCTAGCCAGCCTCTTATAGTGGACCAAACCCCTTTCTAAAGAGAAGCATATGCCCAGTAGTTGACTGGGAAAGGCTGTTAATAAAGGCTGATGTGATATGAAGAGAAATTAATGCTTGTGATAAAAGTTGTTTAAAGCGTTGCAACCCTAAGAACGGGTTTAGTGAATACGGAAAATATGACACAGCGGAACCTTCTTTGATTTGAGCAATTTTTTTTAATGGAATCTAGGATAAAAGAGAAGAGAAGTCACTTGAAGATAAGCGATTACGTTTACGTGACATCACATGACCACGTGCAACTCTAGAAAGCAAACTGTGTTACCTCCTCTTTGAATGCTCCTTAACCCAAGGGGTCGATTCTTCCCGGCTGACGCAGGTACTTTCCGGGCACGGTTGCTTCGGAAAGTACCTGCACTCGGTCGCTAGGAGGGAACCGAGTCCCGCCTGCCACCACTGCGACTGCAGTGAGGACACGGCCCAGCACACGCTGGCGGTCTGCCCCGCTTGGGCGGCGCAGCGCCGGGTCCTCACTGCAGTCATCGGAGGGGATCTCTCGCTGCCGGCCGTCATAAGATCGATGACCGGCAGCGACAGTTGTTTTACCGCGGTCGCAACCTTCTGCGAGGATGTAATCTTGCAGAAGGAGGTGGCGGAGAAGGCCCGGGAGGATTCCATCCAATCGGACCCGATCCGCCGCCGGCGCCCCGGGCGGCGGAGGCGCGCATACCTGCGTCTCATGCCGCCCTGAGAGTGGCCGCGGATAGGCGGGACGGGTTTCCCGTCCGTCCGCAGTAGAGGCCAACCGCGAGGGGGCGGCGTCCGCGTGTGACCGGACGTTGCCCAATTAGAGAGTACACGATGGAGGTGGTGCCCGCAGCAGTGCGGGCAGGCGCCGGTTGGAGTCCAGAAGGAAATCCCCTCCCTGGACTCCTTCCAATACAAAGGCGCAGAGAGGGTCACACCGTGTGGTTTTAGTCGGTTCGAGTCCGACACACCACCCCGCCATAACCCCCGACGGGGTGACGGTCCGCGGGGATTTCCACACGTTAAAAAAAAAAAAAAAAAAAAAAAAAAAAAAAAGGGGTCGATTCTTCGTTGACCTCTAACTTCTCTTGAGTTGAGGGCAGTAACTTCTCAATAAAGATTGTCATATATATTCATGCTATTTGGGATCGATGGCTCACTGCTAACTAATATATAACGTGCGAAGGGCTTAAAATACTGCTAAACTTCCATACTCAGGGTTTAATATTTTTTTGTAAGAAAAACCCAAAGGCAATTGATACGACCAGGGAGTCCAACCCGAGATCTCTTGATCGGCAGTCGCATACTCTAACCGCTACACCAATAAGGTAGTAACGGCCAGCATAGTATTTTCAGTAAATTTAATAAGCGGTTCATGTCATTAAGGTAAGTCATATTTTATTTATATATATGACTACATTATCGAGCAAGGCAAGTGCAAAAGCCATTACTAATGATATAACGGCTGTTAGGTACCTACTCCAAGCAGTGGAGTGAATGTTCTACCCTGTTTTTCCATTTGGCAGGAAAAACAAACCGTTTAAAATAGTTGTAGTATTCTGCTGCATATAGTAGTATAAGTATAAGCATGCTTGCCTAAGAGTTACAATCTGTTATATTTATGATAAATTTTATAAAACGGACATTGTGTGCAACCCTAACAAGTTTATCATTCCTATCTAAAATAATTGTCTGCGTTGTTAATCTGTGATACGGGTACTTACATTAGCAGTAGTGCTAATATTTATCATTTAGTATAGTGTGTGTGGTATCGTCGCGAGCCTGTCGGCTCACACTGTGGGTGAGCGAGTTCTACCAGGCGCGTTCGATATCAGTGCGCGCGCAACCCACCGCATAAATTCCACACACTCCACAGACACAACACACAACCAGCAATCTCCATGCACACTCCAGTCTGCGAAACACCTATAAAAAATGCAAATACTTATTTTTTACAATTTCTTACAATGTTTTATAGCCTTATAAAAAAGCACCGACAATCACAGTTGTATCTGATTCGTATCGAGCAATAAACTTTACGATTCGCGACGCTTCAAGCGATATTCTTGAATTAGCAAGTTCTTACGAATTTTACACGCCCATTACGTCATATTGATAATTGTTCGATTCGCTAAATTAATTCCAGCTTTGGAAAGCTTTTGGTATAATTTTATTTCAGTTCATAATTTAAAAGTTGTGCGGTGTGCGGCGTGGGCCGTGCGTCAGTCCGTGTAGGCGCTCCGATGAGGGTGCACGTGTATGTCTGTCTAGTAAAATTGACGAACGCGCGCTCGCGAGTGTACTCTGTAAAACTAACGTGTTCTTTTCAAAACTTTGTATTTAATACTTGTGTACTGTGACCATGAGGTGTTTAGTGGTGATTTTAAGCGTGGTGGCGTGTGCGAGGGTGGTAGTAGCTGCGGCCGGCGTCTCGTGCGCTCTTGCCGAGGAGTTCTTCGTGCGCCATAACGTATCAGCTGATGATAGCAGCGAACCAGGTTCGGATAATCAAACACATTAAGGTTGAAAGGTTAATCGTCTCACGATGGCCTCTAGGGAATTGTTTACAGAATAAGAGCTCAGGTTTGCGAAGTTTTTTTGACAATAATGAGAAAAGTAAAAAGAAACTTGTGATTGAGTCGGGTAACTTTTGAGATTTGTTTTGTGTTACAATTTTGTATAGGTAGTTCGTTCAGATATGATTACAGAAAACACGAATCTACCTTATTAATAGGATTTAGTAGCGAATGTTGTTCCTTTGAATTGAATAAATAAGGCAATGATTTTATAATTATAGAAAATAAAAAACCGCGGTACACAGTTAGCATTTTATAAAAATACACCCAGGTGCAGAACAAATGATATACATAAATTATTTCTTTATAAAATTAGTTAGATACTTGTTTAGTATGGGATTCGAACTCTCGGCCTTTGACTCAGCTGTCAGAACCCCGAACCATTAGACCAGACGAACTAGCCTGTCATACTTTATGCTATTATTTATTTATATACTGTTTTTGAATTAACTACCTAATTTGTAATTGTAAATTTAGCATTTGTCGTTTGTAATTCGTAGTTATTGGGAATGCTATTTAACATTACAATAAATAGCAGGTAAAAGCAAGGCAACAGCTGATAATCAAGCTCATTGAGCCTCATTGACATTAACTGTAGCCCTTTAAAATATGGCTTTATCATCATGTGACAGACGGCTATGAAACCGACGAAGAAACTTTTAACAAGCGTTCATATTTTGTATCGTCTATATTTTCTTTTCGTACCAGTTTTATCACAATGTTCGGCATTTTCTTCTCTTTCGTTTTTGTCCGACTCCCAACAAGGTTTATTATTAATCCTTGTTAGTGTGTAGGTACCTTTATATTATTTTGAATACTCTGTCATAAGTGTCATAAGTTGTATTGTATATTATTATAACATTTTACTTTCCCCCAATTATATCAACTGTTAGTTACACATGTAACCCAAAGTTAGATTGGTTTTCGATTGATCTGAAATTGTCAACACTTGTTTAAGAAGTTTCTAATTTTCCAGTTTAAGAAGTTAAATAGGTAGTTTCCTTAAAAATTTGGTGATCCTTGAGTACAAGAATAAAATGTCACTCGTAGACATCACCTCACGTCCGAAAAAAGTCTATCAAGAATCTGAATCGATTATTAAACTCGGTTGAGAAAAAAAGAAAAAAACAACCCATAATGGGTACGTACGTACGTATTGACGTGTTGGACTCGGGTTTCCTCACAGGAGCGGGCTAAGGCCATACGTCCCCACTATTGCCGATTGCGGGACGGTGATTGGCAAGACAACGTTTTGGCTATGTAATCTTGACGATGGACTTCCGAAAGCCTCATTCTCGATGGTCTTCCAAAGACTTTGGTAAATAAACATGTACATATATACATACAGTGGAACATAGAACCTCCTCTTTTATTAAGTCCATTAAAAACAAATGGTACCTACCTATGAAAATCAAAGTAATAGACGGCAATAATTTTGATAACAATGCTCTGTTATTAATTGAATAATATTAGTGAATGGAATGAATGATTATGATCTGTAAGTAGTTTTGTATAGTCTGTGTTATCTAGATTTAAATTGCGAACCAATTTTTGACAGACAATGCGTATTGATTAATTATAAAAACATATAGGTAATCGTATGTCATGTATGATTTTTACCTACAGTTTTCACAAGTTTGTATGTAGACTAATTCAACGGAAGTTTCTATGTCATTTTTAATTGAAATTCCACCACCACCAATGTTTGGAGTATTTCTACTGAACTGCGTTAAGGCCAAGCTTATATATCATGACCCACTTGGTTAAGGAAATAATAAATTAGAATGTACGAGTTATAGCATGTCCATGTCATCTGTGGTGTTGAGAGGGTGTCGCATGGCATAGCACGCGTCGCTCATCTCCAATGTCCCATCGTTCACAGCTGGTTGAATATATCGAGCAGTGTACATGACGCACATTTGCATCATTGGAGACAGTAAATTAATGATTTATAGCTTATAGCGAACCTTATCGACAGGTTTCAAAATAGGAATATTATTGGGAGGCGATAGTTCAAACTGGATTTTGTCTATGATTTCTCTCGAAATTCTTCGAACGTTATGTACTTCGTCAGTGAGGCCCGATGCTGTAAATTGTCACTGATACCAAAATATAGAAAGCTGAAGTACTTTATTTGGGGTTCTAATAATATCTAAACATTGAACAAATAGATTTTTGACTTGCTTCAATCTTTTTTCATTGATTTTGACATTTATCAACAACCAGACTTTAAACTGACCTTTACCTCAGTAACAGACTCTAGGTGCCATATTTACTCATGATAATACAAACACTTTACACTATAAACAATGCTTCGGTGATAATAACGAGTATTGAATGTGTCATTCCCTATTCGAAATGTCCATTCACTGATTACAATAAAAATAATAACTTCTTCGTCTTCCACACGTCACTTTAATTATCTGTGGTCATAATGAATGTGTTTTTATTTCCATGTAAACCCCTCAAAAGCTGAACGTCATAATTACTCAATTTGAAAGACATTTACATACATAAAGATAGTTAGATACCTTTACATAGTTATTTATACAAAAAGTTATATTCAAGATAATCATGAATAATAAAAAAAACTGTAATTGCGTTCAAAGCGTATAATTGTATTCACCGGACATTGGTTATAATCAAATAAGTCGTCTATTAATTAAAGAGTTCCTAAATAAATGATTGATTTTTACTGAAAATATAACTAACGCCAGCGTTTCTTAGTTTTTAAATTTCTATTTACCTACCTATCTATTATATAAACATAATTTTGCATGCGTAGTGTAGTGCGTCATATAAAGTAGTATTTTTGCAAAGAATATAAACATTCTGTCAGTTTGACGACACATACCGATTACTTAGAAATCGTTGTAAATTGATATTCATTGTTCAAAACGTGCGTTTTATGTATATGTATCAACTAACAAAGAAAAAGTATATGTTGCGTATTTAAAGATGTATAATTAGGAGTCAGCTGTTTGCGATATGATACTCGACCCTGAACCTCGACCGGCCCGCATGAATGGAACAATAACTTATTATAAACGCACTGTATGTAACGTACCTTATTTTCGCGACATGCTAGCTACCATTGCCGGTCGCTATGTAAGTACATTCCTCGAGGACTACTTACATAATTTATTAGCCGATCACGTCCGTAAAAAGTTAAGCGAATTTACCTTTCGCGGTAACGAATGGTATCACGCGACGATTTTTGAATATCGAACATATCGAGGACCTATCCATTGCGTCGTAAAAGCTACTTAGGGGAAAGTTACGAAAAATTACATGTCTGGGACGGAACCGCTAGCGGGGCGAAGGCGAGGCAAGAGGGACGAGGCGCGGGGTGAATGGCGGCGGGTAGGCTTTGTTGCTCGTGCTGGCATTCCTTGCCTGGGAACTGAGAACGGGCGTTGGAGCCCCGCGCGCCGCGCACCTGCCCTCCGCACCCCCCCGCATGCATTCTTGCCCTCTCTCACTTTCATTGTTCCCTTCGGCGCGGGAGGTCGCCGCGCCGCGTACAAATAATGGAACCAGTCGTTTTAGTGGGGACGACTTGTTGGCTCACTCCAATAAACACGTTCGACCTGTCCATAAATGACATTTAGGGATACACTTGTTAATTTCTGGCGGCGTTGGTCCGCCTACCCCGCTCATATTAACAGGCCGGTAATTTGAATTCACGGCTGGTAGTTTTCATTTCTGTTAACTAGGGTTCATGATTTCTCGAGCTTTTCAATTTCTCGGGTCTCGAGAATTCTCGAAGCTAATTTCTCGGGTCTTCTCGGGTTGTCGAGAAATTTACATTTACGTACGTTTTCTCATAATATTTGGTTGCAATAACCTCAACAAATTCAATGGTTTCCCTCTCAAATAAAAGTATCAAATTAATTACAAAACTTTTATTGATTATAATTAAAAACATTAATCTAAATAAAATTATTCAATTTAAAAAAAAAATCACCCAATGTTTGTATCGGTGGAGTTTTAAAGTTTAGTTTCTGTTGCTGCATACTTTCACACCCAGGCCTTTTTTTTCGGTGCACTCACACCTGAACTTGTAGATGCTTCAGATTCAGATTGCGGGCATTTAGTAATACTTACTGATTTTACGCACACGTGCTAAATATTTCACCAAACCGCTAGTATTTGAACCTTTCAAAAAAAAGGTTTTTTTTGTCACATGAGGCATTACGCGTTTGCAGATTCCTATTTTTTTTAAATATTTTCATATTTTTGATTTTTATAATTCAATTCAAATTAATAATAAGCCTATTGAATAATATGTGATATACACACACACAACACAACTGGCAATATTCGTCTCACAAATTTAAAATGACATATATTAATTTCAAATAACTTACTTAAGAAAAACATATAAGAATAATTAACAACTAAGCTTGTGTCTTGTTGTTTTACAAAAATAGGAAATGTAAGTAGACTAAGTAGTATAATTAATGTATCGTTAGTTATTTTGTGTATTATAGTTTGACTAAAAATAATAGAAAAGAACACATAGGTACCTACTCGTACCTAGTAAAATTTAAGATCATATTTAGATTATATTATTGATGAAAATAAAATAAATAATAAGGACATAATGTGTCAATCAAAGTGAAAATACTTACCTGTTTGTTGATTTCAATTTATCACGTAATCTGTGAAACACTACGTAAACTATCGTGTAAAAACGAGGCCGGGCGCCAAGCAGCAAAACAAACGGTAATTTAATTTCTATATAGGTACATGATTTCTCGAGTTCTCGACTTTTCTCGAGCTTGATTTCCCGGGAACAAAGCCCAACGATTTCCCGGGAATTCTCGGCTCGAGAATTCCCGGGAATAAACCCTACTGTTAACCAATTAAAAAGAAACACCAATCATATGTTTGACAGATAACGGTTTAGCTACGTCGTATCGGTGCACCTGCGCGGGCGCATATCCTAATGAAATCATCCCCAATAACAACAATAGAGATGGCCATTATTATTGTAATTTATCAGAAGGGTCCGAACGTTAGTCATCGACGTGCTGCGCCGAATTTTGATTCATTTCGGATGCTCGGAATGCCATTGTGATCACCGCCATTACCTGAGCGCAGGTAATCTTATGCAGCCTCACTTTTGTTTATACATTTTGACAAACTTTTGTAAGTTAAAAAGTGTTATTATCAACAAGGGTGGCAACTACTATTGTCTAATTTATCTGTGTAACGCTTTTTTTAAACAGTTGTGAAGCGAAGGTCTGTTAACATAATGCCTATTGAGGGGAAAGAATTAGACATGTTAAAGAAGGTGGAATTATAACGGAAGTTGGTCCTAAAAGGCATTTATATGAAGCATTTCCTGCAAAGGGAAGTTTTATTGTAATTCATGAGTCGCGTTATATATTTGAGTTGTATTACGTTAATGTGTATTATTATTTACAGCTGTAAATTTGAAGTTGCTTAATGGCGTGATTACGAGCAATTATTGTTGTTACAGCTTTTTTATTGCATGAATCTTTGAATGAAATACAAAGTTATACTGATGTTTATTTTAGATACAGAAAACGTGTTTATTATTTGGAACAGTCGGTTACAATTAAGTAACGTTAAAGTAACACCACTTTAATTTTTTGCAAAGATTTAGGTGTGATTTAACGACGATTCGACCGATTTCTATCATTCAAAGACACGAGTGTAAAGCGTTCTACACTGACCAGGATATCGAAGCATTTGACGTGTTTTAGAAATTAGAATCTGGAGACACAAACAGTTTTTTTTAATATTTTGTAAACGGTTGAAGTTACGCGAATATAATGTATGAAATAATTGTTCCTCTAAAAGTTCTAAAACAAAAAGTTCGCGACAAGTATTATGTCTATAATAAATAAATATTTCGGACATCTTACACACAACGTCATCTAGTCCCAAACTAAGCAGAGCTTGTATTATGGGTACTAAATAACTGATATAAATACATAGACATACTTTTTTTTTGTAAATACATACTTATTATACATAGAAAACACCCAGACTCCGAAACAAATATTTGTGGATCACACAAATATTTGGTCTGACCCGGGAATCGAACCCGAGACCTCTTGATCAGCAGCCGCATGCGCTAACCACTAGACCAACAAGGCAGTCAAGGTTTGCTTCTAAGGACCTCTTCTATTGTAAACAAATTTCTTTCCTCTGTAAAACATCACGCTACGGGCAATAGGACATGCAGATAGGGCTGCGTGGGTCAGCTAGAGTACGTATAACTTGTATTAAACGTGGAATTTCTATCCGAGAGGGTCGAACGAGCATTGATCGAATACTCCCAGTGGAATTAATTAAAGTAAGATAAGACGGTCGTGCTAATTATTCTGGTCGACTCCGGACAGGGTTATCGGTAAGTTCATTTTGTATACATCGAACTGCATAGATACACAGGCTGTGATGATGTTAGATTACATAAAGGTTAATTTGTTTTTGTACATTGCAATGCTGTTCGTCATCATCGAATGTATTATGAATGAATACGTCATGTTATCACGTTTATAAGGTATGTTTTGGGTCGAGAGCAAGCGAGGGCGCATGACATTGACAGACGTAGAAATACGGTGTATTTTTATATGACTGGAGGTATGGGTTATCGCTGACCAGACGTGTTGGTACCGGGTTTGTCTTCACTTTAAAGGAGCTGTCATATTTCGTTGGTGAGTGCGAGACAGGAAGGCTAATGATGCAGAAACATCTCACTAGAACGCCGTAGTGTGAGTCACCATGTTGCATTGTCTGCCCTGACAATGAGGAGGTTGCCCCTACTCTTGGAATTTTTCTTTCTCTTGGAAGCTTTCCATTCGACATCTGGCATAAAAAAAAAAAAAAAACACACACTCGGCCGTTTGATATCATAAACTAGGGAGAGGTTTTCTAAGGAAACAGACTGCTGATAAACATTCAAAATACATACCTTTTGTAGATGAATTATAACTCGATACAGAGCAAATACAGATATGGGAGATACAGATAAGGGGTGTGGCTTAGGATCACTGACCACAAGAATAACATGCCTTGGAGTGGCTTGATGTTTATGATTATTGAACGGGAATACCTTGAAGTTCGATAATATTTGATATTACCAAAAAAATAATCTATTAGTCAATCTAACTAACGTAGTACAAGTTCTACTTAGTTTGAAGCTAGATGGCTTTATGTGTCATACGTCTGAAATTTTTATTATTTTATTACCCCCTTGATTAGGAGAAGCCTGTGTCCAGTAGTGTGGAATGTATAGCTAGTTCCCGATTGAATCAGCCCACATTCTGACAATACTTATTAGACTTTCTATCTCATATTAGTCGAAAAAGTTATTCTTAAAATGTTTACACAGAATTTTGGCACTTGGTTGATCGTGTTAATAAATACATTCTAGAATTAAATTCACTTGTCAATTTTTATTTCTTTCCATTTAAATCAGACCGGTTTCGCCCTATGGCATTATCAAAGAGTTTAATTCTAGAATTTAAATGTTCTTTGTTGCAGACTTCAATAAAGAAAGAGGTTCCAAATTTTTTTTTGCACTAGACAAGTAAGTAAAAAATAGTTTATATTTACTTATATGTTTCTTTGTCTGGAGGTGAGCCAGAATTTGTTATTTACATCAGTTCGGAAGTTCAGTTATTACACTAAATAATAATAAAGACTACTGTTCCCTTAAACTACGCCGACAGTTCTTGCATTCGAAACTCTGGCGAGAATCCAAAACGAAACAGCAATGTTGAAGGAGAAATTGGTTTTGGAATATTAAATCAATGACTTTTTGTTCATGTAGTCTGGCGCAGTGTTTACGACTGAATTAATGAAGTTGTTTTGACTTCTTGGTTTGGTTGTGGAGTCACAGTGAGAAAGACTAGAAATCAAGTCCTAATTGCTTTGAAACAACAGTCAGCTTATTAACTTACAGTCTTTTGTTTCACTTGTGTTCTTGTGTTAAGTAACAGTCATGTGCCGTAAAAAATTAACAACATGCTTTTTTAAATACGTAAAGGTCACAATCCCTGGATGGGGTAGACGGTCTCCAAGTAAGCATTCATTGTGATCTGTTCTCAGTATGAGGCTGCCTAAACTTTACAATAACTCTTAAAGAATCGCTAAGTACCTATATGTTTACAAAAAATTTCGTTGAACATCAAAAAGTCTGTATTTTAGATTTCGTGCTTATTTTTAAAAAGTTAATTTAAGTTTAGTAATTTTCTTAAAGTCTTAAGTATTGTCAATTCTATGGTCTTTGCAATTCTTACGAATTTACAATTCTAAGTTTTTTTTTTACGTTGTAAACACATAAATATTGGTCTTCGAATGGCAGTTATGGTAAGGCTGTTTGCCTGCTCAGTGATGAAGAAAATTACTCTTGTGATTAGTATGTAGACTAATATGTGTGGCCTTATTTATTATGTCGTACAACATAGATTCGGCAGTTAATGTGAATCGTTTTTATTAACACTTGGTTACTTCTTTGAAATCTAATATTTTTTGTGCATGTTTTATTGTTCAATCTTACTTGTTATGTCAACACACACCAAAAGGTTATTGACACATATACCTAACTATGGTTGTACACATTTCAATCCCTTTCATTGGCTGTTATTCACAAATAGAGAGGTATTTGAATTAAGAGTTAATTATCGATCGGGCTTGACCCTTGATGTTCGTGAGTCATATGTGGTCGCGGTAATCGGAGATGGGAAGCCCCTGGGCCGGGGTTGATCTGAAACCGATATCGTTTGGGTCACCACACATTCTGGACGACCCCGAAGCACCTGTCCTATAGCCACTAATTACTATTGACATTGCTACTCTACAAAGTTTAAATATGGAACTCGTTCTTTAACAGGGTTACCGCTTTTTGAATAACCACTAAATTAGTAAAATTTGTTAAATGAAAACACCTAAAAACTTCTATTAAAATATAAATTTATAACGCTTAATGAAAATAAAATTTTAATAAAGCCTACTTAATAAAAATATCACATCCTGTTTTTCGTAAAAGCTTTTAGCTTTTATTTTTAATTGAGTCGTTTGATAAATATTTGATAAAATTACTTAATATAAATTATAAATAAAAATGTTCTAAGCATTTCTATATCAGCAATCTACAAATAAATAGAATTGAAGAGTCTGTTTGTGATAACAAATTAACGACTTTTAGGTTTAAAAGATATGAAAGTAAATACAGTGCTTATATGAAAAAAAACATATTTTTTTTTGTCTGCCTGCCTGTTTGTTCCGGCTGGACAGAAAAGAGGTTTTCACTAGTATGTAGCGGATGTTATAACAAGTAACTTGGCCCAAGTACTTCAGTTTTAGACTGACTCCGTCCCAAGGTCCGTTAGGTACAACAATACGCTGCGGGGATCAGCAAGTTCACGCCATGGCAATAGCAGACGAAGAAGTAGTATTATAAAATATGCCCCTGTTTAAGTAGTTTATGTATTCAAGTAAAAAAGGAACTGGCCGCGTGTCTCTTGTTAACATTGGCTTACAGTCCACTTTTCAATATCACACCCATAGATGTTTACTTCAGAACCAACTAAAAATCATCTACCGAAGATTTCACCTTATTAACAAAACAATTGCCGCTATGTCTGCCGGTATTCTGCCACATAAGACATGTTGATTTAATTAATTGAGATGTTGATTAATAAATCCACAAAAATACTAAACGTTACACGGTGGGTTTTGACAAGAACAGCTAAGATTTGAGATATCTAAAATTGAACTGTAATCCGATGACATTAATGTAAATAATTCAAAAACAAATTTTAATTTAAGGTTAATTTAGTGATGTTAAGAATATAATCACGGCCACTACTAAACCTACAACGTACTCTTCTTCTCCTTCCTAGCCTTATTCCCAATATTATTTGGGGTCGGCTACTAGTTCAATATCTGAATATCAGATTTTCCACGGAGCGACCGGCTTCGGACCTCCGCAACCCTAAGGGAGAACTGAAATTCGAAGGTTGAACTGGTTATCAGTAAATTTGAGGGCACTGACTTCCCAATAACGATTGCCATAGATGTTCATGACATCCGGGACCGACGGCTTTACGTGCTCTCCGAGGCACGGGCGTGAATCACCGTCAAACTTCCGAATTCCGTTCTGCTTTTAGGAATTTCCTAAGAAAAACCCAAAAATACTTTTTGGCCCGACCCTTGATTTGAACTCGAGACCTCTTGATTATACGCATACGCTATCAACTAGACCAACGAGCCAGTACCTACAACGTACTATACAACATAAATTTAAATAAAAATGTCAACTTGAGCAATAACAGTCTATTTTTATCACAGAGTAAATAGCCAACCATTTTTTCCAAGCAGAATTTATTCGCTAACTACCTGTTAAAATACATCAGTTTACCTGTATCTGTAGCCTAATCTTGTTCTTTTAAAGTTAATACTGACAAAAGGGCTTTTTTTACGTTATTATATTTACTTGTGGAAGATTTGACCGATATTTTATATATATTTTTAAATAGAATTGAGTCATTTTTAGTATTCTTTCTTTTTTAAGTTCTTCAAATATCTGTTCCAGTATAAATTGAAAACAACCATTCTACTGTTGTTTTTTTCTGTTCTCTTTTATTACAAAGTCGTATAATTACCACACTCAATATAACTTTAACAGTTTTTTTTTATATAAGTATACCAAAGGTAGTCTACTCTGCCTGATCGAAAGCATGACTAGAATCCAATAGTAGGGGTCACCGTCCTCATTGTGAGGGTAGGGAATGCAGCATGGTGACCCACCCAATGGTGAACTGCTCAGAGGTTTGGTGGATCATTGCCCTCCGGTCTCACACTCACTAACGAAATACAGACAGTAAGAATCCTGCCATTATTAGGATGGTCTTCTATGTGAGGGTAGTATTGCCCCTGTCGAGTCGGCCTATTCGTGCTGAAATGGTATGAGTATGGCTCTAATATCTACCTGCTTCAAGGCTTAACTGGGTAGTTTACTCTATAAACAGAAAGTAAAACAATCATGCAGAAAATTTACATCGTAGCGAGATGTGACGTTACTCCGCACCGTCAACTTAGGGGCAATTTATCGGCTGATTAGATTAATTCAATTTATCCGTGACACTGAAATGGCCCTCTTCCTGCAGCATCGGAACTTGCCATCATACTTCGTTAACGATAAGAATTCGACTGAAAACGTCATAAGCCACTTGAATAGATAGATTCAAATGAGCCCCGTGATTTGCGATCGTGGGAATTTATTCAAATTTCCTTTTCTTATATCGAGATAACGTATTGTAAGAAATTGTTCGAACCCAAACTTTATATGAGTATCAAGAGTCGTATGTTATTATCACGTATCAGAGTTGTAATATAAAAAAATCGATTCGTTGTATTGAATTTATTTGAGGATTTCTTACCTAACTGGTAAAAACGTGACTCTAATGTTAAGTTCGTCTGTCTGTCGCTTTGTCTATCACCAGGCTGTATCTCATGTACCGTGGTAGGTAAATAGTTGAATTATTAAGGAGGCTCCCATACAGCAAACGTGATTTGTTGCCGTTTTTTTACTCGATATTAATAACTTTAACAGGTAGAAACTTTAAATGGTACGGAACCCTTCCTACAAGAATTCGACTTACACCTGGGTCGATTTTTACTAAAATATGAGAACAACATTACATATTAGAATAACAATTAAAGATACTAATACACAAACTGTATTTAAACCGTCTCCTTACTATACTACTCTAACTTAAGTAGCCTCTAAATTTTAATAGACATCTAAGCACTTAGGTATGCCCCTAACGGTTGATGAAAACGAAAATATCACTAAGGGTTACCTAACCCTCTCTAAGTGGCCAGTAAATTTGGGGATCGTTGGTAGAAACAGCCATAAGTATTACTGTTACAGTATTTTCATTTGATTAGTATTTCAACTATGATCGACATAGATATTTTCACAACATCTGTATTATTATGACCTGTTGTTTGCACTGAATCTTTTGATGCTAGCAGAAAGTATATGTGGTTTGTTTATTTTGCGTGGTGTCCCGTTTGGCCGGACTGCTCCGGCGTCCGCTGCCTGCGATCATAAAATATATTTAGCAGATCCGGCCGCGTCACCTCAGGGAAAGCCACATGTTAGCAGAATATGCAGCTGTCTGCTATATCGAGGACTTCGACATACGATAATGATATTAGCAGCAGTAATAAGAGGCCATTCATTTACTACGTAAGAAAATTTAAATTAATTTTTGACCCCTTCCTTCATTAAATACGAAAAAATTAGAACAGTCAAACCGCCCCCTTTGCTTAATCTTGATTGCGAAAGAAAAAATAGAAGTGAATACACCTTTGGCTGGTTTTGATATTTATTTTTAAAAGTAACAATTTTTTTGACAAAGTTCACATTCATGTTGAATGGAATAATTTTAATCATTAAGTAATTATCACTACTCTTAACTTTGTGTATTAACGTGTGCGTAAGAACTACCAAGACTCCCGATCACACCCTTGTAAAAAAACAAAACATTAAGTATCACATCAACTATGGAGGGAATAAGTTTCGGCAAGCTTCAAAGTAACAAAGCATTTAATCGAAAATAGTTCATCATCATCATCAGCCTATCGCAGTCCACTACGGGACATAGGCCTCTTCAATTGAAAATAGTTGTCTGTCTGTTAATCTTTGACAGCGCTACACTTTCATTTTCGAGGAAGAATACACGCTTCTCTTATTCTGTTTTATTAACCGACATACACGCGGCCGGAGCTGCAAGTCAAATCTATTCATATTATACAGTTTGCTTCGTTTTTATATCCTGATTTTATTAATCTAAGTATAGATTGATAAAAACCGTTTAGCTAAATGATAGTTTTTGAACTTTTTCATTTCAAATTGATCATAATGCTTTAAATATGTCGGTAGTAGATCCACGCTGAGTTTAACATAAATGGGCCGGTTCGACCGGGGCAGTACTACCCTCACACTAAACCTAAAAATGACAGCATTCATGTTCTCGTATGAGTGTGAGTCCGGAGGTCCAATAATGCAGGAGCATCTCACTAAGCCCCCATTGTATGGGTCACCATGCTGTATACTCTATACTCAAAATGAGGATGTTTATCCTTACTCTTGTAATCTACTTATGTTTTCCATTAGGCAGGTATAATAGCAGTAATACTTTGGTGGTAATAAAAAAGACATTCTATAGGTAGACACATACGGACCATGGTATCTATACAAAGGGAGGAGCCCATCCTACAATAAGTTCGAAAGTGGTTTCATAATGGCTTTAAAAAATACTAGAATTTTGTCCTCAGACAGTACAGTATGATTTTATACTTTACTCTCATATATCGACGCACATGAACGCTTATTCATGTACATATATAAAAGGGAACGATAGGTCATATGCCTTGTAAATCAGTGCGTGACAATCCACTTCGCCGAGCGAATTGTCACTCGATATAACATTGCGATAACTCGAATACTTCGTTCCGATTCACTACGCGGTGCCAAACGATATCGATTCCTCCTGTCTGTCTCGTATAAGTATAAATGCTTATTTCTACAGTTTTTGTGAAAATAAAACTCATTTTTATATCTGTTAGGGATCATTTCTGTATTGCTATTTCTTTCTACTTTTAAATATTTAATGGAGGAGACTTGTAAATGCGGTGCTCTCGCGGGAAATCAATTTGGTTACATACAAATTCTTTGTAGTTGAATATGAATATCGACCGGTCTAAGATTTGAACGACTTTTCATTTACACTAATAATATTATAAAGAGGTGATGTTTGCGAGTTTGTAGGGGGTAATCTCGGACTTCTCCTGAACTGATTTTGAAAAGTCTTTTACCAATAGAAAGTAACATTTTTCATAGGTGTCATAGGCGGATAAACAAACACGCGGGCGACACCACAGACAAGCGGAGCAAGTAAGAATTGAATTTTATTCAATTGCTCGGCGAGACTCGGCACCAAGTATGTATGTAAGTTACATAGGTACACGTCGAAGTGTGGCATGAATGCAAGCTATTTGCATCATGACGACAATTGACCTTTTCTGGAACATTCGTTTTAGTAACAACTAGGCAAGCAAGTGATATTTTGAGCAAATAACATTTCAAAGAAATGAACTCAGGCTTAAAATTAATAGTACATGTTGCTGTGTAGGGTTTAAGTTGAGTGTTCCGAATTATTTCTAAAACCACTGAGCTCTCAATTCAAACTTAAAGTGATTATGAGAGACAGTAACTTTGTATTCAAGCAAGTGTAAACTCAGTGATAACTAATTGAACTATTATTAGCATGTAATTTTACCAGTTTTAACCCCCCTGCCTCTAATAAGAAAAAAAGATGAATAAGCGGACCCATTAAACACAGGGGTCTAATATTTACTTATTTCGTAAGAACCCAAAGAAAAAAATATATTATTATGCCCTTGGCTGAATTTGATGTTAATTTTTGTTTTTAAAAGTAACAACACTTTAGTCCCAGCCAACCTGGGGACGTATGGCCTTAACCCTCTCCTGAGAGGAGACCCGACCTCAGCAGTGAGGCATTATGGGCTGTTCACTAATTTTTACTTTGCGTACTTTTGTGATCTTATGTAAGAACTATCAAGACTATCGCTTGTAAGAAAAGTTCAGACATGGTCAACCCCCACCTCTTCCCCTAAATCGTCCCACGTAATAAATGAATGACCCCTAAGAAGCTGCAAGGTTACGTATTTCATTTTTATTCACCTATTAATATACAATAAAACTTTACAAGTAAAGTAATAATAGCACTGTTAAATAGATGACATAAATTAGTATCGTAAGTAAATTTTTGATGGAGCAAATAAGAATAACTAGAATAAGTTTAAAAACTATCATACGACTAAAAAACTTTTGATTAAATTTAAATAGAATATGTCACTGAACCCTAAAAAAGAGGCCAGGCTACTCCCATCTTAGAGGCCGGCAGCACACCTGCGACTCCTCTGGTGTTTTGGGTGTCCAAGGGTGTTGGCGATCCGTCTGCTTGTTTGCCCCGTTTTAATATAAAAAAGTCATACAAGCTTCAGTAGAAAGAAATTCAGAGTGGGTATGTAAAGAATGGATGGATGTAAGGTTTTTGCAAAAGTCATATTCGTCGAAGACCTTTAGGCAAATATTTGATAAAGATTAGGTCAAGGTGACTCGCACCGTCTAAGAACTGTCTTCGTAAATCAGAGGTGGAGGTGAGCAGGGTTGCCAGACTGAAAGATTTACCAAATTTTTTTTAAATTCCATTCGTAAAAACCACACAAAAGTATAATCTAAGTAGGTACTTATAAATCGCTCTAAGTGGTCCTTAAATTGAGGGGACGCTGGTAAAATTACCACAAGAATACTAAATTCGATGTGCGATCATATGCTGCTATCTATACACTTTTTTATTTAATATTGAAACATTTCGTCAGTTTATTACTTCTATTAAAATATGCATGTATAACACCTATAAATATTTCTCTTAAATCACTTTATATTCCTAAAAATTGCATTAAAATTCGTTGAGTAGTTTAAAAGGTCTAAGACAGCCCCTACTGTCTGGACTTCGGCTTTACTTTATACTATGTAAATAAATGGCTTATCGTGGCATAATATAATTTTAAATGCTCTAGTTTGAGGACTTCAGGTGTTAAATTATAGATGCTCAAGGAGTTGAATTACCTAACCTAAGTGAGCAAATTTAAAACACCTTTAAACTCGCTCAGAACAATTAAGCACTTTACAGACTTTGAGAGAGCCTATCAAAGGCAGATTAAGATCCTTCACAATGTTGTTCAAATAATAATAATACAACGTAACATAACCATCACCCTTTCGCCGATAACATTAAAGGAGTTTAGGAATTTGGTAAATATTTTTGTTCCTATATTGTAAGATTGCTTTGTCGTTCGTAAACCAAAGTCTTTTAAAGCTTGTATTTGTGGAATCGTTTCTTTTGACATGTCGGCTAAAGAACATTTGGAAGCTTTATATATTATATAGTACTTGAACAATTTTTTTAATACTTCAAAGTTCATTTAAACATAGAGTTTTAAAAATTACTAGCTAAGCCTCGCGGTATTACCCACGGCTCTTGTGTTCCTTTACACCAAAAATCGCGAGTAACGTCGCGCGGGAATCTAATCAGCTATTTCAGAGATTAGCAAAAACAGAAAGACCAATGACAACATTTTCAAAAAATCATCTATGATGTACTAAGTACGTATGAACTTTTATATCATATAGTGATAAGCTGTTCTGTTTCATTCATTTATAGAGATGATGTGATTTTAAAAGATAAATTCATATTTAAAGCTTTTCTTGATATGATTCAATCCTTCGATGTGACAACCCTATTACATATTTGTATTGTCACTTGAATCGTGAGAACATCGACTGTTAAATCGCTGTGAAACATACCTCATTAAATATTTTATGTTGAAAATTCTTATGTTTCCATTGTTATTAGTAGATGCAGCCGAAATATAATTAAAATAGTTTTCACATTTTTAAAATTAATGTTTGCTATTTGTTAAATAATGAAGTGCTAGTGTACGTTTGTTATAAAAGGTATCGCATTAGAAATATCTTCGTAGAATACTACACAATATTGTCCTTTAGGATATTAATCTTCTTTTCAAAGAAAACCAAAGATTTAAGATCGGTCATCGGATCATCATCATCATCGGTCTCCTCTCAAAACATGGTCAAGGCCATACGTCCCCACACTGGCCCAGTTTGGGGACTGTCAAGGCAATGTGGCAGTGAGTGACATAGAGTGGCGGCGGGGGGGTTGTTTTTCGATAGAAGTTAGAAAGGTTATTTTGTTGATTTTTGTCTAAATTTAGGAAGAGATTAGTAATTTAAGTATTTAGTTTGAATAAAATAAAGCGTAGTTAAGTAATAACATGAATGTCTCACAAGTTAAACCATCATTTTGAAAATAAATTTCGTTACCGCGGGAAAACTGTGAAAGGTTTGACTTGTATAATGGCCGCAAAAGCGCCAATGCTTTACATGTTTGCTGATACAATATGAAATGTGTGATAAAACTATGCCTCTCCAATGCTGTAATTGAGAAAGAAAATAGTCACTGAAATGGACATCAACGCTGATTAGTGTTGGCTAGTGAACTCGGTGATGTGAAAATTAAGTGTGATTCTTCATCCCGCCCGCCGCCACTAGAACAGTTATTAAAATACAAAAACACTTACAAACTTATATATAAGTAAATATATAAAAAATACTATCAAAACAATTTAAAAATGAAGCAAAGTGAAAGTGCTATGTTTGTTTAAATAAAATAAGACTTGACTTAAAGGTCTTACTTACCAGGTCATTAAATTCCAAAAAAAGAAAAAAAAACAAGGCAATGTTGTGGCTACGTAATCTTACCGTTGGATGTTTTAGAGCCACCTCTAGAAGGCGTCCAACTAAGCTCCAGGACTGTTATTCTGTCATAACAACCGGGAGCTATTACTTATTGTGACCTCCGAATCATGCTATTAACGGTCTGCTGTCTTGACTTATCGTCTGTGATTGTTCCTAATCACCTAAGGTAATTGTGCTATAAGCGCCCAATGATTTAATATGGATTTTGTCTATTATATAAATTCGAATACTGATAGTTGGTCCCACAGCTCAATCATTTTAGACCCAAAGAACCATATTCGTATACCCGGTTACCTATAGTCCCACTAATATACTAACCGTAGTGGTACAAAACTCGGATGTCAAAATTACCTGTATGAACTTGTTTGCCCTACTGTAAACAGATACTTTGATTCTTGGGGACAGTATTGAGTTATCGGTGCAGTATGTCATGTCATTAGTGTCAGCGATGATCAGTCAAAGTCATATGGGATGTCAAATTTCCTTACATTCTATTGTTACCATAGAGTATCAATGGTATTAGGGCCACAGCACATTAGCTACTTTTAGCATCAGCGATCGGCGATTTTGCGACTGCATCGATGCTGCATCGCCTTTTAGCGACTTCCTGCGTTCGATCGCGGTATCGGAAATGCGCGCTATAGCGACTGCTCAGATGCCAAATCAATGTTACTGGCATCCGAATGTGTGCGGAGAGTAGCGTTCAGCTGCTGTGTCGCGCTTCTAAAAGGCGACTCAATCTCCGCGTTTGGCGTTTTTAAGTGTGCGGTGTAGAGCGTTCGGTCGCCGTATTTAGCTTCTAAAAAGCGACTAGTTGCCGATCGCCGATGCTAAAAGTAGCTAGTGTGCTGTGGCCCTTAAGTAATATTAGGTACTGGTATACGATGAGGCTTCGCTCAAATTTTTCTCATATTCTTTGTTTAAATCTAAACATCTATACAAATAAATAAAATTGGATTGTCTGTATGTAATATCAAATAACAAGTTCTTTTACTAAAAACATTTGAAAGTATGTACGGAATTTACATCAAATCTATACAAATAAAGGAACAAAATAAGTAGCTAACATCACTGCCAATAGAAGGAAAACTTGAAACAAACCCTTTACCAACCCGTTTAGCCAGGGTGGTATAGTAGGCCAAAACCTCCTTTCTAAGGAGAGGCTTATGTCCAGCAGTGGACTGTTAAAGGCTGTTGATGATGATGATGATGATACAAATAAATATAATTAGAGTGTCTGTATGTATTATCAAATGAACAGTTTTTTTACTAAAAACATATACAAGTATATACAGTAAGTACTTACATCAAAAAGGAAATATATAATTTTTTGGTCTATCTATCTGTTCTGTTCTGTAACGGCTGAACCGATTTCGAAGGGACTGGCAGATGTCTAATTAAATAAAGAGTAACTTAGCAAATTTTTTATAGGCTAGCTTCGTTCCGCAGCGTTACTCATGATTTACAACCTAAACCGCTGGTAAAACCGCGAGATTCAGCTAGGAACTGGGAACTCTATCCCGATTCCCAATTGACATGTTTATAGCCAAGACAAGACTCAATATCGTCGTGTGAATATCTCCATTGCTGCAATGGTTTAATAAATAACATCATCACCATCAAGGCCCATAATAGTCTATCCATTATTTGCTATGCTATAGTGGGATTTGAGTTAGTCCAAGGTGTACTCATTCCCAAACCCCATTTTACAATACTGTGCTAATCGCACCTTTAGGTGGGCCCTTGTTAGCACGATTGCGAAGTCCAGTGTAACTAACCTATTTTAACTTCACCTAGTTTAGTTTGCACTATTAATAATAATAGTAATCTGAGAAAACCATCCTTGGCAATAAGTCGATTTAAGTTTAAAAGGGAACTAATTAGTCGTTGTTACTTTATCAACAACTGTTATCGATTCCGCCAGCGGAACATCTCTAAAGTCCGACGCATCTCTAACGCCGAAACGTCAAACACTACAATGAAGATTCATTCCTTTTTCTTACTCTCTGCTAAATGTCCCGCCAAACTACCCTTTCTCAATTATTGTAAAATACAAAGTAAATAGCTACAGTATTGCGAGGGAGTTTTATTTCTGAAAACAACAGTACGGGCAATACACTTATTAGCAGAATTAACAACAACCGATAACGGTCCTCTACTGGGCTCAGGTCTCCTCTCAGAACTGAATTAACCCTCTCCTGCCATATGTCCCCACGCTGGCCGAGTGTGTATGAAGCCTGAAGGGCTCCAACTGAGCTTCACGACTGTTATCCTATGATAACAACCGTAACTAAGTAGGTAACGTAACATCCAAATCACTGAGACGCTCATGACATCATGCTACAAACCCATCGAAGTACTAACCGCGCCGTCATTGTTTAACCTCGGTGATTATTTCTAGGGAAACTTGGCTATGAAATATAAATACACTAGTATAGTGGAATTTGAATGTATTTGTACGTGTAACTGGATTCTCTGCCCCATGTTGTAAGCTTTAGTAACAATGCTAATGAGATGTTTGTCTGGAGGCAGATGTCACCACCCGCGATGGAGAAACAGATAAACGTGGTTCATTACCTACACTTTCATGTTATCTTTGTTTCTGTGGAATATATTTAGATGGCTTTTTCGACTTCAAAACTTTGCATTTACCGAGCAACATATAGAAAGACAGACGATAGAACGCAACGATCAAGCCGTAGGCTATGTATTGAGAATAATAATAATAAATAAATAAATATTTTTCGGACATCTTACACACAACGTCATCTAGTCCCACACTAAGCAGAACTTGTATTATGAGTAGAGAGAGAGAGACAACTGATATAAATAAATAAACATACTTTTTTTTTTGTAAATACACATACACATAGAAAACACACCCAGACACCGAAACAAATATTTTTGGATCACACAAATAATTGGTCCGACCCGGGAATCGCATACGCTAACCACTAGACCAACAAGGCAGTCAATAATATAGGTATTAACATATCGCTCTTTCAAGCCTAAACCACTGATCCCATTTAAATGAACTTTTGTATATAGATAATCTAGAGCCTGAGAAGGGACATAGGTAAAACTAGATCTGTTGGCGGAACCGCGGGCGAAAGCTAGTATTTTATAATTTCGTCGTCGCTGTCCAGTGTCGTTCGCTGTCTGTCTCCAATTTCACAGACAATAGTATAAACCTCATTAAAAAAAAAAATCGGCCAAGTGCGTGTCAGGCCACGCACAGGAAAGGGTTCCTCAGTCACCTATAATGGTACGTGGATTAGAAATCGTTTCCAATGAATAATAAAACTGTTATGTTTACATAATAATGCGTTAATTTAGTATGACGTTTTCCAAGTAAGCGCATTGTAAAAGTTAAGCCTCTATAACTCCTGAACTAACAAAGTCATCTAATCCGTTATTGTCCTTTAAAGTTCATTATATGGACCACTATCACGAATTTTCCTAGATTTTTAAAAAAAGTGGCCTTTAAAGTGGAATTTCTCGCAAACGTATACCTAAATCAAAAAATTCTCTTAGAAACTCTTTATTGTTTTTAAAAGACCTATCTAATGATACCCCACATCATGGGTTAGCCGCGAGGAAAAAAAACATCCCCACTTTACGTGGAGGTACCCCAAATAAAATATTTTTCATAATTTATATTGTAGCACTTTGTCTACGTAATTACAATACATATTCATGCAGATTTTCATCTCTCTAGCACTTACTGTTTGGACGGTAAGTCGAGGACGGACGGACGGACGGACAGACGGACATGACGAATCTATAAGGGTTCGAATTCATAAACTTCGGAACCCTAAAAAGTGAACAGAAATTATAGTAGGATGAAACCTATTGTAAAAGGAGGAGAATATTACAAAAGTTAAAGGAAAAATAATTTACGGGCGATCTGAGGTCGGGAAGGGGGAGAGAGAGAATTACAGTGTATTCAGGACATAAAATGGTAAGTTTTCACTGAATTTCTTGTAAAAATAATTTTATTTGTAAATTATAAAAATAAAAAACAAAAACTTGCTTTTTTGAATTTTTCACATAAAATTTGACGTTATGTGAAAAAAGTGTGAATGCAAAAAATGTAGATCTTCTTATTACCTGCAACTTTGCCATTGAACTTTTTTCCATAGGACTTGTAGTTTTGCCGGAAATCGAGTTAAGCCATATTTTCCCTTAAAACCCCCCCTCTCCCCCTTCCCGACCTCAGATCGCCCATAAATTATTTTTTATTTAATTTTTGTAATATTCTCCTCCTTTTACAATGGGTTTCATCCTATTATAATTTATTTTGTTTACAAACATTAACGGCACTGGTTTAATTGGGGTATTATGGTTTTAGCGGACTTTTTAAAAACAACTTCCACACCAGGTACATTCTTGTGTACCGGAGGACTTTACAAAAATACATGAAATGGATTTAAAGAATACCCAGCCTCAGATTAACAATTTGTTGTACACATAAAGTGTGGTACCATGTGAGGTTCGAACTCACAACACTTGGCGTTGTAGAAGCGGCGTGGCGACCGCCTAAACCACTAGACCAACTATGAAGTCAAATAATTGTAAATGCATTGTAGTTAAATGAGGAACTTAGATGACTGCTTCGTAGAAATCAATGTTATCAATTAACTTTTGCCCGTGGCTCTAACTGCCTGCATGACGGTTATCGCGGTGAAGATTGTTCTGTGTTCTTTTTCGAGAATCGAAAAGTATATCTATGCAAGATTTCATTGAATTACCTAAGCATAAAAAATCGTATACAATAGATAATTGTTATGTTTACATATTAATGCGTTAATTTTGTATGACTTTTCCAAGAGAGCGCATTTTAGCAGTTAAGCCTCTAGAACTCCTGAACTAACAAAGCCATCTAATCTCTTATAGTTATCCTTCAAAGTTCATTATATGGACCACCTTCACGAATTTTTTCAGATTTTTTGAGCCAGCCGTTTAGCTTTTAGACGGGGGGGGACGCCCTGTTTTTACAAAAAAGTGCCCTTTAAAGTGGAATATCCCGTGAACGGATACTTAAATCAAAAAATTGTCTAAGAAACCCTTTATTGTTTTTAAAATACCTATCTAATGATACCCCACTCGATGGGGTAGCCGCGAGAAAAAAAAATCATCCTTACTTTACGTATAGGGGAGGTACCCCTAATAAAAATATTTTTCATAATTTTATTGTAGCACTTTGTCGGCGTAATTACAACACATATTCATGCTAAGTTTCAACTTTCTAGCACTTACTGTTTGGACGGTAAGTCGAGGACGGACGGACGGACAGACGGACGGACGGACGGACGGACGGACGGACGGACAGACGGACATGACGAATCTATAAGGGTTCCGAGTGATATACTTCGGAACCCTAAAAAAGATGACATTTACATTGTTTTTGAAAATATTGTGATAATTCATAAATAGGCAATGAGTTTCATAAATAAAGAGTAGTTTGATACATAATTAATGGTCCTATGTACCTATATTGTAACATCGCTATAGAATTACGTAAGCCGGTAATTTAGCTCGATCAAAAACCAATGTTACTTTAAACTCGGCTTTAAATGAGATTGATCAAACTTTCCTTGAAATCCAGTATAAATTACAGCCTATAATTACTCATTTACATAGTTCTTGTGATTAATATTGATAGGTTTTTTGTTTTTGTTATATATTAATGGGTTCAATTCTTTTACCGAATACCCACAAAAGTGTGTGTGTGCTTGCGTGGCTTAGTATCTACTCGAAACATAGTCAACATATATTGTATCAAGCAGACACATTAGAACCGATAAATAATTCAAAATACTGCAATATTTGTTTAGCGAAACCTACGAAAACGTAGGGTCATCGTATTAATCTTGGGCTCGGCCGCCTCGGGCATTTAGAGGTGTCAGGCGTTTCCTCTATCAATATCAATCAGTGTCGGACACTGGGGGAAGGTCAGACCAGCTAGTACTACCAGAATAATGTCAGATGTTTCGATTTGCACCATTTGTTCGAGTGACAAATATGTCTCGAGTTAAGTGAAGATTGTGCAGAAATAACAACATTAAATGTGTTTTGTTTTTGTACATAACCAAAGCGCGATTTAAAAATTATTTGTAAAGTATTTGTCAATTAGTTAGTTATTTGTAAAGTAATTTCTCTGTGGTTATTTTGTAACCATTTTATGCTTGTGTGTGACTGTCCTAAAAATAAAATATTTATGAGTACATCTGTACAAATAAATCAAATTGAAATGTCTTGCTATCAATATTTAAAATGTTTGTGTCTTTCTGTCTGTTTGTTCCAGTAATCTGTGGAACAGCGGGACTGATTTTGACGGGATTTTCACTCTTAGATTGCTGATGACTTGAAGAGTATTTTTTTAGACTAGCTATGTTCCGCGGCGTTACTCGCGATTAACCACAATAACACCGCGGGACTAAGCTAGTTATAATTAAGATCGTGTTCTACATGCTAGTTAGCTATTAGCTAGATAAACATTAGGGGACATAGAAGCTATGATTATAGCAACACACCCGTCTTTAATTCTTCAAAGTTGCAACTAATGAAATCCAAATACGAGTAGGTACATATATTAGATCTCAAAAATAAACAAGTTTAATTCAATGTAATGCAAGATTATTAAAGGTTAAAACACTTAAGCAGGACTGCGTAATGGTATCGCCCGTCGACACGCAATAAAATATTCAACTTGGTATAGGTACAGAATTTACTTAGTGATACATTTACAAAATGTGATCCTTGCCACAGGTGTTTAAATTGTATTTTCACCTTTCTGTAACGTAATCTAAATATTCTGCAAACCTTAAAACAATAATTAATCTCATAAAAAAGAGGAAAAATGTGTGAAATATCGAGTGCCTTCTATTCTGAAGAAGTTGAGGGCTATATGAGTCTAAGTGTTCTGCTTTTGCATTATTATCGTGATAGGTAGTGTATACATATATAAATGTAGCCACGATATTCAAGTGTCAGAAAAGTTATTAAAACATTTAATGAGACAGTCGTAAGCCGCAGATTCCGTATATAGTGTGTAGAATAGTATGTATGTCAATGATTTTTTATATATAAAATATCATTGATGTATGTAGAATTATATAAATAGTTCTTCCATTTGAGTAATCGTTTCTAGATTATTTGCCATTTTTTAAAGTAATTAAATTCTGCGCTGTAAGAATATTTTTAATTAATCTCATATTTTAAACTCCCAGTCAATTTTTTAAGAAAAAAATGTCTTTTTTTTTTTTTTTTTTTTTTTTTATATATTTAAGCCTGCCAAAGTGACTCTACTCTGCCTGATGGAAAGCATGAGTGGAATCCAGGAGTAGGGGTCACCATGCTTATTGTGAGGGTAGGCAATGTAGCATGGTGACCCCTACCATGGCAGCTTGGTTAGATTATTCTAGTAGTCATTTAATTGAAATAATACGTAAATGATTTTATGATGGTAGAATTTTTTTATGTTAATTTCAATTGAATTTCTACTATTTAAAGAAACGATGTTCACAGATCTAAGGTCTGACACATCACAGTATGTTAATTTCAATTGGATTTCTAGTGGTTTCGAAGAAAACATTTTGCAGAACTGAGGACTGACAAATTTCAGAGGACTGACACATCACAGTTTTTATTTTCTTTCAAGCAAATGAAACCATTACTTTCGAAGGATAAAAATTACGTTTTAGAAAAAAATACAGCTTTCGTGGAAAAACAAAATAATTTAATAAAGTACCTACATGACTTCATTTGTTTTACACTGTCGAGTAAGTGAATACTTACGGGAGTATTCAAATGTTTGTCGAACGAGAACGTGTTCAGACTTAGTTTGAATACTGTTTAGCTTTGGTTCTCATACCAACATAAAGTACAACTCATACAAACTAAAAGCTCTCAATTACACGTAAGAACAAGTACCGTCTCGCCCACGAATGTACGACTTTCAAGTTAAACTAGTAAAGGCTCTTTCATACTTGTAGGCTTAGTAGTATGATGTCATACAATCGATACTTTTAAAAGTATTACTTGCAAGCGATACATAATATTCTGGAACAATGATTCAGTGTGTCAGAGTCGTCACCAAAATACAAGGGGATAGGAGATAGAAATGATGTAGATTTATTTACAGATAGATAGTTCTAGAATTTTTATCCGACGGCGTCAGAAGGAGGGTAATGTTTTTTTAAGCGTTTGTATGTATGTAAATTTTTTTTGTTACGTCATCGTACAGCCTGAACGTCTGGATGGATTTTGACATATTCATTAGAATTGTGGTAGTGACATTGGCTACTTCAAATTTAAAATTATTTTGGACTAGCTTAGTTAATTCCCTCGAAAAAAAAACTACACGGTATTAGTCATATAGTTTGTTATGAACAGGCTCTTATTCTACATATACGATCCTGAAATATATGAGTATCGTGGCACTCTACAAGAGTGTCTTGTCGTAGGTATAACCCACGTCTCGATCCCACGGTCGCGGCGCGGCTCGATCAAAGACTGGACATTCCCATTTATAACATTGACACGTGATGATATTTGACATATTTGGTTTGGTCACCTCTGTACGGAGTCGTTAGGGTAAGTCTAGATTAGTGATGGAACTTCGAACTGTATTGCGTAACTAGGACAAATGTGCGATAGCAGCGGCGATCTCCAAATGCATTTGATTCTAAATTTAAACGATAAAGTTAAAATATATGTATGGTATGAGCTATTAAAAATTGTATGACAGACTCAGATGCCATACTTTACTGTACAACAGTTATATGGCCTTTGATAATATATATGTTGAAACTCAAGTCCACTGGGAACGTTAGTAGGCCTCATATTTTTAATTGAGGGTAGACGGGAGTTGGCGGGCGAGGAGAATATTCTCGTACAATCACTTTATTTTAGCTTTCGATCACGAAATTCAGTTAGGACATTGAATAGTAAGCTCATTATCAATAATCTTAACCTTTAACTACCGACGTGGATTTTTTGTCACGCTAGTACCGACGTAGGGCCTGAGAGACCGCAAGTATAACATTGAATAGTGTGGAAAATATGTAAACTGAGTATCAAATTATAGTTTGTATTGTTAATTTGGGATGTTATAGCTAAAAAAAAGATAAAAATAATCATCAACTTTACTTAACTTAGTAATTATATACCTTAACTCCTTTGGCTATGTTTTTTAACTAAAATATGACTACCAGACAAAATTTTGATTTCAAAAAAAAATTCACAACTTAGTAACTACAGAAAGTACTTTTCCTTATACTTTAGGTTTAAATCTACTAGAAAAATAATAAACAGCATTTAGAAAGCTTCAAATAAAAAAAATATCCAAGAACAAAGTTCAAACACAATCAGGGCATGTTTGCTTACCGCACTGTGATATATGGATTTTCTATATAGCTATAGGTCAACAAGATGCACATATTTTTCTTGTTTTTTCTTCATTGGCTTAACCTTGAACTGTATCTGGCATATCAGAACCGAGTATTCTTGCCAAGTTCATACGAAGCTATCGAGACAAATGTAGGTTGACTACCCTCCTCTGCGTAATCGTATGCTCCAATACTAATCGTTATAAATACACTATCAGTCTTTTGTTTCATATGCACATCATATAATATAACATATAATAATATAATATAACATATAATATAATATAACACATTGACTGAACTTATGACAAGAATTCTCTATACATGCAATATACCAAAAAAAAAACTAAAAAAAAATAAAAAAATTGGAAAGTCGTGAATTATGTATAGATAAACTCAGTTTACCTTTTAACGTCCCAGCTACATCAATTTTCTTATGAGATTTCTGTAACAAGGCACTTTACGTTGCCCGTATCATAAACAAAAAAGTCACGTAACTACCGACGTTGGGCCTGTGAGGCCGCGTCGGAATTTCAAGTTGAAATAACTTACTAAAATTATGTTCGCTGGCACTTCTACCACATTTAATGGCGTCGGTGCAACTAAACTCGCAGCTACTGAAGAGTACAGAGGTCTCCTACACGAGGAAGGTATAAATCTAACAAAGTGTCAACCTGCCGCGGCCTCACAGGCCCCACGTCGGTAGTTAAAGGTTAAATAAGACATTCCACCGAGAACACGTGATATGATCCACGATAATTATATCTGCCCCACGGCCACGTTCCATTTTAAAGGAACTCACGAACGAATGAACGAACAATAATCATCTAGGGATGGGATAAGAACATTGTCACCTGTGATCCTTGTTATGACTTATGACATGAAAGTAATCGACTAAAATCCATCATTCAATCGCTTAATTATTATTTTAAAGTGTCAATGATTCCCATCCCTGCTCACACCGCACCGGTCGCACGCGCCAGTGCCCGGTGTTGCGTCAGTGTCTTGCCTTAAGACACTTTACAGTGTTGCCAGCTAAAATAATCGATAGCGGTTGTTGTATAATAAGAGTAAATGAGCACTTTACAAAACGATTTGTCCATCTCGTGACCACAGCTATGAGTCAACAGGCGCATTTGAAAACGTGACATAAATGACCACTTTTGGTCATACAAAAAATAGCGGATGTCCTTTCAAATAGACAGACTTTTGTTGGCTTGACTCGTGTCAATTCTTAATAATACTGAGAATTAAAATAACTGCACATACAATTTTCACAACAATGTCTCTATACAGTTTAACTAAATCGGTTTAGTGGTTTAGCCGTTAAATCGCTACAGGCAGGACCAGGTGCAAGATAAAATCGTTGTTTGTAAGACTTAATATTTTTGAACTTTTATTATATTTAATAGTACTTTTATTGATCAAAGGTGACATACGACGCTACCCAGACGGGTTGTTTTAGGGGTTTTTTTTAAATTTTCCTTCTTTTTGTAGTAATGTACTGCATAGTTTGCTCCCTTTGTCACCTCTTACGACACCCTCGGAATAAAAAGGGGTAGTAACACTCCGCATTTGTAAACCGTCACCAATGGACAAATTATCAAGAAATGATAAATCGAATATCTCGTTAAAGATCGTTTTATCTATCGAATCAATTTGAACAGTTAAGTAATTTTCATTCGATACCTCTTATTGTTTAATTTACGGCTTTAATATTATAATTTAAATCATTAGCAGTTAATTATACCAAATTACTGTAACGGAACATGCCGAAACGAACACGAATGAAATGGTCATCTACAATTATAATTATCGTATTAGATGAGCATTACACAATTCTACCAAATTTCTATCGATTTTAAACCATTACTGTATGTTGAAACAGTAAGAATTTTCATGAATTTTAATTATATTCGAGACAGTCGTTTTTATCTAAATAATTTGTCACCATTAAGTGTTAATAACTTGTCAGGGTTGCGTGAAATGTGTATTAGATAATACATGAAGAACTCTCCTAGTACATATGTAGTAGCATAGCAGTAATATATTAGACTAATATTAGTATTTTTACAATATTAGAGCATGATATTGTAGATGCTTAGAGACTATGTATTCAAGGAGTATGAACGTAAAATACATATGTACATAAAATCAAGCCTATTCACCAGAGAGGTAGGCAAAGCCAATTGATCCACGTATATCTTAAACTTCTTCTACTTTTAAAAATAATCGTATAATGGTGATAACAAACCGTTTTCGAATTCATTAATACTTTGTATTCATTTCGAGCCTTTCTTTTTGAGAAACATAAACTGAATGTTTCTTTTCACTAAGAAAAAGTAAACAAGGCTATAACCCGACTACGTAAAAACTTTGATAAAATTAATATAGCCTATGTCATTCGTGCTATTATTATGAATCTATTGACACATCGTTCGTGGAAATCGGTTTTTTAGTAGGAACATACAAATGTACGTAGACTGCCAAAAATATTAGCCTTCGCTGTAGTCGGGTAAAAAAGGCACGCGGACAGGTAAGTAAGCTATTTTGACAACCCTAAAATTGTTACTAATAAGGGCTATTCCAAATATTTTTAAAAGGTTAGGAATGAATATCACATGCATAAAATACGTAGGTGGATCTTAAGCGAGTGTGGCGAGAGTCTTGGGGCAGGAGGCGAGACACATTGCGACATTCCAACGTAACGCATTCATGCCACGGGTTGAGTTATTACTGCGTCTTGTTCGTCTATTATCAGGAGTAATGTATTATGGCTTTGCACAGGAGTGTTTGTGAGAAATATTGGAAAATTCCTTGTGTACTGTATTTGCAAAGAATTTATTAATATAACTCGTATCATCTTAACTTATTTTTCTTTTTCTCTGACAAAAGTAACTAACTTTCTGTAACTAAAAGAAAACAATTGTGTCTAAAGTATTCGCTCTTAATCTGACCTAGAATGTGTAGGTAATTCAACTTCATAAGCAAAATAATAAAATAAATCAAATGAATAAATTACTACCAAATATTGCTCCTGTAGCCGACCCAGCGAGGAGCTGCTTAATATCCAGACGAGTCCTAGATAGTAAATGATCTGGTTGATGCGGAGTTACACTAGTAGGTCTTCGAATGCCCTCCACTCAGAATAAGTGGATATAGAGTCGTTCTCCTGTAGCCTTCCCAGTACCCGAGGCAACTAGAAATTGACATAACACGCAATAAAAGAACAGCTGAATACCGGTAACTCCGTTCGGACTAGGTGTTCCACGGTTATAGTTTACAACATAACAACAGAACAAACGCAATATAATAATTAGAGCCAAGCTGATTTTATCACGAATGGGCAGTACACACACTTACACAGAAGACCATCCTAATAATGATAGCATTCTTGCTGTGGTATTTCTTTGGTGAGCGTGAGATCGGAGGTCCTATCATTCTGCATCATTCTCCATGTCTTATCTAAGCAGACCGCCATGGTATGGGTCACCTTTTTTTATATATATATTAGTTGCCAAAATGACTCTGGCCTGCCTGATGGAAAGCATGAACAGAATCCAGAAGTGGAGGCCACCATCACTCAAGATGACGTCACTCACCGCAAAAATCACTATGATGAGGAAGCATTCCCCTGGTAGCACTTCTAAGTGTTATGATGACGCATATAAAAGCAACTATTCCACCTCAATATTCATTAATCAAAGGCTAAGACATAGCTGTCAGTTTACAGAAGTGTCTGATAACGGCACTGCCAAAATCAAAGGCTACTTAAAGCCGGCGTATTATAGTGATATGTAAAGATATTGCCCACGTTTGAAGTGTCTGTTTTGTCTATGTATTTATATCGACTTTAATGTATGTCAAATTAAGTAGATCATTCTGTACTATCTTCTAGGAGGTTTGGTTATGTGAGTTCATAATTTTATCAGCATTCTAGTAATGATCCTAGTTGCTTTTCGATTATTTTTCTTCCACTTCGCATAATCTTCGGCATCCTGTTTTGTAAGATCATTGGCATGCATCCTTTGCGACTTCAAGACCTTTTCGGTCTTTATCTTACCTATTTTTAAATTAATGACTAAAGTTGAGCGATTGAGTCTTTTATCATCAACAGCCTTTAACAGTACACTGCTGGACATAGGCCTCTTCTTTGAAAGGAGGTTTTGGCCTACTATACCACGCTGGCGAGACGAGTTGGTAAAGGGTTTGTTTCAAGTTTTCCTTCTCTTGGCAGTGATGTTAGCTGCTTATTTTGTTCCTTTAGTCGCCTCTTACGACACCCATGGAATTAATAGGGACGGTGACACTTTGTATTCTTAATCCGTCACCACACGGAGTCTTTTATATTTTAGGGCTATTAAAAGGCCAAAGGCAAACACCACATACTCGTGACTCCTAAATCCTCAATTGTTGATTATTAATCTCAGATAAGTAACCTTTTTGTATTAGGTTACTGGCAGGTTTTTATAGTTTGAATTGTTATTTTTTAAGTATTTGATTTTTTACTAGGAAATTTGTAATTCTAAATTTAGCTATTCCGTTCTTAGTTCTAGAAGCTTAAACATGTCTCTGTAAATAATATTGAATTATACTCTGAAATATGGAATCTTTTTATCAAGTTTATTATTTCTTAAAGTGACCATTTAGATACCAAAATGATTTAGCCACATCGACTGTTTCCAAGAGGTTATGGGCCCAGCACGATACCAGAAGATACCAGAATAAATGAGAAAAGTGAAAAGCCCCACCACAAAATTGAAAATGAAATTACGGTATTGAAAATGAACAAAGTAAAGTAATGTGAGTAATGAGAATTTTATTGAAGAAGATATAGAATAGAAAGGACAAATTATTTAAAAAAAAACAATTGAAAAATGTGACAAACGAGGATGATGGAGGTTATTGAAGGTTTTTGGTGAAGCTGATAAGCAAAGAGAAGGAGACGGAGGTTGATGTTTTTCGTGAAGCTGATGAGAAATGAGGAGGAGACGGAGTTTGTTGGTGTTTTTTAATGATCATGATGGAGGTGATCATGAAGTTGTAGAAGTGATGGTGATGGATGTCACGATGGTAATGGTGGAGGAGATAAAGAAGATGAGATGTAGATTGTGATGTTGTTGGAGGTCACAATGGAGATAAAGATAAGTGATGATGGAGGTCACGATGGTGTTGATGGAGGTGATGATGAAGATTAAGTTAGTGGGTGTTATTCTCTCGTCATTAATATATATGTATGTCTTTAGGTCTTTTTAGGTATTTTTATTCTAAATATTTGTGTAAGTATGCTAGTTTAAGGGGGTGAGAGATAATAGCAGAGTCGCGCAGTGGAAGCGTGTGTGTGAAATTGTTGTAAAGGGAAAAATAATTTAATATTTTGTTATTCAATTAATTTAAAAAAAAACGGAATATTTTAGATAAATTTTTCACAGAATTTTTTGACAGAATTTTTGACATCTAATTTTTTCCTTTATAGTGTATTGCTTTTTCTGTATTTTGTGGTTATTATTAAATAGTTTTTGGTTTTTGCTGAAAGAGTATATTACTGTTTGGTGTTTAATAATTTCTAAATTGTGGTTGGTTAATATAAAAAGTTTTGGTTTTTGTTGAAAGAGTTGAGATGATATGATGAATGTTAATGTTATGAATGGTTGATTTGATTTGATTTGCTGTTTGTTGGAAGCTGTTTGTTGGAAGCTGTTTGTTGGAAGCTGTTGTTGGAGCTGTTTGTTGGAGCTGTTGTTGGAGCTGTTGTTGGAGCTGTTGTTGGAGCTGTTGTTGGAGCTGTTGTTGGAGCTGTTGTTGGAGCTGTTGTTGGAGCTGTATGTTGGAGCTGTTGTTGGAGCTGTTGTTGGAGCTGTTGTTGGAGCTGGTGTTGGAGCTGGTGTTGAAGTAGGTGTTGAAGTAGGTGTTGAAGTAGGTGTTGGAGCTGGTGTTGAAGTAGGTGTTGGAGCTGGTGTTGAAGTAGGTGTTGGAGCTGATGTCGAAGTTGGTGTTGGAGTTATTGTTGTAGGAGTTATTGGAGTTATTGTTGTAGGAGTTATTGGAGTTATTGTTGTAGGAGTTATTGGAGTTATTGTTGTAGGAGTTATTGGAGTTATTGTTGTAGGAGTTATTGGAGTTATTGTTGTAGGAGTTATTGGAGTTATTGTTGTAGGAGTTATTGGAGTTATTGTTGTAGGAGTTATTGCAGTTATTATTGAAGGAGTTATTGGAGTTATTATTGAAGGAGTTATTGGAGTTGGTGTTGTAGTTTTGTTGGAGTTGGTGTTGTAGTTTTGTTGGAGTTGGTGTTGTAGTATTGTTGGAGTTGGTGTTGTAGTATTGTTGAAGTTGGTGTTGTAGTATTGTTGGAGTTGGTGTTGTAGTTTTGTTGGAGTTGGTGTTGTAGTTTTGTTGGAGTTGGTGTTGTAGTTTTGTTGGAGTTGGTGTTGTAGTTTTGTTGGAGTTGGTGTTGTAGTTTTGTTGGAGTTGGTGTTGTAGTTTTGTTGGAGTTGGTGTTGTAGTTTTGTTGGAGTTGGTGTTGTAGTTTTGTTGGAGTTGGTGTTGTAGTTTTGTTGGAGTTGGTGTTGTAGTTTTGTTGGAGTTGGTGTTGTAGTTTTGTTGGAGTTGGTGTTGTAGTTTTGTTGGAGTTGGTGTTGTAGTTTTGTTGGAGTTGGTGTTGTAGTTTTGTTGGAGTTGGTGTTGTAGTTTTGTTGGAGTTGGTGTTGTAGTTTTGTTGTAGTTTTGTTGGAGTTGGTGTTGTAGTTTTGTTGGAGTTGGTGTTGTAGTTTTGTTGGAGTTGGTGTTGTAGTTTTGTTGGAGTTGGTGTTGTAGTTTTGTTGGAGTTGGTGTTGTAGTTTTGTTGGAGTTGGTGTTGTAGTTTATTTGAGTCGGTGTTGTAGTTTATTTGAGTTGGTGTTGTAGTTTATTTGAGTTGGTGTTGTAGTTTATTTGAGTTGGTGTTGTAGTTTATTGGAGTTGGTGTTGTAGTTTATTGGAGTTGGTGTTGTAGTTTATTGGAGTTGGTGTTGTAGTTTATTGGAGTTGTTGGTGTTTGAGTTGTTGAAGTGGTTATTGGAGCTGCTGTTGTTGGAGTTTGTTGTTATAATTTCTAAATTGTTGTTGTCAGGATATAGGTGTTTGTAGTTGTGGAAGTAAAAATGTGTAAGAATGTGTGAAATGCTTTTCGGTACTTATCTGAGATTAAGGGGGTGTGTTGATTATTAATCTCAGATAAGTAACCTTTTTGTATTAGGTTACTGGCAGGTTTTTATAGTTTGAATTGTTATTTTTTAAGTATTTGATTTTTTACTAGGAAATTTGTAATTCTAAATTTAGCTATTCCGTTCTTAGTTCTAGAAGCTTAAACATGTCTCTGTAAATAATATTGAATTATACTCTGAAATATGGAATCTTTTTATCAAGTTTATTATTTCTTAGTGACCATTTTGTTACCAAAAATGATTTAACCACGCTCTGCTACCGTTCAAGATCAATAAATAAAATTGAAATGTCTGTTTATAATGTCAAAGGAACATTTTTTTACTAAATTAATATGACAGTATAAACGGTACCTACAACAAAAAAACAATTTTTTTTTGTCTGTCTGTCTGTTTGTTCCGGCTAATCTCTGAAACAGCTTAACCAATTTGGACGAGATTTTTACTGGCTGACGGTTAATAAAATAAGGAGTAGTAACTTAGACTTTTTTTAGACTAACTTTGCTCCGCGGCGCTACTTACTCGCGATTTACAACCATAACAACGGGTAATACCACGGCACTCGGCTAGGCATCAATTAAAGTCTTGGTAAATAATGTACAAACTGAAATTGCAACCAGAAGTTGTAATGGAACTTTTTGAATGATTAATGAAAAATTTAAAATACAGCGCATGATTTTTTTATTGTTTCTAAACTAAACTTTTTTCTTACCGTGAAATGTGTCTATGACTCGCCGTCTATATTCGATCTGTGATTGACAAATCTCGACAAAAAACATATGACTGAATTATTAATGTGTCCTGTTTAAAATTATATCGACGGATACATATTGATGAATGTGCAGATTGCCTAGTAGCTTTTTTAGATTTCAGTTTAGATTACGTTTTATAAATTATTTAACGAGTTCTCTGCCAAGTTGGTTATTTATAACTTATCACTTATCATTGCTTGTACCTTACCACTTGATTATCGGGTTAGTTGAACTAATTACAAATTGACCATCAAAAAAGTCGCTAGACGGTAAATAAAGTCCATAAATTTTTTTTGTACCTTTTTAGCTACAATTGAAAAATATAAAACACTTAAGTCCCAAAAAGTAGTATAAGTTACTCGTTATATCGTAGGGTATCCAGAAGCCCCGTCAAGGACCAGGCGTTCCAGAGATTAGTTCAAACAAACAGAGAGACCCTCACAGACAGACAAAATATCTAACAATTGATTTTTTATGTAAGTAGCGCATATACTTTCATATGAATTTAGTGAAAATCTGTTAATTTGAAAAACAAACAGATAATTTAATTTTATTATTTTCTTAAGATAGATATTAGATATATTTTTGTGTCCTCCAGTGAGACACCCATAAGGTACTGGCTTCACTTAAAGCTAACTAGCTTTTGCCCGCGGCTCCGTCCGCATACATGTCGGTTATCGCGGTAAAAGGTAACCCATGTCCTTTTTCAAGGTTCCATTTTTACGGTATTATTACTGTTTAAAACATACGACAGATATGGAACCTATATTTGGATCACCTTACTGGAAACGAAAACGGTTTATTTTTTATATTTATAGCCTACCAAAGTGACTGTACTCCCTCGGATTGAAAGCATAATTAGAATCCAGGAGTAAGGGTCTCCATCTTTATTGTAAATGTAGACAATTCAGCATGGTGACCCAAACTATAGTGATCACACTAAGATACTTCTGTATTATTGGGCCTCCGGTCTCACGCTCACTAACGAAATAAGACATCACAAATGCTGTTATTTTAGGTTCGTATTCTGAATATAGTGTATCATCCTTGTATAGTTGGAGGACTTAGTCTAACGGCCATCGCAAACTGGGCGACTTGTCACCGTGACAAGACGCGGCGTCGTTGTTTCTTCGGGCGACTCTGACGCCTAGTGTGCGGAGCTTAGAGCAAATTATGTGAAATTTGTCGGCCGCAGCCTGTCGTCGCGTCAAGTTGCCTTCGCGTGTCGCCTAGTGTGCGCGTAGTGTTAAAGCTGAAACGCTTTTTTGTCACCATATAAGCGTTATAGCTTATCACACCAAACACACCGAGTATTAAATTGACAAAAAACTACACAAGTAATGAAATACAATCTTATTTATTGCGCTATATGTGCTTTTTGTGGCCACTTTTTTAGCTGTATGTCAAACAGATGGACAGTTGAAGTGACATTTGCTCTAAAACAGCGTTTATGTGCCAGTGATCTCATCTCAATTACAAGTTTATGGTGTTCTATGAATCGTATTGTTATTATCATATTTTAAACAGACTATTGGGGCACGAATTGTTATAATATTATAATAATTGTTTCGTGCGTGTCCATTCTTGACTCCCTACAATTTTTTTCTATAAGTCTGTCCCCATCTTCTATGATGCACTCTCCCCTTTCTGGGGCTTGACGTCACATGACAGTGACTTCACCGACGCTCTGCAATCATCCCTGGTCACTGTTATATTCGCTCCAATTTGCTTCTCTCCGTGTGCCACCCATGCGCGAAGTCCCGTAGCCGCCTGAAGTTAGCCTCCGAGGAGACCAAGTCACTGTAGTACACCGGTCCGTCTTCTAGTCTTACGAAAAGTACATAGTAAACTGACACACAGAATAACAACCTAAAATGAATGCAGAATACAGTTACACTAACTTCAACACGAATCGACCCACACCATGCTGCATTGTCTGCACTCACAATGAGACTGGTGACCTCTCATGCTTTTCATCGGGCAGAGTAAGCTTAAATGCATTTAAAAAAAAACTGATTTTAAATACAAAATCTTAATAATGCAATTAATTGAAAATCATTAGAAAATCACTCAATGTAATAATAATCATCTTCGATCAATAAAAGTACTAGATTAAGGATCAGGAACAAAAATGAGACGCTCAAGCGGCCACGTTTGCACACACGTAAACATCTTCATTTCTTAGAAAAAAGTTTAATTATGTTAACGACTTCAGTTTATTATAAACCTTAAGGCCTCAAACATAAGGTTTAATTACTATTGCAAAATATATTTATTTAGGTCCCTTCGTCAGAGAAAGAATATTATGGAATAAATTTAAAATTTCGTTTGAAAATAAAAAGTCATCGGTAAAAAAATATTTATTCTAAAATGATACTTAAAGTCTAAATTATACGGTTAAAAACATTTTGTTTACAATTTCATGCTTATTGTATCATGGAACTAGAGTTAGTTCTTGGTATTACATTTCAATGCTCAGAACACAGTAAGTATTGAAAGACGTGAGAGTTGCCGAATTATAGTTATTTTAGGTTTGTTTTGTTTGGTGGCAAATAATTTTGGCCGATTCAAAAAGTAGTAGGTACTATTTTACTTTGTTGTTATTACAACAAATAGGTAATTTAGGGAGACCTGAGCCCAGCAGTGGGACGTTATGGGTTGTTGATGATGAGGTAATTTAAACAAATAAATAAAATTGGAGTGTTTGTTTGTAATATTAAAATAACCGCATTTTACTAAATGCATAATACATATGCTCAAATATTTTTTTTACAATTTTTGTCTGTCTGTCTGTCTGTTTGTTCCGGGTAATCTCTGGAATGGCTGGACCGATTTCGACGGGACTTTCACTGGCAGATAGCTGATGATATAAGGAGTAACTTAGGGTACTTTTTTTAAATTAGCTTCGCCCCGTAACAGCAAACGCGGGTAACACCGTGGGGCTCAGCTAGTAAAAAATAAAAATTACTAAAGTAAAAAAAATAAAGGAATGAAGAAATATGTTTATATTCTTTATACAGAAGTAATTAAAATACTAATGTAGGTATAATTACCTTTAATCAGATTCAGCTTGTTATAAAGCTGTCTTTTATAAGTCATTTTTATGCGAGCGGTTTCTTTTTTACAAATATAATGTAATCGTACATCAATGAATTTTTCTATAATAAGTTTAATTAGGCTTATTTTATGTCTGTGTTCGTTCTTCCAGAAAACAAATCCTTTTCAATATATGCGTTTAAAACATTTACACATAAAGCTTTTTAACATAATTTTTTTACAACACTACTCCATGCATTCACTGTTCAAGAATATGCGATGTTTGATACAATAGTTGATGCGTTGTAGCAAACATTGGCCGAACAATTACAATAATAGTTAATTGAATCATATTATTTATATTTACTATATAATTATGTTTATTTTTTTAAGAATAACATTGAATGATATAAACTTAGCGAAAAAAAAATTATTCCTTCCAAAACCTTGCTGTTACGGTGGTTATTTAGACAGTTTTTGAACGAGCACTGCAGCATTTTTACGTCTTAATGTTGGCTATGATTGGACAATACTAATTTGAAATAAGACCACAAAATTATTTGTGGTCTTATTTTTCGGGCCGTTTTTGAAGCGCTTATCGGGAATCTAGTACTATTTGTGATCGAAGATAATCATTCCAAAAGTCATTACTTTTGGAATGATTGAGTGATTGAGTGATTTTATATATTTTTTGGCATTAACCCTCAACTGAGAAAAGACCGGTGCTCAACAGTGGGAAATTATGGGTTGTTGATGATTCCAAAATACTTACTTACTCCGTTGGCTCAGCGACCCAAAGTGAGTCTTGGCCTCCGACACAAGAGAACGCCACTCCACCCGATCCTGGGCTGCTTGTCGCCAGTTGTCAGCTTGAAGCTCCCCAAGGTCCAAAATAAATTAATAAATCTACTATCATACCAGCAACTTCAACGCCATTTTTTTATTATTCATATATTAAATAAATTACAACTGTGCTTACATTAGATGCAATCTCAATCTCATTGGAGATTGTTAGTGGCATTCTCTTCAAAGGCATTTTGTACTGCCTCTCGGGAATTGAATTTTTTACCGGCCGTCGTTCGTTCCATGGCCGGCAGCGAGAGCACATTTACCGCGGTCGCAACCTTCTGCGAGGACGTAATCCCGGGAGGACGACATCCAATCGGACCTGATTCGCCGCCGGCGACTCGGGCGGCGGAGGCGCGAACATTTTGCGCCACATGCCGCCTTGAGTGTGGCCACGGGTGGAAGGGACGAGTTTTCCCTTCACCCACATTATGTGGCCAGCCGCGAGGGGGCGGCGTCGGTTTGTGCCGGACGTGGGCCTAAGAGAGGGTCGTCGAAGTCGTCGAGACGGTGCCCGCATCAGGAGCGGGCAGGCGCTGGAGAAGTTCAGAAGGAGATCCCACCCTGGACTTCTCCTACTCCTAAACGGAGTAGAGCGGAGAGGGCTTTTTTTTTTTTAAAAAAAAGGCCATATGCCACTCTACAATAAACACGCGTTGGAGCCGCAGGAAATGGTTGTAAAAAGTATCTTTCAAATAAGCTTTAATTAAAAGACTTCTTATTATCAAATGAGATTGTAAACATTTATAAATACACTAATTGTCTACGATTCATAAACAATCTTTTATGTATGATAGTGTTTTAAGTTTGTTGTAAGTGCTTTTGGTGCTTGTTCAGAATTAACAACCGAACTTTGGCGGGAACTTGGTCATTAAAAGTTACTCTACGTGTTTTACTTGATGAAGTTCTTGTGCTGTTCAGGGCTTGGACTAATTGTTGAGGTAGGTAAATAACTCAGATTTTCATACCGTAAAATAATCGACTGGGTTAGCGAAAAATGTTATACTGCCCAAGACGATAATAGCTACCAATGTAAATAAATTAATTTAAAGTGACTTTCTGTAATTTCAAATTAACAACTTTTTACTAAATTTATATAAATGTTTTTAAATAAATAAATATTTTCGGACATTTTACACATAACGCCATCTAGTCCCCAAACTAAGCAGAGCTTGTATTATGGGTAACTAGCCAACTGATATAAATACATAAACATACATTTTTTTTGTAAATACATACATAGTATACATAGAAAACACCCAAACTCGGAAATAAATATTTGTGGATTACACAAACATTTGGTCCGACCCGGGAATTGAACCCGAGACCTCTTGATCAGCAGTCGCATACGCTAACCACTAGACCAACGAGGCAGGCAAAGTATATACGGTACTAATATAAAAAAGCAATGGTATTTTTTTGTCTGTCAATATGTTTGTTTGATCTGGTTAACCTCTGGAGTAGCTGGATCGATTTTGACGGGACTTTCACTGACAGATATCTAGTGACATAAGGAGTAAAATAAGCACATTTTTCAGACAAGCTTCGCTCCATGGCATTACTCTAAAAGCTAGTCTGCTCTATAAAAGTTACATAAGCACAGTTTGATATTAAAATATCGTTTCATTGGAGCTATAAATCGGGGATTGAATGAATAATTTAGCATGTTTAACTTGAATATCTACCCAAATCACCAAACTTTATAGACTGTCATTTCATGAATAGCATTTTGCCAAGAATTAGCCGTCTATTTCAAAAGATAGGTCGAAAATTAATGAAGTTCGAGGCAAGTCGGAAATGTGGATTTCCTTAGGTATGTAACTGTAATTACGGAAGTAAGCTACGAAATCTCTATTCAATTTCAAGTAGCATCTATAAGTTGAAAGTTAAAGTGTATTTCAAATTATCATTTTTCACCGAATGGAAACTTTTTTCTGTCTATCTGTCGGTTTGTGCCGGCTAATGTCTGGAAGGGCTAGACCGATTTTGACGCGCTATGATCGTTTCGCGTTTCATTCATGTCACTCGGCCATTTTAAAGATATAGGGCATGAAAGTAGAAACGGAGGCAAAAAGACCCGAATGAGGTGTTTCAGGTGTACTTTTAAACTTTTCTCTCTCTATCTCTCTCTGTCTGTCTCATCGGGGATTTTAGAATTTGTTGAAACCGAACTAAATAGATAGAGACTGCTGATAGAAGTGAAAACTTAGAACGTTAAGTATTAAAATTTGAAGCACAATGATTCTTCAATTAAACGAATCAAATACACAATAAAGAAAAAAAACACTATTTCAACAATGCACATTGAACTTTTCATTAAATACATTCAATTTCACTTATAAGATAAATGTACGTCTATACGTCAGCTATCAGCTATATGGCTTTAAATATACTGCTTTAAGCATGTCGCCATGTCTGTGACGCGAACGCACAAGATTTCTCCCATCCAAAAAGTGTCTCAGGCGCACAGAAAACTGCGCGAGCGTGCCTCTTGAGCATGTCGGTGACGCGAACCCATAAGATTTTCCCCTACCATAGAGTGCCCAACGCGGCTAAAGAAGTTTTTAATTCAAAAAACGATTTTAGGAAATAATTTTAACAAAAAAAACGGACTTCAAATAAAAACTATTCCGAGTAACTAAATCGCGACAGGTACGTATGCCTATTATATTTGATTTGTCCAGGATCCAATCAGCAGATCATGGTTTTCTTATCATAGGACCAAGTGGTAGGCACCACCTTTCAAACGAAACAACAAACAACTTTTTGAAGTCGATTAATAATAAAAAGACGTTTATATATTTCTGAGGTCTTTGTACAAATACTCGCTACCTAATCGCCCATGTTAGCGCTAAACTCGAAACGATCGTTCCCGCTGGCAATGTTCTCCTTTATTACCCAATTGTTTGGTTAGTTTAGTTTCACGACTTAAATTTCAATTTAATAGACTTTAAATGTAATTGATCTACAAGTTTATTCAGTTCGTATTGAATTTAGTTACGAGTACAGACACGAGATAAGAGTTTATAGCTAAACGTTTCTATGATGTAACATGAGAACATGAGTCGGAGGTGTTGCAATATATTCATATAAATAAAATTGTATGTGTCTATTTGTATGAAAGTATTTACAGTACTTACTTCAAAAAATCATGTTCCGGCTAATCTGTCGAACGGCTGAATCGATCTTAATGGTACTATTACGTGCATATAGCTGAAGACGTAAAGAGTAGCTTGGGCTACTTTAGACTAGCTTCGCTCCGCGGTGTTCCCCGCTGTTGTTGTAAAGGTACCATACCAATCGCCGGGGCTCAGATAATATTCAGTCAATATAAATATCATTAAATTAAAACAGCCAGTTACAAACCTAAAGGGTAATTTACATGGACTGAGATGTTACAACAAATGATGATGATGTTCCACTTACTGTCGTTCTGAGTGTGAGTGTTCTTTTAATGTATGAACAACACAGAATATATTCCTAGTGCCGGAGTAATCTTTAAAAACATAGCACACACGTTAAACACGTTTTTCTTTCAGTTATCCGTAATATGGTAACGTTCAAATGATTTAAAATGTAAAAGCTATATTTGAAAACCTGTAATAAATAAAACAAGTATTGGCCAAATAAATTATATAATACCCATTTCCTATTGAAAATAAGTCAATAAATAAAACGCTCCCAAATATATAAATATCCCGATATCCCTAAACAAATAATACTTCTAGACCTCCGGGATTGGGTATACTTTCGGTTCGACTACTGTCCCTCCGTTTACATAATAAGCAGATCATTTCGTTGAGAATGAAGTGAGGAAAATTTTGAAAAGTATCCTATAATCTTTGATTATGCAGAGTGTATGTCTGAAGAGTTTACGAAAAAGGAATCTCAAAAATGATTTATCTAGTAAAATATGTCGGCGGGGAAATAGCTATCGTAGTGATGTGCTTTAAAAAGGTCGGAAAATACTCGTTGACGGATATGTTAATACGAGTATGTCTACGGGTGTAAAATGGACTCGAAGAAAAAGGGACAACCATTTTTCATGGTTTCAGACGTAAGTACATAAGGCTTTAAGTACACGTTTATTTTTGATGCGATTAAATTAGTGTAGAAACCTTTTCATAAGGTTTCCTATTTCGTGTGTCGTTATTGTCAATACATCTTTTTTATATTGAATTTTACCAAAGTGACGACTCTGCCTGATGGAAGGCATGAATAGAATCCAGGAGTAGGGGCTACCGTCCTCTTTGGAGTGCATACTATCATGTTCCGGCGAATCTCTCGGATCTTTTAATCTTCTCGTTGAATGATGGAGAATGATTGAAGACCAACGAAAGACGTTAGCACGCAAGCTGTCATTTTAGGTATGTCTTCTGTGTGAAGTACAAATTTTGCGAAAATACGTCATTATGTAGCTGATACAAGTTGACTCTTGCGTATGAATATGTAGTGATATGTTCAAATACCTATTATTAAATCAGCTGATATAGTCCTCAAAAACATTAAAAATCAAAAAATTTACTTAATTAAATTATTATGGATGATATAACTTTAATGTATGTGAGAATGGCCTTGTTACACAAACTTATTGGTTCATTATCATAGAATTTATGAATATTCTTTCATATTAAAATAAATGTAATAAATTTAAAATAATTTTACTGTGATGATTTCCTGAATATTAAGCTTATAAATAAACTAAAACATTAGTTCTTACAACATACAACCATAGTAGGTACTTCATGACAGTAATGGCGATGCGATGTTTAGGCTCGACGCATTGCAGCATTGATCACAGTAATGTGTATGTTTCGGATCGCTCATTTTTGGTTGCGACCAAAATGGATTTTGTACTACAAGTTGTGATATTGGGTATTGCGACATCCATCTTTAAACTAATATTTTTTTAGAACTGCGGCAATTTAAACGAGTTTTTAATGATGGGAGGCACCTTCTATTGGATAATCTAAACGCCTGTAGGATATAGACAGGGCTATACGATTAGTGGTTTCCGTTGATTTTGTGATGGCTGTCAAGTAAATCGCGAGGTCCAGATTAGAGGCCACGATTCGGCTCCCACGTGTCATTGCGCCTACGCTCTCCACTCTATATGGTCAGATTACTTAGTATGGTCTCGGTTTTAGAGAGGTCAAGATGGTGAACGTTAAATAAGTAGTTTGTTTACATGAAAGTGGGCGATCGGGGTAATCTTGGTGTTGTGTCACTAATGGCTAACACCCACCAGAATTACAGTTACTAATGTTTATTCAAGATACAGGTAGTAACTACAGTTGCCTAATACTACGTTTCGTTGCTCCTAAATGGATTTCTTTTAATTAAAGTATAGATTAATTGAGAGTTACGTAATCATAGACCTTTATATTCATAACTGAATTATGGAGTGATATTCAAGGGACTGCTCATGGCATTTGTAAAGACCGATATGCATAACAACACATTCAATCAACAACCCATAATGTTCCACTGATGGGCTTGAGTCTCTTCTCAGGAGAAGGTTAAAGGCCGTGCGTCCCCACGCTGGCCGAGTGCGGGTTGGGGACTAGCAAGAAACGTTGTGGCTATACGTAATCTAACCTTGTGATGTTTTTAAAGCCACCCGAAGGCCTCCCACTAAGCTTCACGACTATCTTATGATAATAATAGGGGCCGACTGCTTAACGTGACCTCTGAGTCACGAAAACGCTAATAACATATCATGCCACAAACGGTGACCCATCTAGGTCTGACCACGCCGTCGTTGCTTAACCTCGGTGATAGTTTCCAATGACCAATGGCCACTCGACAATAAGCCCTTTTCCCATTTAGTAACAACACATTATCACAAGAATAGAATGAGAAATTTGTGGACGCTCATTTAGAATCTTATTACAAGTAAATTTTGGTAATGCTACTGTTATCTAATTAACTTGTCTAGACGCATTAGCTAGCTAGATTTTAATTGTATTATAGTCTTTATAGTTAATAGACGTTTAACCTTGAGAATAGATCGCTCTTTCATGAACATTCGCCGATATTTCTCCGCTTGAGACTTGAAGTTTTACAGAAAATTGATTGCTTTTTAGTTTTATCTCTCATAAGATAAGAAATATTATCACCGAAAGCATGTCAGAGTCCACAACTGAACACAGACTTGGCCTTAGAAAAGAGGTTTGGGTTTATTAAGCCTTTATGATACTTACGGGTTAGTTGATCGGGTTTGTGTCAAGTTTTCCTTCTCTTTGCAGTGCTGTTTGCTGCTATTTCCTGCATACTTTGCTCCTTTAGTAGGCTCATACGACACAGATAAGGTGGATAGGTATTGTGACACTAAGTATTCGTAATTCATCAGCACAGGATAATTTGTATTGTTAATCTAATTTAAAAGTAGAATGTATCTAAATAAATCTCAAAGTTGTAAGTTCTCGACGTCTAATCCTTTAAGACTTTGTAACGTATTTAAATAAATAAATATTTTTTTCGGCCATCTTACACACAACTTAATCTAGTCCCAAACTAAGCCGAGCTTACTTTTTTTTTGTAAATCCATACATATATTCAAAGAAAACACCCTAACTCCGAAACCAAAATTTTGCGGATCACACAAACATTTGGTTAGACCCGGGAATCGAACCTGAGACTTCAAGTACATCAGTCGCATACGCTACCACTGCGCCACCGAATCTTTTTTAATATAAATATTCGGTGGCGGATGTCATGAGTCTAGTGCATGAGACTTGTAATCAATTACACAAGTTTCCATTAAAGTTTCAGCGTAGTTGATACTGAGTCCGTGTGGTGACAGATTAAGAATCGGAGTGTCACCATCCCTATTCATTCATAGGGAACCGTCTGAGGGAGCAAATTACACAATACATTGTGATACTGGTGATTTAAAAATATTTTCTTTTTATTAAGCGAGAAAAGGCTACACCATATAATCTGATGATAAATATGAATTTATTTAATATGATATTAATGCTCTTTGTAGACAATCCATTGCTTTGTGTATATGCGTTCAATACAGATTTCTTTTATAAAATATACAATAGGCGTGAATAAGAATGGAATCAATGCGAACTTCACTATCAAGTATTGACATTAAGTAGGTCTCGAATAGAAAAGCGTCGTGTCATCGGCGAATAGTAGGGACAAGTTGGCATTCAATGAAATCCACAGTGTGAAGACTCTTACCCTTTATATAGACAGCTTTGACGATAGCGCAAAGAAATCAATAACACTGGGCTTATAGAGATTGAGGTTTTTGTTGTCCGTTGCTGAGATGAACGAAATATGTAGGTAGTACCTTTTTTTTTAATCAACTTCCGCATTTTTCTCTAAAATCACCCATTCGTCGTTGCTTACTAGGACTTGGCTATAAGCGCTTTGAAGTAGAACTTGCTATTTAAAAAAAAGTTTATAAAAATAAAAAAAGGATTAGGTAAATGAAATGGTAAATATTATAGTAATGTTAAATGTGGTAATAAAGTAAAAAGATAATCTCTAATAACATTAATTAGACGTTTTAAAACAAATTATAATAAAATAATATTTAGTCATACTATTAGAGGAGATTAAGGCTCACGTAAATGCTTCACATTAATATTTGTTTTTGTGTCGTAGGTGTGTAAAGAATGATGCTATTATAGACCCATTTTAACAAGCCATAACTTGACTCTGTCTGAAACGTGATTCCATAAATACTTGCCCACGTATTAAAAATAAGTTAACCATAAAATTTAAAACGTTAATTTAATTTTACTAAATGAGTATTATTTCTTAACTACCGGAGTTTCTAGTGTCATCCGCGGTTATTGGTAAAAAACGCGAGTAAAGCCGCGGAACTAAGCTAGTCTAAAGAAAATTAGCATAAGTTGCACCTTATATCATCAGATATATAGATTATCTATGTCTCTATAAAAGAATTAAATTGTCTGTGCTTACATCAAATTTTTTTTTTTTGTGTATTCTTGTTTGTTCCTGCTAATCTCTGAAACGGCTTGACCGATTTTGTATTGTAACTGGCAAATAGATGAAGATATAAGAAGCAACATAGTACCACTTTGCAGGCAGACTAGCTTCGCCCCAAGGTGTTACTCGCGGTGTTTGTTGTAAAGCTACAAAAACATCCGCAGGTAGTAAGTAATAAACATGATGGAACTACCTTTAACTTAATACCCAGCCTTTCCTATTTCCCGTTCACCGTTAGGGATTGACCTTCCAATCTGGGCAGGATTTACTTCGCCCAGGGCAGATTAACAGCTTTCACAAACCCTTAAGAACCTTATTTATATGCCTCAAGTAAGAAGATTTATTTTATTCAACTGAGGGAAGACATATTAGGTGTTGGAGTACGATATGAAATCGAATACTTCACATGAAATGGCCTCTTGGGTAAACCTAGTACATTTAGAGTCATAAATGTAAGTGTAAGTTGAAATTAATCTAATTGGATTTGTAACTTGATCCGCTCGATGACGTCAGATGTGCCTACGTTTTAAGCTGTCTATTAATCCTAATTATCGTTTGTTGTATATTGCAAACATTGAGGGACGATAGTGCACTAGTGTGTGTATATGTACAAAGCTGTTGTACTTATTGTAACAATGTTCGACAGAAATAATGAGAGGCAGTGTTAACGTAATGGGGTACGTATGTAATGCGTTTTGAGGTTACGAGTGGTAACAATATTAATTAGGTACTCCGTCTTCCCTGCAATGAGAGTCGTCAGACTTAAGACTGCTTGTTGTGGTTCTAAGTAATTCTCAATACATATAAACACAATATACAAAACACATTATGTACAAAATAAAAAGGAATTATTAAATGTTATACAATTTAGAAACGGTTCATTTTTATTCAAGTTTTAATTGTTGTAATAATAATAATAAAACTTAAATCTTTATTTAAACTAAAAGAAACAAAAGACAGTAACAATGCGCGAAAATGTTGCATTAGTTAAAAAAACTGTGTCGCAGCCATTTACGCCTCCTCCGGACTGGGGCCGCTATGGCTTGACATATTACTTGTGGTGTTTTATACAATCTAATGTTAACTTTTTAGACAGGATTTTTAATACAAATACTGTTTTAGTACTTCTCACACAGTAGTATTATCAGTAAATAAACGTTGTAGTTTAAGAAATACGTTTAGAGTATCAAGTAAGAATCAGTATCTATAAAAACTGATCATGTCTACGGAAGCAATATAGCGGTATGTAAAAAAATAATAATGAAAATGTACTATTGCATTATACCTTTATAACGGAACAATACAATCTTCAAGGGACCGAAACGTTTCGACAAAGTAGTACGCCCTTACAATAGTCTGCAGTAAGATACATCCAGCAGATAAAGTCATTCACTATTTGAGTTAAAATTAGCATTATTCAATTCGTTGGGCCGTAAGTCCGGGTGATAAAACTTAGTGGGGAGTTGTACGCGACGTGTAGCGAATGCAGTCGAACCGAATTTATTTAAAGGGAAATACAAATGTATAAACTGTTCTCTAAAAGTTGCACTATAGAAATATGCACAGCTCACAATCTTTTTAGCATTCTTTGACAAAATTAATTCAAAATATAAAATCTAATATATAAAATTCTCGTGTCACAGTTTTCGTTGCCATACTCCTCCGAAACGGCTTGACCGATCTTTATGAAACTTTATATGCATATTCAGTAGGTCTGAGAATCGGCCAACATCTATTTTTGATACCTCTAAAACGCGAGCGGAGCCGCGGGCATCAGCTAGTATTATATAAAAATAAAATAAAATCTTCTATTTATTTAATATTTATTAAATTCTCGTGTCGCTGAGTTTGTTACCAAACTTCTTCGAAACGGCGTTACCGATTTGTATGAAATTTTATGTGCATATCGGGTAGGTCTGATAATTTTCATACTTATAGACGCACGCGGAGCCGCAGGCATCAGCTAGTAATGCATAAAAAGTTACAAATGCAATCTTATCCCTCAACAAAATACATAGAAATAAATTTACGTTCCCATAATCTCTTTGGAATCTACAAATATTTTCTTTCTTCCAATTGTTGTTTGAAAACAGTCACTATGTTGGAAAAGAGTGTCCATGGAGTTTCTTGTCTGTTCTTCTCCATAGGATCTACGAATTGGAACAGACAGCTTCACGACTGACTACTGACTGACTACATGACGTTTCAAAAGTGCCGTTGTATTGGTGTATTTGAAATAAAAACGGTTTGATTTGATTTGAAAACAGAAAATTGGATTCTAATATCACAAATTCTTTGTCATATAACCAAATTTAATTCTGTGTTCAAATTAGTTTATTTTTTTGTCACACTGTAATTTATATTACGTTTCGTTTCAAATTCAACAACTGCTAGTGGGTATTTGCTCTTATACATTCTGTATGACCTATTGTTCTAAGTATATGCATTTGATGTCATCGGTATCGTACCGTGCAACTGACAGCTTAGGGCCACAGCACACTAGCTACTTTTAGCATCGACGGTCGGCGACTAGTCGCTTTTCAGAAACTAAATACGGCGACCGAACGCTCCACACTGCACATTTAAAAACGCTAAACGATTGAGTTGCTGTTTAGAAGCGCGACACAGCAGCTGAACGCTACTCTCCGCACACAGTCGCTAAAACGCGCGTTTCCGATATCGCGTTCGAACGCAGAAAGTCGCGAATGATGCAACATGACGCGCGATTTTGATACCGCGATCGAACGCAGGAAGTCGCTAAAACGCGATGCAGCATCGATGCAGCCGCAAAATCGCCGATCGCCGATGCTAAAAGTAGCTAGTGTGCTGGGGCCTTACAAATGTTCAGTAACTGGGACACTATTGTAAATACTTATTGTTTTAATGACATTTCGCAACGTGAAATCCCAGTAACACTTGAACTGTAAAGAGTTTAGGTATTATTCTATACGAGCAAAGTTTATAAATATAGGCTAAAAATTTTACCCTGAGTTACTCCTTATTATTTGCTAGTGAAATTTTCGAAAAAGTCGATCTAAACTTTTGGAGAATCTTCGGTAGCCAGAACAAGCAGACAGATTACAAATTGCTTTTTTTATGTAAGTAGTTAAAGTACTTTCATACGCATTAAGTAAAACACTGTTGTCCATTTTATTTATTTGTATATACACATACACATTGAAGGACGTTCGTGTTTAATATTTGTTTCAGAATATAAGTTACTAGTTTATTACTAGTTTTAAAAAAAATTTAATAATGGACGTTGATTATTATTCTTCTCAAAGATAGTACTGATATAATAAAATTACAATTTAGTTGCTAAAATGTTATCGAGTTATGACGAGGATTTCTGATGATCGTATAGATAAAGAATGCCCCAGTAGTCATTATAAACTTCCTTTTAAATAGTCTACGGTTATGGTTCTGTTACGATATTACGGAATATAATACATATGTCGATATAATATAATCATTAGCAAGATTTTTTGACGGCTTTTAATATGAAAACCACAAGTACATAAGTATAAAATAGGAGTGCAAAAATTAAATTAATTCCATGAATTTATATTTATTTGCCTAGTTTGAGAACTATAAATGGCGCCCAACGTGAGACCCTAATAAATGAATGTAATATTACATTTTCATATAGCGGTTATTTAATTAAACTAGAATATTAATGAAAATGAAATTCGTTTAAGAATTTAGATTAAAGTTTTGTATATTAATACCAATATATGCCATATACAAACTAAGTTAAGCAAGCAATTAAGAATAGAAAATCAGTACAATTATTAGGTATATATTTGTTCCTCTTCAATTTTTATTTAATTCATTTTATCTGAAATTGTCATATACTGTTATGTCTCATATAAAACTCAAATATAAGTGAGATATAAAGTTACAATTTTAACTTCAATTAATGTAAAAGTCGAGCTATGTTTTACAGTGCGATAGGTTGTCTAAATTGATAATGTCCTCGGTATTTTAAACCTTAAGTACTTCAGTGTACGTCCATTACACAACGATAGGGTAGTTCTACACTATACGAGCACAATAGTCACAAAATCCTCTCCTCAGGAAATAATAAAATTCGTTGACCACGTCGCGTCGTTGGCTTTCTTTCCCTCGTCACAAAATACCATTATAAGGGCGTTATCTAGTGAAACCTGGCTCAGCTAAACGCTATCTAAAGGTTAGCACACAAAGGTGGGACTCGGGGACGGGCGTACTCGATCATGTATAAATCATCCGGTAATGTGGCCTAAACCTAACGTTTTTATTGTAGGTATTCATTGGCTGTAACATGTATGGATTGTTTTGTTAGTACATATATTGATATTTTTGTTATTATAGTATATAATAATACAAGCTCTGCTTAGTTTGGACTAGATGATGTTGTGTATAAGATGTGCGAAATATTTATTTTTAATGTATTTCTCTCGTTTAGTTCTCTCACTGATAAGCATACATATACAACTTTAACCGTTCCGTCGCCCGCCATGTATGATCATCTCGCCTGGTCGAATGATTTGTGATGGAGGAGCACTAAACCCGTAACTCCACAAGTACAAAAATAAATTCCTGTTATTATTTAATTAAAATGCAACTTCTAAATGTGTCAAATTATTGTGTAAATAGTTTGCAATAACAGACGCGGCGGTTCCGTGTTTACAACAAAGATTGTATGTATATTTGATGTGGCACAACGGTGCAATAACTCGCAATAACTTTGTTTTATCGCCTGAACTAAAATAACGTATGTTTTGCTGTTCAACTTTTACATACAGCGGAACCCGGTCACAGTAACGTTATGCAATTTTGTTAAAAACTAGGTGAAATGTCATCGGACGCGTGAAACTTCTATGTAGCCGGAACCTACATTATGTTTCCTTTTTAAATGACTGGCTGCTATTAATTACAGTATGAGTATTTCAGTGTGGGTATAGTTAGATAGATAGACAATTGCATATATACTTAGCGATAAACTGCTAATCAAGGGGTCTCAGTTTTAAATCCCGGGTCGGGCCAAAAAGTGTTTTTGGGTTTTTCTTAGGAAATTCCTAATAGCAGCCTGGAGTTAGGAAGTTTGGCGGTGATTCACGCCCGTGCCTCGAAGAGCACTTAAAGCCGTCGGTCTCGGTTGTCATGAACATCTATGGAAATCGTTATTGGGAAGTCAGTGCCTTCAAATCTACAGATAAATTCAACCTTCCAATTTCAGTTCTCCCTTAGGGTTGCGGAGGTCCGATGCCAGTCGCTCTGTGAAAAAACTGATATTCAGGTAAAACCGGTTGAACTAGTAGCCGAACCCAAAGAATATTGTGCATAGAGTTACATGCGAGAACATAATATGTCAGACTAGCTGAGTCCCGCTGTGTTACCAGCGGTTATTGTTCTAAATCGCGAGTAACGCTGCGGAGCAAACATACAAATACATATGTAGGTACTATTAAATAAATATACATATACACACATACATATGAATACACTGAGAAAATCACAAATGTAAAAGAAAACATTCACATTATACCAATATATTGTTATTTGAACGCTTTAATCTGAGAAAGGTCCGAAGAATTCTTTTAATGTTTAATAGTCTCTTTAAAAAGGAATCTTAATAAGAGAAGAGCATTAATTCAAAGTTTTGCCAAAAACGGAAAAAAATATTACTTTTAAGAGAGGCAGACGAATGTGCGAGGGTCCAGTTAGTTTGTGATTGTATTTATTATTGTTATCTGTATTTGAATTATTTGTATTAGCTATATATCTATATATCGATATCGTACGACTACGGGTGACCGATGTCTGATCATACGGACCCATACATATGACATTCTACATTTGAGAAATGTTCTCAAGTTAGACGGCTCATTCTAGACGGATTTACTGAATGTACAAACCGTATAATTATCTTAACAGTGCAGCAATTACTTAATTATTTCTTTATTATTTACAGGTAATTATAATTCTACACTACAATACAACAGAGAAAGTAAGTGAGAGAGCCACGTGTTTTGCAGGTAATTAATGTTATATACGACAATAACACGCAATAAATTTTCTACATGACCAATGAACCAATGACAGTAACAAGTGATGTTCTAAAACATACTAGTTATACTCAGTAAATAGTGATGTGACATCCTAACATCTCCCTTATTCTGCATCATTCTCCCGGCCTTCGAAGAATGATGCAGAAACATCTCACTAAGCCACCTTTGTGTGGGTCACCATGCTGCATTGTATGCACTCACAATGAGCATGGTGGCCCCTACTCCTGGATTCTACTCATGCTTTCCATCAGGCAGAGTAGGGTCACTTTGGTAAGCTTCAATAAATATAAAATTAGTTAACGCCTAAATCTAATTACAATTAGTGAATTAAATCACTAAGCTTTCGAGTTGGTTTGACCTGTCCTCATTCTTGTTAGTTTCTGAGAGGATAATTGGGGCCCACTATACATCTAAGAGCATGTTCGATTTTTTTCTAATTAACAATTTTAATTCCATGCATAAAGAGCTATATACTTCGTTGCATAACTATCATATCTTGGTAATTAGAGTACTAAATTTTAAATGAAAAAAGCGGCCAAGTGCGAGTCGAACTCGCCCATGAAGGGTTCCGTAGCAGCAAGTAACATCATATAAAAGTTTTTGTAGTTCGCTGTAACTTTCATCGACGTTCTAATAATATTGTTTTGATTGAAAGAAATGTAAATTGCGGTTTATGATTTATGACGTATTAAAAAAAAACTACTTACTAGATCTCGTTCAAACCAATTTACGTTGGAAGTTTTTATGGTAATATACATCATATATTTTTTTTAGTTTTATCACTCTCTTATTTTAGAAGTTACAGGGGGGGGGGGGGGCACACATTTTACCAGTTTGGAAGTGTCTCTCGCTCAAACTATTCAGTTTAGAAAAAAAATATATTAGAAACCTCAATATCATTTTTGAAGACCAATCATAGATGGTTTTGATGAAAAAAAAAATTTTGAGTTTCAGTTCTAAGTATGGGGATCCCCAAAATTTATTGCTTTTTTCTATTTTTATGTAAAAATATTAATGCGGCTTACAGAATACATCTACTGACCAAGTTTCAACAGTGTAGCTCTTATAGTTTCGGAGAAAAGAGGCTGTGACATACGGACGGACAGACAGACAGACAGACAGACTTGACGAATCTATAAGGGTTCCGTTTTTTGCCATTTGACAACGGGACCCTAAAAAGCGCTGAGGGAACCGAAGAAAAGAAAGATGAAAAAAAAGGAGGACAAGCTTAAAAAATCAAAAAGTCAGTTTACCGGACACGAGTAAAGCAGTTGAATATTATATATAATAATTATATAAAACTAATTTAGTTTCCGCGGATATACGAATACATCTTATAAATTCTAATTTATTATAGCAAAATAGGGCAAGACGATAGGGTCATTCGATAACGTTAACAGCGCCAAAATATTGCCTGCAGACCACGAAAAACAAAGAAAAATGAGCCGCCCATTTGCAGCACAGCGCTTCACAAATAATATAAACGGAAGCTCTTAGATTTGAATGAGCTTTTTCTCTGCTACGTAAAATTGATAATAAACTAGGTATATATAAATTTAATTCTGATTTCATTAAACAAGGATTCACTTCTACTCCTTAGTAAAATCGAAAGCAATTTTCTCTATTTGTGTGTTGTGCTCTCAAGGCTCTGAACTAGTTTGGATGAATTCGGTATATAGACAGATTGGACCTTGGAGAAAAACATAGGCTATTAATTGTCACGATAACCATCATATACATGGGTGAATTCGCTGGCGAAAGCTTGTTGATAAAAAGAAGTAGAGAGTTTTTGATTTTCTGACAAAGTTAAACTACGAAGTTTAGATGTTTTAAGGGAGAGGTTACGCTTCAATCCCAATCACGAGTAGGTGTCGCAAGTGGTGACTAAGGAAAGACTGGTTAGAACAGCAACAGGAAGGATAACTTCAAGCAAACCCTGTACCAACCCGTCTTTCCAGTGTGTCATGGTAGGCAAAAACCTATTTTCTAAGGAAGGCCTGTGTATAGGAGGGGACTGTTAAAGGCTGTTGATGATTCATATAGATGTCTCGATTTTATATTACGTTGTAGTTTCCATTCATTTAACTGAAGTTGTTTCTAACTATTTACAATGAGTATACAGTAATTTAAAATATTATTTAACTTGTTAAAAAATCCCATTTATGAGCAATTAAACACATCGAATGTAGACCAATGTATTTGAGGAAGTAATTAAGTATACACAGTCTCGACCTTCATCAAGTATTCACGACTCACAAAATTTATGGATTCAAACATTTTAAATGGAACAATGAAATCTGATAGCCGTAAAACATCTTCATTTAAGTTGATACCTTTTTTAAGTACTGAATAAAAGTCATCCATCCACAGAGTAAGGTCACCGCGTCATAGTCTACTAGCCACGGGCCACAGGAAAATGCTAGTTAGTAACAAATACGTTCATTTCTTGCAATATAGGTTAGTAACGTTATTACAGAGGCGGCACGCGATTCTCGTTAGGGTTGCTACTTCTGAATACTTAAATAAAAATTAAGCAAGTGCGTGTCAGGCCACGCATAAAATAGGATTCCGTAGTCACCCATAATGGTAGGTAGATTTGAAATCGTGTCCAATAGACAATTGTTATGTTAACTTATTATTTCTTTATTTTTGTACGAAGTTTTCCAAGTGAGTGAGTGATTATTTCAGATTATTTAAGCCAGCTTTAAGAGTGGGGGGGGGGGGGGGGAGTATGACAAATTCACTTAACAGTGTTCTGAAAATAATTTGTTATTATTGTGATACCTTCAATAAAAAATAATTAAAAGAGCGAAAAGCATGTACAAATGCATGTATGTGCATGGGATAATTATTTTTATTGCTTACAAAGGAATGACTAAGTATAAATATCCTCTTGCATCGCTATGCCTACTACATATTGGCAACCCTAACGTATTCAAGCTTTTCGTTATTTATGCGTTCCATTCTGTTCTGCTAGATAAAATTAAACAATATTTTAATATTTTTATACACAATTTATAGCTTTGCATTGGTATTATACCAGTTTACAATGTGCACCTGTGCAAAAGTAATGTTGCTAGCCATTGTTTGCATATAAGCGATGAACAATATTGGAAGTGAAGTATTTAAAAATATATTTATTCCGTAAATACACAAATGTTTTCGAAGATTTTTATTCCTTAGTATGTTGTGATAAAGTAAGTAAGACTTTATGTTTTAATGACTTGCCCTGACAAGAAACGAATAAAATGAAATCCAAGTTTTCACAATTTCATAATACGAAGGCATTCAGAGTGATTTTCAAGCACAATAATTTTCGCTGTTTTAAGCTGAGCAGTCATGATTCTCTGGTCAGATGAGTCGATAATAACGAAACTCAACTACTATCTTTTGAAGTTTCACGACGCCAACCGGTCTGCCATCAACAACAGACGTTTGGGGAGTCCTATGAAAATAGATAACACTGTTCGACTCTTTTGAAGCTTGCGGATGAAATTACTATCAATCTTAGTAGTATTCATAAACATAGTTGATAATTACTCGTCTTACACAAAAACTAAAATATCTATTTCGCTTATCATACTGTCTGTATAAAACTGATTGCCTTGGTGGCGCAGTGGTTGTTTATGCGACTGTTGTACTAGAGGTTCCGAGTTTGATTCCAGAGTATGTAAATATATGTGTGTTTATGTCATTTGTTTAGTATTAGTTATTCATAATACAAGTTCAGCTTAGTTTGGGACCAGATGACGTTGTGTGTCAAATGTCCAAAAAATAAATACACTTCTTAAATTCCCAAACTCATAATATCTCATGGATGTGATGGATCACACAGAAAGGTATAGTATTTTTAAATATTAGACAAATGTATACCGCAAGAATTGTATGTGATATTAAAATAATCGACGTATTAAATAAGGTCGATGCCTCAGTAACGAACAGATGATTTGATCATTAAGATATTGCCGTGGTACCAGTGAGATCATTCTATGAGTCATTGATACGAGGCACGAGCTCACGACCGTCTGTCGGCACTCCCCATCATTTAAGACCTCCGCTATATTTTACAAGTGCAATTATTTTGCTGCAACACCTCACTGTAATTAAGAATACAAAGCGGTCTTGTTGCTCATAATAGGTCGGTCCTATTTTGGGTTGGTTTATTTGACACGCTCAGTGACTTTAAATGTAGGTTCACGGACTAGACTTGCTGTTTCAACAATGTCTGTTGTGTTGTGTCGTAAAGTATTTGACACATGTCGGGTTCAGACCACTGTAGGAACTGTAAAAGTTACTTCTCACCTGCTCCGTATATGTTTAGTACCAGGTAAAATAGAAATGTTTACTTCGCCTCATTGCCTATGTTCTTATTTTCTGCCTGTAAATATGTCTTTGTCGGGTTGCTTGAAATTACTAGGCTTCGTCGTCTACATTGGCATTGCAATTATTTACTTACATTTTTCTGTTAATATTTTTTTATTTAAGCGTCATTATATGCAACTAAAATGGACACACGAAAAAGTTATTTATTAAAAATAACCGCACATGATAAAATCTAAAATAATAAATCTTGCGTAATTGCTATCTATACAAATAAATCACACTGTAATTACAAATAAACAATTTTTTACTCAACACGTATGCAACTATATACCTACAGTACTTACATGATAAAACATTTTTTATATGTTTTGTCCGTCTGTCTATTTTGTCTTATCTCTTAGGCAACTACTTAGGAGTATTTGTTTTAAAGGTACAATCGCGAGTGACACTGCGGGACAGAGCTAGCAACTGAATATAAATATATATATATGTTCTCTCTATACAGTCAGCGATATTTACAAATTGTAGAGGAAAAAAAATAGTTTTTATCATACTCCCACTCATCAATAGACTGTCGATCGATCAGCCAACGATTAGATTCATGTTGAACGATCTTACACGTAATAATACAATGTAAACTATTGTAGTCTATGTTATTTTCGAGATAATATGATCATAAAAAGGTACATTTATTTTTTAAACCGTCTCCGTTAGTTTTATAGTCGGCCCACCTTGGTTGAAAGATATTGCGACATTTGTATTTCCAGACGTTGTCGCGTTGTGAGGGAGTGGCTAGTGAATTAGTGAATAAAAATACGGACGACGGATCTAATACGAGTATACCTATCCAACAGAATAGTGGATTGAAATTCTTAGAAGGATTCATAGTTATTAAAAGTAATTAAAATAAAAATTATTTCAAACGTTGTTCAGGAAACTTTGTGACTGTTTTCATTTCATATAAAAAGAGGACTTTTCATATTGTCAAAGAGTTAGTGCCTTCAAATATATTGAAAACTAGTTCAACCTTCGAATTTCAGTTCTCCCTTAGGGATGCCAGTCGCTCCGTGGAAAAAATTATATTCAGGTAAAACCGGTTGAACTAGTAGCCGATTCCAAATAATCTTGGGAATAAAGACTAAGAAGAATAAAAGGGCTTTTGAGCTTGATTAATACTAAAGAGGGACTTCACACTAGGCCACCTCGGCTGAGTGGAACCCCGGTTAACAATCACACGTTTTTCGTTTTGTATTCTATTTCACTATTAGAATAGAAAACGATAAACGTTTGTAACTTGGCTAGGCGCAGTTATCGTACTGTTCTTTCGTTATTTGTTTCTATTAAATATGTGTTTATTACCTACATACTGTATATTGGAACTAATTAATACACGAACTAAGTGCTCTAATAAAAAAAAAATATGGTCACGGTAGGAAATATCGACAATCTTAGGAATTTTTCTCAACCAACTACTGAATACCAATTTAATATCTAGTTAACAAGTGCTCTAGTAATTACACGTTTATGAAATCGTGCGTCTTAATATTGTTGAAGTCAATTTCTGTTTCTTATTTCTTTTCTCATTTCAAGTTTAATATATCGCCTTTCTGCAAAGCCTTAAAGTAGGCCATTTTACGTGCCACCCTGTGTAGCGGGGGTGGAATGTCATTACCATTTAGCAGCCCAGTAAAACACTGATTTTATTAATTTTCTCACTCTAACAGAGTAGGTCATTAGAATTTCTAAATAACCCTATTAATAAGTGCAATGAATGTTTGTTGTTTAAAACCAGGGACAAAATAATAATCTTTGGCGCTTTCTCATCATCATCAAAAAAAAATTGTTTAATTAACAAGTTTAGTTAAAAACAATTAATAGTTGACTATAAGCTAAAAAAAATATATTAAAAAGCTGAAGAGTTTGTTAGGTTGAAAGGGGTAATCTCAAGAAGACTTTGAAAAAGATTTTGAAAAATAAATTTCAGCTAAGATAGCGCAGTTTTCAAGGGAGGCAAATCCTTGGGAAAGAGAGGCGAATTAACACGCAGTAGACTGTTGATGACAAAAATGATGATGTATAAAAAAGAATGAAACAGTTTGGTTTTATTTTTATAGCACCGTGATGATGACTGCGATTGACACCGCAAGACAAAACTAGTGAAAAGAAAATACCTTGAGTTACTTCTTATGCCCTCTGCCAGTGAAAGTTCCGTCGTGATCGGTTTAACCGTTCCAGAGATTATGCCGGAACAAACACACATTAAAAAAAAGAAAAAAAAATGGTTTAATATATACTGTATAAGCTTTCATATGTATTTAGTGAAAAGCTGTTGATTTAAATTAAAAACAAACATTTCAATATTATTTATTTGTATATAGATAACGATTATTCGCATTTCATTTTCTATTAAACAAGTACCAGAGTCAATATACTCATCAATTGTGTATTGCTTAAGTTTAATGACAATAGTTGCGATGGAACTTTTGCAGAACTATTTATAGGCGCAAATCTTACTAGCGTAGAATCTAAATCTGATCATTTGTGCAGGCGATAGTTACTGGATTTTTCGTGAAAGAGTGTTTAAAATCCTTTAATATGCACAGAAAATACATCAGTATACATGTAGAGTAAACCTGTAAATTTATTTCAAAATTTTAAGTGGCCTTTTAGACCCTCAAATATACTGAATCATTCAGTTCACTCTGAGGGTTGCGGACTTTCGATGCCAGTTGCTTCGTGGAGAAAACTGATATTGAAGTATAACCGATTGAACATAAAGCCGACCCCAAACTATCTTGGCAATGATATAGGATAGTTAGAAGGTGAAGAATATCTATAATGTTGACTTGGCTAAGAAGCTGAAGTTGCTTTGTAGACGCTTCAACAACGCAGAAAATTTATCAGCTGTTGAGTCATACGATGTACAAACCGCGTTAAAAAAAAAAAAAAATTTTTATTTTTTTCTCAGCCGTTTTATTCCTCGTCGATACAACCATAATGTACTACGACGAGAGGTGGCCTCAAAATAAGATATAACATTTTTGCATCGGTCGTTCAGACTATCGCTTTTCACTGCTGAATGATGGCATCCAAAGAACCAACTATACCGGTCGATTGACCACTCCGTATCGAACCATTTTTATATATTTCACGTATATTCTACTAAGACGTACAAATCTTTATTTTTGTGTATTTTCAAAGCTTGCTGTACTACTTACAGAATAAACAATGCTAAGAAAATGTTAATCTCTAGTGAACTTCAGATCGTTCCCATGAATGTTCAAGGTAGTATTTAAAATGTAAGGATTCCAAGTCAAGCTGTGTAGTGAACTGTTTTGTTCTTTAAATATTCTACTGTAAATTCAAATGTTGTAAATTGAGTCTAAATTAAACAAACAACTTTGCTTTTAGCGACTAACAGAGAGGTAATCAAGGTTTCTACAGAGCTGTTTTAATTATTAACTACCCCGCGGCGTTACTCGAGCAGCCATGGAGCCATACCTATGGAGTGAAGCTAGGCTAAAAAAATAGCTTAAGTTACTCCTTATCTCATTAGTTATCTGCCATCCTAAGTCCCGTCAAAATCGGTCAAGCTATTTATTAGCTAGAACAAACAGATAGACAAAATTAAAAAAAACTTTTTAGGTAAGTACATACCTAAAAAGTGTTTTTAGTAGTGTAGGACGTCTACAGGCCAGGTGGAGTGATGATTTGCGCAAGACGGCTGGTAGGAGCTGGATGCGAGTAGCTGAAGATCGATCTAAGTGGCGTGCAATTGGAGAGGCCCATATCCAGCAGTGTACTGCAAAGGCTGATGATGATGATGATGACGATGAAGTACATACTTTCATTTACTATGTGCATTTAGTAAAAAAATTGTTCATTTGATATTACAAACAGACACAGCAATTTTATTTATTTATATAGATGTATAGATTTGAGAAGTAACAAGCAACTTTAATTTCATGATTAGCACACAAGATGTTTAGTATTTTAAGCCATATCATTAAGAAATTAAATCTTGATATTTTTCAAATTTAACTCTTATTTCTTGAATAAAATTCTATGTGGGAAACGTAAGTACATTATACACACAAGTTAATCACAAGAAAAAGCTTCTTGTTTTCGAGTATGCTGGTCTATTTTGCCAAATTAGCCAAAATTAAGGCCGGAAAATGATGCATAAACATCTGACCAGGCCGCTATGGTATGGGTCACCATACTGCATTGCCTACCCTCATGATGATGATGGTGACCCCTACTCCTTGATTGTACTCATGCCTTACGTCAGGTAGAATAGATTCACTTTGGTAGGCTTTAATATAAATGAAAAAAAAAACTCAGTGTTTCGCATCTATTATCTTTCTTCAATCACTGAACCATTTCACAAATGTTCAGAAGAAATGTGTTTCATTTCTATCTATTTTAAAGTGTACTGACCTTTACACATAACCATTTAGGGCCAGCCCACACTGATGTCTCATTTCCCTTAATCATCTCACCCACCGTGCTAATAGTTAAAACTCCGAATCGTTCTGACAGGTTCTTTATGCTAATTACTTCATTTAAAATGTTATTTTGGAGCTTATTTTCAATTCGGAACTCTGAATGAGACAGATAATATTAATTATTATGCCAGATTTATATTTTTCTAGAATGAGCTACTCTTAAAGATTATATATATTTGTTGCCGGATAACCGGCTAATCGGCGACGAAAAGCAATGGGTATAATATAGATAAGCCATATATTTAGAATTTAAAATCTTTTTTTTTATTGCAATGCGTTAACACATGTAATTATTACGTTTTAAGGGAAAAACTAAAATATAATATTAAAAATAGAATAATAACATTCGTGTGTTGTATACATGTCCGACTGTGAACCGTCCTTTGTGCAAATTGAGTATACAATAATTTACTTCTTCTTTTTCTTCCTAACCTTTATTACCAAGATTATTATTTGGTGTCGACTTAAGGAAATATGAATTAATTTTTAAATATAATTTGGGTTATAATTGTTTAAAATTGAATTATTATTAACAACTTATTAACGTTATCGGTTGATTGATACTCACAGCATTTAGTTACTAATCAATGTATGCGTCACGCAATAAACGAATTAATCAAAATGTCTTAAACATCTGCGATTATAATTTAACAAAAATAGTACTTTGTTGTAGATTTTAATCGTTGTTTGTTACTGCCTTAAATCATTCACTCATACATGCCGTTTTAAGAAGAAAAAGTCACGCTGAGGAACACAAATTCTTACTTTTACTATTTATTGTTTATAATATTGTAAATGTAAATAAAAACATTTTACCGCGATAACTGATTGATATATCTTCTCATTAAAAATATTTCTTAAGATACACACATTATATTAATTAATATTTCGTTATAAAGCTTGATGGATGATTTATTGAAGTTATGGCTGTCAACTTTCCTGTTGCTGAGTGGAGGTGAGTGATTGCCTTTGATGTCAGTCTAATACATTCGTCATTATAAGAGAGTACTTTCTTTATTTACAAGTAAAACAGTGATTTATAGCAGAAAAAAGTACTTTTAACATATAAAACTCGATGTTTATTTATACTATACCATTCAAATACCCTTTCTTTAGAAAAAAGTATAGGTGCTCAAACAATGAAAAAAAAAAATGGTAAAAACTAATTATGGAAGCCAAAAACAATTACCTGGCTTACCATTTTAGTAACATTACATACTAATACTTATAATATTTTAAAGTTATAACACTGGTCAAATCTCTAAAAGTTTTCAGCTTACTAAAAACATTATGGCGGACATTGCTATTGGAATCCGTTGTCCCGTAACCGAATACAGCAGAATCAATTGACTTCGTGGGTGTTTAGCTGTATGCCATTATTTACTGTTGATCCCCGCTAAGTAAATCGACACCGTGGTATACATTTACCTTTATTTATCGAAGGTAATGTCTTCCAGACGATGCGACTCCATAAATATGTATACTTTGCTTTGCTTAGGACGAGTCAAGGGCACTTTCGACCTCGACGGACAAGGGGGTAATGACCTGTTTTCATGTACGTCCTACCTACACAATTTTAAATGATCGTCAGGATGAATTTTATTAACCGTCCTTTATTATGTGTTTAATTTACTGCCGTCCTGTATGGTTTTGAAAGTTGGCCAATTAAGAAAGCGAATGAGAGACGCCTGAACGTTACTGAAATGCGAATGCTAAGATGGATGTATTGACTTAGATGGACAAGGTCAGAAATGAATACATACGAGGAAGTCTGAAAGTAGCGCCACTGGATGAAGAGTTAAAAAGTAATAGGGTATCATGGTATGGAATGTTATGCGGAGGGATGAGGTAACTGTGGCGAGAATAATGTTGGGTATGGATAATTTCTGTGTTGTGATATGCCTGTTTCTGTTGTATTGTCAGCATGTGTGATAGTGTCATAAACAGCTTAAGTGGTTATTAATATAACACGTGATAGATTACATATTTTATTTATTTTAGATTGCTATTTCAAAAAGGGTACCTACTATGCCATATTTAACATAATAATATGTTACTTTTAACGTGCAATCATAGTTTTTCTTGTTATCATACATATCAATGTAGTTGTAAAGAGGATGTTCTTTTGAAACGAACTCTACAGGTAACTCGTCTAGTCGGAGTGGTATAGTACCTAGGTCAAAACCCAACTTCTTTACATTCTGCAACTTAACAATTTCTTTGCTTCAAACAATTATCTAATATATTGTTGGGTTTCCCTCGTAGAATATGAGAAGCTGAGTTATACACTTACTGATGCTAGTCTCATCTGCTATCAGCTAATCTTATAGCGAGATCAAGTAATCTCTCTCTCTGCACAGTTCTGGAGTTCTCTAAGGGGTAGTGTGTTTGTATCACATTTTGTTAATTTTTGTTCAGTCTTTCTAGCAAATTTTTGATGTCCTATGTATCAATTTCTTGTTTACCTGTTTAAAGCTTAAAGTCTAGGTATTTGTACTTATGACATATGTTTGGTGGAATGTATGTTCAGTCTATTAAGTATCTCCTCTTTTAATAAAAACTTACACAAACGTATATCTTCAATAAACATAGTCTGTGTTACAATCAATTCCACTCGACTTTTTCTCAGGACATAAAAAGGCAATAAAGTGTATGCGTCATTTTGTCTGGCGAACTCGAAACTGCCCACAGACAGACATTATTATCCAGTGAGTTGTCGCGCAAATTATCACTCGACATTATCTGCAAGCTAATACACGAACTCGGCGGCTTATCCTTTGAATTAAATTAATACAACCCTTGTCAGGGCCGACACATATTTCACAACACGAGAATCTGACACCTCATGGTCCCGCCGACCGACCGCGCACGGAGATAACTCGGCCGAAGGAATTTTATGTAAATTGGCATCCTTATATTGTTTGTTTTTTTTTATGATCATATATTTTGGACTTGCTTAGAGTTCTGTAATGAAATAAGAAATATATTAGTAACGTAGTTCTTGTGTTCATAATTTAGGAACCTATTTTGAAGCACCAATACACTTTGCCAGTCACCATACTCGTAAAGTGACTACAAAAGTGTATTAATACTTCATGTGGATTTGATAAACTAGTTATCTACTAGATTTTGTCCGCGTCTCCGCCCACGTGTATGTCGCTTATGTCGGTATGTCGTGTATATCGGTAAAAGTAGCCAATCCCTTTCTCAGGCTCTAGAGTAGTTTTGCCTGGAAAGCCGGACAGACAGACAGAGTAAGTTTCAAATTTAAAATATCAGTAAGAATAGAGTATGAACGGTCTCGGTAACAAATCGCGCTTTTTGGCTTCAATCGTTTTCAAGCGTGTAGGTATATTTTTACTCTTGGCCCCAATATTATATTAAAAGTTATAAGTATACTGCCGATGCAGTACATCAAGCCTATGTTCTTCCTCAAAAATTAAATGTAAATAATTGTATGTATAAATCTCATTGAAATTGGTACAGCAATTTAAGCGTAACAGTCAGACAGGCAGAAATGTAAAATTACTTTGGAACTAACAATATTATTATGTGGATTTACAGACAAGTTGACTAAAACTGGTAAAATCAAGTACATACTCACTCAATTCTAAAAGAACGGTATAAAATTTTAGTTTTTGTATTGTTCTTAACGACCATATTTTGTACAGAACCCACTTTAAGTACGACCGCACCGAATGCATTCCATATTTAGGTGGTTACATTTTGCATACCTGTAGCCGCAAACCCGTGTGAATGCAACTAATGAATACATTTTATTATCATTAATTCGACGCAGGCGCCGCGGTCAACATTTTAATTAAGTGTTAGTAATAATTTATGTTTGAGCTTTTTGATATTGTTGTTGATTACAATATTTATAATTGACGAAATAATATAAATATTTAAAATGCTTTCTGTGACGTTCATCGAATTTAGGTGCAGCATTAAGTATTGCCTTAACCCTCTCTTGAGAGGAGACCTGAGCCCAGCAGTGGGACGTTATGGGTTGTGGTTGTATTAAGTATTGATTTTAAAATTATTATACTTTAAGTGAGTTTGATAATTATTAATAAATAATAAATAAATAAATATTTTGGACATCTGACACACAACATTATCTAGTCCCAAGCTAAGCAGAGCTTGTGTTACGGGTACTAGACAACTGATATAAATACTTAAACATACTTTTTTTATGTAAATACATACATATTATACATAGAAAATACCCAGACTCCGAAACAAATATTTGTGAATCACACAAATAATATTTGGTCCGACCCGGGAATCGAACCCGAGACCTCTTGATCAGCAGCTGCATACGCTAACCACTAGACCAACGAGGCAGTCAGTAAGATAACGATGATGTATTTTATAGTACTTATCACATACACGTTAAAACATTGAGAAAATAACTAAAAGATGTTTGAACCGGGGTTGTTTATAAAGGAAGTATACCTAGTGAAATTACATTTTAAGTAAGTGTTTGCCAGAAAAATACTAGCAAAATAATGTCAAAACATATATTGTTTACAAATTCTACAAAATGCTGTTTTTTGTTCATTTATTTTTTAACTACATATATTTTTACGAAATAGCTTTTTTAAGTTATTAGTTATTACCTTCAGTTTAAATACACGATGACAATAATTTACTAGCCACAAAAAACAAACATAAACTTCATTTTGAACAGAAATAATACCTTTGTAATTAAAAATAAATGTATTTGAAGTTCAGCGGAACAGCATTTGTGGCGTTTTATCAATTCAAACAATCCAGTCGATTTGAAAAAAGAAATAAGGATGCCAATAAAAAAATAAAACTAAACAAAGAATTTATATAAAACTAGCCTTAGTCCGCGGCTCATGCGGGTAGGTTGAATATGGCGCCAATCATTCTTAAGGTTACTACATATATAATATACTAGCTTTCGCCCGCGGCTCCACCCTCGTGTATCTCGATTATTGCAGTAAAAAGAAGCGTATGTGTTATTCTGGTATATAAGCTATATCAGTTATCACTTGGCCTTATCCCTCTCTTGAGAGGAGACCTGAGCCCAGCAGTGGGACGTTATGGGTTGTTGATGAAAAGCTATATCACCGTAAAGTTTCATCCAAATCCGCTTAGTGGTTTTTGCGTGAAAGATCAACAAACATACATACATACATACTCACAAACATTCGCTTTTATAATATTAGTAGGATATGACCTATGACACTCATAAATAATATGGCTTTCTATTGGTAAAATAATATGTACGTAAGTTGTCATGACAATAAGCAAATATATGTCCTCCTACATGGTTTAATTTATCTTTATAACGATATTTATCCAAATCTTTTCAGCGGTTTAGCCGAATATATATTTTTTTTATTTTTTTCTCAAAAAAAATTCCTGCATTAGGAATACAAATCCTGTGTCGCGGGGGACTTTACAAACATACATGAAACGGACACAATGAACACTCCCGCTCAGGATAACAATATGATCTCACAAAGTGTCGTCCCATGTGGGATTCGATCCCAGAACACTTCGCACAGCAGAAAGCGGCGTGGCGACCGCCAACTACTACTAGGCCAACTGTGCAGTCAGTCAATTAACGAACGTTTGTTTATTAAGCGAATTCTCAGCAAATACCTTTTTCTCCAGGAAAATCGCGAAGGCGGCAACCCTAAATGTTGTTAGATGTTAATTGTGGGTGATTACACGGAGCGTGACAGGAAAGCCTAGCTGATTATATCGAGATGTCGATCGCATAGCAGTTCCACGAACAGCTAATTATTTTATTGACTTAATGGGACTGTGAATACAGCTAGATTTGAACAGACTCGCCTGTAGCCACACCTAGGTATAAATCAATTTGGTAACTACTACTTTTTTATTGGGCACAGGTTTGTAAAGCCTTTTTAGTTATCTTAGTAATTGACTTGTTTTTGTTTTAATGAACGTTAGTTTTGGTTTTATTAATCAGTTTTGCTTTTTTAGATAACTAATGTACTTTCATAAAAATCAATTCTGCGGTGTTCTTAAATATTTAATCTATAATATTAAGTATAAAACAATATTAACAAAAAAAAATATCATATGAAAAGAGACATTCGAAGTTTAGCAGTTGTGTAAAAGTGTTTTAGAACTCAATTTTTTTTAATGACCACATTTTTCAAAGCTATACTCATACATTCGATTTTATAACAAATAATAAATAAAAATAAAAAATACCACCAAGTGAAGAAAGTAACTATTGTATGTATTCTTAATTCGAAATTGCGAGTCTGGCAACCCTATTCGGGTTTTATCTAATATTATTTATTGAAAGTAGGCTTAATCCTTGACGTTCTGAAAACAATAGTAATTAATGACACGTGCGAGATAATTTATCACGGAACCCAAGTAATTAACACGTTGCACGCTTTACGGCCCACCGGTGAGCCTAGTCTACTATTCCATTCGGGCCAAGGTAAAATCATGAAGTTGCTATTTTTTGTCAACATGAAATTTTCATCTCTACGTTTATAAAATGCGTAATTTTGTACAGAAAATTAAAATTAGCAATTTCTAACGTCTAGTTTTAGAGATATAGCAAAAGGCTCACGGGTGGGTCGCGTGGCCTGCTACAAAGGAATATAGATTTTCCGTCGGCGGGGGCCGCGGGGTCTCGCTACGGCTCACCCGCGCGTACGCCACTTGTAAAGTGGTATAAGAAGCTGGTTTTAGATGTATTACTTAATAGTGCGATAGTAAATGTTCTTACTTTGTATAAATCAGTGACTAAAAAAATATACAAATAATTGATAACAGGAGGTTTATATTGATAAAACTTTGCGGAGTCTACCGCCGCTCCGACCGAAAAGAGTAAAACACACCTTGGAAAATAAAGATGGTATGGCTAGAAAAGTTAGAAGTACATGTCGTAAATGTTACGCAGAAAACGTGTCAATCATGGGTAGCAAACAGGCTAAGACAAAAACCAAAAAAGTATCTACTTATTGCGGAAGTTGTTCAAGTAACCCTTACTTTTTGCTTACAGTGGTTTAACAATTATTATTTTTTTAAATTTCTTTGGTTATATGATTTTTACAGATTAACTTTTATTCTGATAAAGAAGATAAATAGTGCCATTCAAATGTGATTATTAGATTTCATGAAGTATGACATAAATTTGTTGTAATGTTCGTAAGCGATATTTTTATTTGGAGAATAAAAAGTTATGTTCCAGTATTTTAAATACTATACATTGTTTAATAAAATATCCTGGTTTTATTGAATTTCATTATAATCTGCAAGAGCAACCCTAGTGTCGTCATTACAAGTCTTAAAATTACTACAAATTTCTGAAGGATTTAAAAACCACGCCGTCCGGTTAGGCTACAGGGCCACGCGGCTCACTTTAATATGCGATTTGTTCGATAGCTACAATACTTGGCCTGTAAGAAACGTTTTCGTTGAACTTAAGACTCGGCTCACCGGTGACCCCCGTGGCTTGAACGGTTCAGCAAGGGAAGGCTCACCGGTGAGTCCCGTGGCCTATACGGAAATACTCAATTTTTCGCGTGGCGTTTAACGTGTTAAGGGCGGAGAACGGGACGGTCGTGATTTCAAATTATTCCGAACTACTTATCCCAAACCTTGTTTTACATTCTAGATGTTTTTGTCAGATAAATGGAAGGGTTTATTTCTAGGTTTTTTATTCACATTATTACTAGCTGAGTCTGGCGGTGTTACCCGCGTTGATTATTATAAATCGTGAGTAACGCCGAAAGCAAAACTGGTCTAAGATTTTTTTTTGTAAAGTCACTTTAAAGTTCCGTCAAAATCGGTCCAGATATTCCAGACATTAGTCTGAAAAAACAGATAAACACAAATTTAATATAAAAGTACCGTGCATACTTTCATATGCATTTAGTGAAAAACTGTTCATTTAATATTATAAACAAACACTTCAATTTTTTTTATTTGAATCGATTGTCTGCTGTGATGTTATCCTACTCCTAACTCCGTCTAACAGACAGAGTTCTTGAGAAAAGACACCATGGAAGGAATCGTTAAACACATAGGCGGAACCGTGGGCAAAAGGTAGTAAAAAATAAACCGTAAAAGCAGCTTTGAAAACCTTTACAAACGGTCTATTCGAGATCAGTATCATCTTAATCTGCCATTCATAGTCCACTGCTCTCTACTACGGACGTGATATCTCCTAATGTACATCACTCGACTCGATAAAATTATTCGATTAAAGTTATAATATTAGAGATATAATACGCTTTTGAATTAAATGTTTAAGTCATTATATGTGAAACTGTAGATATCAAATAGTACTTTATAAAAGGTCATAGTTAACATGTAATTAATGATTTATGACGAAAACGTGCCTTATAATAGAGCTGTTATAACTGTTCATGATTAATGCAGACATTCGTTCAACGATTTACATAAAATCTTTACATAAATTTTAAAGTAAATGGCTTCTAGATATTCTTGTCACAATATTTGATTAAAATTTAAGCATAAACAGCGGGAAATTGCGAATGTTTGAAAGCTTAATGAATATAGAGTGTTAGAAACTGCTATATGTCTGACAAGAATGGGTTTTATTTATATTCACAATGTAGGAAATTGATTTTTAGATTTGTGTTTTAATCGTAAAGTTTGGTTCATGAGTATATTCAGTGGTTTTAGGAACTGCGAAAGGGCTTCAATAGGAAGTCTTAGCACCAGTTTCGACACCTACTGATAGTCCCTATTAGACTATTATGAACTCATCTGTCAAATAATTACAGATTTTGGTTTCAAAACTCTTTGACAGATACACATATCGACGGCAGGAAACGGAAATGTCATATTATTTAGAAAAGTTGACATTTTTTTAAAGTAGTCTAAAGTTACTCGATATATTTGCATCTGTCTGGCAGAGAAAGTCCTATGAAAATCGATTTAGCTGTTCCAGAGGTTACCTGGAACAAAAAGACAGAAAAATTTTTTTTTAATGTTTTTTGACACAAGAAACGTTTCATATTATACATTTAGTGAACTACTGTCAATTCGAAGATAATTTTTTGTTATTTTTCGTTATAAATTATGAGTAATAATACAAGTGCAATGTAACTAAGCAATAAGTTTCTTTTCACAACTGATACTTTGATATCATCTTCCTAGCCTTTGTTCCCAAGTTTATTTGAGGTCGGCTACTAGTTCAACCGGTTTTACCTGAATTTCAATTTTACCACGGAGCGACTGGCATCGGACCTCCGCAACCCTAAGGGAAAACTGAAATTCGAAATTTGAACTAGTTGTGTAGATGTTCATGAAGGCTTGACCGAAGGGATGACCGAAGGCTTTACGTGCATTCCGAGGCACGGGCGTGAATCACCGCCAAACTTCGCAACTCCGAGCTGCTATTAGGAATTTCCTTAGAAAAACCCAAAAACACTTTTTGGCCCGACCCGGGATTTGAACCCGAGACTTCTTGATTTGCAGTCGCATACGCTAACCACTAGACCAACGATACTGTGATATGTAGGTAATTAATTAATGACAAACAGATGGTTAGTCAGTATGTGTGCTAAGGTCGATCGTTTGCGCATGCCTTGCTTACATTGCAAAGAGAAGCGATTACGAACTGATGATTAAAATTCTACGTTGTTTATGTGTTAGTTAAGTTTTTCCTTGTTTAAGACATACAAGCATAAAGCACGACTGACAGTAATCACATCTTCTTTATATCATCTTTATAGGCCATTGGAATTAGGCCTATTTTGCAGTGATATTATCCAGCGTTTTGCTCCCGTTGTCACCAGACAGAACAGTGGTTATACCGTTAGCAATAATATATATGATTCATAAAAAACAGCCAAACTCTGAAACAAATATCTGTAGATCATGCAAGCATTTGGTTCACACAGGATTTGAACGAGAAACTACAATCAGAGCAGTCGCATACACTACCACTGCGCCACCGTTATGTATTAACGCCTAAGGAGTTCGGTGAATTTGACATGAGAATAAATGTACTTTATATGAAACTAAGATTTAAAGGACTTTTCCTACAGTATGCTAATGTGGGCACGTATACACTCTTCAAAAAATAACAATAGGATCTGCTGACGCGTCACTTAATCGCTGCTTCCTTTTTCTTTTATAAAGTTACGAGCTCATTCAGTGGGCGACTTCAACTAATATTTTCACTATACGTTTTATTTGATAGGAAGACGTTGACAAGAGACATTTTATTTCTTTTACTGTCAAGTTAAAAGCGATATTTTACTACATGACTATTTCCATGAGGGGCCGTCCATTAATCACGTGATCTTTATTTTGACATTTTAACCCCCCCTCTCCCTTGGTGATACATGGTGAGGTTTAAGACTACCTTCACCCCCTCCTATATCACGTGTATTTTTTAGTACATACAAAGAATCTTTTTTTTTTAAATATTAATAACATACTGATATAAGTAATATGATGTAATTTTAAAACTTTCGAGCCTTTACATGATTAATGAACAGCCCCTTAGCTTCATCTTCATATAATCCTTTTTAAGGGTTTCCAATGACGTTTTAAATTCAAAACTACCCATTAAATTATAAATCGAACCTGCAATGACATTTAGTACATTACTCGGATTGTTAGCATATCTAGTAAGCTATACTCTTTGACGGTAGTAGATGCACCGTTGATTGCCAATTAGTATGCCAACAGATGAACTGTTTTGTTAACATTCAATTAAGCTGACTGTAGGTATCATGAAATTGAGCACTGCGTTGTATGCCTATGTGTTAACTGTATAGTCATACAATAAAAGTGAATTAAGGGTCTATATCAGTACAGAAGTGTTGAAGTGATATAGAGATGTTAAAGTCATGGTGATGGACTTCCATTCTCATAACAAAGCAGTCTGTAGCTCTGATGTAGCCTTATTTTAAAATGTAACGTAACGTCCCACTGCTGGGCTCGAGTCTCCTCTCAGGAGAGGGTTAAGGCCATGCGTCACCATGCCGGCCGATTGCGCGTTGGGGACTGGTTAAGCATGTTAGCAGTTAGATGTGTGAAACGTTTTAAACGCTTTTCAATGGCTGCATGTACACTTACCTTCTTTGCAATCTTCCTTGGCGATCCTATTCAAGCTCAACTGGTCGACTTGAACGTGGTTAAAAGTGTATAATTAAGATAGATAGTAAGAGTGAGACCAGAGGCCCAACGATGTAGAATCATCTCACTTAGCCACCATAGTGTGGGTCACCATACTGTATTGTATGTACTCACAATGATTATGATGACCCCTATTCTTAGATTCTACTCATGTTTTCCATCAGGCAGAGTGGAGTCACTTTGGTAGGTCGAAACATAAAAAAAGATAGTATTGTACTCATAGATGACTTCTTCTTTAAGTGCTGGTAACATTTACAAGCGTTTCAAGTCGAACCATACCATACATGTTACGTAAGAAAACCCTTAAATTGCTGAAAAGGAAAGCAAGAATTTTTACGAGCGGCTGGAGTGAGGTAATATCGGGCTTGTGTTATAAAAAATAGGACTGCACAAATTCAAATTTGTACTATCATAGAATATAGAGCACATAATGGCCTCTGAGGTATACGTTATTCTCAATTCTTACAAGAATGGTTTTTGTTTCTTTGTGATATATTTTATGTTATTGACAAAATCCGTTGAGGCGTGCAAAGCATTTTATTTACTATATATTACGATTGACGTGAAGTATCTTTCTTTTATGTTTTTGAGTAATTCTCATATATTGATATTACGCACATACGAATAGTTGACACCGATAAGTCTTCCTCATAGATCATAGAAAATAGCCAAGTTGAAAATGTTTTTCGTTTTCTATTATTCTCTATTCTTTCTATGTATAATATGTATGTATTTACAAAAAAAAAGTATGTTTATGTATTTATATCAGCTACCCATAATACAAGCTCTGCTTACTTTGGGACTAGATGACGTTGTGTGACGTAATTGTCCGAAATATTTATTATTATTATTATCTAATAAGCATTTATTTTTTCTCTATCCTTTTGTATCATTGGCTACTGTCACTCAGTCACGCGATCAAAACATAATATTAGCCAGGGTAGGGGGGCTGAGGTTTTGTTGCCATCTTAAATTCATTCAAGTTTGGAAACTATTCTCTATTGGTTTCTCAAATATTATACTTCTTTATCGCTTAACTCAAACTCATCTGTAACATAAATATGAATAAAATTTGGCTGATAATATTATGGAAATTAAATATTTCTATTAATCATCATTATAATAAACACACGACTAAGGCTCTGAAAGGATAAATAATCAGGAACGCAACAAACACCCACGTCCTGAAGATTATGTTTTGAATCCCAATCACGTACAACTATATTGTCTATACCTAACCGTGACACTTATACCGGTTAACCTTTAGGAATAAAAACGGGGAAATTAAGTGTTCAATATGAAAGGAAAACGTTTGTAAGATGGGAAGGCAATGGTAGGATATTGCTTATGTGGATCGATTGGGGCTCGAGCTCGAGTAGGTCAAGGTCACATACCCGTAACTCGAACTGGCTGTCATCGGGAAGTTCTTAGTGAATATTAGTAGAGACCGATATTAAACACACAAACTTTAACTTATTGGTTGGTTATATTCGTTTTGTCACTTTATAAATGACTATACCTATACTGCAAGACCTGTTTGACAAAAACGCTTACTTAATACAGGTCAAAGGGGAACTGCGTAGTCTTTTGACAAGTAGTAAATTATAAACAATTCCTATATAATAGTAACTGCGCAAGGAACTCGGTCTGTCTTTTACGCTTTTACGTCTAAACCGTAGAACTTTTAATGAAGTTTGGCTTGAAGATAAATTGTTTCTTATTAAGTACATAGGCACAAAACAATCAGTGCAATCTTTGTATTTTGTGATAATACTTTAAATTGTAATAACCAACATACACGGAGTACACGCAGGTCGAACCACTAGTAAAAGCAAGCACTAACGAGATTTTAAATGTCAACAGCAACATACTGAACTAACATCACTTTTTTTTTTTTTTTTTTTTTTACGTGTGGAAATCCCCGCGGACCGTCACCCCGTCGGGGGTTACGGCGGGGTGGTGTGTCGGACTCGAACCGACTAAAACCACACGGTGTGACCCTCTCTGCGCCTGTGTATTGGAAGGAGTCCAGGGAGGGGATTTCCTTCTGGACTCCAACCGGCGCCTGCCCGCACTGTTGCGGGCAGCATCTCAGCTCTCGACTCTCTAATTGGGCAACGTCCGGTCACACGCGGACGCCGCCCCCTCGCGGTTGGCCTCTACTGCGGACGGACGGGAAACCCGTCCCGCCCATCCGCGGCCACTCTCAGGGCGGCATGAGACGCAGGTATGTGCGCCTCCGCCGCCCGGGGCGCCGGCGGCGGATCGGGTCCGATTGGATGGCATCCTCCCGGGCCTTCTCCGCCACCTCCTTCTGCAAGATTACGTCCTCGCAGAAGGTTGCGACCGCGGTAAAACAACTGTCGCTGCCGGCCATCGATCTTATGACGGCCGGCAGCGAGAGATCCCCTCCGATGACTGCAGTGAGGACCCGGCGCTGCGCCGCCCATGCGGGGCAGACCGCCAGCGTGTGCTGGGCCGTGTCCTCACTGCAGTCGCAGTGGTGGCAGGCGGGACTCGGTTCCCTCCTAGCGACCGAGTGCAGGTACTTTCCGAAGCAACCGTGCCCGGAAAGTACCTGCGTCAGCCGGAAGGAAAGGGTCCCGTGCTGCCGCCCTGCCCACTCCGCGATGACCGGCTGAAGAGCCTCCACTGCGGCGAAGCCAGCGCGTGATGTCTCCAGCCGGAACGACCATCTCTGCATAGTGGCGGCTTCGCGCCACTCGCGCACGTCCTCGGGCGGAGGGCGAAAGCCGTTCTCCGCCCGGAAGTCAGCCACTCGCCGATAAACTTCGGCGAGCACCTCCGCCTCCAAATCCCACGGGGGTGTTCCGGCCAAGGCACACGCCGCCTCTGTGGACACCGTGCGGTATCCACGTATGGCTCTGACCGCCAGTATCCGCTGGGGGCGCCAGAGGCGCGCCCTGTTCTGGGCGGACAGAGCCGCCGCCCACACCGGTGCACCATAAAGAGCCATCGACCGGACGACCCCCGTGTACAGCCGCCTAGTGGGGACACTGGCCCCGCCCAAATTGGGCAGAAGTCGCCCTAGGGCGGAGGCAGTGCCCACCAACTTAGGGCCAAGCTGTCGGAAGTGCTCGTCGAAGAGCCACCTACCGTCGAGGACCAGACCCAGGTACCTCATCTGGGCCCGGACCGGTACGAGGACCGAGTTGACCTCGATCGAGGCGCCGGCGGGCGGACCGCGACGGGGCCCATGAAATAATAGGGCCTCCGTCTTCTCCAGGGCCACCCGCAGGCCCAACGCCTCGATGCGCCCGACCACCCGGGAGACTCCCGTGGTGGCCAGGCGCGCCGCCTCCTCAAAGTTTGCCCCCCGGGCCGTGACCAGGGTGTCGTCTGCGTAACAGATTACACCCAGCCCGGGGGGGAGACGCCCTCGTAGGGCCCAGTCGTATCCCATGTTCCAGAACTAACATCACTAAACTAACCTAAACTAAAAAATATTTAAGTATACCTTAGTTTCATTGGTTTCGTTTCATTATAATCCAACAACAAATTTTAGTCGACTTTAATTTGATGATGTTAAGAAGTTAATCACTGCCATTGTATAATAGTCTAAGATCCCACTGCTCGATTCTGCAGGTATCTGTTTTTTCGATAAAACTAATTTTAAATGAATGTTTATAAAGTATACAATGGATTAGGGATAGGTTGCCTATCAAAAATTAGCCGCAATTACCTGCAATTAATTTTAGTAAAATTGTTTCGCTGATGTAATTTGCAGCTATATGTTTTTTTAATGAATTTTACGTCATTTGAAAGAAAATAATGTTACGAATTCAAAAATAAATGGTTGCCAGCTCTCAGTCAGCCGCAATGTTAGGGTTGCCAGGTGTAAACAGGTATATTAGTGTTAATTATTTTTTTAATTGTTTATAATTAATAATAATATAGTTTATAATTGTTAATCACCTGTTTTTGTTTTTAAATATTAATACAAAATAAATACATTTAATTTTTTTCAGGTATCTGTCACCTTCAATCCAACATTGTGAACGTGAAAATCAAGAAGAAATGAATGTTTCATACACAATTCACGGACCTCTCCAAACCAGGCCTACAAACATAAGCGAAAGTTTAAAAAAAGTCCGTTTCAAAGAAGCCTTTGTCAAATATTTAGCTACATTCTGGGAAAACGATTGTTTTGCTTCAACATTACTTAATAAAACTGTTTTTATCATCGTTGGAGAACAGTGCTTTTCTTATCATCTAGAAGAAGACATTAATTTAAGTTGTCATCATGAGGAAGCTGACACATTCATAATGTTTCACATAAACAAAGCACCTCCAGAGACAAAAGTTTTACTTTTAAAAGCTAATGACAACGATGTCTTAATTATTTTATCAGGCAATATTCACAAAATAATAATATGGAATACATATATGTAATACGGATATGGAAATTTGTCGGGCTGGTACAAAACAAAAAAAAAACCAAGAAAGATGAAGGTTTTATAAATTGTTCGCAATACGCAACTAGCGGCGAAGTTAGGCCCAATTTTATGTCGTGCATTGCATCATTCCATGCATTTACTAGCTGCGTTTTATAATAAAGGAAAGATCAGAAAAGAATACAAAGAAAGAAAGAAAATAATATTTATTTTGACACATATACGATAAGACACAGCAACATATAAATCTAATAATTCAGATGATATCGACACCGATATAGACAATGAATGAGAAAAAATCAAGACATGTATAATTATAAGATTTGCATATAGAATAAGTATAATTTTGAACACATAATTTGTAAAAAAAATGTTATTTACTTTTTTAATAAAAAAAATTGAAATAAAAGTCAGAGCAAGTGGAACATAAAGTAATGACGTTAGTCATTGCTCTGATTGACTTATAAAAATAGTGTGAATTGATGTGTAGTAATTATCCCAAATTAAATACGATAATATTGATAAGATTAATAATGAAACAAGCCGTGTATAATCTAATGAAATCAGAATCATTACTATACATGAACATGGAAGAAATAAACAAAGAAACTCTGATTTTCTTTATAGATTCTCATTATAGATGATAAGAAAAGCACTGTTCTCCAACAGTGATAAAACAGTTTTAATGAAGTCATGTTGAAGCAAAACAATCGTTTTCCCAGAATGTAGCTAAAAATTTGACAGTTAAAAAAATCCTTTGGAGGAAACGGTTTTTTTTTTTTTCAAACTGTCGCGTAAGTTTTTAGGTCTGGGTTCTAAATAGAAGCCCGTGAATTGTAAATGGAACATTAATTCTTTCCAAATTTTCACGTTCGCAATGTTTGATGGAAGGTGACAGGTACCTGTCAAAAATAAAATGTATTTATTTTGTATTAAGATTAAAAAAAAGCAAGTGAGTGTATATAATTAACACTAACATACCTGTTTACACCTGGCAACCTTAATGTTGCGGCTGACTGATAGCTGGCAACCATTGCTTTTTGAATTCGTAACATTATTTTCTTTCGAAAGTCGTAAAATTAATTAAAAAAACATATAGCTGCAAATTACATCAGCGAAACAATTTTACTAAAATTAATTGCAGGTAATTGCGGCTAATTTGTTATAGGCAACCTATCCCTAATCCATTGTATACTTTATAAACATTCATTTAAAATTAGTTTCATCGAAAAAACAGATACCTGCAGAATCGAGCAGTGGGATCTTGTACTATAACAAAGAGTTAATTAATAAAACTATTCATCAGTTATAGGTAGGATGCTAGTTACAATTGGTGCTGCGTTGCTTTGAGGATGATATCAATCATACATCGCAATAGTGTACTATGAATATTAATAGACATAGATTATTATTACAACGGGTACATCTACGACGTTGTTTTCTATTAACTTGTGTACATATGTGTAGGGCCACATCTATATTAAAAACATTTAACGAGTGTGCGTAATTACATGGTATACGCGGCCACCAATTACGCGTATTTTCGCAATTACTGGAGTCAGTGGTTTCTAATCTTTAAATTGGTTAGAGAATTGTTGTTATTTCACGCGTATGACTGTGATCATCTCTTCAGTAAATAGATAAAGTCGGCATAAAGGTAATACCCGTTGATTGGGTAATTGATCATTGCCAGATGGAAATTGCGTTTTGTGACGTGTTTCTAGTACATTGTATTCCAATAAAAATATGATTTTTCCTCTAAAGGTAGTCTTTTATGTACACTTTTATATATTGTTCATCAAAATTTCAAACTATGAAATACAGTCCTTAAATAGACTTATATATGGACTGTATTTCATAGTTTGAAATTTTGATGAACTATTAAAATTTTCTAAATCAAAAAAAAAACAGAATAATATAATAGCAAACAGTAAAATTAAATACTTTATACAAAAATAGTTTGACACAAATAATTTATTAAGAGTAATATTTTAGTTATTAGTTTCTTTTAACTAGATTTTATAAATACTGTAGGTATAGCGAAGGAAATTTATTAGAATTATAATTGAATTGAAGGCCATCCGTCTCGATTTTCGAAGAATATTGCCAGTTATATTTAATACTGTACTAGCCATAGAGCACATGGCGGGGAACAGCCATCCGAAGGCATTTCTCTCTATTTAAGTAGGAATAAGCTCTATGCATTACACTGTTGTGGCACATAACGTGTCACACAAACTTTAAACATTGCTTTTTGATGTAAGTACCGTATAATATTATATTAAGTAAAAAACTAATCATTTGATATTACAAACAGAAGCTTCAATTTAGTTAATTTTTAAAGATCAATTCTTGGTATCATATATTATTGTGTATCATTCATTATCTTTGTCTTCTGAACTTTTTTATAATATTTTAGGTATGTAGGCGTACGAGTAGGTATATCTCTTTTAACAGTAACCATTTCTAGAAAACACAGAATTCATATCTAAATATTGTCATTTGTTTTATATACGTATGTAAATAAGTAGAAATACGAAGTCTTATCCAACATCGAGGGCAAAAGAGACATTGTGACATGCCCCAAAGGACTGTGTTCGACGTTTTTGTAATTCTGTGCCTTGTAGCTAGGGCAGCCATCTCTACAATTTGAAACCCAGGACAAGAAGTGAAAATTTTCACTCATTTTAAAGTTCAAAACCAAAAAAAGTTTATTTGAGTCAATTCTCTCGAATAAGTCTCACTTCGTATATGTTTAAAACATAACTTTTACTCTTTGAGATCTTAGAGTTCTAAGAGATTCCATAAATCTTTTACCGATCTTTGAAAAACCAGAACATTTCGTAGGGACTACCTACGAAATGTTCTGGTTTTTCAAAGATCACAGGGTTTGACAGGGTTAGACAGGGTTTGACACGGTTTACAAATTAAACTAGGACTTAAAACTAGGACAAATCCGACAAAACCCGGAGGAATGGCAGCCCTACTAGTAGCTATCTGATGACTACAAAAGAATTATTTAATACATTGTAACATTTTAACTTGTAAGGAACAAAATTCATACAAAGGTGGTGGCTTAGGTGCGAAAACTTAATTTGATTTAAGTTCGAAAACAAACGCTCATGCTTCAATTTAATAGCAGATAGGCATAGAGACATTTTAACAACTATGATTGATTGTCATCAATAGGCAATGAAAATTAAGAGTATATATTTGAATAGGAAGATAGAAAAAGAAGAGTATAGTAATAGTACAACTACGCAGGATATGTTATAGTACACAAGTGAGTGCGCAAACGCAGGTGCACTTTCTGTTCCTGCACTCTCATAATCTGATGGAACGGCTATCCAACACGACCGGAAAGTAATCAGGCGGAGAACCGATGACTGTACGTGTTCTCTGAGTTTTGACCCCAACTTAAAAACCCCGGGCTGTTTTTGAGCATATCTATAATTAGAAAAACTCAATAACAATATTTTTGGTTCGACCGACAATTGAATCGCAGACCACTGATCGGCAGTCGCGTACACTAACTGCTAGATCAACGATAAAATACATACATATCATAAATAAACTACACTCAGACACAAGAAAATATTAATATAGGTATTTGTTTCTCCAGGATGAGAATAAAAACCCCTGCTTTTGGCAGTCAGTAGTCAGATTCATTAACCGTTAGACCAACAAGTCCGTTGGTTTACCCGAACGTGGTGTTGACGGTCTGACAGTCCTCCAGAAATTGCTTTATCATAGTTTCAATGTAGGCCAGCACTTTAGGGATACCACAGCAGAAATCTCGATTTAAACTGATGCAAAGTGTAGTTAGTGTAGCAACACTTCTCGTTATTACTAATATAAACAGTTATCCTTTTGAAACATAATACGTATTAATTATAATCTCACACATAAATTGCCGATGTGATATGAAGATTGAGAATATGCCACCGCCCCTATTCATCCCTTGGGTGTCGTAAGAGTCGATTAATTGAGCTAACTAAGCAGGACAACTGTATTGCAAAGAGAAGGAAAACTGGACACAAACTTTATATCAACCCGTCTGTCCAGTCTTATTTCTATACATGTATGTAAAGACACCGTTTGGCGAAGTTAGTTTAAGTACCTTAAATAATTTCATATACATTTGATAAAAAGCTGTGTATTTGAAATTCCTAACATAAACTTCAATTCTAATTATTTGTATAGATAAATGTTCATTACGTTATGTTTTTGGGTTTTTCTTAGGAAATTCCTAATAGCAGCCCGGAGTTTGGAAGTTTGGCGGTGATTGAGCACGTAAAGCCGTCGGTCCCGGTTGTCATGAACATCTATGGCAATCGTTATTGGGAAGTCAGTGCCCTCAAATATACTGACAATAGGGTCAATCTTCGAATTTCAGTTCTCCCTTAGAGTTGCGGAGGTCCGATGGCAGTCGCTCCGTGGAAAAACTGTTATTCAGGTAAAACCGGTTGAACTAGTAGCCGAATCCAAATAATATTGGGAAAAAAAGGTTAGGAAGACTCAGATTAATGTTCATTACCGTTTGTTACCAATTGTTATTTTTCATTGTTCAAAATAAATCATACAGAAAATTTGTAATGACTCAATTAGAGATAACGAAATGTTCATTTGTTTCGTTCATCTGTTCTGATATTTCTCATTAAGTTATTACGTTTTGTGTATAAGCTGTTACAGAAAGCTGTGTTCTAATTTAGAAGGGATGTAGCTGAACAGTCAATTATGCCTGAAAAAATATGTTATTTTAATACTAACCAGTAAATTATTTATCAAATTTAATTTCTAGCTTATAGTTACATTTTAGTATTATTAACTGTAACTTTAATATTTTTACCTTTTATATAATTAACTAGTATAATTATTGAAATTAGCAGAAACAAACAGACAGACAAAAACTTCAAAAAAAATCTTTTTTTGATTGAAGTACCGTATATACTAGCATTTAGTAAAACTCTGTTCACTTCGTATTACAAATAGACACTTGATTATTTATTTTAATATACGAGTATAGGGTCTACTATACTACCTAAAATTCGCAAGCAAGCAAAATCACAATTTTATCTAAAACAAAATCATAAAGACCTTTCGGTATTTAAAGAACAAAAGTAATGATATTTTCCAGGCCAATCCTCGTTTTCAACGAAATAAGAATATTTTTTTGTACATTTCGCCGAATCATTTACAACTGTCAGTGTAAGCTGACGTTGTTTCTGAGGGTCGTGGAACTCGATTGTGTGACGGAAACCGTCGAAATTGCCTCGGAACGGTAATGATGTGCTCATCAAATAACACTCAGACAATATTTATTTAGATGTAACCTCGATAATAGTTAGTTTTTATGTTTATGAAACATTTCGACAATAGAAATGTTTTAATAATCTTACTTCAGGATTAATTGGAACGGACGTGAGTCAGAATAAAAGAGAAAACTTTATAGGAAATTGTAGTTAAATAAAATAAAGATGGAAGAAGTTTGGGGTAGAAGAGTTCTGGAATGGAGACCGCGTCTCGGTAAACGTAGTGTAGGACGCCCTCAGTCGAGGTGGAGTGACGACTTGCGTAAGATGGCTGGCAGGAGCTGGATGCGAGAAGCCCAAAATCGATCAGAGTGGTGTGTAACGGGGGAGAGGCCTATGTCCAGCAGATAGGATGATGATGATGATGTAAACGAAGATGATAAAGAAGCATCTCAATAGGCCGCTATAGTGTGGGTCACCATGCTGCATTGTATGCATTTGCAGTGAGTATGGTGACCACTACTTGGGTTCTACTCATGCATTCCATCAGGCACAGTGAGTTGCTGTTGCACACTCATAGTCTCTGTAAGAAGTACCATTTACTACCGCTCATAATTCGGCGTGAGATCGCTGATTGTACCCTATTAGTGAACATTTTTGAGGGTGAAGTTGACTGCTGCGAACTGTTTAGTAGGTTTAATTTTAATATTCCGTCCAGAACTCGCTATAACCCACCGCTGAGCATACTTTTTGCATCGACGAACTACAGAAAGAATAGCTTTATTATCCGTGCAAGTAGAAGCATTAATGGTGTGTGTGAACAATTCAATATTGATATTTTTAATGATAGTGTTTCGAGAGTGAGAAGGTGTTTAAGCCTTAAATTCTTTGGTGGCAATAATAAGCGGTCCGAGTGACTGCTGTTTGTGATCAATATAAATGTCTAGTTGGTGTATTGGTGTCTGTGGAGTACTCTATTATTGTATCTCTTTGTATTGTCTTGTACACTTTATTTATTTGTATTCTGTTTCTATATGTGAGGATTTGTTGTTGGCTGTCTATTTTCTTGTCTGCTCGTATTGTGAATGTAAAAGCTGTAAATTCTCCATAGTATATAAATAAATATTTATATAAAAGAAATATGATTAGCCCAGTAGAGTATTTAAAGCCCAGTAGAATTACAAGAGTTCTTCTTAAATCTTGTGTTTACATAATGTCATGAAAACACTAAAAACTATTAAAAAGAATTTAAATAAAATAGTTCATATTCTACATTCTAATTAATGTGTAGACAATAAAAACCTTTCAACGAATTTAACAGAAACAAAAAAGCTACATAGAGAAAGGAAAGAAAAGAGACAATTATCAGACAGAGCGCTATGTTCTAGAATCTAGTTTTATTTTTTTAAACTTTAATATGATTTTGTACGAGATACAAGATACAAGAGATATACAAGACTCCACGAAGAATTGGGCTAAGGGCCATTGAAACTTTTTAATACCTTTGATCACAAAAGAGACTTTAAAAAATAATAAATAGAAAACTGTATTTGCTTTTGATCCCTCCCCTCGTGTGTTACAAAAACAAAGTTTTCTTTTTTTATCTGATTCAAATAAAACTTTCTGTATGCGATTGTGCCCCAAACATCAGCAAATTTAACTTCCAGATTATAATAACCAGCAGTGTTCCATTCTACTGGATATCCACCAACCAACTAATCCATCCAACCAAGCTATCATTGTATATTTTCGATAGAGGTTAAGGTTTTATGGACCCCATAAGAAATACGTTGGAAATACGATATTAGCAAAGCTTTTGATCGATTTATTCCCTCTACTTATTCCTCCTTTCAACAGTATTTCTAATATCATTATTTCTTAAATTTATTGCCACCACTCCGCAATAAAACAACCAGGTGTCAATGTTGCCAACTTTAGTCCGCTCCAAATGAAATATCGCATCGTTAGTGTGGGCGGCTATTACGTGCATCTCGTTCCCGAAATATTTTTGTGAATGGGTGAGCGCAAAAGTTCGAGTGTATTTTTAAAACTTGAAGAGTTTTCCCGCTAAACGTTTTCTGGTGCGTAACTTGATGACTTGATGCTTTGATGCAGCTTACAAACGCGCGTCCATTTTTTGTGCTGTGATTTATTTTCGTGCGCATTATTTACTCTAGATAACTGTCACAAGTGTATATATAAATAAAAAGTGTGTCTCATTTTCGTAATTTTTTGATGTGTATGAATCATCATTATTTTCTATCAAAAAAAGAAGAAAAGTCAGTTTTTATGCTCGTTTATAAAATATAAAGCTAATTCAATTAATTATGAGATATCGTTAAATTTAAACGATGTGTCAAAGTTTGACTAAAATAACATTTTACACAAAAATAGACGTTAATACAAAAATAGCATTTTGATAAACCGGTTCTAAGCAAAGAACTATAATAATATAAAATAAGAGAACAAAAGGTAATTTTAGAAAAAAATGTATTTAATGACGCAACCACAGAAATAGCTCTATTAGGTTATATCTAATAATTTTTAACAGATTACATGAATTCGTTTATTCAGTGATGTGTTCATCGATTTTATGTTAATAATTTGAATACATTTAATAGATATACAAGTCCTTATCTAAGTCCAGTTCTTATAAGGTTCTATGTTCTATTCATTATTTTTATCAGTATTATAAACCATAAACTAAATTACATATGTCTATAAATATAGCGACTTGATTACTATAAACAATCAATTTAATTTAAGAGATTTTTTGCGAATTCATTATTTTTATGTTATACCTACATAAATCGATCAAATTGGTGTGCAATGGGGGAGGCCTATGTCCAGCAGTGGACTGAGATGGGCTGATGATGATGATGTTATACTATAATTTTAATATAGTCGTGGTAGACCGACTTATTCCGCTCACTCTGACTATAGTAATGGAAGTCTGAGTAATTTGTAAGGATGTGTGTCAGGCCAAAAAAATTCATAATAATTTTTATTGTTGACTAATTTGGTCTAATATAGATATAAAATACAGTAATGGCCAAATTGCTTAGACTTTGTATTGTTAGGTCGACTATTTTTACAGATATTAATTTTGATTTCTAAATAGTATTTCATAATTGTACAGTTAATGTTGAAAACAATTGCGTCTCTAAGATAGCTTATGAAATACTAGGTATGCCCCGCGGTGTTACACACTATTAATATGTTTCATTTGTGTTGTGAACCATAACCACGGATAAAGACGCGGGCGGATCTAGTCTTCTACAAATAAAGTAGCCTCAGTTACTTCATTTGGAAAATCCAGTTTCAAAGGTCCAGCCATTTCAAAGATTAGCCAAAATAGAAAAACAGACAAAAATTTAAACAATGTTTTTTTGTTGTATAAAACGTATTTATGCATTTACGCATATAACTACTATGCGTGAAAGTTCTTAATCCGAAAATACAAAAGACACTTTTTTTTTTATATGTATCGATTTCTAAATTCATACCATTCAATGTTGCGTTCGGGAACTGTCATTTTTGTCTAAGCAAGTTTAATAACAGATACAAAACACTTGCGCGTTAGTAACAGCTGTCCTCAATGGTATTAGACGCGTTTAATAAAAGCACCGCCTTTCAAATATAGTATTATTTATAGGCCTTTATAGTCATATACCTATGGTAAATATGATATAAAAATACTTAAGAGCATAGCATATATCGACAATTTGTTTTGTAGAATGTTAAGCTTGCTAAAATGAATCTACTCTGCCTGATGGAAAGCATGAGTAGAGTCCAAGAGTAGTCTTCATGCTCATTGTGAACGCATACAATGCAGCCTGGTGACCTACACTATGGCTGCCTAGTGAGATGCATATGCATCATTAGGCTACCGGTCTCACACTCAACTACGAAATACACCAGCACGGATCTTCTACCTTGGTATGCATGCATTTAAAGCAGCTTACAATCTTTGTGAACGAAGATGTGTTTTTTTTTTTAATAACCAAAGAGATTTATTAGAAACCTGTGATTAGTTGATTGGATGTGCCTATATCCCGAACGACACGTGTACTATCCAAAAGAAAAAATATTTTTAACCGAGGATCGTGTATAGAATATCGTAAGCTATATGTCGATACTAGTTGACCCAGCGAACTTCGTACCGCCCAACTTTAAAATTCCAGAACTTGATCGCAGCGCCACCTACCGGGTCCAATTGCGAATCTAAACCATTCCCAGATCCCCTTGAACACACACAAAAAATTTCATCAAAATCGGTCCAGTCGTTTGAGAGAAGTTCAGTGACATACACACTCACACAAGAATTATATACATATATAAAGACTAGTTGACCCAGCGAACTTCATACCGCCCAACTTTAAAATTCCAGAACTTGATCGCAGCGCCACCTACCGGGTTCAATTGCGAATCTAAACCATTCCCAGATCCCCTTGAACACACACAAAAAATTCATCAAAATCGGTCCAGTCGTTTGAAGGAAGTTCAATGACATACACACTCACAGAAGAATTATATATATAAAGATGGTCACAAGTGAAATTTAATACTTTCACTGGATTGGAGAAAAGTTACTTAAGTTTGTATTTGATGGAATGAAATTCACAAATGTATGTATGTGACATTTTAAGTCAACAAATTCTAAATTCAGTGTTTGTCGTAAGTGTTCAGATTGCAGGTGTCATCGCCGTATATGTCGATGCATGTGCGCGTCCCACGGCTCCCTTGGCACTGTTAGTAGTGATTGTACTGCGACCTAGCTCATCACCTAACTTGCTTTGCATAGTAAGCATTTGTATGTATATGTTAACTAGCTTTTGTAAAGAACATCCATATCCTCACAAATTTTCGCATTTTTATATTGTGTTAGTTAGTATTTATTCTCAATACAGGAAAAGTAATGAGTTCAGAAATGAAATTAACAGGAATAAGTTTTAAACTAAATGAGAATCCGAAAAACACAAACTTCATTTACGAAATACGCAGTAATTTTGCACTACCCTTTTCCTTATTACTGTCATGGATGTACGAATTTGATTGGACACATTTTAGAGAACTATTTCACAGAATACCCGGAAAAAAGTATAATACTCGTACGTTGAAGTGTTATTCTCACCATCTATCTACTCTTGAACGTGGGCGAAAAGTTACAAAAACATTCTTGAAATAGTATATTTTGTTTATAATTGTGAGTCATAGTTTCTATTTCGTATCTGCATTTTCATTCATCAAACCGCAGAGAAAAAACGTATTATTTTCCTCGGAAGCGTAATATCTAAAACTAATTTCCCAAATTTATTCTTCCGTTTTAGGTTCCGTACCCAAAGGGTGAAACGGGACCCTATTACTAATACTTACCAGGCTGTATCTATAAATCGTAACAGTTAGACAGTTGAAATTTTCACATATATATTTCTGTTGCCGCTGTAAGAACAAATACCAAACAAGAGAATAAAATGAGTTATAGCGGCATATGTCCAGCAGTGGACTGCGATAGGCTGATGATGATGATGATGAAGAGGTAATCTGTTGAAAGTTATAGATTATGGTACGGAACGCTTCCTGTGCGAGTCGGTCTCTCGTACTTAACCAATATTTTTATGCGATTTATATTGGTTAGGGTTCTTTAATTGCCATAAGAAGTCAATACATATGCTTTCAATAGACTATATACAATATACTATAGATCACTAGTTAAAAGTGGCCTTCAGTAAATAGTAGTAACTTTTGAAGACACTCAAAATGTTGAAAGCTTCTAACATCTCTTTAGATGTTTCCATATTTCGTATTTATTTTCTTTTATTTAAAAACATTGACGTAGTGATGTAGATATACTTAGTAGTAGTTTAGTTAACTATCTTATCAACTGATTTACGCCTTTATATACATATAATTCGTTCGATTTTTAAGCTAAAATTGTGATTGTAAATTATGTTAAAAAAATACCACTAAATTACGTTCGTATTATCGTAGTAGGTTCGACTTTCTACTCAGGAAAAATAGAGTAAAATAAACAAGTGAACCAAAAATAAACTTCTTCGCCTCATTGTATGACAACGCACACAATAAGTAGAAATATATGTGAGTACATAACAATATATCAAGTGCGGCGACACACTGAAAATTTGTCATTGTGTAACTCAAACAAGGCCCTTATATGGAGCACTGGTGCTGTGGAGAGCGAGTGATGTTTATTCGAGAGTTTACAAGCCCTCTGCGGTACTTTACAGCATTACCCTCGTGCCCGCCCAACTTGTATTTTTGTAACTAGGGCACCTATTTACTAACTAATTACATGGTACCTTTTGGGCATCAATCATTTTAATTGACATTTTTGAAAATATAATAGAATTTTCGATTTTATTGTAGGTTCATTTTAATACGAACTATTTGAACTCTTTGAAGATTTGATACTTATCTATTTGTGTTTCAATTTGTGGACGCAGTAATAATAATATAGCGAATGTAGGTATGCTATACTCTATCAGACCTCTTTAACAGGAAGCAGAGCCACGCTAATTTCTGCACGAACGGGCCGGCTCGACAGGGTACCGACCGGTACCATCTCTCTGAAAACAAGCCTAAAATAAAAATAACAGAAATCGTGTTATCGTCTTTTGTTGGTGAGTGCGAGCCCGGAAACCCAATGATGCTTACTATGCATCAATTGGCCGCCATAGAGTGGGTAGCCATGCTGCATTGTTTGCATGTGAGCCACGGCTCTTGAAATGAATGACTGAATTCGTACCCTGCAATAGTCTAGAAAATAACTATATATTAAAACAACATATAGTAACATATAAACCATTTACGTGATTATGCAAACCCAAGGAAATAGAATATAAAATAAAATATTTAAAATAATAAATCTGATAAAAACTAATTTAATTAGGAACCTTAAGTGCTGCAATTAAAAGCGAGGATGTTCACGAATAACGCTCGTACTCGTATATATTTTAATTATTTTTATTAATTAATCTATTAACTGTAAAATATTTACCATTTTAAGCAGGTTGATAGCCGGAGAATGTTAATGAGTAAACATACCGATCTTCTATCTAATTAGAAATGAAGGTTAATCTATAAATAGTTAATTAAATGACTTTTTCCCCTGTGGAAAGTTCAGAGTCACGAGATTAGAAGTACTTACGGAAGAAGTTGATTACCACTAGTCATGAAATTTGGTTTACACCAGTTCTGAATACATTCTGTTTGAATGAATGATAGTCTGAATAGAGAACACTTTGGATAGGTTAGTACGTGTGTCACACTTTTTTAAAATATGTTGTTTTAAACTTTCATGGCCAATAACATTAGTATAGATATACAAGAAAAGTTACTTTGTGATCATGGCGCTTGCAACAGTGCCGATATATCGGATACTCCTTAAAAAAAAGGTACATGATAGCAATTCTGCAACTATTCTAATTTGTTATAATAAGTCAACCAGAAAAGCAGAAAATAAAAAAGAAATCAAATTTTGTATTAAGAATTTTCGGAATCTGTACATGTCTAATGATTTCATATGTAATTAAAATTTATATAATGGTAGCAATAAAAATGACGTACCTATACCTTTCGAAATGGTATAGGTTATTTGATTACATATTTTTTTCTAATTATAATAGAATTTTGAAAACCTGTTTAGTGAAATCATAACCAAAGTTAACGAATATAGTTCATGCCTATTTTATGGTGAAATAAAGACAAACGATTGTAAAATATATACATATGTGGGTACCAACCTATTTAGTTTCACGTAAGCGCCAGCATTAATTATTCACAAAGAGAACTAGAAACATTGTTATTGATTTGAATTCGTCTTGTACCGGCGAGGGAGAGACCTATTATATGTAATATATAAATGTATTACATACACTCGAGGTTTATTTATTATACCTATATAATTGTAACCGTGTTATGGCAACTGTAGAATAAACAATTACAGTTAATACAGTAAATACAATTGTTGGGATAATCAACAATTTAAGTTATAACATTAACACATTCCATTATATTATATGTTATACGAAAGGGTTTATAGAACTACATACATATAAATATCTACAGGTTCTTGGTTTAAAGCCATTACTGGGAATTACTGGTACCAACGGAATGAGGGAATGGGATAAAACGCTCTAAATCTTTCTAAATTGGCTTGAAAAAAGGCTTGAATAAATAATAAAAAAAATATTTTGAAGACTAGTTAAGTTAGGGTTTGTACCGATTTTATAGTTTGTGGATCAATGTAACTTGAGCTGTCATGACATACTACGACAGATCATTAAAAAAAAACCTATTTCAAAGTAAATGACGCCATAGGGTTTTATTTATTTTAAAATAGGTTTTTTATATAAATATAAACCTAATAAGGTGTCATTTATTTTGAAATAGGTTTTTTTATATATATAAACATAAATAGATTATAAGCATCTCCACTTCTTTTACACGTAAATTTCAAAGTATTTCAAACGCCGTCTGTTTATGAAAAACACGCGAAAAGTTTTAAAGATTTTAAAATTAAAGGCGGGCAAGGTTACGAAAACGTTCTTATGTATAAATCTAGAATACTTTTAAAAATTGTGTAGGTGGCTATGTATGCCTACATTCACAGTAATCACAGCCAATAAGTTGAAGCCGCCGTAACCGCCTCTCTGCCAGTCCATACAATTGCGGCTGGGGCTTTTAAGCATAGTAGAGGCAATTATTGACACCTCACGGCTTCGGTTGAAAAATTATCCGTCGGTTCGGGCTTTGAGAATTCTATACTCTCTTTGAGTGCTGAAAAGAATGATGAATTCGTTGAGCAATTTTACATTAAAAAGCTATTTAGAGAGTTCAAATAGAAAAAGGATTTAGTTATATATTTCGTATCGGTATTCTTATTTCAACTTTTAATATAGTTTCAAATAGGTTTTTAAAAAGCTACTTTGAATACTAAGAAAAAAAAATGGAAATTGTAATTTTTAATATGCCTGTCAAAGTCACTGCCTGGTGGGAAACAAGACCAGAATCATTGGCTTCCACCATACTATACCCACTGCGAATACCCAAAACGCAGTATGGTAGCCCATACTATGCCTATTGAAATGCCAATTATATGTATATTTACAGATATTGCAAAGCATTTCGTTTAGCTTTTTGGTAACAAACAATTCTCGTCAATCAATCAGTCAAAAGATGGTCTAAAATATTCAATTCAATAAGTCTTTATTGTATCATAATTATATGTTTTTAGGGATATATATATATATATTTCATTTTACAGTTAGATTTCAAAGAAATTTTATACAAACGATATATACATAAATAAAACAACTAATACCCTGTAATATTACACAGCGAAACAACATCAGTATGACTCTTGCATTACCGGTTGCATCGCATTGCGCATAAAGTTCATACTGCCTCTTATTATTCATAGTCCATTCCTGTGTTGTACATACGCATATTAATTAAGTACCTACATACATTAATAATGATAGCATATAAAACGAGTGACGTATATACGTTTGTTCATAGGAATATCTAGGTATATTTAGTGTCATATTCAACGAAAGGGTGACTTGAACAATGAAAAGATTTTAAAATATAATCGGAAAATAATTTAGCACAAAGATAATCAACATTTGAAGATTAAAACTTTTAGGTTTTATTTCATATCGATTTTGAACTTCTCGGATTAATGGCCTCTCCCATTGCACACCCCTTTGATCGATTTTGGGTTTCTCGCATCCAATTAATAATTAAGTAGTAATATCAAATCACAATTTTCTCAAATCAAAATTTAAATTTCTGTCTAGTCTTTGTTTTATGATGTGAATTTGAAAACATGTAAAATCAGCGGACAAAGAAGTTGCCTTCTACTTACGTAAGGATTAATCGTGGCGATTAAGTACAGATCTATTTGCGCAGATTTATCGATCACAAGTAAATGAAAATCTTCATCGATTTCTCATACACACTTTCGATAAATCTGCGCAAATCGCACAGATTGATCGCTACGATTTATCGTTAAGTGTGTACCGGGCACAAGTAGCAACCACCGAGAAATAACACTCTTTATTCGCCTTCTTATCTTTATTTCAAATTCCTTTTAATTACAATTAGCTTTTATGATCATGCCAGCCGTTCCTTCAATTTTATCCGTCTTTATAGTTATTGCTACACTCCTAAGGGCCATAGTGTGTTATTACACGGCCTGTGACCCTTCACGATGAATATTTTATGAAATACAAAATTGATAAACTCATAAATAAATGGAAAAACTATAAAAAATACATATTTATTTATTTATTTTCATGTATTATTGAGTGTGTATTGCAGTTTAAATAAGGTCGTTGATTGTAAACGATTGTACTTAAAACTCTAAGGTTTGAATAACTATTTATAAATGTATGTATATACAATAATAATTCCGATATTATGTCCTATAGATGCGAGGACTGACGTCATTGATTTGCAATTAAAGGCCTAGGCACTGTGAGTCCGTTTCATCATTAAACGCTTTTTGAGTTACCATCATTCATATTCCTTTTTGTCTTTTAATGGGAGTGAATAAAAGACTCGCTAATGAAAGAGGAGTGGTCCCTTTGTGTTAATTTGTACAGTAACGTACAGTCTATTGAAGGTAATTGACATGGCATCCTGTTTTGGAAAGCAAAATATATTTTCGAAAACATTGATTTTTTAAATTCTGGAGCAATATTATTAGGATTAAAAGCTATCGCTGCAAGTATAAAATTTTATATTGAACTTAAATTTCAAACTGAACTCAAGTACCTTCATATAGTAATAAACAGCTTCCTTTAAGAAACAACTACAGCTAATAGCTGAACAGTTTGTTTGATAAAACACGCCAAACTCCAAAACTACTAGTGCGAATTGCAAAATTCTCTTAGTTTTGGATAACGAAGAAGGTTCTAGGTTATATAACACGCTACCACCAAGGAGTCGATCTTCAATTATTTATCCTTTTCAAAATTCGCAGTTAAAATTCAGTTAACTAGTTTTAAACAAAATGTTAATTTCCATCCAATAATGAAGTAGCCACGTAGATTTCAGAATAATCCCTTATTGAGCACCATTATACAAAATACACTGCTGATGGACATTGAATGTTTTATGGGCCGGTCTTGTTCGAAGCTGTTAGCTGATTAGTTCAGCTTTTATTCTAGAAACGAACGACTGACTCTTTAAAATTTGATGTTTAAACAATATTGACATCTATGAGCAAAGTTATTGAGAATACTTTGCCGTATTTTGTTAAGATCGACAGATTTCGCATTATTGATATGGAAATAGTTTTCGTTAACAGAGAGCTACTTATGTTTCCTGTCTTCGTGTAACATTATGGTTGTATTCTGCTTATTGCTTGAAGACTTATACATATGCGAATTCGTGCCTCAAATGCACGGTACATTTTACACTACATAGGGGGCTTTGTTTTAATTTAGTGTCATCGAATGCACGGGAATCTCGTTGAAGTAGATGACAGTGACATAATTTATCATTTACTAAAAAAACTTAGTTAACGTAATTGTGTCACTTGTGTTGTACTTTAGGTGTGTACATTCCAAAACCCGCGTTAAAAGGATCTTATGTTTATAAGTATTGCTTCTTTTATTCAAGCCTACCTACCTACTAAGTTACTCTAATCTGCCTGACGGAAAGCAAGCATAGAATCCAGGAGTATTCAGAATGACCAGAATTCCTACACACTCCGATGTATGCCGGGTTCTTTCTTTTCTAGGGTACACCTAGTTCCCCACTACTAGTACGTTGAGATGGCGTGCGGTTTTTAGTCGGTAACCGAAGAGATTTCCACACAGAAAAAAATTTGCAGGGGTCGCCATAGTCACCATCCTCTTTGTTTTATTACACAATTTTATTATGACACATTACAAAATTATTTAAACATAATCTTAGCCCAATAACATTATCACATCTTTCTAGTTAAAAGTGATTTACACACATGTAGACACTGACTACTTAATGTTTTATTTATGTACTCGGTAGGCGATAAAAGCTCTAATCGCTCAGTCATGCTAAATACTGAAGTGGATCACGGCGTGGATTTTAGAATTTCAGCGATCGGATTTAGGAAAGTTTTCCAATTATTTCATTAAACCTTCCAACTTTAATCAAACAACATCGTTATTCAAAAGGCATTCTATCGAACTTTGTACAAGCGTAAGTAACAGTGTCGTGGCCGAACATCAAACGCTATTCAGTTGTAATATATTAGGTCTTCTTTGTCGCTATAATTCAATTTGAAAATGACTGAGAGTGCCTATAATAATAAAATAAAAGTAGGTAAAGTAAAAAGTATGTTTTCTTTAAATTCTTTAGTCTTTTATTCAGTTCTTCATAACTTATTTATTCTTAATCTTTTTTAAGACGTTTATGTTGGATGATATCATTTATATGATGCGGCTAACCCTGTTTAATTTAATAGTGCCATTACTAATAAAATTGGTAGATACATAACATTAAGGTTAAATTCGTATATTTTATGCTAACAAAACCTCAAGATGGCGATATTCTATCGTGCGTGCAATACTAAGGACACACACCTATTGCAATTCAATACTCATCAAAGGAAGAACCTTAAGTAAAAATATATACGGTATAAGATGTTATTATTGAGTGACGCGCCGCTTCGTCTGGCAGGAGAAAAAAGGAACGAGTGCGAAATCGGCGTGGTAAAGTGATCTACAATCACAACTAATTTTATTCAATCAACGGACAGCCCTCGTCTGTAACATGATTACCGTTCATTAAACCGACCGGAGCTTTATAACTTGATATCTACTTGATCGCGACCACAGATAGTGCTTTTAATGAACGACAGAACAGCACTTGTCCCCTCCCGTCAGTAGATAATATTAATTGATAAAACTGTCGTTACACGAACAATACCATTTTAATTGGTACAAAGCCGGTTTCATCTAGCGTGCGTTCACTAATTATGATTTGCACTTCTACAAGTATAACTATAAGTGCATTGGCCGGTGCGGTAATTACAAGTGCACTGAATTTTATAGGGCGAAAATTGTTGGCGAATGCACTCTCGAAATAGGGCAATCCACCCGCAGAGACAATTGAAATAAAACGCTTTTGCAGAACGTAAAACTAAAATATTACAAGAGAGTTTTGCGACTCGCAAAATTATGTCTTGTCACAATTTCGCAGGGATCACTTTAGAAGCGCTGTTCAACGCGATGATGTCATTTCAGCTCTTAGTCTCGGCGGCTTCGTACCGCAGGTTTTTCTTTTTGTTCTCGCTGCGAAGAGTTTTATTTTAAATCCGTAGCTCTAACGAACCAAGCTCTGTTGCATGCGGGCCCGCGCATGCAGATTTCATATAGACATAGCAATCCTTATCAATACTTGGCTTCAACACCCCTCCGTTTTATACGTCTTCCTCTAATGTTTTTATGCTTTTTTTTCAATGTAAAGTTGTGTAATTAAAGTGGCATATAGATAGGCACATATTAAGTTGGTAACAGCGCGACAGGGCGCGGTTTGTGCGGTTGCAGACACCGCATTGTGTTCTTATGCCGCATGCGTTAGTGTGCAATCTCATGTACAGAACCCGTTCCAAAACTTGCTGCGTTCCAATTTTGTTTTTTCTTTACAAATCTGCGTGCTTCGCTTAGTCAACGTTTTTGCATGCAGTCTGGTGCTCAAAGAACAAATCCGTTCCGTCTCCTGTATCGAATATATACTAACACGAACTTAACATTTGCTATGCACTGAAGTATAATAATAACGCTTATTTAAACTAAAGTAATAAGTACACTATCTACTGCAACTTATCAAGATTTTTGTTTTGCCAAGTCAAGATATTCAAACGTTTTTAATAAAAAAAGCGGGACTCTCTCTCGGAACATGATCAAATACGTACTATAATAAGATTTTTTTAAATATTTATCTTTTTAATTCAGTTTTAAATAACGTTTAAGTGGTTATAGATAGCAAAAAATAGACGTACAAAACGTATTGTAACAAAAATATTATAATTTGAAAAAGATTTACCCTATTGAGCCTTTTTTACATTATGAATAAAAAAAATTGGAAACTAAAGTCAAAAGTATTTTTGTGGCGTTTAACCATATTAAAAATGTCCTTTTTTACTAATAAAGATTGAAACCTGCACAGAAGAGCTATAGATTAAATTGGATGAGTAATTCTACTTTAATTTAATTTACGCAACATTAATATCTGGCTTCCGACCACTTAAAAATATATCGGTGAAAAAATACATTCAGGAGTTTAAATATATTCCTGGTATATTTTTTTAAGCTGTTGAAAAAACAGGTTCCGTGCTTCTTCAGCACGCTGCAATTACGCTCGAGTTATCCCCGAAAAGCAGGACATTTAATTTTTATTCAAAAATCGGGACCGTTCCACCAAAATCGAGACGGCTAATAACGCTGATCCACGGCGTAATTAAAATGAATTTAAGATTTCGTCGATATCACAGCAATAAGCGTCGCGTTGGCTTTTATTGTAGAAAGTTGGCCGTAGCGATGGCGACGTTAAAATTTATCGTTCCATTGTCAACGGGAATGCGGTGCATTGAGCGCATGGCAATAAAACAAACGCTTTAATTTCGGTCTGGATAAGTTCGTGCTAATTGTAGTAGAATCACATCGCGTGTGAGAGCGTTAAGTTTACAACGTGTAAAGTTTAGCGAAAGAGCATGTGCAACTGTTCTCGAAATAATTTAATGCGCGCAGTGCGGAGGCAGCGTGCTCTCGGTAGGGTAACGACATGAGGCTAATTTCGCATGCGGCACAGGCACAGTCGTCGGCATATAACTCTGACCAGTTTAGAATTCAGTTGGAATGGCGCGCTCGCCAAACAGTCTGCGTTCCTCTTGTACTCGAATGTCAACGAGTGCGCCATGGTGATTGATTTGCATGCTTTCTTGACTGCCTTGTTAGTAATGTGATGTTTGTATTTTTTCAGGTAATTAGTTAAAAGATGTGGCATTGAGATTGTACGAGACTGGGTGTTGTAGCTTGGAAGTAAGTGGTGAAGTGTAAAATAAAATCTGAGAAATTTAAAATAAGACCTAGTAAAACAAGTACCAAGAAATTGAGAAGCATTGAGATGACTTTTAATTTATTTTATTTTATACTAGCAACCCGACACAGCCTCGCTGGCATGTCTTCTGAATTCTCGGGTTTCTACTACTATAATATGCACGTTTTACACATAGAAATCTTTCATTAAAATCCAATGAGTGGTTCAAAAGATCAGAGCGAACATACGACTAAGCGACTTCATTTTATACTCTGTAAAGAAATATAATTTATACATAAAATAATTATTAGAAAATGTATAAAAAATGTTTATAATTATATAGTGTTCAACAATTGAATATCGACTAGGGAAAAACCTGAAAAAAAATCTTTAATTAAATATTACATTCGTTTCATGAAAAACTTAAACATTTGCCCAATTTAAAAATAAGTAAAGCATTTTTTTTTAAACTTGGAGTACGTATTGCAAGTTTTTTTGGAACTATCCAATAAGTCAAATGTACATATATCGACCGCATTATATCTAATGTGGTCTACATTAGATATAATGAATGAACAGGAGTGAGTGAGAATAGGGCTCAGGGGACCCAGCGTAATATGATAAATAAATCTTTTGAATGAATATACGTGTCACCGAGAGATTAAATTAAGAGTCTAAAGTGGGGTAATTAAAGCTTGTATTGGGCCCGACGGGGTGCCGCTGAAGAACACTGCTCTGTCCTTATTAGGTAAGAAATGTGCGGATGATTTAACAGCCAGCTGGTAAATAGGTATAGGTATAAAAGATCGGTAATATCTTTTTGCTTTAAAGTAGGTTATAATACAGTTATTTTTTGGTAGAAGAGTAGGCTTAAGTCAATTTTATAGGTACTGGATATTAGTTACTAATTTCTGAAATTCATATAGTCACGTTATAGGGTAGAAAGTCTTAGTAGCCAATTGATTGAAATGTGATTCCATTTCTTTTCATGCCCTTTTTTCATAGGCAACTCTCGCTTTAGGAATTAACATCCTGTGCCGAGGGGACTTTACAAACAGCACCCAGACTCAGAACAATATTTTGTGGATTACACAAAGTGTTGTCTCATGTGGAATTTGAACCCAAAATACTTCGCGCAGTAGAAAGCGGCGTGGCGACTGTTTAAACCTCTAGGCCAACCGTGCAGTCAAACTATTGCTGTAACAAGATTTAATAATTATGGAGTGAAAAACCCTGTTCAGATTAAATTTTAAATATCAGAGGAAGGACAGCTAAGATCTACTAGATGTATAGCTTCGTTCCGTACAGTTCCGTAGTATTTGTATCGTAAACAACGCCTTTACCAAGATCCTAGTGAATCGCGTTGATTCTGTTGCATTATTTTTTCAGCTAGTGACTTGAGAATACGTCATACCCATATATTTGTTAATCCTCTAATGTAAACTTGGCTCAGGCTGTATTCATCGACTGCACTTCGTACTAAAGTCATTTTTAACCGACTTCAAAAAAAAGAGGAGGTTCTCAATTCGTCGGAATCTTTTTTTTTTCTTTTTTTTTATGTATGTTCAGCGATAAATTCGTCGTTTATGAACCGATTTCAAAAATTCTTTTTGCATTGGAATGGGCGTAGCTTACAGGTGGTCTCATCGTCACCATATCGGGATCTGATGATGGGATCCCAAGGAACTCGAAGGAGCCTCAAATATTATGATATTTGAGGAGTTCCCTCGATTTCCTTGGGATTATTTTCATACAATTGTCGCGATTCGGGTACTCGGAATATTTTTCATTAAAGTCGGTTCCTTTTTGTTAAAATTATAATTATATGAGTACACGAGATGTTATAAGGTTTTTTTTGCCACACAATTTCAAATATATATGTATTTGAAAACCTCGTTTGCTTTTAAGGAGTAAAATCTATTTGCTCTCAACGAAAGCTTCCTCTGATTAGGGATCGTTAAAGGTACTTTTATCAACCTAAAAATGAATAAATTTTTCATTTGTCTATACTTTGGAAGTTCAATAGTTACATAGCTGAATTAAAAACCTTTTTGTAGTCGTTTAAAAATCACCACCATCGTACAAGGCGAATATAATGTTGATTTCCCAAGGTAAAAAATATAAGAAGCTGTAAGATTGATATTATACTCAAAACTCTTAAGTAATGAAAATATGAAAAATTTAAGCACTTAATAGAATTAAGTACGCCGAGGGTTTCTTAATGCTGTTAACATAAGCTAAGTACTTATAATAATGGTCTGAGTACAAGTATTAAATTTTATTACTAACTCACTTCAATCCGCGGCTACGCTTATCTTAAAAGTAAAAACATTTTTTATTTTATTTAAAAAGACAACTTCCCCGCTAGGAATATGTTCTGTAATGCGCGATACATGAAACGGACACAAAGAAGACCTAAGGCCGCTTTTTCCAACATCCCCTAAATTTAGGGGTCTCTTACAGAAATTAAATTAGCTTAAGTAGCTCAGTAGTATTTTCGTTTTTACCGAAATTTAGGGTATAGCTAAGTACTTAAATTTCTCTTAAAATTAAGGGAACTCTTAGTAAGGAGACAATTTATAAATGGGCTTTAGACTGATAACAAGAAAGTTTTGTCCCATGTGGATATCGAATACAGAACACTAAGCGCAGCAAGTAGAGTCTAGGTCGCCATTTTAATCACAGTACTGTGTGGTCAAATTGACTTACACTCCTCAGGAAGTCTTTTTATAGTTGAATTCAAACCCAAACACCATGCCATGATAAATGTCCTTATAATCGGTCAAACTGTACGGCAGTGCAAAAAACACAAACAATTTCAACTCCGATGTAGATTTTCTTTAAATATTTATTCAAAAAGGTCAAAGCTCCTGTGTCATTTATCGTTGAGAATTATACTTCACTATGTTTTGCTATGGCTCATTTTAACCATATACTATAACATTTTAGCAGTATTTGTTGTTTGTAGTAATCTACAATCATTGTGATATATAGCAATATAGTCATTTTTGCTACCGTTGAAGCCTGAAGGGAGAAACGGGTGTCATGTCCCTCTAACAACAAAGGGCAAGCATCCTCCGACCAGGCGAGGTGATCATGCGGCCGGGCCAGGGCCCCACGCTTGGTTTGGGAAGTTATTGGTGTATTTAGGGTATGTCAATGGGGGCGAGAATTTCTATATCGCGATACAGGATTAGTAGTTACTTCGTAGTTTGGTGTGTCCTCGGTAGACGGCGTTGTAGTAAGTTTTGTTGGTCTTATGACGAAGTGGCCACACCGGTATTGTTACTTGTCGTACTACTTCATCATCAACAGCCTTCGACAGTCCACTGCTGGACATAGGCCTCTCCTTAGAACGGAGGTTTTTGCCTACTATACCACGCTGGCCAGACTACTTACCATACTGTTAATACCCTACATGTTTATGTCTCACAGAATATTCATACACTTAGTTAATCAATGATGATTAAATATAATCGTTGATGAAGCCCTATGAGGTTAGTAGTTGGTAAGTAATGTTATATTAACATACCGACCTAATTAAAAAAATATGAAATGTTGGCCTTAAAAGCTATAGAACGTCTATTTTCCAAGATTTTCTGCAGTTACTAGTAAACTGTATTGAGTTTCAAATTCATTAATAAAACAAAACAGAAACACAAATATCAATTTTCCAATATAATTTCGTAAAGCTGAATACATACACTATTTAGAACAAAATTGAGGGATAAACTTCAGGCCACAATTTCCATTTAAATTAAATTATTTCCTGTCTACAGGTACATAAATTTAGATCATAATTAAATAATAATAAAACATACAGACTGTTAACATATTTCACTTTATTAAATTATGTATGCTAAATGTAATGTATACACTGTGTTATATACAATGTATTCAAAATGATTCATTTATGATAATTTTAGTAATATTAAACCAAACATATATTATACATGTGAAATTATGTTTGTTTGTCTCGTTTGACGTCTCAAATAGAGATGTAGAATTGATTTTAATATTAGAGATATTAAAATCAATTTTACATTGCAGACATACACATGGAGAAAATAATAAATGTACATAGAATCTGAGGTTTTTTTTCTCTTCAGAAAGCTTTTTCTAAATATGATTCTTTATTTAAGCCTGTTAAAATGACTTTACGCTTACTGATGGAAAGCGTGAGTAGAATACAAGAGATTTTTGGAAAGCAAAGTCGCAAGCTAACTTACAATACGATAAAAAATATCACAATAAAGAGCCATAAACTGTGATTTCAATGATCATTAATTACAAAGTACCTCTGCTTGCTTCATGACCACGAATTCAATCAATTTTAAGTCTCCTTCCGATTTATAGTAGAGAGTAGAATATTCTCAAGCGAAATAATTTCAACTGCCGTTTTGGGGACAAAAGTACGCAAACGCAAACAAAGGTCTACTTAGTCCGCACAGGCGCAAGTAATTATTTCTTCAGAAATTTGTTTTTACACTCTAAGCTATACCTACACTGAACGGTTTTTTTAAATTTAAACTTCATACAATATGATACATACATACATGTTTGCAAGGTCCATTAATAATAGTTACTTGACAAGAGTTATTTAATTGTCGGTAACTTATTTTTTTTTCTGTCAAAGAAACCCAGGACATCTTAATGAACATAAAAATAAATTGTATTTCTAAAGAGTATTAGAAATTTAATAAGATACTAATTTCTGAAATTCATATTATCCCGTTGAAGAGCAGAAAGTCTCACTAATAACTAGACAATTGATTGAAGTGTGGTTCCAATTCTTTTGATGACTTATTATAGCCAACTGTCGCATCAGGAATATATATTCTGTTTCAGTAACTTTACAAACATACATGAAAGGGAAACAAAGAACACCCAAACTCAGAACAACTGTTCGTGAATCTCACGAACAGTTGTTCTGAGTTTTTTTCCATAGCCACCAACGGCGATGCAGAAAATCATAAATCCACAGGCGTTGCAACAATCATCTGAAACAGATGCTGTGGCCAAATATATATATATATTTTTTTTTTTATATGACCCCACGTTGTGTTCCTATGTAAACCAACGATTTCTTAGTATTAAACTTTTTTATCAGTTTTAACTTGTTCTAAAGTCTTTTAGTCAATCGAGGTTGTCTGGGGGCAGAAATTTGAATAAATTCGTTTGGTGTAAATGTAACTATCCTTTGCTAGAAAATGGTTTTAGTTTCGAGTACTTAAGTTGGGTTGGTTAAGTTGTATCCGTTCCTTCTACTTTTGCCATTGGCTTTTAGCTTTTAAAGACGTTAACAAAAAAATATTGTATCTGCAATACAAATTAACACTAACTTGTGTATAAACACATCTTTATAAAAGTCACTTATTTATTCTCCAATCAACAATATCGAGCTTTACGCCGACAGTGTTGTTTTAATTTAATGTTTTACGTAATAACATGGCTCTTCTTTAGTAATTAGTTAAAAATAACCATTAGAAAGACTTAGATATTAATCTTTAATACCTTCGCTGTTTACTTAATATATAACTATAATATTTTATTCGCTCTCGATGTGTACATTAAGTGTGTGAAAATCCACTGTGTACAATAATACGAGGCGATCTATTATGCTAACAAGATACATTATATAACAATCTTATACAGATTTTGTATACCATTACACAAATTGGACCCGCTCAGTACTTACTAAAAGCTTGGCTGTTAGCAAATTTGATATTTTGAGAATTTATTTACTTAATAATAATTGGTCTGGATGTACTTTGTGTTTGTTTGTAGTGTGTCTACCAGGTGTCTGCCTGCGACACAGTTCAATTCAATTCCATTCTTCGATGAACAAATATATGTATGTAAATTTATCCTTTCCAGGCAGCTTTCAGTTTTAAAAGCTTTTAAGTCACTGTGAGAGTACAATTAAAATCCATCGAGGACTTTTATGGTGATGTGCTGCACACATTTTCAGGTTCTTTGAGATTATTTACGTCATAAAAACTGCCGCAAGCGTATATGAAAAGTTCAAACGTATGTTTGGACATAAACATAATTATAAAATCTGAGCATCAGAAGAGGCCGCCATACTTCATTGCCTGCATTTGCAATGAGTATGGTACTCTTAGATTATGCTCATGCTTTCCTCAAGGCAGAACAGGATAACTTTGGCAGGGTCATACAAATTAATGAAAAGGTACAAAAGATGATGATATTTAATTTGTAAAACCTGTACATATCTAATAGATGTTTATAAGTAACCGTGCGAAAATTGTTCTGCAGGTTAATGTTAAAATTAATAAATAAATATTTCGGACATCTTACACACAACGTCATCTAGTCCCAAACAAAGCAGGGCTTGTATTATGGGCACTAGACAACTCATATAAACTTAAACATACTTTTTTAATGCATATATATTATACATAGAAAATACCCAGACTCCGAAATAAATATATACAGATTACAAAAACAGTTGGTCCGACCCGGGAATCGCAACCGGTACCTTAAGCATAGCATTCGCATGCGCTACCACTGCGCCACCGAGGCAGTCATATAATTTGTATATTTGGTTTTAAAGAGCGTTGTTTTAAATAAATTATACAAAATATACAAATTATATTTGTATGTTTTGTATAATTTATTCAAAACAACGCACATTCAATACTTAATTTCAAAAACGTATACGTAGCGAACAATGATGAAATGAATATTATATTTCCATGTCACTTTTATGTCTAACGATACCAATTTTCTTCACAGCAGTACATGTCCTATATTTTAGTCTTGATATTTCAATATCTGAAGGCGACATGTTCTTTGTATATTCACATTTATACTCGCCCGTCGTTCTCCCTTTTTAGGGTTCCGTAGCCGAATGGCAAAAAACGGAACCCTTATAGATTCGTCATGTCTGTCTGTCTGTCTGTCCGTCCGTATGTCACAGTCAATTATTACCGAAACTATAAGAGCTATACTGTTGAAATTTGGTCAGTCGATGTATTCTGTGAACCGCATTAAGATTTTTACATAAAAATAGAAAAAAAACAATACATTTTGGGGGTCCCTATACTTGGAACTGAAACTCAAATATATTTTTTTCATCAAACATATACGTGTGGGGTATCTATGGATAGGTGTTTAAAAATGATGTTGAGGTTTCTAACATAATTTTTTTCTAAACTGAGTAGTTTGCGCGAGAGACACTTCCAAAGTGAAAAAATGTGTGTCCCCCCCCCTGTAACTTCTAAAATAAGAGAGTGATAAAGCTAAAAAAAATATATGTTGTACATTACCATGCAAACTACCAACGAAAATTGGTTTGAACGAAATCTAGTAAGTAGTTTTTTTTAATACGTCATAAATCGTAACACGCAATTTACCTCTCCTCCAATCAATACACTAGTATAAAAACATCGATGAAAGTTACAACGAACTACAAGAACTTTTATATGGTGTTACTTGCTGATACGGAACCCTTCATGGGCGAGTCCGACTCGCACTTGGCCGCTTTTTTTAATGTACATTTCTTAGACAGCTGTGATATATACGTCATTTAGCATTGAGTTTCTAAAGAAAAATAAGTATCTGAATATAGTTTAGAATGTGTTCTTGACAATATTTATTTTTACTGGTAGAGTCAGTTACTACCGGTGTAATATTAATGACAGTAGTACGTACCTAGCAATAGCGACAGTACTACGATCGTACTACGGGTAGCAGTATTGTCGGCAGCATACTACGGGTGACTACTACCGGCGCACTGCTGATGACATTATTACCGGTGTACTATAGATGTCAATACTACCGGCAGCTACAGATGACAGTAGGTATTAATGGCTACTACGGACAATAATGCTACCAGGGTACTACTGGGATACTAAATGGCTTTCACACGATAGAATAAACCAATGTTAAATCATTCCTAACTCATTTCAAGCAATAAATTTATTACTCACAAAGTTAATAGTACTGTACTGTATGATATTAGTATAATATTATACAAATGCAATAATTTTAAAGCATATTATATTGACTTCCAATCCTTTTCCTTCGATACATAACAGTATTCAAACCTGATTTTATCAACTGCTAACACGTAATCGTACCCTTCATAGCATTAAAATCCATATTACGATGGCAGTAGATACTAAAATAATATGTTCATATTTTGGAAACAAACGTATATTGTGTGTAGTATGTATTTGAAGTTCGCGTGCTTTGTTTTTCCACGTTTTATTGTCTTGATCGCATGTTTTGATAAGAATAAAATAAGCAATAATATGCAATACATGCTCAGAACTCTAGAAAAAAGGTGGTGAATTTATTAAAAACATTTTTAAGCTCTTGTTCAACCACGACTAAGTTTGTAAATAAGTTTGTGGTTTTTTTTTACCTGAATATCAGTTTTTCCACGGAGCGACTGGCATCGGACCTCCCCAACCCTAAGTGAGAACTGAAATGCGAAGATTGAACTAGTTGTCAGTATATTTGAGGGCACTGACTTCCCAATAACAATTGCCATAGAGGTTCATGCCAACCGGGACCGACGACGGTGCTCTTCGAGGCACGGGCGTGAATAACCACCAAAATTTTTCCGGCCTGTTAAGAATTTCCTGTAAAGAAAAGCCCAACAACACTTTTTGGCCCGACCCGGGATTTGAACCCGAGACCTCTTGATTAGCAGTCGCATACGTGCACATGGGCTACATACATTATTATAGAACGTTTTTACGTAGTTGGGTATATTTTTAACTATTATTTATTTAATTCTTTATGTAATTTGTACAATGGTGGATTTAATGCATTCTCTATCACCTTAGGGTCGTATAGAAATCTTGAAGAAAGGTTCACAAAGGTTACATAATCACGTGCATATGACATACATAGTATGTCATATACACATGTATTCATATACACTTTATCTAATCTATGAGTTATTTCAATGGCATTTAACTTAGTTACTTAATGGATCATTAATTTATATTTAAATAAACCTACATATATAAATATACTTCTTGAAGTAGTCTAAACGTGGGGTTCTATCTGCTTATCATCCGGATTTACGGTAGATTAATTTTATATTATCTACAGTAATTTCACCGTACAAAGATATCTAGCAAAGCTTTAACGAAAGGACTCACTGATTGATGTCTAGTGTTCTCATTGAGTGAATAAATTATATTGCGTTTAGAAATATTGTTGTAATTTAAATAAACTCTAGCATTGCAATGAAAAAGCTTGAAAATTGTTCTTTAAATAGTTATTTTCAAATACATCATCATCATCAGCACATATTAGTCCACTGCTGGATAAAGGCAACCGGGACCGGGACGGCGGTACTCTCCGAGACACCGGCGTGAGTAACCCACCAAACTTATTTACTCCGGGCTTTTATTAAGAATTTCCTGTAAAGAAAAGCCCAACAACACTTTTTGGCCTGAACCAGGATTTGAACCCGAGGCCTATTTTTCAAATACACTAAACAAAAATATACTAAAATAAAATCTGTCATTTGTCATCCAAGTAAATAGTTTGTTGTTCTAAAATTCATTCTTATTCAACTGCAATCCATAGATTGCTGCAAATTAGTAGAGATGACTCCTCAATCTATAAATTGATCGTCGAAACATAAAATTAAATAGGATATAATAATTATCACAGTTTGGCAAACGGCCCGCTCATTCGAGCTAATGTTAAATGCCGTTTATGTTACGACTAAATGTCAAACACATTACTGAAACAGATATATATAATGTGCTATATGTGACCGACTACCTAAAGAAGACCCCTGCTACAGACAACATTAGCTATTGATCAAAACATTATTTATTAGGAAATGATATCGATTTAATTTCACAGTTAATCAGTCGATATGAGTCTATTTTTGAATGCTCGAAATATTTAGATTTATTTGGACGTACGTTTGATGGACTTCCAAATATTATCTATTACGAGAAACCTATTTCGTAGACATATTGCTATTTGTAGACTTTTCCTTTAGGGGGGAGGGGGGTCCTAGAATTACGTGAAGCTTTCGAAGGTATAGGGGGTTCTGGATAATTTTAAGTAATTAATGGATGAACCTTTACATGGTATGTAACCTCTTTTCCCATATCATAAGAAGTTTGATGCACACCTGATTCATTAACGATTTTTTAGTGTGTCTATGTTTTGAATGAACATTTGACTATTTCGTGTAGTAATTACAGTTAAAAGATTAAGAAGAACAAAGTTAAAATGAGTATGAATTGGTTTTGTAAATGAAAATTGGCTTGACGGAAGAAATTATAATCTATATTATTACGGGACAAAAATTTGTCAATGTTGGACCCTACCTATTCAATAAATAATATTTAATTTGAACACAAAAATCACCGTAGTGAAATTGAGCAAAATTCTAATCTTAAAATTATATTCAGTGCGTAGGCAGCTGCCAGCCTGTCCAATAAATAATACGGGCTTACCGTGTTGTGGTTGTTAAACCGTTATAATTTGCTTTTTTTTTCATTCTAACAAGAAGGTGAACAGTCAAATGGCGTCTAACAAGTAACAACTGGCCAGTTTAAAAGTTGCAAATAAAAAAAAATGCATTCGTTAACAATATTTAAAGCATTGTTTTCATGTCAAATCTCTTTTCAATATAGCTTAGTTTATGTTACATTATTTTAAAGGGTTCGGAGTGGACTTTTTGATTCTTCAATAACCCATTATGTCCCACTGCTGGACTAGGGTCTCGTCTCAGGAGAGGGTTAAGATCACACGTCCTCACGTTGGCCAATTTCGGGTTGGGAACATGGTTAATAATCTTGCCATTGGATGTTTTTAAGCCGCCCAAGTCCTCGTAAGCTTCATGACTGTTATTCTATGATAACAACCGGGACCGACTGCTTTGGTATCATGGTACTAAAGGTCACCCTCCAGGAGGTCAGTACCTCTTTGTTGTTGCTTACCCTTTTTCTCTTCTAAATATCTAACTATCCTTAGGTTTTATGAGCCTACTTACATGCATGTTTTAAATGGATGAAAAATGAGTGCAAATATCATCTCCATTTGTTGCGATAAATAGTCTTCCCTCTACAAGTTGTAGTAATACATACTTGTATGAATAAAGTATCTGAGGCTAGAAATTGCCGACATTTACTCTTGTTCGTCTGAAGGGAAACGTATTATCACTTTCTGCCCATTTCATATGACGCCACATCCAATGTAGACCTTTCGCAGTGATTTGTGAATTGGGATTTTGTAACAGACCGTGACAAAAAATACACGACTTTGTCCGAATTATTTTGATAGAACATCAGAATATGTTCGGTTTATCAACAGTTCCTTTTTTGTGAATGAAAATTGTACTTTTGGTAACTCAAAGCGGTACTTATTTTATGAATTGCTATAACAAGCCCTTTCATGACAAATTGCTATTATCTAGACAAATAAAAAAACTTGGATTGTATGTTTGTAATATTATAACCGCTTTTTACTAAATGCATATGTATGTATACACGGTACTATGCCAATTTTTTTTTACAATATTTGTATCCTATTTGTTCCGGGTAATCTCTGGAACGGCTGGACCGATTTCGACGAGACTTTCACTGTCCGATAGCTGACGATATAAGGAGTAGCTTGGTCTAATTTTTTAGACTAGCTTCACCCCGCGGCGTTGCCCGCGGTTACAACAAACGCGGGTAACACCGCAGGGCTCAGCTAGTATATTATATTGTGACTGCTGCTATAAGCTTTGTTAGTGGGAGATTTTAAACAATTTATACTTAAAATGTGTATGCAAACGTTGGTTTTGTAGCTGAAAACATTTATTACTATCACTGTCAAATCTTGCTTAAGAAACCCGAAAAGTTCTGTGTTTAATGAGAAGCCCTGTTGCTTACGTAGTAACTATTCAGTAATCTGTGCTATTGCTTCTATTAGAATGTATAACTATTTTTTTTATTATTACTGTTTTGTGCAGGATATAATATATTTTCTGATTTCTGAGAATTTCTGAACATTTTCGCTTATTTTAACTTTTTTATTTATAGTTCTACGACAAAAAGTTACTGGACCAAAGTTGTAGAGAATTGAATTTGCAACAAAAAATGTTAACAATTTTGTTTTATCAAATAAAAAGTTTAAGAGATATATCGTAAAAACCATTTCAACCCCTATTTTAAAGATGGCAGCCGTGGGACAAGGGTCGCGACCCCACAAACTTGATTTTAGCTTTACACTGACCCCCCCTACACACCAAAAAAATAAAATTGCGTCCTCTAAAAAACGCAAGGTAAGGCCTAAAAAATGTAACATTTCAATGGACTAATACTCCTTACATTGAACTAACTTCATATAGTACAAACGTAGTTGATAGACGCTTACTGGCTTACGGTACACTGGCTTACGAGTACAATACATCGGCTTAAGTAAATTCAGCTCAGACATAACTTAGGTGCCGTTATAGATGCATTTGTGTACTGAGTTAGTGTATTAGCCATGAGCTATACAAACTGTACAGTTGAGCACTGAAGTTGCATATATTACCATAGTTAAGGTGACGGCTGACCAACTTGCATACCGGGATTATACCAGCACCGTTGCTTGAAGTATCTATACTAATAATAAAATTGAAGTGTCCGTTTGTAACAACAAATTAACAGTTTTTTTTTCAATAAATTCATATCAAAGTAGCTATTTTTTGTCTGTTTGTTCCGGCTAATATCTGGAACGGCTGTGTCGATTTCAACAACTTTCACTGGCATATAGTTCATAATTTTAAGAAGTAATTAAAGTAACAGACTATTTTTGTAAGACTAGCTTGGCTTGTTGACGTTACTCGCGATTTACAAAAATATCTAGACACACAACAGCTAGTATCACACACAGCTTGTACAACCGTAGCTTAAGTGGTTGATTCCCGTTTTCTACTGCGATGAGTGTTCTAATTTCAGCTATCACATTGGACTTCTATTTATTACATTTTTATTATCAGTGGGTTTACTTGTAAAGTTTTCCGCAACACAAAATCCTAGTGCCAGGATTGTATTGCCTAAAGAAAAATCACATGTTACACGTACATACATCCTAAGTTTAATACTCAAAACGACTATAAATGCTCAAGCACACCATTTTATTACAAATAAAATGCATGACTATCGCATCAAAGTGTGATTTAAATCATTCAGCTTTTGTTTCTAGTAGTTATGCAGTGCTTTGTTCCATGAACTCGACGCCATTATGATTTGCATTCTATTAAGGTTACAATTTATTACAGAATCAGTTTTCTACTGCACTATAAACTCGGATATTATCGTACCAGCCGATTTTATGGGATATGAAAGCCTCATATATATGTGTTCATAAAAGCTTTTGGAAATAATGGGATTATAAATCGTTCGAACGAAATCAATGGTCGAAGTTTGAACAATGCGTTTTAAAGGCTTTTTTAGTTCGGTGGTCAGGACAGTTAAAGTCCGAAAGTAATATTTGATGTTCACATAATGTCTGTCTGACCTAGTTTAAGTACATCTTTTCTGTCTATTATGCGTATCAAAAAACGTATAATAAACAGAAATAGCTCAGATTATCTACTAATCAAGAACAATAAATGAAATGAAATTTATTTTTAATTATTTTTTGATTTTTCTTCTAGATTTGTACGGATTCTACATCACAGATTTTTAGCTCGAATTTTTTACTCGAATTGATACCAAATCTCCGGCCTGAAACCCGTAGAAGTTAAAAATAGTATTCTAATTATTAGGGTTCCGTAGCCAAATGGCAAAAAACGGAACCCTTATAGATTCGTCAAGTCTGTCTGTCTGTCTGTCCGTCCGTATGTCACAGCCAATTATTTCCGAAACTATAAGAGCTATACTGTTGATATTTGGTCAGTCGATGTATTCTGTGAACCGCATTAAGATTTTTACATAAAAATAGAAAAAAAAACAATACATGGAACTGAAACTCAAAAAAATTTTTTTCATCAAACCTATCCGTGTGGGGTGTCTATGGATAGGTGTTCAAAAATGATGTTGAGGTTTCTAATATCATTTTTTTCTAAACTGAATAGTTTGCGCGAGAGACACTTCCAAAGTGGAAAAATGTGTGTGTCCCCCCCTCTAACTTCTAAAATAAGAGAGTGAATAAACTAAAAAAAATATAAGTTGTACATTACCATGGAAACTACCAACGAAAATTGGTTTGAACGAGATCTAGTGAGTAGTTTTTTTTTAATACGTCATAAATCGTAACACGCAATTTACCTTTCATCCAATCAATACACTAGTATAAAAACATCGATGAAAGTTACAACGAACTACAAGAACTTTTATATGATGTTACGGAACCCTTCATGGGCGAGTCCGACTCGCACTTGGCTGCTTTTTTTTGATTGTAGTCGCTGTTGTATGAATGCTGTTTTTGTGTATTTATATTGTCGTTGTGTTTATCCATATATGTCTGTGTATACTTTTCGTTACTTTTACAGATGTACCTACTACTATGAATATGGTTTCAGTGTACTCAGTGGTTAACAAATTGGTGTAGTAGACCTTTAAGGGCTCTTAGACATTTGTCTATTTAAATCTGTTTATTTATACTTCAAGAGCATGGTATTTACTCAGTTTTTCTACTTACCGATTTCATATTATATTTCCATAATGTCGATCCCAAACTATAGCCGGTTCCAAAAATAACGGGTCAGTCACATAAACCCGAATATCTCCCGAACTACGTATGCCATCCTAATGAAACGAAGACTGTTCAATTGAGAATTTAATTATACAGATAAAAAATAAAATAAAACTAAGTTACACCCACAATATTAATCTTAAATTAAAAAAAAACTAAAGTAGTCATATTTTTCTTAAGATTACATTTTTTTTATGATTGTTTTTTTTGCTGTTTTTCATCACTTTCTTCATTTAATACTTTGTATTGCCTCCACGTGATGAAGCCTCCAGTGATGAAAAACAGCAAAAAAACAATCATAAAAAAATGTAATCTTAAGAAAAATATGACTACTTTAGTTTTTTTTTAATTTAAGATTAATATTGTGGGTGTAACTAAGTTTTATTTTATTTTTTATCTGTATAATTAAATTCTCAATTGAACAGTCTTCGTTTCATTAGGATGGCATACGTAGTTCGGGAGATATTCGGGTTTATGTGACTGACCCGTTATTTTTGGAACCGAGTGTAGTATATTATCTATATACATAAATCGTTAGTCTCGCTAAAACTCGAAAACGGCTGAACCGATTGGGCTAATTGTGGTCTTGAATTATTTGTGGAAGTCCAGAAAAGGTTTAAAAGGTGAAAAAATATGAAAGTTATTAAGTTAATTATGTAGATTGATAAATCTTAAGTTTTGTCATAAATTAGTTTTGAGTTTATTTTATAAAAAGTTTAGGTCTTCTAGTTATCGATTGAGGCAGTACGAAGTCTGCCGGGTCAGCTAGTTCTATAATAAATAAATATAAGATTTTTTATCTCATCTTAAAATTGATACCAAAGTAGAATACTAATATTGTCACAACTAAAGCCTGCATTTTCTCACGCGAAAGCCTCTTTCTATGCAGTACAGGTTTACGATGATTGATTTTGCTAGCTGCATCATATAATGGATCTTATTGCCGACGCACATTTTATGACTGCATTTCTCGTCTTTCGTGTTTCTAGACAAAGCGACCTTTCAGGCTATAAATACTTTAAAATTAAATTCTCGATTGATTTCTATTTCTTTTGTCTCTTGAAATGTAAGTTTTTTTTGACTGCCTCGTTGGCGCAGCGGTAGTTTGTGACTGCTGTGCTTGGGGTTCAAATTTTAAGGCGGATCAAATGTTTGTATGATATACAGATATATTTGTTTCGGAGTCAAGTTGTTTTCTATGTATGCATATTGTATGTATTACCAAAAAAAAGTATTTTATCAATCAATTTAGCTGTCATATTTCAAGCTAGACATAGTTTGAAGCTAAATGGCGTTGTGTGTTAATATTTAACAGTCCACTGATAGACAAAAGTTTCTCCTTAGAAAAGAGGTTTGTCTGTATGTTTCAAAATTAATAGAAGACTCGAGGTCAGGACAGTCTTACAGTATTTGAACTAAAAGTTAGATTACTACATCTCTGTGTGTATTTCCTTAACAAATCTATTTATATAAAAGCTTTTAAATTATGAAAGTGAATAAATTAGCATAGTCTATACTAAAAGCCTTAGTTTATTTAAACGAAGATTACATTTAATTCTAGTCAGACAACGATGTCAACTACCTCAACTGCATTCTCTGTTTATAGAAATATAGCCAGTATTCTTATAAAGATAAAGTATGAAATACCATGGAGGGATTTAATAAGCTATTATTCAGTGTTGCTGTTACGATATGCCGCATTGCAATTTCGCGATGGCGTTATAAAAGTAAAAAGTCATGCAAGTAAGCGATTGTGGCGAGATTGTATAGTTTTATGGTGATTCTTTAACCTTGACTAACCTCCATATGGTAGGAACTGAATATTTCTGTAACGGCTTAGTGGCTAGAACTTGTGCTATAATAGACTGCAGTAGAATGATGTCGGGGTTAATTAGTTGCAGTGGCAGGAAAGGAGATCTTACAAAGATTTTTTTTTAAAGACAACCCTGTATTAGGAATATATTCCTGTGTCATGGGGGGATTTTACAAACATGCAAGAAATATGTCGTGGATTTGTGGAATACAATGTGTTATTGCGTGTAGGATTTGAAGCCATAACACTTGGCATCGTAGAAATGGCGTGATGACCGATTTAACCACTGGACCAACAGTGCAGATTATAGGTTTGTTAGACGGGAAGACAGCTCAGTTCAGGCTCACAGCAAATACAATTCTTTCTCTTCTGACTAGGGGCTAGGTAACTTATAAAAAACGTCATTAGATAATAAAAACATGTTGGTGGAAAAATACTCTTTTTAAACGGTTCAAAGTACAAAGATACAACAATTGTAAACAAGTTATTTACACAGCATGGATGCTGAGATTATAAATTCAAAAGTAACTCCGTCTGTATGTTGCGTTTTAACGGCCACTCTGCTGCACCGGTTTCAACGAAAATTGACAAGATTCTTTGAGACGAGAGAGACTTTGATTCTTGAGAAAAAGGTTCAAACGATAAAAGTTAATTTTTAGTGATTTCTGGTGTTGTTATAAAGAGTTTTTGAACGACAGAACTCGCACCAATAAATAAATGAAAATATTGTTTTAAGTTAAAAAATAAATAAAAATGTTTATAATAACCATTTTTAAACGCCGCCGGAGCTACGGGTATAATTTAGTTTTAAAAATATAAGTAAGTGATCTCTTGCTTGAAGTAACAAGTAAAATAAATTCTATCTTTACAATCCGATAGCCAAATATTATGACTGGTATAGCCATAACATTGAGCGATGTTGTTTCAGTTAAAATTAGTAGTGTTTGGTATAGGCTGTGTACACACTGCACAAATAACGTGCATCGGTTCGGCGTGTTAATATTTACCCGCGATGCTGAGAGAGGTAACGCACGCGTTGATAAATTTACCTATGTGTGATAACGCCACACAAATTAATTAGTAGCTCTGCTGTACTCACTACAGAGGGTTTGGTTCGCAATCATATTAATAAAGGCGAAGGTTTGTATGTGTTTTGTAATTCTACAAGCAGAAATGGGTAGACCATTTTAATAAAAAAGTACTTACTACTTTTTTATTCTAACTTCTTAAAGTTAGGTGCCACCTTAGATTAACACATGACTAATAATATCACACTACTTTTGTCATAATCATATAAATCGCAAGCTTGGGGCACTTAGATAAAGGCATAGTTCAAAATATATGTCAAATACCGGTGTGCGCTGACTAAATTCATTTTACAATGATATTAATTATGCCCTCAATTAGTAAGAGAGTTTATGTGGGATGCGCTATGAATTTAAATATATTTGCAACACTTCGGAACGTGGCTATATTATTTAATAATTGGAAGGTAGTGATCTCTCTATACACATCCAGTTGTATCCAGTGATTTTGAAATAGTAGTAGATATTATTAATACTTTATATGCTTTCATCTTATTGACTGACATTTTACTAAAAGCAAATCACTAAAATGAAATATAAAATGAATGTCATATAAAAATACTAATAAATTGTATTAATTGAGGCCCAATAGTTAATATTAAGCCAATTAATCAAGGTGTTGAGAAAAATAACATTACATTGCAATGTCTAATTGAGATCGAAATGAAAAAATTAATCATTATTAACCTTTCGTAATTAGAAATAAAATTAATTTGAAAAATGTATAAAACATTAATTTAATTACATTTTTAAATTAATTATACAAATTATTTTTTTACTGGGTTCACAGAAATCACTACGGAAAAGAAACCGTAATCAGTTTTAATAAACGTTATATTTATTTATCATTCGTTCCCGTTTGGTGCCGGCAACATGTTACGCTTTTCACACTATCATTAACTAGGCGGTGTTTAAATATTTGGAGAATAAAGTTCTCGCACGTGCTGTTTGTTTTGAGGGCTCCGCTACTTATATCATCCTTTAGCATTCATTACACTGTTCATATACTTGAACAAGTAACTCGGAAACGTTTCTAATGAAAATCTTACTTTTAATACTACTTATACTTAGTACTACACATACATACTTTTAAATTTAAAAAATATATAATTCAGTATTATTTACTTTAAATGGTACTAGTTGAATGCCGCTGTTAGTAGTTGTAGATATAATACCTAAGGTTTTTTAGTAGGTGTTTTGCTTACCAAGGCCCAAAAGAAAAACAATACCTTATCATTAACCGATTCAGGCGGAGAGTGTGACTTGAAGGACGGTAACACTACTCTCTCGCACTCTTGAGTCCGTCGCTTAAAGTAATCGCTTAAAATTATGTAACAGTGTCACGAGGGACCTTACAAACATGCAAGAAACGGACACAGAGATCACCCAGACTCGGATTAATAATTTGTTGATCTCACGTACCGTGTGGTGACGGATTTAGAATACAGAGTGTCACCACTCCTATTCATCCCGCGGGTGTCGTAAAAGGCGACTTAGGGAAAAACTACGCAAGAGAACATCGATGCAAAGAGAAGGAAAACTTGAAACCAATCCTATACCAACCCGTCTGGCCAGCGTGGTATAATAGGCCAAAACCTCCTTTCTAAGGAGAGGCCTATGTCCAGCAGTGGATTGTTAAAGGCTGTTGATGATCTCACAAAGTGTTTTTCTGTGTTGTGTGGGTGTTGAACCCTTAACGCTTATGGCAGTAGAGCGCGGCATGGCGACCGCTGTAACCACTAGGCCAACAGTGCAGTCAATAATATACAGCTTCCGCTTTGTAGTAGATGGGTACGAAATAGAGGAAGATAGGATGAGCGATTTTTTTTTTATCCCAATTTTCGTTCTTTTATCACAAATGAAGTGCAAAACATTAAAAGTATTAAAATTCACACCTAAAATACGTACCTACGTAAGTATGTAAAATATATTATTATAAAACCAAATATTTATTAATAGTACTATATTTATGGGGCTATAATTTTATTTAATAAGAACACGATATAAGTCGAAAACACTTAAAAAAATGTTCTTAACATATAAAAGATTCTATAATAGCTATTAATACTTGGTGAGAAAGGTGAAGAAAGTCATGCCTACCCGAGTTATATTAGAACCTGTCTTCATCATCATTATACCCTCAACAAACGGTAAGGCAGATGCTAAGCAATGACCGTAATTTACTGAGTCTTGATACACTACTCGTATAATCAATAACTAGTTTCGTGGAGATAGCCAATAACGTTATTTATTTAGTGGTTGAAAAAACGAAGTAACAGTTATTATGCAATTACGTTATTTTAACCGGAAGCCATATATCCATCACGCCACTTCAAATACTCTATATTTATTAGTAGAAATAAATAGCGGTAAAGAAATTATCCGAAAAATTTGCATATGTCAATAAACTCCATTATATTAATTAAATAGCTTCGTATAATAAAAAAACATGTTCTATGAGGTGTAAATTAAGTGGAAGAGGTTTTAACTTTTATCTAGACTAGTTTCGACACGAATTATAGATCGTAAAAGTTTTGATGGGGCACACCTGGTGTCTGCAGAATACTGTTAAATACAGTTTGCGGTTAAAGCTATGTAATATAAGTTTTGTGACACAATTTAATAATCGTAAAAACTTAGAAAACGTATGTTTTATACGGTTTATATAGAAGTTTTGATATAATATTTATAAATCAAACGACTTATGTGGGAGTACTTACGTTTTCACTACCTACCTTTTATGTAAAGCTTCGCGGTATAAAGAGAAAAAAGGTTTCGCCTCTTGCATATAGACACACACATATATGTACGTCTATATCCCTGAAGAGGTAGACTATGGACTAGGTTTTATCGACTTTAATTTTAATCCCTGGTTATGTAGACAAGCGGGCGCTTTGGAGAGAAAAGTAGAAAATTGTAAGTATTGAATAGAAAAAGAAGGATGTTTTAAAACGAAAATCTTTTGGCGGAAAATCTGAACCTTCTAATAAGTTAGATTAGATTATCATCATAATTTGATTTTAATGAAATGTTTCATACATTTCTGACTAGCTTTAACGTCAGAATCCCTTTGCGTGTATTTCGCGCTAAAAGTCCTATCAAAATACTTATCTCCATAGAAGAATTCATGCAAGTCAGTCGTTTTTGCATTAATAAAATTAGTAGGGGTAATTTTTCACATGTTTTTGAGAAAAATAGAGTTAATCGTTATAAATTCTATCATTATTCATGCGAATTGCAACGATGAATCGAAAATACTCCTAATATTTGTAATAAAATCAAAACATTTTCAACTATAGCTGCGGTTCATTTGAAATTAAATAGTCAATCCATATTGATGGACCGTCGACCTGAAATCCCGCATCGTAGTTGAAAGTTATAAATAAATACTAAGTAATTAAATTCATAACAGTTGAAACTATTCATTTCTAATAATTTGTAGAAAATTTTTCTTCCATTTCAATCTTTTTTGGAAAAAAATAATTGGATTGGAAGCTCGTCCACGATAGTTATTTTTGTAACTTGATTGTCTGAAGTAACTATTCTCAGTGACAAGTATTTTTTTTATTTTTGTTTAAAAGGTCCATTCATCTCCACATATCTCCTTAGAACTATGCATTTAATTGCTCGAGGAGACGGTGTTATTACAATCCATTATAAAAGTTGACCTTTTTTTTAAGAACTAAACTTGTAAAGTATGCTATTTATGGACTGGCTGAGCCTTGCGAAGTGCGAAGTAAGCTCTAAGTAAGTAAGTAACCTCTAGCTTAAAAAAAGTAGTCTAAGTATTTCCTAACATCATTAGTTATCTGCCAAAGAGTCAGAGTCCCATCAAAATCGTCCTGAGATTATCTGAACAAACAGAGAGACAGCCGTTCAGACACACAGACAGAAAAAAAATGTGAATGCGGAAAATACTTTGATAATAATAAGAATAAAAACGTTTTAAGTGAAGAAAACGGCAATGTGTTAAAAAAAGTGCAAGTCTCCTTAACTTATCTATGAAAATCGTTGCGATTAATCTGTGCAGAACGATTTGCAAAAATTCATACATTACTGATCTAGGATAATCTGCAACAATTTCTCACACATACTGTGCAAATCGGTTAGCACAGATAAATCCCTACGATTTACCGTTACTTGTGTAGCAGGCATTACAGTGTACACCCACAAAAAGAGGTGTATTATTATGTCAGCGGTTGTTGAATTATAGTTTGCTTTTATATGCCACTTAAATTCTCGTATGATTGATTGGACGGTCTATTTGTACTAACCCTGCAATTTACTGACAGATCTTTATTACACTGTAATATTGCCTAAGACAGTAGTTTTATTTATGACTCAATTACGCTTCGGTGTAATTTCAAAACTCTATTTTACTAGCTAACAAACGAATCGGCCTGAGTCATATGAAGGCGGAAAAGCCGAGACTAATGTACAAATATAGTCTTACTGCTGGTATATGTTTAATAAAGTCCTTTTAATTTGTTGAGAGTTGGACGGATCTCCGGCTCTTCGAAGACTCAAGAGCGAGGATTCGGTTCGAGTTCGATATAGCCATCGACTGGTGGTATCCGAAGGGATTTCCGCACAGACGAAAAAAAGGAGCTAATAGTAATGTGGTGTTACAACTAAAACCACTCTGGTCCTTACCTACGGAGGACCCAGACCATGCTATTTCAAGTCCCTCCCCCCATGATAGATGCCCCATCTAACCACGCTCTATCCTGCAGGAAGCCACAGAGGCTTTATCTTGTCTATCAGTCCAATTATTAGATGTTGAGGCCCGAACGCATTTTTGCAACAGGACCGCCACAGCATTTAATCTACCAGAGATTCCTACTCTCTAGCGTCTAGCTGCGCTAATATTATAAAAGTAAAAGATTGTGAAGATGTATGGATGTTTGTGACTCTTTCTCGCCAAAACTACTGAACGTATTTAGATGAGTCTTTACAGTAAATGTCTCATACATCAAAATAACAAATACGCTTCTATTGTGATACGGGACATACACGCGGGTGGAGTCGTGCTCAAAGGATAACCTTTTATAATGTTATAGTGTTAATGCATCAGATTGCAGGAACTACATATATCGTATATATTATTTATAATCTCTTCATTCCGTAATTTAGGCAACGATACAAGAATCTTCTACAATACTAAACTGTCTTTAATAAACATGCATAGACACAAATTCATCTAGATAGAAATCTATAGTTTCAAGTCTTTATTCCAAATTGCATCATTTATGTAAATATGTATAATATAATAATAATAATTACAGACAAAACCATACACTACAATAGACCTGACTTAACAATCCTGGATAAAGTTAACAAGACAGTTTCTATCATAGACATAGCAGTATGTAATACACACAATCTTCTTACAACACACACAGAAAAAATCTCGAAATATATAGACTTAGCTAGTGAAATAAAAAGACAATGGCAGGTAGATAGAGTCCAAATCGTACCCATTATCATCTCTACAACCGGTGTAGTTCCAAAGACTCTCCACGATAGTCTCAATACACTGCAAATGCCGAAATACACCCTATCATTAATACAAAAAGCAGTTCTTCTGAATACATGCCGTCTCACACGAAAATTTCTCGCATCATCTTCAACCTAATCTCACATCACATTTCTCTGGCACACTTGGCTAAGGCCCGTGTGTTAGACTCTACATCCCCTTAAAAATAAAAGGGAGACCAAAAAAGGTAACAAAACATAATAATAATAATATAATACAATTATAATATATGTATGTGTACGTGCGTAAAAGTAGTTTACGTTAATTATGTTTGAATTGAACGCAATATATTAAACACTCACACGGCATTGACGGAATACAATACCCAAATCAAAAATAATTCGATCATGATTTATGAATATTTGGAGCATGGACTTGCTATGAAGTAATAACCAACGCCAAGAAACATTTATCTATCGTAATACTTTTGACTACGTCAGTGACGCTGTGCTTGAGGTTCGAGTTCGATTCCCAGGTTGATGATTCGGGGAACAAATGTTTGTGTGAACTACAAATATTTGTTTGGGAGTTTGGGTGTTTTCTATGTATAAAGTATTTACAAAACAAGATATGTTTACGTACTTATATCAGTTTTCTAGTACCTATAATACAAGCTCGGTAAATCGGTTAAATTCATAGAGCAATACGGTAGGGAGCAGCCCTACGCAGGCGTTCGCTTCTGTCAAAGCATAAGCCCAAATAAGCATTATGACACAGAATTTGTCTATGTGTGTGAATTTTTTATACTTTTGTCAATTTAATCGTTATGTGTGAGTTCATAGTGACAGGCTGATTGTTTTTGTATTTGAGTCCAAAACGTATGAAAATCGTCAAAATTGACAGACATATCGAATAGGTATGGTATGTGCTTGTGTTGCTCTTTAGTTAAAAACTATTTAGGTATTATTATTACTTAAATACAGAACGGGTCGTTGAAATAGAAAATTACAGGTATATTTAATGTTAGATCGTAATTAGGGAACAATATAGATTCTGATAGGCATATTATTAACATAATCACGTTGGTATTTGCAATAATAGCGAGGTTTGTAGCGACAGCTGTAACGAGCGGTGACAAGGCCACGCCACGAGACAGAGCGGTGCCCCTCACATTATGAACCTACTAGATAAATTGCTTGTAAATAAATGAGATTCAATTGTTTAATATCAAATGTATAGGTACCCTCTAAAACAATTATGATTAGATATTAATCAATTCTATACACACAAACAAATTAAATTGGAGTATGTACCATCAAAAGAACATTTTTTTACTAAATGTATACACGGCACTGAAAACCAAAATGTAGTTTTTTAAATTCTGGTCTCTCTGTCGGTCGTTCCGCCTGTTTGTTCCGAGTAATCTCTGGAACGGCTGAACCGATTTTGACGAGACTTTCACTGGCAGATGGCTGATTATACAAGGAGTAACTAAGGATAATTTTTAGAAGACTAGCTTTGCTCCACGGCTCCGCAGGACTCAGCCACTATATAACTAACTTTTACTAAATTTTACACATACATATAAGCAGATTCTGAGTCATAACAGTGTAATGAATATGCCCATTCGTACTCATACTTTGACAGAAAGGAACTCCTGCTTATTGCTACTCGCTACCGTGTTGCTCTATGAGTTCAGCGGTTTGTTTTCAATCGACTTTAATTTTATTTATTTTATTTTATTTTATTTTATTCGGGGAGCTTACAGCCAAATTTACAATGTACATATAATATTGCTTCTCTATATGCCAATTAAAAGCTTCCGCATGTAGAAAGAAGACAGTGCTGTAGAATATAAACCGACTGAAATCAACTGTATATTATAACAGATTCTTGAACATTTACTTTTAAAGGAGGAGATTCATCAGATCAGAACCAAGTTATATTTTTTTCCATGTTTGTTATTTATTGTCTTTGTAATTTGAACACTAGGTATTTGTTTCTATCTGAAATTATCAAATGAACAGTTCCGTGTTTGTAAGCTTTTAGTATATTTTTGAAAAGTTAATTATTTAATGTCATTCCTTAACCTTTCAGACTTAATGGAAACCATTGGATACGGTCCAAAAGCTTCTGAAGTGTTTCCAAAGAATTTCATTCACAAACCTTGTACTTTTGTCGTAGTACAGAATTATGTGTGACAACGAACGTACGTTTTTGCTAAAAATAAGTGTTTAGAAATGCTCATATTACCAGTGAGGCCACGTATGCATCAATCACCTTCTTCTTTTCTATAAAATCAGTTCTTGTAGGCTTTCTAGACTGGTTGTCCGTTTCGTCAGAAATGTCCAAAGTGCCTCACAATTCTCTGGTATGCTCAGTCGACAGCTAAAACATGTACAAGAATAGCTTCCTAGAATAGATTTAAATATGTATTTTTTGTATTCAAATAAGAAAAACTGTGGCAATACTATTCAGCAGGCGGCCTTTGTATGTTCTCGTCTAGCTGTCACACAACAATGCGCCGGCCCAACCTTGAACCTGCTGAGCGGGCGACGCTCTCACGACGCGACGTGCCATACGTAATATAATAATATGTATAGAAATCAGCAACGGAAATTGCTACTGACTGCAAAAACATAAATTTGCGAATAATCTGAAAACCTTGAAACTGTTTTTTTAATGAAGGAAACGCTCAAACGCACGTTTAAGTGAATAAACACATCCTCAGTCACATATAGCAATATGCTATTCAATTATAGGTTAAACAGAGATAAATAAACAGAATTAACTAATTGGAGTGGCATCGGCTGGCCGTATTATCCTTAAAACCTGTAACCGTTGGGTTAAACTGATTCTTGAGTGGAGAGTGCGTCTCGGCCAACATAGTGTTGGACGTCCGCAGGCCAGAAGGAGTCATGATTTGCGCAAGGCGGCTGGCAATTGGAGAGGCCTATGTCCAGCATGGAATACGATAGGCCTCCGATAATGATGATAAACTTATAGCAAACCCGCTATATTTACAGCTTGGACGACTAACACACATTTTCTTTTTTTATCATCTTCTCTCTTGTGACGTGAATTTCTCTTTCTTATACTGTGACGAAAACCAAAAGAGTAATACCTAACTTAAGTAGCAATCATTAACAACCCAAAATATCCCGTTGTTGGGCTCGGATCATGCAAGGTCATACTTCCCCACGCTGGCCGAGTGCGGGTTGGGGAATACCAAGATACATGGTCACTACGTAAATCTTACCGTTGGATGTTTTGAAGCTGCCAGAAAGCTTCCAACTAAGCTTCACGGCTCGGTCAACTGCTTAACGAGACCTCCGAATCACGGAAACGCTCATAACATATCATGTCACATACGGTCACCCATCTAGGTACTAACCGCGTCGTCGTTGCTTACCTCTTTCCAATCACATCAGGGGCCTTGGCTATGATGTTATTTAAGTAACAATGCAACCTGTTTAATTATCTATTGGCGTGTTACTATTCCCAAGACATTATTAAGAAGGGAAGGAAGGAAAACTTGTTTGTGTACACATGTTCACGCCTACTATTTTTTCTTTTTGACTTTGAAGGAACAAATGTTTAAAAAATCGGCCAAATAAAAATATGTTTCATAATTTTATTGTAGCACTTTGTCGACGTACTTACAACACATATTCATGCAAAGTTTCATCGTTCTAGCACTTACCGTTTGGACGGTAAGTCGAGGACGGACAGACGAACATGACGAATCTATAAAGGTTCCGAATCATAAAGTCCATCACTGTTTTTGTAATGGAAAAGATTATATAGGATTTAAAAGTTATCAGTTCTGCTCACTATTTTGTTGCCTGTGAAGAGGATTAATATTTATGATAAAGATGTAGAACACAATGTTCGAATTCCTAATATTAAGTACGAAAACAAACGATAACTGTTCATAGTTGACGGATTCCAGCAAGGTCTAAGGTGCATAGATATTGTTTTTAGTTAATTTTAGAAATTCTGTTTCTAACTGTACTTCCAAATAGAGTTACCGGTCACAGGCACGCGCATACACACATAAAATAGTCGCATTAGCAGTTTAACCATCTAGCTGTGGTGAACCTTTAACATCTGGAGTTTCTGGACTAAGTCCAAAAAAAAATCTTTTGTATTTCACGATTTTCTGCTATACACCAAATGCTATTTATGTTGATATCAATATAGTTAGTGTCAAGATTATTCAAATTAAACTACTCTTAATGATTATTTGAGTTGTAAATTGTCTTAATCACTTTTGTTTTGTCTTTTTTATATATAATATATTTACGCCTACCAAAGTGACTCTATTCTATAGAAAGCATGAGTAGAATCCAGGAGTAGGGGTCAACATCCTTATTGTGAGGGTAGGCAATGCAGTATGATGACCCATACCATGGCGGCCTGGACAGTTGTTTTTGCATCATTCTTCATACATAACAATTAAAACATTCACAATTTCATACACACATATACACATTCTTTGATATAATAGTGTAATGCGTATACTCATTTGGGCATATTCGTTGACAGAGGGTAATGCCTGCGTATGTCTACTCCCTACTCTGCTCTATGTTTTCGTAAGTACGAAGCAACCTATCAAACGTCAATTTTCCAAATTTCATTGTTTAATTGATGACCACAGATAAATTATGAAGATCGCAATTAACATTTTTTGAAATATTATTGACTTATAATCGAAATTCATCCTCTTTCAATAACGCGTTTTGAAATAAACATTATTTTTATTTAAACTTCAATATTAGGTTCAAGTTTGAATATAAAAAGTTACCTTTTAAAACGCGCAATTTAAAACTTCAATGTACTTTTAACATGTTTCAAACGGTTTGAATAAAAAAGTTAAAAGGAGTTTATTATAGGCTAAAAAATAATTAACATCTATTAATAACTTTTACAATAAATATTTAAGTCTTAATTAAGACTGAGACTGAGAGTCCCGTAGTGATGATAAATTGAGAGTATCAACCGAATAATAAAAGTAACTTGTATTTCTAAACTAGCTTTTGCCCGCGGCTTCGCGGTAAAAAGTAGCCTATGTCCTTTCCCGAGGTCCCATATATCTCTATACTAAAATTCATCAAAATCGGTTCAGCGGCTTAGGCGTGAAAATGAAACAGACAGACAGACAGAGTTACTTTCGCATTAATAACATTAGTAGGGATTAGCCGGAACAAACATTTTGTAATGTACGAGTATACTTACCCGTACTTATCCTTTCATAACTATGTTAGTAAAAAACTTTTGTTTTATTTGGTATAACAAACAGTCTCAAACAGACACTTCTATTTTATATTATTTGTATAGATTACAAACAGAAAAACATGATGTTAATACAGTATAGTTACAAATTGAATAAAAGGTTTTTGCGACATATTTCATGGCGATAGAATTGTAATCGATAGAGCGTTCAACTCGACGCGGCACTCCACTTCTCGCGAATATACCTAATATTGAATGAGATTAGGTACAACACGTGTACTCAAAAAATGTCTAGGCATACAAATAAATACAATTGAAGTGTCTGTATATTATATGAAACTAACGGCTTTTTACTAATTTTAATATGAAAGTACCTACTTCAGAAAGCAAGTTTCTATGGATTCATCGATTTTAATTGGACTTTCATTAGCCGAAATCTGATGAGATAAGTCTTAACTTATTCTATTTTTTTTTTATTAGATCTTAGATTAGATTTACGACAATAACCGCGTAGAACACCGCGGGGCTTAGCTAGTTTGAATATTTAAATACTAGTTGATATGAGCTAATATTAAGGTGTACTAAATTCGTATGTGGTATGCTATAAATGTTTATATATATTATTATGTCGAATATTACTGTGACTTAAATATGTCTTAGTCACATCCTGTTATTAGACTAATACCTAGACATCTCTAATAGCTAGTTTCAGTATTCTAGTTTTATTTAAATTGCGGTCTTTATTCTGTTGTATGACGATATTATTACATTCGTACGACATATTTTTTTGGGAAAAAATTGTCAAATATTCTATTACGTCTCGAGATTTCGTTCGCACTACTTTACTATTTTAGATGTAGCGCACTATAAATCATTCTGAATATCTGTCTAGCTGTCCTTGACGCTTTTATTATTTGAATTAAGGCACAAGGAAGATATTTAAGCAGGGAAAAAAATTAAAAATTGCAAGAAAACAACACTTTCCAATACAATTTATATAGTGAATTCAAACATTATCCAGTTTTAATGGGACTTTTTCCCCCAGATAGTTGATGAGTAATTTATGTACGAGACTCAACTACTCGAACACATATATCTATTAGTTATGACAACAGAATAGTGACCAATTCTTAGTCGTATTATAACGTTGGCATGCCACATGTGGCTTGACAACTGCTAACATTTCCCGTACTGTTCATCTTCTTATTGCGGGTCTTTGGACTTCGGCCAAGGAGAACAGTTCAAATACCACGTGACTAGAGTATTACGATAATTTAATATTAGTATGTCGTTAGTGTCTTATTGATATCGAATGCGAACATTTGTTTACTAGAAATATTTACAACTTACAGGCGTTAAAATATGGTTTCATATCTGTAATGGCTGGTGACGAAGTATCGTACTGTATAGGTACGTATAAATAGGTACGTGTTATGTGTGATGATATGTATACTTATATTGTACCGTATTTATACGTACTTACAAGTTATACTAATCTATACAAACGAAAAAATAGTACCAACAGGACCGATTTTCACAGTAATTTCACTGGCAGTTAGCTGTTGAAGTAAGGAGTAACTTGGGTATTTCTTAGGGTTCCGTAGCGAACTGGTAAAAAACGGAACCCTTATAGATTCGTCATGTCTGTCTGCCGGTCCGTATGTCACACTTTTTTCCGAAACCTTAACAGCTATACTGTTGAAACTTGGTAAGTAGATGTAATCTGTAAACCGCATTAAGATTTTCACATAAAAATAGAAAAAAAACTATACATTTTAGGGGTCCCCATACTTGGAACTAAAACTCAAAAAAATTATTTTCATCAAACCCATACGTGTGGTGTACCATCTATGGATAGGTGTTCAAAAATGATGTTGAGGTTTCGTATATTATTTTTTTCTAAACTGAATAGTTTGCGCGAGAGACACTTCCAAAGTGAAAAAATGTGTGTCTTCTAAAAAACTTCTAAAATAAGAGAGTGATAAAAGTAAAAAAAATATATGTTGTACATTACCATGCAAACTACCAACGAAAATTGGTTTGAACGAGATCTAGTAAGTAACCGCAACCGCAATTTACCTTTTATTCAATCAATACACTATTATAAAAACATCGATCAAAGTTAAACGAACTACAAGAACTTTTATATGATGTTACTTGCTGATACGGAACCCTTCATGGGCGATTCCGACTCGCACTTGGCCGCTTTTTTTAGACTATCTTCGCTCTGCGTCGCTTTACAACAATAACTGTGGGTAACACCGCGGGACACAGCTAGTATAAATAAAAGTTTATAATAACAAGATGTAAATTAAGGACAACCGAGATTCTTTTTCTGCAAATAAAGTTTTTATTTTATTATAACAATAAAATTGATTATAATTGAGTAATTTTAAATTTTTGAGCAAAAAAATATAATTTAACTTTTTACCAGACAACCTTTCATACAACCAATAGGTACATATGTATAGACAATTTTTTTCCTACATTCATCATTACTTAGTCCCACATCCCGACGACACTTGATCTACCTAGTGATAGTCAAGTGATTAAGGTAAGTGTTTCTAAGCGTGTTAACCGAAGTGTACCCTCATCACGGTGACACGTGTCACGTGACCCTACTTCAGACAACCCACCTTTGACCTCACATTAAACGGTAATTGGAATCGTTTGTTAAGGGCCCGTCGCCTTAATAAGTTCAAGTAACCGGCTACTTTTTAAATTTACATTTACTGCAGTATGCGTCAGAAGATGTAGGTAGTCTCTAAACCAATCGCATATGCTATAAAAATTGGTCTAATTTTTATACCATAGAAGCTATAATTTAAAACTAGTAACTAGCTAAAGAAGACCTTTTAGAGAGAGTTAGGTAACTTTAGTGATATTTTCGTTTTCACCAACCTTTAAGGGGCATAAGCGCAAGCCTAGGGTGACAGATGAGGCCATCTGTCACCCTAGCGGTAGCAGGACAGTAGGGAGGCGTAAGCTGTTTTATTTTAAGGTAGTGTTCCCATACAGAAGGGTACTTCGGGGTTCCAGGGACTTCCTTTGGAGGGTATACCTGGTTCCTGGACTGATAGCACCCGAGACGGCGTGCGGTATTAGTCAGTTTGAGTCCGACATAGTCCGTGGGGATTCCCGAAGAATTACCTAAAAAGTTAGGGGCTCCTATTAAGGAGACGGTTTTACAATAGTTTGTGAAAATGGGTATTAACCAAGTAATTGATATTATATTATTTGTACAACACTAAAACTGTGCTTGATGTTAACAGATGAAATCAGAATAATGTGTTTAATTGATTTTATTGTTATTTTAGTTTATGTCCATTTTAGGTTATTATTAAAGTTAAGTACTTAGATGTCAATTTTCGTCCATAATTCTGTCACCTAACTGGACATTTTAGAATGAGGCCTATTATGTTACAATATCGTCGTCACAATATAACGCAATAAGGTTTTGGAAAATGACAACTTAGAAAATGTGTATTTTTATATATCTAATGTAAAAAACATGAAAACAAAGTCTCGTTTCTTGAGGTTTCCTTTAAACACATTACTGCCAAATGTTAGTTTTGCTCCTGCGGATTGAATGCACAGTACTCAACGAACTTCACTCATAATACACCTAACGCAGTTTCTTCTTTGTCCTTAGGTCCGATTTGTGGCGGCCAGTGCTGCGGTCGAGGGCGAGAGGTGAAGCTGCGGTCATCACTACGGCGAGCCGCTGTGATCAGTTCGGCGGCTACCACCACGCGGACGGCTGAACTTCTGCTGTCTACGAGGAGGTCACTTCAAGGTAAATATAGCCGGTTCCAAAAATAACGGGTCAGTCACATAAACCCGAATATCTCCCGAACTACGTATGCCATCCTAATGAAACAAAGACTGTTCAATTGAGAATTTAATTATACAGATAAAAAATAAAATAAAACTTACTTACACCCACAATATTAATCTTAAATTAAAAAAAAACTAAAGTAGTCATATTTTTCTTAAGATTACATTTTTTTTATGATTGTTTTTTTGCTGTTTTTCATCACTGGAGGCTTCATCACGTGGAGGCAATACAAAGTATTAAATGAAGAAAGTGATGAAAAACAGCAAAAAAACAATCATAAAAAAAATGTAATCTTAAGAAAAATATGACTACTTTAGTTTTTTTTTAATTTAAGATTAATATTGTGGGTGTAACTAAGTTTTATTTTATTTTTTATCTGTATAATTAAATTCTCAATTGAACAGTCTTCGTTTCATTAGGATGGCATACGTAGTTCGGGAGATATTCGGGTTTATGTGACGGGTTTATGTGACTGACCCGTTATTTTTGGAACCGAGTGTAGATGCACAAAATAAATGTAGTAGATTTGATTTGAATGGCCACGCGATATAGTAATACTGGAACCAATTTACACACATGCTTAGATCGAGTTAGGAATATAGGTATATGAATTTGATGATCATCAACAACCCATAACGTCCCACTGCTGGGCTCAGGTCTCCTCTCAAGAGAGGGTTAAGGCCATACGTCCCCACGCTGGCCGAGTGCGGGTTGGGGACAGGCAAGACATGTTGTGGCTACGTAATCTTGCTGTTGGATGTTTTTAAGCCGCCCGAAGGCCTCCAACTAAGCTTCACGACTGCTATCTTATGATAACAACCGGGACCGACTGCTTAACGTGACCTCCGAATCACGGAAACGCTCATTACATATAATGCCACAAACGGTCACCCATCTAGGTCCGACCGCGCCGTAGTTGCTTACCCTTGGTGATTGTTTCCAATCACCTAAGGCCACCCGGCTATAAGCGCTTGATAGTAAACGGAAAATCTGGCTGGCCATATTAGCCGCAGGACCGACAACCATTGGGGTAAACGTGTTCTTGAGTAGAGACCGCGTCTCGGCAAACGTAGTGTAGGACGTCAACAGGCCAGGTGGAGTGCTGATTTGCGCAAGACGGCTGGCAGGAGCTGGATGCGAGTAGCCGAGGATCGAACTAAGTGGCGTGAAATTGGAGAGGCCTATGTCCAGCAGTGGACTGCGATAGGCTGATGATGATGTTGAAACGGAAAATCTAAGAGCCAAATCGAAAATATAATAATATTTATGTAAAACAAGTATTCTAAAGAATGTTTTGAATTATTTTAAAAACCAATATTTTTAAAATATTTGACACACCTCTGTTCGCAACATTTTCGTAAAAAACGTTACATAGTTTTTACTCGACATAATAAATTAAATATCGTCCTTTACAAATACCGATAGGTCCTCATTAATTTCGCCGAACACAACTAACATCTATACAAAAAAAAATTGAAGTGTCTTTTTCTAATATCAAACTATATTTAATATGGAAGTATATAATACGGTACTTACATACAAAAAGCATATTTATGTCTATTTGTCTGTTTGTTCCGGCAAATTTTTCCGGCGACTTTGACAGGACTTTCACTGCAAGATAGCTGATTGACATACGCAGTAACTTAGGCAACTTTTTTAGACTAGCTTTCCTCCGCGGCGTTACTCGTGCTTTATAACTATAACTGTAACACTTCATGACTCAGTTAGTTGTAAGTATTGTAATATAGAACACTACAAATATCTCAGCAACGTGACTTACAAATATCAAACGAAGCGATAGGGTAGATCAAAAGACTTAAACTATGCCATTGCTTCCATCAAATAAATTGGCAAGCATCCGCTACAGATGCTGCACAATCTAGGAATAGAGTAGGTGCTGTATAGGTATTGGATATGCTGTTATCTAGAGCAGTATATAAATAATTAATTAACCGCCATAGTGTTGGTCACCATGCTACATTATCTTATCTCACAATGAGGATGGTGACTTATGAATTCTACTATTGCTTTCCATCAGTCACAGTAGCAGTACAACTTTAAATTTATGTTTAAAAAACACTAGTTCTGACAAGCTACCTATATATTTGCAATATTTCTTGGGCCAAATTCTACTCCTTTTGAAAAGTAAAACAGCCTATAAATTTACTGTTCATCGATTTAGTCGTTCCAGGTATTAGTTTATACAAACAGATATATATATATATAATATATATAGAATAAAATATATATAGAAATAACAAATATATTTTTTTTGTATTAACTAAATCTTTCTTCTGATTTTTTTGCCAAATTAGGTTAAGGTGTAAGTACAGTACATACGATACTAAACTAGGTTATATCGAAGTTCTGTACCAAGCTTTCACGTCTAAACCATTGCTGCAATTTCAAAGAACTTTGGTATGGAGATAATTTGATTCTCGAGGAAGTACGTAGTCTACAACGCTACAACCAACATACACGGTGGCGGATCCTTTTGTTTTTGTGTTTTTCTTAGGAAATTTCTTATAGCAGCCCGGAGTTTTTAAGTTTGGCGGTGATTCACGCCCGTGCCTCGGAGAGCACGTAAAGCCGTCGGTCCCGGTTATCATGAACATCTATGGCAATCGTTATTGGGAAGTCAGTGCCCTCAACTATACTGACAACTAGTTCAATCTTCGAATTTCAGTTCTCCCTTAGGGTTGCGGAGGTCCGATGCCAGTTGCTCCGTGGAAAAACTGAAATTCATGTAAAACTGGTTGAACTAGTAGCGGACCCCAAATAAACTTGGGAATAAAGGCTCGGAAGATATATATTATACTGATATTACAAATACAAATTTGACCACCTCTTTGTTCATTGTCCTCATTAGCGACCATGTCTAAAAATATCGCTGATGCGTTTATGTTGTACTCGTGGCTGTTTCCACAATCATATACCATCGTCTGTAGTGTCATTGTGTTACGTACAAAAGAGACGTCATTGAGAGATGTGTAACACAGATATGATTATAATAACAAGTAGATCGATTGATACAGGCGGCACATGCACCACACCGTTCGTGGTAGGCTCACACTGTACATTAGAGCGCAAAGATTCGGGTCAGATTGTAAGTTTGATTCAACTTTGAGGTAAACAAATGTAGTGGTGAGCATTTTTTAAGTACACCTCTCTCTGATCTTAAACTGTTTAGAGAGTACTATAGTTACTAGCCTGTAAAAAATATTCTGCTATAAATACGAGTCTATCTTTAATATGTAATTCTCGTCTCATATATTTTTAGTTGGTAACAATTAGTTGTCGCTCACGATGAACTCCAAAACTATCTAACCGTCTTTTCGCTGGCGTGCCGGTAGAATAGTAAGCATCATACGTAGACCAATAGGAATCGAGAATCATTACAAAGAGAAGAGAAAAATTTGCGTCAATCATATACTCAAACACGGTACAAATGATCATGCTCACAATATTTGTCCAAGGTATGGAACAAACTGACGACTTCAAGAAAAGGTCTCTAACCACTAGATCACTACACCCCTAGACCCGTCAAGTTGTATATATTTTCTGTGACTCGGATTCACTGCTCTTGAGTGTCCTTACGAAAGCAAATAACTTGAATCGGCTCGGACGATCAAGATAACATTGAACTTCGACATAGTACGTTCGGAGCCATACAGTCTAGCACCTTTTATTTGTTTGGTTTGAACCGGCATAATGTAAGAAGAAATTAAATGAAGTCATAATAATTTAAAAATATATTCAAGCCCGCCAAGGTGATTGCGCTCTACCTGATGGAAAGTGAAGAGTAGTGGCCATCCTCTCGTAAATGCAGACAATACAGCATGGTGACCTGCACTATGGTGGCTTACTGAGAAGCTTCTCAATCATTAGGATTCCAGTCTCGCACACGTGAGACATCAGATCAGGCCGACAATGAAATGGGTCACCATGCTGCATATCTCACTCTCACAATGAGGATGGTGACCCTTACTCCTAAATTCTACTCATGCTTTCCATCAGGCAGAGTAGAGTCTATAGAGTAATAGCATATATAGTAATAGATACTGTCTAAAAAGGTTATTGACTCATACATCTGCTCCAATGCATTCCTAAAAGCTCGTATTTTTAATATAAACATTTATTTAGTTAAGTTTACTTGGTAAAGAATCCACTTATACGGTCAAAAATCTTAATTAAATTGAAAACCGTATAATTAAATCAAACATCACTTAATATATTCAGGATGTGTATTTTAAAAGCAATTTCTTCATTTCTCGATGCAGGTGTTACAAGTGTTCTTTATAACTTAATATCTTTAAAGCAGGTTTCTTTTATGTGTAGTAAAAAATGTGTAGTCTATTTTATATACTAGAAAACGAATATATTTAATAAATAAAAAAGTATCATAGGTCAATATCAAAGGACATAGGTCGCGTCGAAGTACGTCTTGGCATAAGTTCGCTACAAAAACCGAATCTCGTATTCAAAAACTTCTCACGCAACTAATGGAAACTTCAACTATAGAAGAATAATCCATCCATACTTATATTATAAATTCAAAAGTAACTCTGTCTGTCTGTTTGTCTGTTAAACTTTCACGTCTAAATCACAACATCGATTTCAATAAAATTCTGCATGAAGTTACTTTGAATTTTGACGAAAATTATAGTTAATATAATAACTCTTTACCTTCTTTTTCTTCCTCCCAGACCTTATCTCATTTACCTGGGGTCGGCCTTCCTTGTCCGCATTTTCCATTTAGCAGGGTTAAGTGCATTGTCTCTATTTAATTGAGCTTCTTTCAGGTCTTTTTCAACCGTCGTCCACCAGGTGGCGAACGGTCTCCCACGCAACCGTCTTGTTATTGGCAAGTCTAGGGCAAGCTTCACCATATGATCATCCGGGCGCCTTAAGACGTGACCGTACCATCTCAAGTGTTTCTCTTTCACCTTATCGACAATCGCGGCAACCCCAAAACTCCCTCTGATGTATGTATTCATTACGGATCTTGTCAAGTAGTGTGACACCCGCTGACCAGCGTAACATGCACATACATAATAACTCTTTACCGCGATAACTTATATATATGCGGACGGAGACACGTTGACTGGCTACCTTAACATATCCGAATACATTATTTGTCAAAGTAGTATTATTGACGAATAATCTGATCGACCTTAATTAGATAAAACATACGATACCGGTAATTGAATCTTCGCATTTCTGTCATTTACCTGTCAATTTAGATTGATTATTCTGTGCCTATTAGTGGGTATATCACACAAAGACAGTAAGATCAACGTATACAACTGTAGATAATAGATTATGTAATGATGTATTAGTGACATTAGAGTATATTTACAAGCAAGCAAATCATTTTTATTTTAAAAAGACAACTCCCGCATTAGGTATATAAATCTTATGTCACTCCTGGGACTTTACAAACATACATAAAACGGACACAAAGAACACCCAGACTCAGAACAAAAAGTTGTGAATCGCAGTATTGTCCTATGTTGGATTTGAACAAACGACCTTTTAAACTTTTAGGCAAACCGTGCAGTCAACAATAACAATTGTTGTTGCAAATATGCGTCATAAAACATGCATTACAAATCTTTGGTTTAAAATTTTTTAATTTATCATTCATAACACTTCTGCTTGTACATCGATGAAATATATCAGTGAAAAAAAAAACAAAAAAACTCCACAAACACACGCATAACACAAAGACATGCATAATATTGCAAACATGCATTTAAATTTCTAAAGTGCTCTATAAATGTTATTATAAAGAACATAAATTCGAGTGCGACAAACTCTTAACCAGGAAATATAAAACAATGTGATCCACTTCCAACCCCCAGTTCCTCAGAGGAAATAATCAGAGTGTACTTCACGCAGACGGTTCCGCTTTATTCTATTGTTCGGGGAGTGCCTAAGGGTCTCTGGGACCACACGCACGGACCCTCATTAGAACACTAAAATAATTTTACCTTTGTGTTCTACAAAGGTACCGCACATTACTGTTAATATAACTCTCATAACATTAATGAAGTTCTCATTAACCGTTTTGGTATGGAATTCTTTAGAGTTTGAGAATGCAAGTGTGCGTTTACATTGCGCTATTATTTATTTTAAAATAGTTGGTGGAGAATGTATGATCTCATTCAAAGTCTTATGATTAGGTAGACTAGGTATCATATCATTATCAACAGTATTTCAAAGTCCACCGTTGGACATGTACTTCTCCTATGAAATAAGAATTTGGCCCCACTATATCTCGGTATTCAGAACAGCCGGTTGCTCCTTTGCCACTATGAAAATAATTAGTAGTAGAAGCACATTGATTTCAGCACGAATGGGCCAGCTCGACCAGGGCAGAACTACCCTCATACAGAAGACCAAACTTATTATGATAGCATTCTTGCTGTTGTATTTCGTGGGTGAGTGTGAGACCGCGGCCCCAATGATTCTGCATCTTTCTCCCGACCTCCAGAGGCCTGGAAAATGATGCAGTATTATCTGATCAGGCTCCATGGTATGGGTCACCATGCTGCATTGCCTATCCTATCAATGAGTATGGTGGCTGCTACTCCTGCTTTCCATCAGGCAGAGTAGAGTTAGCTTAAATATAAAAAAACATAAATTCAGACCAAAGGTTTGTATTAAATACTTTGACTTCTTGAAATGTTTAAAATATGAGTTCTGCTGTAAGTGTTTCATGATGTAGAACAAATTAATGAGATTGATCTACACCACTCGATATACATATAAATTCGTATGTATAAGATCTTACAGGAAGTTGTCCTCCTCGATATTTAATAAAATCTCTTCGTGATGATAAAATCACCTTTTAATTTACATGTTAACTTCCTTATTGTTTTTATGTATGAGCCTTAAATAGTAACTCCACTCTACTTGACGGAAAGCATGAGTAGAATTCGAGATTCCCTAGTGGTCACCATACTCATGGCGGCGACCTACATTATGGTGGCCTATTGAGATGCTGATCCATTGGGCCCCAGATCTCTTACTGACCAACGAAACATGATAGCATGAAGCTATCTTCTGTGGTAGCACCGACTCAGTCGTAGTATCGGCCCGTCCGTGTTGAAAGCAACGGGACTCTACTATCTTACCAAACAAGAATATATATATCCCTACATACTTAAAAGTATATAATGCACTTCTAATGCCAAGTAATGACTCAATTTTCTTTTCTGCCGTTAAAAATATCGTTCACTTAAAATACTTCGCTTTGATTTTCGTTTTCTCTCTTGCCCTTATTCTTGTTCATGCGATATTCAATCTAAGATAAAACTGACGTCAATTTTTGATGTTCCCCTTAAAACATTCAACGTGACTTTCTGCTGTGTATATTTATACTTGTGTAACTTGGTAACACTGTATAAAACCCATTTGTTAAACTCACGGATCTGTCTAGTATGCAAGGAAATTGGCTTGGCTGGTTGTACATATATACATAGTCGTTGACAGGATACAATTCTAACCAAACCTACATCTAAAGTAACCCTCAACACATTTCTAGTGACATAAGTTTAAATTTATTATTATAGACCGTACCTATCTAGTTATGATATCAGCTTTACGGTCTACTGGTTAGCGTATACAGCGGCTGATCAAGAGGTCTCGGGCTCGATTCCCAGGTCGGACCAAATGTTTATATGATCTGCAAATATTTGTTTCGAAGTATGGGTGTTTTCTACTATGGCATAAGGAGTTACTTAGGCTATTTTGCTTAAAATTTATTCGCTATTCCGAGACGATTTAAGCGATTTATAACAATGACCGCGGGTAACACCGCACTCAGTGTAATATAAAAGTATACTATAATATAGGAATTATATGTGCCTTTAATAATTAACTATGCAAGTACCTATAGAACAGAGTCTGGGTGGGCCCTTTAAAGAAACGACCATGGCTTTGAGTCTGCCTGTCCATACAGCCGGCATATGAGTCCCAACCATCGTCTTACCTATATTTAAATACTATATTCTATGTCCAACTATTCAGTAAAGAAGCATCTCATATTATAATCGTTTAGTCGAGGTATAAGTCATTTAATGTTAAAATTGTGAGCATACATAATAAATTCAAAGTAAATTTTCTCTTTCTAGCTTTTATTCCCAATATAGTAGTACAGCCGGTTTTATCTGAATATATTTTTTTTCACGGAGCGACTGGCATCGGACTTTGCAACCCTAATTCAGGCACCACACTTCGTTATGCGCTATTCGTTATGTGTCTGCGCCGTATTCGCCCAAATATTAGTTATGCGCGCAAACAACAAATATGCCATCTACACTTCGAACTGGTGTGTCAAATAAGCATCAAATAAGGCAAATATGTGTGTTGTAGAGATGTGTCATTGTCATTTTTATGGTGAACGAAACGAATATACTCTCCACACTTCGCCGTATGCGCGCGAATAACCCGCATAACGAATAGCGCATAGCGAAGTGTGGTGCCTGCTTAAGAGAGTACTGAAATTCGAAGGTTGAACTAGTTGTCAGTATATTTGAGGGCACTGACTTCCACATAACGATTGCCATAGATGTTCATGACAACCGGTACCGTTGATTAACCCCCGAACTTACATACTCCGGGCCGCTATAAAAAAAATCTTGTAAGAAAAACCCAACAACTCTTTTTGGCCTGACCCGGGATAGTTCAAAACACAATATTAGCTCTTTCTAATATTTTATTTCGTAATGTTAAAGCACTGAAAGCCTCTAGTCTAAATAAAACCACCCATCTCCCTACTCTATTAGCAGATTCAAAGACTTAATATAATGAGATCGTTTGAAGAGCAAAAAATACTCAGCTTAGGTTCATTTGTTGAAACATCTCCCGTCGCTCTCTTTTTGCAATGTTATGTAATTAGTCCACTAGTCAAGTATTTTTGACGCTGCAGTTTGATAAAGCTACACTGTAAAACTATTTTACTCATTAATCTTTTACTTTATTAATCAACTTAAATCGTGCTTAAATCAGCGTGGCTCTACTTAGAAATAACATGATTTTACTAACTTAGTCGTAATTGGTGCCTTTAAACAACTTTAACTTTAAATCTGTTTTAGAGTCATCATTAGTCTATTACCATTACCTGCATGATGATGGTTTGCATAAGGAAAGCCCACTACCGTGATTAATTTTTACACAGTAAAAATACAGTATATAAACCAATAAGAATCACTTAGATACGTTCTATGGTTATTCGTGTCTATTCGATGTTATATATCAGTGTAGACTTTCGGCTAAATTAAACTTAAGAAGGTCGCTGTCTGGCAGCCCTAGCAAAGGGCGTCTGGAGGTCTGACACTGCACTGAAAAGACGAACGGCACTATTATTTATTGAATCGATGCGACGTTGGCGTCGTTTACTCACAATTCGCTTTTGGGGTAACTATTATCAAATCATTGATTTTACCCGGTTCTTTAAAATGGTTAAACTTCTGGTGTGCTTTAATTTAAACTATCAGAATGAATATTAGGACGTTGATAAATTATTGGTTTTCAAATATAAAATACTTGTAATTTATATCAAGTTACTTGATAACTTTTAATTATATTATTACACAATAAAAATTCGTATATTCACTTTACTAAATGGTTTAGAATTTTCACAACATTGGAGAACAAATTTTTCGTTGTATTCTTCAATTTTTTAAAAGAAATACTGCCCGGAGCCCGCAGCTCCGGTCGCGTTCTAGTGGTATAAAAATAGTTTAGGTATTATTCTTAGACCAACTGAATGAGCACACAATATTTATACGAATCAATCAAGCCGTTTCGGAGGAGTATGTCAACTAACATTGTAAAACGAGAATTTTAAATACACACTACTGTAGAAACTAAGTATGGCATAATAATATGGATACTAAGAAAATATATAAGAAGCTTTTTGCGTACTGCGTGTATCAAAAACAAATTAAAACTAACAATTACAAATTAAACAAAAAAAAATCTTAAATTGGTAATCGAATGCTATCAATACCCTTTTGTGTGCAATTGAAGCGTTGCTCCCCTTGATCGTACCTACATATTACAATCTCAGCTCAAAATTATTCAATAGCAACATATTTTAATAGTAATTTAATACTACCTGTTGTGTGAGACGCTTTCTAGCTTTGTTAAAAAATTTGAAGGAGCAACCTCACAGTAAAGCACATCACCAACAAGTATGTCGTTAGCAGCACCAGGTAAAATCTTTCCTCCAAACCCAAGATCAAAGCCTCCGTATTTACACAGACATAACTACACTGGCTTTCTTCAAGCACAGCTTGACGCCACTCTCACGTTCGTAAGGGCTTAGAAGCATTACGTTGTGATAACATTATTTAAACTTATGTTATTTATTTAATTATCTATAAAAGTCTTAGTGATAAATCGTTAAGTATCTAGTTTATTATATTTTGTCATGATAACCAACTTGTTCTGGTCTTTCTGTTTATACAGGAAATAATTATATAATTTTAGTAGGCTGATCATTCCAACTAACTTCGAAATGCTCTTTCTTAAGACATATTATATCATTGGTAGTGATGATATTTTATCTTTATTAATACGTATTATCAATGCGAAAGTTGTCTGTTATGCTTTTACGCCTAAACTACTGGACCAATTCAAATGATTTAGTATACAGATAGTCCAGAACCTGAGAAAGGTTGCTTTTTAGAGCTATAACCGAGAAATTGAGCTAAAAAATACCTACTCTGTCTGGTGGGAAACTTTAACAGAATCCTAGAGTAGTGGTCCATATTCATTATGAATACAGACAATACAACAATGCTGCATGATGACCCCACACTATAACGGCCTATTGAGACGCTTCTACAGCATTGGGATGCCGACCTCGCACTCACCAACGAAACACAACAGCGCGAATGCTGTTGTTTTTGGTTAATTTTCAGTGAAGGGGGTAGTTTGTATCGGCCGGTTCATGATGAAATCAGCGTGGCTCTACATGTTATTCAGAATGTAATAAGTAAAGTCAAATACATAATTTTTCGTTACATATTGTTTTCCTTTCAAGAAAGATTATAAAAATTTAAAAAAAATCAGTACTAAATTTAAACTTTCCAACGTACTAACCGTGACCTCCAGTGCGTGGTTGTGTTTAAGTAGTAACTTGTATGTACGAAGGCGATAGAGGAGCTTATAAAAATAACTTTGAAGAAAAATACACACCGTTCATATAAAGATAAAGGATTTGTTGTGTATTTAAATGAGTTTACTTGTAAGGAATGTGGTTATGTGTTGATCCCAGGAGCCTTGCCCTCGAATTCCGTTGAGATAACACTTGATACTGAAGTCCTGGCGTCAAGAAGGTGCCATGAACTATGAGAAACAAGGCAGTGTTTGCCAACAACTAAACGTATTTACATAGGCCTGTTAAATATTTGCGTTTAATTTATTGTACACAGCTGTGACGTAACTTAGTTATGTTTTGGCGATTCTGTGCTAGCGTTATGTACTTATTAAATTAATTTACTATGGTTGTGTCCCTTAATACTGTAACGGATAACAATACGACTTGAGAAGTATATGTTGACAAAGGAATAAAGGGTTCGGTTTATTTGAAAGGTACATGTTGACAAAGGATTCGGTTTATTTTTTTTCTGGCAATAGATCAATCCGATAGCTAATAAAGTGATTAAATAAATTAAGAATATATTACTTGAGAAATACATTGTGTATTCATAAAGTATTGGTTTACGCCCGCGATTCCGCCCGATCGGTTATGGCGGCCAAGTGTAGCCCCAAGAATCAAAGTATTTTCATACTAAATTCCATTAAAATCAGTACAGAGTTTAGTTATGAATGCGTAACAGACATAATTTATTTCGAATTTATATTTTTATTTATTTATTTTATAATACACTTACGTCTACCATTACAGATATGTAGAATCTAATGCGGTATCATACATATTATTAGTATGGATAATCATAAATGAAATCGAATGGAGACAAAACATATACCTAATCTATCCCACATTAAATATGTAATAAACTATTATTTTTGCCCATACAGATCACCTAACGGGACTTTCTCATCAATCACAGAACAAGACAGCCACATTGTTCACGCAGTTATACCGAGGTCACGCTGTGAGGACCGTCCAGCCTCTTGCGGCCCTCTATGACGACATCCGGATAGTCCTCCGGTCAAATTCAGATAAAGATGTCATCACAGAAAGCTTCAGTACCGCATCACCGAGAGATCTGGTAGCCAGTGCAAAGAAGTTCTTCAGAGATATATTTCCAGTAGCACATCATAATATTCTGAAGTTGGACTCAAAACAGTTCACACCTGAATATGAAGCATGCTTGAAGGATGCGTATGATGCTGTCCAGCCGTTTGGTGATGAACCGCAACAGGTGAGTTTACAAAGACTAAACTTTTTTAAAGCTTTTTTAAACAAGTACAGGAATATTCCTTCTTTCTTGTATGGTAGTGCGCTACTGAACCCTGCTCGACAACGAAAAATGGACACCACCATCATTGGTAGTAGAGACACGCTGATTTCAGTACGAATGGGCCGTCTCGTCCGGGATCACCCTCGCACAGAAGACTGATCTAAAAATGACAACATTCGTGCTATCTATTTCGTTAGTGTGTGTGCAAGATGAGAGGCCTAATGATGCAGAAACATCTCACTAGGCCGCCATAGTGTGGGTCACTATGCAGTATTATGTGCACTCACAGCGAGTATGATGACCAACACTATTGGATACTGCTTGTGCTTTCCATCAGACGGAACAGTGTCATTTTGGACGGTAAAATAAAATCATTGATGCCCGGATTTCAGCGTGACGTTTTATAGTTTATAACCTTCCTTAATTAATAGGCTATCCAATGTTAAATGAATTATAGAAAGTGATCCGTTCACGCGGTTCTACATCTGGAAATATGTTCAAATCTAGCTCTTTATCGCTTCTTCTTTAATATACTTTAACGTTACTTTAAAAAGACACTTTCACGAAGTTCAACTAACCTTTCTAAAGAGTTTACCTAAACAATGAGAATGTTGGAATTCCAAATTCAAAAGTGTCCTTACTACTTTCAAGGGTCATGGCGTTTCGGGTTTTGTTCTGTCATTAAATGTTATGGTGCGTTACCCCTTTACTTGAGCTTTGAGATGGCGTAATTGGCTTACTTTGGAGATAACCAGGGGTTGTGAGAAATTACCGTTGTGTGTCTGTCATATTTAAATGTGTACTATTAATTCCATCTGACTTAATTTTGTTTCTGAATTTATGCCTAGCTTTGGTCACACACCTTATACTATGTAATAATTCCCATCTAACACAGCATGCACTCATTGAAAAAAAATAAAAAGGGTGCGCTTCTTTGACTTCCTGTAACAAATTTCTAATTCAGTAACAAATGATAGTGCAACTCGCATAAATATTCAAAACAAACATAAATACAGCTAGAACCACTACAAGTTCTCACTCGTATCTGTAATATAGAAATATATGTATGCCGGAAACTATTTTGCTTACAAAATTTATAACTAAATTGCAGCCATTCCATGATTTTAACAGCACCGTTGCGTCGGTGTGGTCAGACCATAAACTTTAAAGTAGAATTTATCTCCCTGAATTCTCCAGTCGCCTACTAAGCTCGTTGTAAATCAATTTAAAATTCATTTTTACATATTAGACGACAAATTAGTTCTTGTTTGACATGTTGGAACTTGTTACTCTAATATCTATTTATGGTAAAACTTTAATAACTTTCTTCGATGATTTAATGCCGCTGTTAATAATTCTTTTGGTAAATGAATTTTAAGCGCAATGAATAAGCTAATAATAATAGGAATAATAAATATTGATATTAAACGTAGTTTCTTGTTTTAAAAGTGTGTAGTTTTGCGAAATGTGGATATGTGCATACTTATTAATAAATAATTTTGTGTTCTACAGTTGGGCTCTACACTATCCCGGTCGTTGGACGCGGCGCGTGCGCTGCTACAAATGTTAGCCGTGGGCGCGGATGCGCTCGCGACTACAGAACACGTGCTGTCAAGTGCAAGCGACGCCTGCGCCGACCGCTTGCTACGCGCAGCTGGCTGTTCGCGGTGCCATGGCCACAATGCGCCACCTTGCAGAAATTACTGCCTCAATGTCGCCAGAGGGTAAGTGAATACCATAATATATAAACCAGGTGTATAATACGGAATTCAGTTTCTATGATATTGAAATTAATATGCAAATAAAAATACAATAGGGAAGCGATATTAGTGAACAAAATGAGGTACAATGTTACTCACTCCGCGCCGGTGGCAGCATGGTTTATATGTGTTTTTTTATTTATTAATGTAACCATAATGTATGTACTGTATATTCTTATTTTGCGGTTAATTCTGCGGATTGCGTGATTAATTTAGAGACTATCTTACAACCTATATTGTGCAATTGTTAGTTCTCCTGAATTAATACAACAACAACAACCCATAAAGTCAACTGCTCATAACATATCATGCCACAACCGGTAACCCATCTAGGCCTGACCCCGCTATCATTGCTCACCCTCGGTGATTGTTTCCAAATGACCTTAGGCCACTTGGCTATGAGCATTTATGGCCTGAATTAATACCATCAAAATAATAAGTAAATAGAAAATAGATTTCTGTCTGTCTATTGATGAGAGGTATTTATTTAAGTGACCTCTGTAGTCTATCACGTACGTGGGGTACAGTCACACACATATAATCTTGTATAATTTATTCACAGCTACCTGTTATTACGGACACCAATGAGCTTATGCTAGATCGGTTATTAGAGATATAAGCAATAATTACAATAACAAACTGATGGTACCATGTTTTATTGGTATTATTATAAAAAATATATATGATTGGACTGTAGGTATGAAACTACTAGTTCGTGACTGAACTGGTAAGTTTGAGCCAGGACGATTATTCGTTCACAATTAAACTACTCGACGATATTCAAGTTCTATAGAAGGAGTGTTGTCTTAATTTTGAGGGTCCCTAATACTCGTAATGATTAAAACAAAAGTTGGGTTTAAAGAAGTATTGAAAATAATAGGACAGTTTAAAAAGGATCTATTTGTAGTAATATTTAACCGCTGTTCCCAGATCCTTACTATCTCAGGTGGAAAGTGGCATACCGTAAGGTTTTAGTGGGTTCGAAATACACACGATACAAACCTCAATCGGTAACGGCCCCAAAGGGGATAAACTTTAAAAATAAGTATTGAAAATAATTATTGTTCTAGTTGTATTGGATCCCTGCTAGCAGAGCTGGATGGTCCCTGGGCAGGCTACGTGGAGGGAGTGGAGAGACTGACGAAAGTAGATGCAGATGTTGCGCTTAGAGACTTGGAAACCAAAGTTTCTAAAGCTATCATCTACGCGCTTGAAAATAGAGCTGTATCGGAAAATAAGGTATGTGTCATTCTATAATTAATATAATCTTGTCTGTACCTGTCAGGCAACGGATACCTGTCTTTAAAGGTGTTTGTACATAATAAGTTTCAACATTTTGAATATTAATGTATCATCAACATCAACAACACATGACGTCCCACTGTTGGGCTCGGGCTCCTCTCAGGAGAGAGTTAAGACCACGTCCCCACGATGGCCAAGTGAGGGTTGTGTACTGGCAAGACACGTTGTGGTTACGTAAATCTTGGCGTTGGATGTATTTTAGCCGCATGAAGGCCTCCAAGATATATAATATAGATAACAATAGTGAAGCTTAGTCTTCACTATTGTTATCTTATGATAATAACCGGGACAGACTGCTTAACATGTCCTCCGAAACACAATAATATATGTATATATATATATAATACATATTTAGTTTGAAATGTTACTGAATTAGAAAGTTAATTAAACATAACGAATAACATCCTAGAACATAATAATTTCAACAACGGTAAATTTAACACTGAATTCACAACTCGCTATAATTTAGTTTGATTTCCCGGTGCACTGCTAACTAACAAAATTCTCACATTTCACACGCTGTTTTAGCATGAAATTGCTGTTACAACCACTGAGATATGAAGTGGTGCTACACTTTACTGTACTACTACCATAAAGCAAGCAATCAGGCGGGAAAATGTTATTTTGCTGAAAGTGGAATAAAATGTAGTTAGTAGGCTCTCTGGCTGGCTGACCGCCACGTTTCTGAAGAACTATTTCTGATGAAATTGTTCAATATTCTAATAGTTGACTCGAATAGTAAGTTCTGGGAGCGACGGTCTGCATATTTTTTAATGTAACAAAAGGTTTGAAAGCTTTATATCCTTCGGTATCTGTTTAATGTTATAGATTGCAAAATTATGTCAGAAAGTAACTTGTCAATATTATTGGAGTCTTAAGAGGCCGGCGTACGACACTCGAAACTGCAAGTTGAAATTTGTTCATAAAATATTGTTGTCTCTGTTTGACAAAATACAACGTAGATACGAGTGCACCGCTATATATTATGTGTGTATGTGGATTGACATTCATTCGTAGTAATTCGGACTCTCTCGTAGAAGGTTCGACTAACATTATTTGACTGACACGAATCACACACACATTGAAATATTTTTTGATGCGATAGCACTACTAATTGCTTGAAATTTGTGAAAATATGGATGTGTTTCGTAATATCGAAAATCATGAATGAAAACTCAATATTTTTTCGATTTATTTTGTGTAAGTAGTAGCATAATAATATGAGATATGTTATTGATGAAACAATATTAGAAATATTTTTGTTTTTAAGACAGAAAAAAACAAAATGAAAACATGACATTTACAATGTAAAATATGTAAAATTTAATTTGATTATATTTTATTCTAGATTAGTTTATTTCTAAAAATAAAGACGTTATAACCTAAGTAAATACGGTTTAAGTCCGAATATCAACATATCATCGTAGAAATATGTTTATACTGCAAATGATCTTGGTATACCGTTTGTATGGACAATTCAGCCTCCGGGGGCCCCTTAAGACGTATATGTACAGTTATTGTAAAACAAGAAAGGTTCGTCATGTATTAGTTATTACAAAGCCATATTTTTAATGTGACGATCGACGATTTATCATCAGTTATGTTAAACATATACATCTATACAAATATATAAAATAAGAGTGTCTGTTTAAAGTAAATACGGTACTGACATCCAAAATTTTTCAAATTATTGTCTGTCTGTTTGTTCGGGATAAATTCTGGAATGACTGGACCGACTTTGACGGGATTTTTACTGGCAGATGAGTGATGACAAAATGAGTAATTAGGCTAATTTTTTTTAGACAAGCTTCTTCGTGCGGCATTACTAAGTGCCAGTTTACTACCAGTAAGGGAAAGTATGAGGCTAAACAGGGTATTACGACTTGGTAGATTGAAGTTACAAGCTTACAATAAATTAAATAATTTACTGTCGTCATCCAACATCTAATGTTCCAAAAAATATTAATTCACATTCATTTTTATGAAACGAAATTAACTTTTTGATTGAAATGTATAAGAAACCATATATATAAGGCAAAGCAAAATTGTTTCAAATGTGACCAGTCTTACTTAAGACCGTTGAATGTAGAATGAGAGTAAAATCAATAACATTACGTTACATGCGAACCTTATAATGTAGGTACAAGTTCTTGCTAACGAATCTAGCTTAAATTAATTCTTGTATGTCCGAAATACAAGATCTGTTTCTACCTTTAAAACGGGACTCGGCAAGAATTCAATTACTTGGCCAAGGAAATCCTTATTCCTTTCAATTTCGTTGAATATCTAAAGTAATTTAAGATTAGTTACATCTCTTCTCAGAAACATGAAAACACGAAACTTTATTTCAATTTCCAAGAGTTAAGTACTTGTGTTTTAATGAAAGGAGTGCAGTTGCGATCTACCTGAATAAAAGATCGACTTTGTATAATTAAATGTTTGGGAAAAAAGGAGAAACGTAAGGTGGTGCAAGATACAATTTATAATTTCCATATATTTTGTTTCTGTTTTTATATTATATTTGTAAGTGCCATAAGATTCTAAACAACTGAACTGATCTGAATAAATAAGGTGTCAATAGATTTTTAATGATGGTCCGAGTACACAGTCCAATAAACAATTTTAGTCAAGTTTTAATGTAGACTCATTATTGTAAATTTTTTCTTGGTTATTCTTTAAGTATTTAATGATAAAAATACTTAATTAAGATTTTTAGAATTACTTCTTTATTAACTATGGTCTTATCAAAATTTTAAAACAATATTCCACCTTTTGTAAGAGTGAAAAATTAAGGAATGAAAGATACATCTCACTGGAATTATTATGGTCACTTCTTTTAAAGACAACTCCCGTTTTAGGAATTCACGTCATGTGTCGCGGGAGACTTTACAAACTTACATGAAACGTACAAGAAGAATACCCACACTCAGAACAACGATTTGAATAAATCACAAAAAGCGTTGTCCCATGTGAGATTTGAACCAACCGTGACGTTAGTGTGTGATACTTTTTTAAAGTATTTTCTTTTTCTAACCCTTCCGATAGAATTACACGGGACCACCACTACATAAATACTATACGGGAGATACAACGCTTTGCCATAAAAATTATAATGATACTCTTCTATAAAATCACGGTATCTGGGGTACAGTGGGTTAAAACCAGTTAAGAGTATTTGAAATTCTATGTTATTTATGGTATCTTTCTAAATGTTTACAGTCTATTACAAAGCCATAAACAGTTAAGGAACGTAGGCAGAGTGCACGGGTCAGGAGTGGGCGAGGGTCATAGCTCGTCTTTATCACTTCGCGCCCACTTACAATAACAAAGAGAAGATTGCTTTTATATTAAGTCTTCATCCTAAAAACTAGAGGTTCAAAGAGGTTCAACTGCTATTGTGTCACTATCATAACCATTGTTACAATCTGAATGTCAGACTGTCGCGTTATCACTCTTAAAACACTACTCCAATCATGTTTTTTTACACGCTTTTTATTAGCTTCACCTGTATGTTTGTAACCGACTCTTTCCCATTTTAAACCAGACTTGGTTCAAACTTTGTAGATTTATCGAGGACCGATGACAATACACTAAAATGAAAAAAAAGAACTAAAAAAATGTTTAAACAAATTAGTCTGTTTGTCTTTTTTCTAAAAAAAATTGTTTTAAAAAACTAAACAAAAACGCTTTTAAAGTAAAAAGTAGAAAATAAATTTAATGTAACAAAGCGTGGGGTGCTTTCTGAAAATATTTCAATAACCTCGCCCCACGCTTTTTAGATTCAAATTATTTTCTACTTTTTAGTTTAAATGCGTGTTTGTTTAGTTTTAGTACCTTAAAAATGTCATAAGGTTTTAAAAATTGAATTTTGAATGTTAATAGGAAATGCTTATTATTGCTATTATTGCTTTATTTATTTGTATAGATGAATATCAATGAATATATTAACACTTGAGGCTAAATATATATAAAAGATTAAAGTAGCAACGATATCTACAAGAACAACAAATTATAGTAATAAATTTAATAAAACATTTTTCCTTAACAGTTTGAATGATTCAAAATAGTTTTACTTTTTATCTTACGACGTTATAGCTTCGCTTCTACAGCCTCGCAGATTGAATTTCTAAGAAGTAACGAGTCTCATAAACTTTATCCCATATTTAGATGCAAACCTTATTTAATATCGCATAACGCACGTTCATGAATATTAATATTGCAAATGTGGCATGGAATTACTGTTGAGCGTAATGTTATACGACTTTTATCACCTAAATTTAATATATTCTGTTACAAAACTTCGTCCTTCTTCGTTGAAGAATGTCGATAGAGATTTCTTTTTAATTTATTCATCTTTATTGTACGTATACAATCAGAACTTGCATGTAAGCAGTCATAGCCAATTTTGGCCTTAGGATAGAGTTGCCAACCGTCCTATTTTCCCAGGATATGCCCTAGTTTTTGAATTGTCCCGGGATGTTCTGAATAGTTTTTAAGGAGCGTCCTGGGTTTTTAAATTTAAAATAATTCGAACTCCTCTTTTAAAATTTTATTGTGACGTTACGACCTCACGGCTCGCAGTCGCAAGTTATCACGCTGCCGTGCCGTGCCGTGGAAAAACTGAATTTCAGGTAAAACCGGTTAAACTAGTAGCCGACCCCAAATAAACTTGGGAATAAATGCTAGGATATGAAAATGATGAGTTACATAAGTTTCATTTCACCTATTTTCACTACATATTAATTTAACTATTGCAAACTCTATTATTGCGTCCTGTTTTTAAAGTGAATTGTCCTGGTTTTTCCAACTTCAAATCCTAGTTTTTTAATTTGGGAATGGCAACCCTACCTTACGAGATTGGAAACATTCACCGAGAGTACGCAAAGATGGCGCGGTCAGTACCAAATAGGGTGACTGTTTGTGGTATGAGCGTGTCCGTGATTCGGAGGTCACATTAAGCAGTCGTATAGCAGGCTTGACGAGAAGCTTAGTTGAAGGCCTTAAAACATACAACGGCTAGATTACGTAGCCACAACGTGTCTTGCCAGTCCCCAACCCGCACTCGGCCAGTAGAGACGTATGGCCTTAACCCTCTCCTGAAAGAAGACCCGAACCCAGAGGTGGGACGTTAAAAGTTGTTGATTGATTGATAAGCAGATATAAAAGAAGAGTTATAGTATATAAACGTGACAATTAGTAGTCTTATCACTCATGGCGTACTCTTACGGTCAACATATGCATGAATATTATTGTAAGTGACAATAATAAGGATAGTAGGGTAGGGTTCTCAACTTTTCTGTGTCTACTCACCCTATGGTTATCGTAGGTGTCTTAAGTATCAAACTACGCAGGACAACATCAATGTAAATAGAAGGAAAAGTTTAAAACATACCTTATATCAAGCCTAGCCATAGCAGGCCAAAATCTAATTTCTAAAGTCCAGAAGTGGTCAGGCTGTTATTGAATAAACCAGCTTTTTCTAAGTACTTGAACCAGTGCTGATACTTTCATTTTTTAAAAACAAACAAGACTTTACAAAAACACATGAAATAGGCACAAAAATACCCAGACTCAGAACAACAATTTGTGAACATACAGTGTTGTTCCGTGTCGTAGTTGAACTCATAACAGTCGTCGTAGTAGGAAATGACAAGGTGACCGCTTCACTATGCGCCATCCGTGCAATCAATTATTATCTGCTTTAGCGAACTTAAAGCACGTTCTGACATCCCGTAAGCCGCGTACTGACCAAGCGAGCGGCTTCGCGAGGCAGCCTCGGACATTTGCCGCAGTACGCATGCCGCGCGAGGCGGCCTCGGTCTGTAAGTTTTCTAATCCGATGCTTCCTCGCGCGGCAAGGCCGAGCCACCGTGAGCATCGACGCTCAGTTTTACTTGAAGGCGAATAGAGATAAAAGCGAGGCAAAACACTACCGTCTTGAGTGAGCGCGGCAAACGTACTGAGGCGCCTTTGAGCATCGACAAAAACCGACAACGCTTGGCTCGGGCCGCGGCACGCTCGGGCGAGGCAGCGCGAGCGTTTGCCTCGGGCGAGGCACGTCTTGACCGACCGAGGATTTGCCTCGCGAAGCAGCCTCGCGAGGCTGCTCGCTCAATCAGTACGCGGCTATTGACTCATACAGCAATGAAAGCTGTCCAAATTCAACGTGACGTAACCGCTCATTGAAGATGACATAACGATAACGATGTCTTGACTAACAAGAAAGGCCAGCGTTTCCGTCGCAAAAAAACGTCTGTACATTCGTCTGTAGCGCAGCTAAGGCCCGCTACACATGTTTCGACAAATCGTTCCAACTTATCTGTGCAGATATATCGAACTTCCGTATGAGAAATCATTTCAAATATTGTTGTCGATTTCGGATCCGTGTGGTTGACTAGAATAAAAAGCGGTCTAACGTGTGAAGTGGGCATAAATGAGCTAAACCTGTTAATTGCTTTAGACTTCTTAAGCTTAATATACTTGAGGGCATTGACCTTTAGCCGAACCAACGATTGTGGTTCTATCTTAACGTGTTGAGAATAAACCACAAATTAACTTGTCTAATCAGCAAACTGTTCACTTGAAAGTTTAATTTAGACAAAACTATTATTCTATCTCCGAAGAGATTGACTGACACATGTAATGTTAATGCATAGATGACGTGTTGGTTATGCGGTCACCTTCCTGCTACTTTAAGAGTTGTAGTATCTATCCCCACAAGGAACAACATGATCCACAAATTGTTTTTCTGAGCCTGGAGGCGTTTTGTGTGTTTCATGTATGCTTTGTTCATCGTTATTATCAATAGTTTTTGTTAGTCCACTGCTTCAGATAGGCTAGGATTAGGTTCTGGCTTACTATACCACGCAGACCAGACGGGTTGGTATGGAATTTCCCTTCATGTTATGAGTGTGTGAGCTATATCGAATATATTTTATGGACTAGCCTAGCTTCGCGGCATTACTCACAATTTACAGCAATGATCGCGAGCAAAACTGCGGGACAGCTAATAACACATTATTATATAGTTATGTCCATAATAGACCCTTCAACAGATCAATTTAGACCCCAAATAATATTACTAAGACTATATTTGCGCGAATATTTCATTTGAAGACGAAATATTTTATATCTTCTCTTGTTCCGTAATCAGTATTGGCAATATTGGCAATAAAAGTAATTTTATTTAGTCTCAATCAATTTCCCGGTATTCAGGCGGCTTATTCAATAAACTTATGACGTCATCACTATGGCGGTACCACTTCCATATTGTACTGTCAAATCATATTTACTAAATTTGATTTGATATTTCAATAATAATAATGGTATTTTGGTGCTGAGTTTCGGATTCTGAATCGGCTTTAAATTATGCTGAGGAATGACTTTTAAGTATTGGCATTGCATTGTAGTGAGGTTGACTAGGTGAGCCAACCCAGGTACTTTCAGTAGCGCAGGAGTCTCTTAGGGCATATACAGGTTTCCAGTAGCGATTTTGTAATATTCCGAAAAAGTAGTATTATAATATATACAACGAGTTTCTTGTGTTAATGTGAAATTAATTTTCTTTTCACAGTTTTATGATTACTTTTTCCTTGTTTAAACAATTTTGTTTTAAAGATTTGATAAATGATTCATAGATTAATTATCACTGTAATATAATGTATCTAATACGATAATGTTCTGTGTCTTTTAGTTATATCCTAGCAATATCTACGATTAATAAGTATTTCGGACATCTTACACACAACGCCATCTAGTCCCTAACTAAGCAGAGCTAGTATTATGGGTACTAGACAACTGATATGAACGTACATATTATACACATAGAAAACACCCAAACTCCAAAACAAATATTGGCGAATCACACAAACATTTGGTCCAACCCTGGAATCGAACCCGAGACTGAGTACAGTAGTCACATACGCTCCCACTGCGTCCACCAAGGCAGTTGCGAAATTTAGTAGGGGTTGTCATGTTTCCTTGTTAGGGGTGGGGTTTGATTTGGTGATTGGTAATGCACAGCACACCGTTAATAGCCTGGTAAAGGGACTTTACTCTGCCTAGTGAAAAATATGAGTAGAATCGAAACCACCACCACACTCTGAGAATTTAGGTAGTGTGGTGATGGCGACCCACACTATGGCGGCTTAGTACAAACACTATAAAAGTATTCATAAATCTATTGAGAAAAGCTTCATAAAAATAAGACAATATATTAAATTAATTCCTTAAAAGTAGATAAAATTGTTTAGTTTTGAAAGACAAATCCGTCGTCTGAGGTTGTTGACTTTCAATCAGGCTTTAGCGAGAGGTACTGCGTCCCCGTAATCTCGCAAATTGGATTGGCAAACTATAAACAAAGTTGTCAGATTATAATGTGAGATTTATCAAGCCTACTTAAAGTTATTGTTGTCTTGTTACAATAATTTACATAGATATAAGATATAATGTTATTTTAAGTGACGGTTGGCCCATTGGTTTAAACGGTCCCTTGCCGCTCTCTACTGCGCCAAGTATTGAGGGTACAAAAAAACTGTTGTTCTGGATCTGGGTCCTTTATTTTCGTTTTATGTATGTTTGTAAGTTCCCCCGCGATTCAGGATTTATAAAACTTAGTATTTTTAAAACTTAGTAGTTGGTGAAATCTTTGTAATATTAATATCTCTAGTACTTTTATCACATTGATATTTGTTGAATTTTGTTGATATTTCTCTAGAAACATAGGGTGATGATAATGTTCTTCTAGTCAACGGAAACCAGTCAACTACGTCAGAGATATTAAAGATCAAAAATGTGTGCGTGTGCGCAAACACGAGTCTACGCTCTATTTTCTCACTTTCATCATAGTACATATTTAACATTGTTAGTCTTTATAATAAATATTCACATGAAGATTATATCTTCATTAAAAGTTTGAAGTTAGTATCTGTTGATTTCACCACACGAAGCAGATAAAATCTTATATTGTAGAATGCCTACATTAAAAGGAAAACCACAAAATTAAATACTAACATAAATAATATAGATTGATCGACCATTTCTCGTACTAAAGTCACACGCAGAGCCGTTGATATCACGTGTATCTGTGTCAAGTCGACTAATGATCGCTGTGCTTCCTATGAGCGCAATTTACTTGTTGTGCAGCATGCAATCTCTCTTCTTACATCGACTAATCTCCTGCCCATGACCAGCGTCACGACACAAGGAAAATATCTTATATATATTTTCCTTGTGTCATGAATATATCTTGTACTGAACAGCAATCATAAAATGTACGCTTACATTAACGTATTCGATACTTAGAAGTGAACTTCAATCTTTTTACGTATTTCTGTAGTGTATTATAATTTAAGCCTGTGTAAAATATGAGCAAAGATTGTTTTTTTTTGTTATACTACTTGACTCTATAAAGCGATATACAATGTGTACAACTGTACAGTACTCATGAGTTTCGCTACATCTCGAACTACACTTAGATCGTAATCAAACTGATAATTAGGAAAGGATAAAAATGAAGCTGTGCGTGGCTAATCTTTATTTGATGTGGATATTACTCGTGTTTGTATCACAGCACAAATTAGACTCCAATCTTAGAGGCAAGTAAGATACTAGGTACCAATAGTGACTATTTCAAAGTATGAGCTCAAAAAAGTGAATATAGCTTTTAATTTTATGTTCATAAATTGAATTTTTCATGTCAAAGTTCATTTGATTAGGGTAGAAGAATTCTAGAATTTAGTCCGTGTCTAGGCAAACGTTGTGTAGGACGCCCACAGTGCAGGTGGAATGACAACTTGCGCAAGATCTTGCGCAATGCGAAAAGGCCAAAATCTATCCAATGGCGTGCCTATTGAGAGGCTTAAGTCCAATAGTCGACTGCAATAGGCTGACGATGACGACGATGTCTAATTTCTATATCCGAACTTAACGTTATAATAGAAAAATGGAAATTTCATTTAAAATATTCGACCAAATTGTCGAACATCGAATTTCACGAAGTCCTTATTATATAAACCAGTATATCATTATGAACGAATTCCCAATGCCTCAAGCTGCCACTGTCATATTGGATCGAACTGTAACGACAGGACAGAATTTCATGTCTTTACATAGTTTATTATTTTGCTGAATATTGCCTCAAGTTATTTACATAATTTTATTAACCGATTGCTAAAGTAAAAGTAATAAAATTTTCGGTACGAATATCAACAGCCTTTATAATCTTTTGCTGGACATATGACTTAGAAAGGAGGTTTTTAGAGTTCCTCGGTGGCTTAGTTGGAGGCCTTCGGGCTACTTAAAAACATCTAACGGCAATATTTACGTAGCCACAATGGTGTCATGCTAGTCCACAACCCGCACTGGGCCAGCGCGCGGAGACGTATGGCCTTAACCCTCTTCTGAGAGGAGAACCGTGCCCAGCAGTGGGACCTTATGGGTTGGTGATGATAATGATTCACACTCCGTATTCTTATCCATCTCCACGCAGAAAAATACTTTTATAGAGATTTCTAAATTTGAAAATGATTCGCTAACGCCTAATTGCAAACTACATAGAGATATACTATTGACCTGAACTACCAAAAGCAATTTAAATCCTTTGTTGTTGGTACGTACACTAATTTGAGAGCGTAAATTAGTGCAGTATTCAGAGAATTGCAACTAGCGCAACAGCCAATAGAAACACACTTAATTGGAACACTATCTAATTCTTATTACAGACGATATTATTATCCAGGGTTTCATTATTGTTTTTATTTCGTGGTTCTAACTATTGAATTTACGAACTTCTATAAAATCATTTACCTTATTTTGACTCCTTAAATTATTTTTTAATTGCCTTACATCATCAAAGAATCAACTGCTAATATTACAAGTTTTTAGCCTCTTACTTTAAGCTCTGCATTGAATGAATCTTACCAAGCTCACCACGTCCACCAACGTGTATTAATATAGTCACACAGTTCGAGTTTATTCCAATTTCGAATTAAAAATATAAATCATATTCCTGCAACCTCGCAATTCATCAAAATTTTGAATTAACTTTTTCAGATTGTAAAACGAGTACAATTTGTTTCAGCAAAATAGTAACATATTTTATGATTGCAGTATGCAGCCGTACGAGGTTTTTATCATCGCCATATTTTTAAAACTCATCTATTTTAAAACAACCTTCATGAGTTCAATTTGTGTTTTTAAGGTTCCGTAGCTTATGGGTCAGAACCCTTTTGGTTTCGTCATGTCTGTCCCTTGGTCCCCACTACTTACCGTCCTTACGGCTAGTGCTATAAATATGAAACTTTGCATGGATATGTGTTTTTAAAGTCGAAAAAGTGCTAAAATAAAATCAGGATAAATATTTTTAAAAACGTTGAGAGGTTGCTAAGACAATTTTTTGATTTAGATGTCTGTATGTTGTGAGTAATTCAACTTAAAGGGCATTTTTGTTAATACAGGGCGTCCCTCCCTATAAAAGCCAACCGATTGGCTCGAAAAATCTGAAAAAAATCGTAAAGGCAGCCCTTAATATAATGAACTTTAAAGGAAAACTATAACGGTCTAGATAACTTCGTTAGTTCATGAGTTCTAGAGATCTAACTTGTAAAATGCGCTTACTTGAAATAATACGCCATAAAATATGCTATATTTTTCACTTGACGTTTGTTGAAAAAAGCCACACACGTCTATAGTCTATGGATTTATTCGTAAAACGCACAGGTATACAATCACAAAGCCAAGCATAGTCGGCGTCGCATCTCACAGTCTATCAATAGGGGGCGCCTACGCGTGCCCCGTGCTTTCACCTCGCGAAATTATGACCCAAGCCGTGGGCGTAAGCGTGCACCTCTAAAGTAGTTAAATTGTTGTTTTATGTTATACAATATAGTAGTTTCCTCTTTTTATTTATAATTCATTAGGTAGCAACTCATAAATGTGAGTTCAGTAGTTAATACTATAGACATAAAACAAAAAATCTTGTTAGACGTGAAAGTATATTATTAAAGTGGAAGTCTAATATTATTAATATGATTAGGTTTGGTCGTTATTAGTGACTAACTTTTTGGATTTGCTGCTTTATTCAAATTGTTATCAAATTCTTTTTCAGAAATCAATTTTTAATGGGTGTTAACAACTGTATGTTGTGAGCATCAGATATCACGATCAACGAAGTTTAAAGCTTAGGCTCTGCAGATTTTAATAAGTCAGGGCAAGTAAAAATAATCTGTCTTCTGACAAATTGTACCTATGTACAATTTGCACTACCAAAAGATTTAAATAAATATTGTAACAATTCTTATTAAGCGTTGCGATGCGATATAAGCGACATAATGACGTTAATATTCTTTAAAAAGGTAAAATAATATTTTTCGTTGCGTGTCTAATAGATATCAACACGGCCTTCTTCATTTTTATATGAATGCGGAACGCCATAAAACATAACAACGATATTATGCTTTAAGCACTGACAAGTACGTACTGTGTCTGTTTTACAACCGAATGTCACGTAATTCGATCCAAAACTTTACAACACACAAGATAACATGCAACTTGGATCGCTATTAATATTAATTTCTCAACACATTTTATATCTGTTCGCCTACGCGTACGTTACTACGAACTCACCTACATAATGCTTGCTACTCGCTACTCGTAATATTTTATAGTATTAAAAACATAATATATTTTATGTCATGTGTGTAAACCGGAACTTTATCGCCAAAATATTTATAATGGTACAATATCTTTTTTGAAAGAATTGATATCCAAAACGTTTGCAGCTACCGCTATTAAATCCTGAATTAGAACATGCGTGTAAAATAATGAGTGAATGTTTTAAGAGCTTTTTCCTTGAGGACAAAATATAATAGACAAAGCTATATATCAATAAAGTAAAGGTTGTGAAAATGATGTTAAAAACATTCACAGAAAACTATGAAGTTCTTGTTAAAATGCACATATTTTAATTTTAAAGGAATCTATTATTGATGTTATCTTTGGAAATCGACATTTGATATCGATTATATTTATAATAAAATGACCTGTCTGCTGACTCTACTATAAAATTAACTGCTATGGCAAATTAAAAAGAAATCATCATATGTAGGTATATATGGTCAGCTCGTCGTTTGGGTCACGGCCTGCGTGGGCGCGACACAACCTCGATATATCCAATCTCGTGCATTGATGAATGCTCACGACTCTCTTATTTATTGGAACACAATAACGTATTCATATATACCAACTACTGATTCTATTCAAGACTTTTGTTAAGAAATTGTTTCATTGTGTATACTGTTATTTCTTTATACGACTAACAGTATTTTCACTATTTTGGTTGTAAGAGTTCTATCTAATTTTAACAAGTTATAAACAAACTTGTGAACGCCTATGACTATTGAGAAATATTGCCTGAAAAGTAACTGGGCACTAAATAAAAGAATGTGTAGAAACACAAGAATATACAAAATTGTTAAAAAAAAATTGTATTATAACTCTGGTCACCCAACGAACTATAGGTCAAACACCGCAATAACATTTAGGACGACCAAACGAATTTCCATTATGGTTTTATTGAATGTTCACATTGTTACGTATGTTATTCTGTAATATTTGGCATAACGGTGTTAGTTTTATTGAAGCCTAATCTTTTTGTAATTATACACAGTTGACACCTTAACAAAAATCTATTGAGTACTTATTTACTCAATAAGAGTGATAATCTGCGTCAAATATTCTGAGGCACGTTTATTTACTTGCGTTTTATACAATCGGAACTTAATGTGGTAGAAACGGGAATCTTTGAGCATAGCGGTAAATAAATTTTCCTTTTAATTGAACGGGGCACGTGATTTAACATTAAATGAATGTACTCGTAGGTATTTAAGTGGTTAGGAATCGTAACTAGAATAATAACATTTTAACATATTCTCTGAGGTATCGGAACAGGAATGAAGTGAGCCGTCAGAGAACTAAGGTTATCGACATAGCCCACCGGATTAGCAAGCTGAAGTGGCAGTGGGCATGCCATATTAGCCGCAGAACTAATGACCGTTGGGGTAGAAGAGTTCTGGAGTGACGACCTGCGTAAGATGGCTGGCAGGTGCTGGATGCGAGAAGTCTCAAATCGATCACAGTGGTGTGCAATGGGAGAGGCCTATGTCCAGCAGTGGACTGCGATAGGCTAATGATGATGATGATGATTATGAACACAGTCACACAAAGCTACCTAGTCCAAAAGTAATCAGAGCTTGTATTATGGGTACTAGTTAACTGAAATAAATACTTATATACTGTTTTAAATTCAAACATATTATACATAGAAAACACCTAAACTCCGAAACAAATATTTGCAGATTAAACAAACTTTTAGTCGAATATATGAAAACTAAATCTCTGGATATTATTTGATCAGAGAATCAATCTTAAATACTAAGCAAACATTATGAAGAATATCTATTTCCGATCAGTTCAAACACCGTTATAGTTGTAATCTTGATAGCGTCTATGGATACTACTATATTACCATAAAGCAGTGATAAACAATTTGGCAATCAGATAAGTTCATCCGACCGTTATGTCTAACCTTTTTGTTTATTTATCTATATCCATACAAATTAATACAATTGTAGTCTATTTGTTATTTCAAATAAACAGTTTTTTTTTATTTGTCTGTCTGCTTGTTTCGACTAATCTCTGAAACGGCTGAACGTATTTTGACGTGATTTTTACTGGCGTATTGCTAATGACATAAAGAGTAGCTTAAGCTAAGTTACTTATGATGTCATCAGTTTTATTGTTTTACTTTTTAACTTAGCTTTACTCCACCGCGTTACCCGTGATTCACAATAATAAGCACGGATAACACTGCGTGTATCAGTTAGTCACTACATATTATAAAAAAATAATAATGAGCCGTCACGAGACGCCTGGCAGATGTGAAACATCGCCATTATTTTGTAAAAGTAATATGCAGAAAAGAACATATTGTAATAGGAACTAAATATGTCATAATGATAAAATAAAATATTACTAATTATTAAAATAGTAGTCTATATGCAGTAGTGTGTACACCGTACACACTACTGCGTATAGACTGTATATATATACCATCGTATAGCGTGCCGTGGCGAAGCGTCGCCAGTCGCCAGGCCAGAAATCTATTTTACGTGCGCTTATAGATGTTTCACATCAAAAAGTGAAAAATAAAGCTGATGATATAAATTCGCCTAATTTTCTTTCGACTAGCTTTGCTTCTATTTTCAATAATAACCGCGACTAACACCTCGAGACTTAGTTAGTCAACAATAATTTGAAAACTACTACGATTTTAATGAAAGAGAAACACAAGTTTCTTCTTGCGCTTTTATTTATGTTTTCATGTAGTGGGTTTTCTTTTATGTTCTATTGTATTTGAAGTACGCAGTTCATTGCCGTCTAAAATGCTCGCTAAAACAAGTCCTTTCATTTGAGCTTTTGATCACTGAAATTGATTTACTTGAACTGATGCTAGTTGCTGAACATTTAAGGTTACCTTTATACTGTAGAGAACTATTATAGTAGTTTTTTAAAACTGTTTTTGTTGGGGACTATTGTAAAACAATGACAATGTTATCACTCAAATTTTGTTTAAGATGACGACCCTTCAAATATTAACTTTGAACATTTAAAAATGCACAACAACATTTAACAAAATTAAAATACCCATTGATGGCAGCAAAACGTTTTTTTTATTTTAATTAATTTCGAATGGGCAATGAGAGGGAAAACTTTTCCTATTTTCTATTAAGCAATCTTCCGGGTGAGCTCTTCGGGTGTAATTGCGTCATTTTCTGCAAATGGCTGTCCCAAAACCATGGATCGTAACAAATTGTGACGTCAGAATTATGTTTTGTTTTTTTTTTCATTATTATCTCAGATGCTACTATTGTCACGTATTGTGAATTAATTGGAACTTCTTCTTGAAGTAAAATTAAGGGTTTGTGTAATTAATTAACAGTTTCATATTGTAATACGTGACGCCAAATTCTTTATTGTTTGTGGAACAAAACTTCAAAATTACGTTATGTAAAATATGTTTAGCTACGCTTTGTTACGTTTTCAGTCTGTAATCAATGGCGCGGCGCTATTTCTTTTTTATTTAAACTCAACTCAACTTAACCTTTATATTTCATCAGAATTTTCAAATAGTTTTCCTGTAACATTTACAATATTCTCATTCAGTTTGCTTGTTTTCTTTTCGACACTGAATGATTTACACACAACAGTTTCCGAATAAAATGTGTTCGAAATAAAACAAGTTTCAACATTTCTGCATTTCTGTAAAGGTTCTTTTATTTTATATTTTCCGACGGCCGTATTTGTCCCCTTAGGATTGAGAACGCCAAAAGTATTTACAACTTTGATAAAGGAAAACTACGAAATTTCGTGAACTAAACTTGTGGAAACATTTATATCCATAAAGCTTATTTTATGGAGTATTTTATTTTAATAAAAGTATTTATGCCAGGTAATAGTAATATTACTTATGAGGATAATTCAAGCGGATTATACATTTTACGGCAGTTAGAGTCATCACTTTATAACGATGGGCTGTAAAGTACGAGAATGCGCCATTTAAGAGATTCCTTCGAAATAAGTGACAGTTATCAAGTTAGAGTCATGGACGTGGATTTTATAACGTTCGTATTTATAATAATGGGACTTATAATCTTAAAATATTTATTGTCACGCTTCAAGTATGTATTATACCTATATTTTTTATAATAAAAATGAAGATAAAACTAGATGGTAAACGGTAGACGAATTATAATAACTTTACGATGTTGATTTTGATTCTGTATAAATTTAGTGCTTTTCATCTCTGAGAACCTATTTAAATATTAAATTTCTTGTTATGTGAATATGCACCCTTGAAAATTTCCATATAAAAACAAACATCACATACAAATGTTTAAGAAATTGCAATATTTTATTAAATACGTAAAGTTAAAAAAAAAGTAGGTGTATTATAATAATATACTGTAAAATTTCAGCCAAGCTAATACTTATTAGGTACGGTACTACCCAAGTACTAAGGTGAAGAGCATATTTTACAATGATTCTCATTGATGTTTGCCTATAAGTATACTTTTCCCATCGAACCTTCTAGTAAACCACTAGTTAACGACTATAAGGCATAATATATGTATTTATAAATAGGTAGGTATAGCACTGGTGAAATTTTATATTCAAATTCAATATCGTGTCACGGAACCCAATTCTAGGCCAAACGCCAACATGAATTATTTAAAGCAACCCTGACATCTTTTATAATATTGGCAATAAAAAGGTCTGGTAATAAAAAGAAAAATATTTGTATATGTGGCAGTCGATGGAAGTCAAGGACAAAAGAGGTTGGTTTTGATGTACCTGAAAAGGTTCCGTTTCATGTTTCGTATATATTCAAGTATTATAACTTGTTTAGGGATTTTTTGCTTCATCCTGTTTGTTAAAGTTACATAAGGTTTGAGTTTGTTTTTCTTCGAGGTGTCTCTTTGGCTTTGACGAGTCTATTGGCCTAGTGATTAGTGGTACTGATTGATAAGGTAGATAGGTAGTAGGTCATCGATTTGATTCAAATTCAGAACAAATAATAATAGTGTGATGAGCACGTTTCTTTGTTCTATGTCTAGATGTTTATAATAACTTCACACCTTCACATACGGCTTTTGAATCCAAACTAGGTAGAGTCTGTACTATAACGATAAACATTCATGCTGATACTTCTAAATTCGAAAATTACTCTGTCTGTCTGCCGGTTAGGCTTTCACAACTAGACCGTTGAGATTTCTTAATTTCTTGAGGAAGAACATTGGCTACTTCACCGTGATAACCGACATACAGGCGGGCTACATATACTTTTATTAGTACATATATATTATATAGCTAGTACTTAGATTAAATATTTTATTTGTAAATACATACGTATTACAGATAAGTTTCACCGAGACACTGATATATAAGTATATGTTATAGTGAGGTAAATTCCAATGCAGCACGAAAACTCGATTTTGCTTATTTCATTTTATTTTTATCCAGTTTTAGTATATCTGGAACGAGTCTAGTATAACGCTCACGGCTTATTGGCCATCTCGACATCACTTTGATATGTCGTAAATAATATTGCCTTCCATTTGTTGGTCTCGGTCAGTTCTCAGTTAAGCCAAGAGTTCTTCAAGCGCATTCCGGTAAATTTATTTTGACGGTTGCTTTACAACTTACCGTTCTATTCTTTTTATATATGAAAACCAAGGTAGAAGAGCTACTGATTTCAGCCATCATATTCAATTATATTAGGTAATAAATATAATCATGCAATGCAGAACATAATATAAAGAGTAAATCAATTAATCTTTAGTTTAGTTAGTTTCACCCCGTTACCTGTACCTTTTTTCATTTACAACAACTAGTGGTCCTCATGTGGTAGAATTTTGACCATAATTAATTTGAATTTTAAGTGGCAACATTAATGAGGTTAAACATTTTTAAAATTGTAACTTCTATATTCACGAATTTCGCCAAGGCTACGCTACAATGTTAATTTAACAAAAGAGTATCTATGCGTGTGTGTCAAATTCTTGGAAGTGTGTGTGACGTTTTATGTATTTTTTATGCATATAACAAAAAAAACTTCCTTCACTCCTCCTCCACATGGACTATAAGTGTACGAGATTACATTCTCCTTCGTCCACGCAATTTTTCTAATAAGGGGTATAAAGTTTTTGCTTCACGTATTTATATAGATAACATCAGGTAACACCGCGGGGCTTGTAATCCTATAAATGTCAAGTGAGTAATATCTATTAGTAGTTAAAGTAATCAATTAATATTTTACAACATGTTCTTTGTTCATCGATGTGAATCATTCACAATGATAAATTGTAAGGAGGTGTAATCATACAGTAGAATTTTACAATAATAAAAAATAGGAACAGTTTTGTTTCAAAAGGCGTATGTTTAGAAAACATCGACAAAGTTTCTTACATACGTCTATAATTATGCATATTGTTCACATGCATTCATATAGAGAGAATAAGTGTGGTATTCACTCTATATAGATGCATGAATGGCTGCTTGTACAGGTAACAGGGTGAAGCTAACTAAAGACAAATAGTCCATTTAGTTACTTATAATATCATCAGCTATATTCCAGTGAAAGAGATTAGACGATAATTTTTTTTCTTATGTAAGGACCTCATATGTATTTAGTGCAATGTTGTTAATTTCAAATAACGAAGAGACACTTCAACTTATTTATTAGTACAGTATATATTTCACTTAGTACACTTAAACAAACTTAAATTTTAGTTCTTTAGGTTTCACGTCTGCTTGGATGCCGACCCCTTCTGGTGTTCCTCAGGGTTCCCTGTTGGGACCTCTGCTCTTTATTGTTTTTATTAATGACATTGGTTCATGCCTCAAACACGCGAGTTTTCTTTCGTATGCAGACGGTACTAAAATATTCATGGCGATCAATAGTCCTTCTGATAGTGAGCTGCTGCAGAATGATCTAAATAATTTCGCAAAATATTGTAGAATAAATAAGTTAGAGTTAAATGTGTCCAAGTGTTATGCAATTAATTTCACCCGTAAAATCAATCCCATAAAATTTTGCTACACTATTAGTAATATACCGATTGGTTACGTGGACTCAATAAAGGATTTAGGCGTCATACAAGATTCTAAACTGATATATGATAAACATATTGACTTCATCGTGAAAAAAGCTAACAAAACCTTAGGTTTTATCATTAGATCCACATCGAACTTTAAAAATATTAAACTCATTAAAATACTCTATTGTACACTGGTGCGCAGTATCCTCAAGTATGCATCTGAGGTCGTATTGAGTCCGTTCAAAAGAAGTTCTTGAGATATTTGCAGTATAAATGTAAGTCTATTGATCATGGATATGTGATAAGATGCAAAAAGTATCAGTTTTTACCTTTAGCGAATAGACCTACTGTTTCTGATATTATGACCTTGCTAAAAATCATAAACGGAACTACATCAGAGTACCACATCTGTCAATGAAATCCACAAATTTAGCAGCGAGTTTCAGCTTTTTAAATCTAAGCCTTCATTTGTCAAAAAACATATGATTAAACATTTTTTAATCCACCCAATCCCAGGATCATAACCATTTATTAGTATTTGTTTTTAATTTTACTCGCTTTTGTCACATTTGTATTTTCAACCCAAAAGGAATAATGTCTGTTATGTTTTGTTGCTTTTCTTAAGCATTTTACTTCTGTTTTTTTTTATACTATTCGTATCGTTGTTTATGTCTTGCATCTAGTTGCGAGTACCTGTAAATGGCTTTGTTGTTAACTATGTTTAATGCTTATCTTATAATATTTATGCTGTTGGTATTCCGAACAAAATTTTTATTTTGTTCGGAATACCAAATAAATGAAAATAAATGAAAATGATTCTTCTTTATATTTATGCTAGCTTAGTAAAAATTTCGCATCGCGAGAACTTGTAATAAAATTATGAAAGTAGACTAGACTGCCTCCTTCGTAACTTTCTAAACACTTAGGAATAAATACATAAACAACTTTTCAATAAATCATCATACAAATTGGAAAAAATATTTATGTAATTAACTTGTGTGTGTAAAGAACACTTCAAAAGTAGCTTTTATCAGACTGAATTTACGATACGAAGCTATCACGTCAGGGTCCACGGTCAAGAAACGAGTTTCGTGTCCCTCCATCACAAAGGTATCCTCCCTCCGACCAGGTGAGTTCATCGTGCCTGGCGGGCCACATCCCAACGGTTGATGCTGGGCAGTCGTATATAAGCTAAACGGCTTGAGAATTTCTATATCGCGATTCAGGGTTAGTACTCATTCCGTGTAGCGCGTTACGCTGTAGTTCGGTGTATCTTTGACAGAGGTATGTTTTTGCTAGCGTTGTATGCTTTTGGCATTAAGGCCGCCCTTTGCACACTACTTATCTTACATTTTATGTACTCTATTGTAACTCTGTAATATGGTGTGCAACTAAATAGTTTTGCATCTATCTATCTAACGTGCCTATATATATTTTTTTGTAATTCACGTTTTAGTTCTTAATGTTTACTTTACAGTGAGAAAATTACTTTAATTAATTTTTATACTATACTCGTATGTATATAACCAAATCATTAAGTTTGATGATCATCGTTTAAGTAAAAGTGGGCGTTAATACATGCACACAATAATGACTTATTAAATTTTGTGATTTGGTTTATAACTCATTTATTGCATACCAAAGTCATTTGAAATAGCTTACTTGCTTTTTTAATTGAATACAAAATGAGGTTGCATTACCTACGAGTTTAACTAAAATTCTTTTATCTGTGTTTTCAATTAGACCAGTCCTAGATTTGAACTATAGCTGTGTAACACCCACGCACGTATAGCATTGTACTTATAGGCGATAGCTATAGACTATATCTTTAATTTATTTAAATCACTCGCTTTATTACGTTTCTTGCACAGTAATTACAGAGAACCCGCGGCAAGCGAATCCTTGCCAAACAACTTTTTTTTTAAAACGGGGTAAGTAAACCGAAGGCGGTGCTAGCCGGTTTTCTAAAAGTAATGAATATTTACTATATTTATACGGTCGGCCCTTTCTATGTTATCTTGGCCAATCTTATGGTCAGTAAAAAGGTAATTAGCACATAATACAAGTCAATTATAACATATTTTTATTGCAATTGCATCGTAACTTGTATATTAGCAAGTAAATTATTATTAAAAGAAAATGCACTTTCTGTGTTGGTTTGAATTAAAATGGAAAATATTAATACATTTGCGCTGATAAAAAGTCTGATGAAACATGCATCACTAACTAAACGACCCATTTAGAGTAAAATGTAAGTTTTTTTTTTTTTTTCATTTTATAATCCAACTTTTGTAAACGTACTTTTTAGTTTTTTAAATCATATTTTTTATGTTGTTAATTAAACTTCTACACGAATTTCTTTTGTCGTGCTGTGTAGGACAGTTCTCGAAGTACTTCTAAGCTAGAGATTTTCGAATATAAATGTGATGTTAATAAAAGCAAGAATATTGAACTAACCCATTCTGTGTACGACGTTTCGTGACAGATGTCAGAGCCGTAATAAAAGTTTTGCGTTCTTCGGGGATCAGGGTATAGTTTCCAACTTTGTCCAACTTTGGAAAACTTATATACATGTTGATTTATACCAACAACATAGAAGAAAACGACTCGCAAAAAGAACTTTAAGGAAAAAGCAAAAACATCAACTATTAAGATTTTGAACTGCTAATTTGCGAACTAAACGTTTGATTTCAATTATAACAGATTTAGCCAGCAAAATAATAATAATAATACTGTATTTTACTAGATTTGAAAGAAAAAAAGCTTTTCCAAAGAATTAAGACATTCATGCCTAAAACTCTAAAGGGATAGGAACTATGGATTAAAGTCAAGTTCTATTGCTATTGCTAGAGTACAAATCCTGAAAATACCGAGAATCTCTTTAGAAGTTTTCTCAGAAAACCTGTCGTAATTAATATCTAGTAAGTATTGATATCCTAGAATTCAAATAGTTAAAAATAATCATACAAAGCGTGCACATTTCTTCGCGTTGTTTAAATAAATAAGGTATAAAACAACATAGATAATAATCTTTCCAGAAGCTTTCCCAGAAAATCTGTTAAATGTCTTGTTAGTATTGACATCCTAGCGTTTAAGTAGTAAAAAATAATTGCCAAGTCTACAAAGCGTGCATATTTCTTAGCGTTGTTTAAATAAAAGTGCATAAAACAATATAGGTTAAACTTACGAGTAACTGGCCACTTTGCCAATTAAAGCATGCGGTTCTAATTTTACATTCACTTATTCAAGTTAGATAAGATAGATTCGCGTACAGAATATCTTGAACTTCAAGTATTCATGGGTGTCTTTTAAAGTAATAAAGCTTTTAATAATTATTATAAATTTTAAAATTGCATTTTTTAGTAGTAATTGGCTACAAAATACAAATGCTTTCACATAGAGATAATCTTTCTAGAAGCTTGCTCAGGAAATATGTCATAATAAATATCTAGTTTTATACAGCGTTTGAGTAGTTAAAAACAATTGCCAAGACTTTACAAAGCGTGCATATTTCTTAGCGTTGTTTAAATAAAGAATGCATAGAACGCTGACAAAAGAAAACGAATTCATAGAAGTGAGCAGCGTATTATGTGGTGCTTTTGCAAAAATTATGTCTTAGCTATGTGAGTATTTGCGTCGTTGTGTTGTTTAGGTTTATTTGCGTGTGTCGCGCGTCTATGAGGACATTCACACGAACGAACACGTGCGACTACTGCTCACACTTCATACACTATTCTGTTATAACCTCAAAGAGATTCCGCTTTTGCTTAATATTTTACAAAACAGAGTGTTGCTATTGTCGTCTTTAGAGTCTACTTAAAAGACTATTTCTGCTTTATTAAAAACTTACTTCGTAATTCGTTAACTCATATATACCATTACAAAATCTTTTTTTTTTTTATTTGTGAATGTATACTCATCATTAGGTCTCTTTTACATTTGAGGAAAAACACCATTAATATTTCAGTCCCACGGAAAAAAATCTGCTTCTTAAAGTTGGTTATACATTTTTATACTTAATTATTTATCATTTAAATCTTTCTTCTCGACGTTGGAATTTGATTTAAGTACATTTTATAGGAATATGAGAATGGTTTTTGTATAAAAAACGGTACAAATAAATTGAACTTTACCATCACCACAATTAAAATTCGCCGCATCGCTATCGGCAGTATCATTACCACGACGAATGACAGAGCCTCAGTTTAGACAGTATCATTTATTTTCATCTTGTAGAACCATAGAGCAAAACAGTAGAGATAAGCCATACGTAGACTGTCCTCTTAGTCAACGCATAAGCCCAAACGGACCTGTGAATTACACTGTTATTACTAAGAATGTGTTCATGTGTGTGTAAAATGATGAAGATTTTGTTTTAATTGTTATGTATGAGTTATATTGACGACTGTTTTTGCATAAAATGTATATGTGTGAAGTTTTTTCTCCTCAAAAAAGACTGTTGAGTATCGGGAATATATGCTATAGCTATACCTTATCGTTGCTATGTGAGTCGAACTGATTGCATCTTGTTTTTGCTGTTTATAAGGTTGTGTATAGAAAATACATTGTATCGGTAACGAGATACGCAGATGCGGAAGTTATGTACTAGCCATTTTATTGAGCCATTTGTTCACTTATTTACTGTGGGTTAAGTAGTGGGAATGTGACATCTATTTTAGATATAGGCCATACTATTTAACGGCGTCTGTAAATTTTAAGGGTTTGATCAATATTCTATTTACACTAGGAATCATTCGTCCAAGACTACAGGGGGACTCTACGGGGTTTATCTGCAGTCTTATATGTAGTTACTTTAAAGGAATAATTGCCTCATTGGTCTATTGGTGTATGCGATTGCCGATTAAGAGGTCTCGGGTTCGATTCCTCGGTCGGGCTGTTGTTGGTTTTTTTATCAGAAATTCTTAAAAACATCCCGGAGTCGGAGAAAATAGCGGTGGTAACGCCCCTGACCCGGAGAGCACGTTGAGCAGCCGAAGATTTTTAATAAAAGCAAAAATGTATGATGTTAATTTTTGTTATCTCAACTAAACTTTAATTTTAAAGTGAAAACTACCACTCCTAGGGTTACATCCTGTGTCATGCGGACCTTTAAATGCATTCATGAAACGGACACAAAGAGCACACAGATTTAGAACAACATTTTGTAATTAGTACTTTCTAATTTATAACATATAAATATATATTTTTAATCCAAAATCCTGTACCTATACATTTAATTTGTTTTTTGTTCTCTGATTGAATTCTTATTTTAGGAGTTTATTTACTATATCACGTTATAGTCTTTAGGAGTGGAACAGTAGCTACAAAAAGAGGTGAAACTGGGCACTAGTAATAAACAACTTTCAGTCTTTATAAGATTTACAAAGTCTCTGGTTAACTGATATCGTATCTTTTGTCCATTAGGTACGCCAAGAATGTGGTCTGCCGTCTACGATGGAGTCTCCAAACTTTTCATCTTCACAACCTACACCTGGCTCTATCCGAAGAGAGAATCTGCGAGCACCACCACCAGATACTGAACTGTTGCAATTTGCCGCAACCCTGGCCTCGACCAAGAAACTGTTTGCTGGACTTGCAGATAGACTTTGCGATCAGCCAGACTTTGCAGGAGAAGAAGACAGCTCAGAACGCTGTTGGAATGGGAATGCTATTGCTGAGTAAGTATCTGTTATCTTCTTGTCTCTTACAACCAACCAAACTAAAATTATCATAGATTTGTGGAACATTCGTACCACAAATCTATGTAATAAATTTTCATACTTTGAGTCAAAATGACTTCCCGTCAACCTGTGGGTATTTCTAAAGCCAACTGAGCTGAACAAGAGTGAAGAAAAGTGAAACTTGTTGCAAACCCATTTTTAAGTGTGGAAAATCATCATGGACCGTCACCCCACCGGGGGTTACGGCGGGGTGGTGTATCGGACTTGAACCGACTAAAAACCACACAGTGTGCCCTCTCCGCGCTTCTCCGTTTAGGAGGAGGAGAAGTCCAGGGTGGGATCTCCTTCCGAACTTCTCCAGCGCCTGCCCGCTCCTGATGCGGGCACCGTCTCTGTACGACGACCCTCTCTTAGGCGGCGTCCGGCACACACCGACGCCGCCCCCTCGCGCCTGGCCACATAATGCGGGTGGAGGGAAAACCCGTCCCGTCCACCCGCGGCCACACTCAAGGCGGCATGAGGCGCAGATGTTCGCGCCTCCACCGCTCGAGTCGCCGGCGGCGAATCAGCTCCGATTGGATGTCGTCCTCCCGGGCCTTCTCCGCCGCCTACTTCTGCGGGATTACGTCCTCGCAGAAGGTTGCGACCGCGGTAAATGAGCCATCGCTGCCGGCCAAAGAACGAACGACAGCCGACAGCGAGAGATCCCCTCCGATGACTGCAGTGAGGACCCGGCGCTGCGTCTCCCATGCGGGGCAGACCGCCAGCGTGTGATGAGCCGAATCCTCACTGCATTGATGCAAACCCCATGCCAACCACGCCTGGTCAGCTGGTCTAAGGAGAGGTCTATGTCCAACAGTAGATATTAATGACTTTTGATATGATGATGACATGATATAGTCATTAGATCTAGGAATGCTTATGATTGTAAAAGGAATGTGCTCAAGCCGTTACGAGAATATCTCCATATTCGATTGGTGTGTCGAAATATTCTGAGAGATGTTAATCTATTTCTTAAGAGATTATTTAAAAAGATATCATTTTATTACAACCAATGTATTTTAATAAAACCGTTATACGTTGAATAATAAAACAGTGTTTATAGATTAAATAATTCATCATTAGCTTTTACCCGTGTTTATGTCAGTATTAAAGAATCATGCTAAAATTCATTTAAATCAGTACAACGGGATATTTGTATTTATCACTTATATTACAAAAGAGACGCTGTTTATATTCAAATATTAATAACTAGTATTTCCTTGTCCTCTAGTTACACAAAACCTCTCGTTTCATCCGCATCACTGAGCGACCAGAAGTATAACCCTGAGATCAGCGGTAGCCCACCTCAGGATTTGAGGGTAACAGCTTTGGCAGACAGGCTTCAGCAAGCTCGACAGGTAAGCCAGTCTATGTTGATATTTTATTGTTACAATAGAAAATGTCATTTATTGGAGTACAAGATAACAAAAAATATTTCGAAATAAGTGGAGATAAAATCTTTCTACTCAAAGAAGGACTTCATTAGTATTATTTTAGTAAACTAGGTAGGGTTCTGAATTTTGTATGGAACCCCACATGAACCGTTATCCCACGGGGGTTTGTGGTAGGGTGGTGGAATGAGTTGAAATCGAACCAATTACACACCGGTCTCTGTCTCACACTCACCAACGTAATACTTGTACGACAACACGAATGCAGTCATTATTAGGATGGTCTTCTGTGTGAGGGTAGTACTGAAACGGTCGAGCCGGACAAAATCAGCGTGCCTCTACTACTGCCTATATTTTGTAGACTCTTTCAATCTTACAGGGTTTTATATCTCTGTCCTTTTCCTACAGTTGCTTGTATCTTATTCGCGGAGTAATGAGGCTTCAGCGGAAGCGTTTATGCAAGGAGATGAGGCTGGGGAAGAAGGTTCTGGTTCAGGAAGGAGCTGGAGCTCCGACGACTACGATTCGGAAGGCTCCGGAGACGACGGCTCTGGTGAAATTGAAGGACGTAAGTATATAAAATACAATGAAATTATCATAAAATTTATTTTAGTTTTTAAACTTAAAGTTTTTCTTATATTTCATAGATAGATAGATAGATAGATGTGTATTGACAAAAGTTTAAAGGATTTTAGCGTTTAATTTTAGAATAATGTAAAATTTGAAACTTTTTACATAATTATGTAGTTGCATTTGAACAGAAAAACATACTTTCTAGATGACACTATTTTAGTTTCATTACTTTTGAAAACTTAATTGTTTTACACATTTAGATACATTATAAGAGTACTCTAGAGTCAATTTCATGGCACACATTCTATGCACTTACCTTACCGTATGCACTGTGTAAAGCGACATGACAAACATAATATACCGCAAACTTAATTATTTTATGCAGAACAAAATGTAGGACATAGCGGGCCAGTACCTTTTATGGTTGGTTCGATATCTGTAAACATCTTGTGCATATGTAAGAAAGTAACAAACGTGTTTCTTTCTGACTATTATAAGTTCTGTAAAACAGTGTGCTCTTTAAACATCCTGCTTTATCAACCTAATTCTTTGTATTGTCATCGTATTTATTTAGTTCAAAAAGAATATAACCAATAATGAAAAAAGAATTATAATTTAATTTTTATTATTAACAGTAAACTTGTACGCTATTAACTAATCTCTTTTTAATAGGAAGCGGACCCGACACGAATGATTCGTCACCAGAAACGTCTACACCACGAACGGGCGCCAGCAACGCTTTATACCCCTCACAACTTGTCATGTTCCTACTCGTCGCTAATATCGCACTCACTTATGCCACTTAAGCGACGTATACACAAGTTAGAATAACCATATCATATGTATGACACCACGTCACCACGAGTGCGAGAACGCGTACTTCACTTTTAAACTGTAGTGATTATAAAAGACGTCTAGTGCGTTCGTTCTCTACCTAGTCCCAAACTAGAATGAAAGTCCACTTCAGATTGTCGCGTATTTACGAAAACGTTTGTAAAATATTTTATATATAATTACAGTATGTCGACTGTAGTTTTTTATTTTATTTTGAATATATGTACAATTGTTAAGAACGCATTTAAGATCTTATTGATTTCACTGTAAATGTCGTTGTAGTGTAAAGCCAGCCTTCAGCCAACATCATCATCAGCCATCGCAGTCCACTGCTGGACATAGGCCTCTCCAATTGCACTACTGGATCGATCTAAGTGATCCAGTAATACTTCTTTGAGTTAAATCCATATGCTATATTTTTGAAAGAAATAAGTAGACTATTTTGGGGTAACAATACATACAATAAAAATAACTTGTAACGATATTGCTTATGATTCTTAATACAATTTTCATGTAAATTATCTGCTGTGATTTGTAGAAAATTTACATAGAATGCAACCCACAAATACCCTATTTATTTCGGTTACAATTGCCACTTCAATTACCGCTACATATAATGGTTCGTGAACTAAATTGTGACGACATTTAAGTCAAATCAATATCAAAGCGCAGTTAAGAAAGCTCTCAAAGTTTGTAAATGTAACAGTACATATCCCAATAATGTACAGTTCATATCAATTCTTTTGTAAATATTTTGTTTTGACGAATATACGTAGACTTAGGTGGTATACATTACAATTGAAGCTTTACTATACTTCTGCATTTATAAACTTCAGAGTGTTTGTGAAAATTTAACGTCATAATAATAATAAATTATTGGAAAAAAAGTTTAAGCATTGTTGAACACTAGCTGACGGGCAATAAATTTTAATAAGAAATAAAAGTATAACGATTAGAGGCGAGTGAAAAACTCTAAAATTAAGGATTTTATGTACAGTATGTGTAAATACCCGAAATCCTACTGGTCTAGGTGCTTAGCTAGTAAATTTATTTCGTTGCCATATTAATATTACGATTATTATTATTTATAATATTAATTAAGTCATAATTTAAACTAAAATTATGTTATGTGATACATATTAGTTTGTAAGTTAGCCTCTAGTTGTATTGTATTGTGTTTATCAATGACTTCTGTGTGTAATCTTAACGGTGCGACTGTAAAATCCATTTTATTGTAATCTCGTATTGGCTGTGGTATGGGTGTATTATCGGCGACTGACGACAGAAAGAAAACAATTTGTAAGATCGATGGTTGAAAGGAAAATATTTTAGTATATATTATTTATTGTAATCAGTTTTCAAAGACAAAAATGTGTGAATGATCTGTCAGACTGCCTTCACGTTGTGAGAGATGGTAAAATATGTTGGTAAAATTGAGATGGTATATCTATATAAGTCTTAATATCTAACCTAAAAGTCCACTCAATAAACGTTCTTATAATAGATGTATTAATATTTTAAAGAGTGTTATTTCAATAGTGCTCTAAAATCGAAGTTTGAAATCTTAGTTCACCGGTACATATAAACGTTTACTGTACCTTCGAACACTAATAATAGTAAAATAAATATTTAGCGTGTCTAAAGGAACGCTTTAAACCAGGCAACATAGAACTATCAATTTTACTAATCATAGAAGTCGTTGAAGTTTACTCATAAACTTGTTTGTTCTCATAAATTGATGTTTGTAATTAATATATATGTGTTTAAATCATATTTAGACAATGTTATAAACTTGTGTGTAAATCAATTAATGAATGTATGACTGTGTGTTTATACAAACAAACCTAAGTTTTATAAGTTTTGATTTATTTGTTAAAGTATCTACTTTTAATGAACTGTAACTTAGAATAAAAAGAATTACAAGAAAATATAAGTTATATCAGTTATACGTAGCAATAAAATACATATATTAATTGCTTTAAAGATTAGTGAATTTTATGTGGCAGTCATGTAATGGCGGCCAAGTTGTAAGTATCATAGATAATGACTTCTATGTATAGCTTTCAGAGAAATTTGGAACCTAAGTAGGCTTAATGTGGAACATTACTATTTTATAACACTTAATTGCTGGGCATATAGGCTTTTCCTAGGAACGGAGGTTTTGGTTTACTGTTACAGCACGCTGGCCAAACGGGCTGGGGTCTCGCAAGTTTGGCTTTTTTTCGCAGGGCTGTTCTCCGCCGTAGTTTCCTTCGTAAAGTTAAAAAAACAAATAAAAAAACTGCTTTTACAGTTTGAATAGATATGGTGACACTCCAAACCCTTAATACGTCACAAGAACCATAGAGACTAATAGTCTTTTGTCAATAATTGTAGTTTAACTTGCTTCTAAACTCAAGCCATTATTACTTATCATTGACACTCAATTTCAGCGATAAACATCTTCCAATTACATGACTGTCAAAATCTTAAAGGAAAATGGTGTGACTCGAAATGTAATATGTATGTTGTGACGTCACATTCGTCGTCAATTTATACATTTGATACTTATAAACAGCGCAAAGTACCTCATAAACATAGAATAAAGACTTTCTTGGAAGTACTCAGTGCCTCTGCAAATAAGCGTTAGGAATATTAATAGTATCTTTATTCTTTCTCAAACAGCTTACAAACTTGTTATTGGGGTTTCCTGTCAAGCAACGATTCGCCTCTGTTAGGAGACACCGCTCTTTTTAATGCTATTACAGTAGTATATTGTACAGTGTAATGCATTAAATTATCAAAACAGAGTTAAACAAGTCTCTGGTCTGGTCTATAAATGTAAAAAGGTATTGTTTTTGGGATCTTGGTGCATTTAAAACGTATTCAATTATGTACTCATGGTTATAGTATCTTCCAGAAGCACAAAAGCTGACTTTTATGAGCGACTTCGCACTCCAAGATAATGAAAAATACTGTTTCCTTCGGGTTTTGACATTTTCTTAACGTATTGATCCTGAAAAGGTACCAATTTGTACCAAATGACCCGTAATAGGTCCTACGACTATTCGGATATGGGCTCTGAGACGATCCTTTTCTTAAAACTTGTAATATTGATGTCAGTAAATTTTTCGAGAATGTTCCTGCTCCAGGCTCCATCTTGAAAACTTAAATTTCTACTTTATGCCAGACATTTCAGTAATTACGATTTAGTTATATTTGATAGTTTGACTGCCTTGGTTGCGCAGTGGCAGCATGATATTGCGACTGTTGTGTTCGTTTCGATTCGATTTGATTTAAGCGTTATCTATTTCAAATATGTATATTATTTATTAACAAAAAAAAAAAGAAAATAAGTAATATATCAATCATTTCAACTATCGTAGTATGTACAATGTATACTTGGTTTAAAGCTAGAGATGGCGTAGTGTATCAGATGTCCATTATTATGGACATCATTAGATAAGATTATTGGATTTTAATAATGAAATATAATTAGTATATATTTATACTAATTATATTTCATTATTAAAATCCAATAATCTTATCTAAGTACCTTGTCAGCCGTTGATATTTGTCACTTGTAGCAAGGTTCTTAGATAGTACTACATACATATAGACGTGAATTTTACGATGTAAGTTCCACTCTGTTTCATGTTCACTTTATTAAAATATATGTACCTAATGATTAAAACCTTGAAAAACTTAAGTTCCATATTTCTCTTTAAGTGTGTACTGAAGTCATTGATCGCAGAAATGGTTTGAAGATGTGATAGGACCAGGCAAGGCAAGGTAACATGTCGCTACAGCTAAAAGCAATAAAATCCGTCACCATGCTGCATTCTGACCAGTATTGTAACTCAACTGTCACAAACACCAAATTCCATCTCACACACTTTTTAATTATTTTTTACGTAATATTTTACATAAAGGAACGAACTTTGAATTTTAATTGCCTCCGTGGAACAGCGGTAGCATTTACGAATGTTGTGCTTGAAGTCTCAAGTTTGTCTCACAGGTCGGACCAAATGTATGTATGAGCTGCAAATGCTTGTTTCGGAGTTTGTTTGTTTTCTGTTTTCATAAAATATATATGTATGTAAATAAATCAGTTGTTTAGTACCCACTGTACAAGCTCTGCTTAATTTGGGACTAGATGACGTTGTGTCTGGTGCCCGAACATATTATTATTAATTTATTATAATTTAATAGTATTCACAAGGGTTATACTCGAGCAAATCGGTCCTACCGGCGATACACTCCGGTAGTTTTGTTCAACCTGCATTTATATTAAGTCATGGTTTTTATTCGCCACACAGATTCCATACAACTGCCATTTTAATTCACCTTGCAGCTTTTATAGACTTTATGGGTACTAAACAGTGAAAGGACTTCCACAAAATTGGTAATTGAAAATTATCTATATGTATTGATAAGTATGTCGAAAAAAGTTGTGTTTTTATATCAATTGATCAAAGATTGTGTTTGTAGCGACATGATACCCAAAGTGTAATGTAAATATTGTTGGAAAATATATCACGTGGAAAGAAGATAAATGCTGTTATATCTGAGTATATAATATGGAAATAAATTCTGTACTATACATTTATTTTGTTTTATTGAGGTTCTTTGTAACAACCCACGTATTAGGTGGGTCTTACGTAATAAATGGATTGCCCCGTTTATTATGTACGACCCCCTCCTAAATGAGAAAAAAATAAGAATATTCCGACCCCTCCCTCTTCTTAATATTTATTACGTAAGCATCTAAAGGAAAAAATATGCGTTTGGTAAAGTGTGATGTTTAATTTAAAAAGTAACAATTTAGGGAACGTTACAATCACGTTGGATGGAACCCTTTTAATCATAATTCGGATCTTACGTAAAAACTATTAAGACTTCCCACTCTCTTATAAGAAAAAATAGGACATGGTCGACTCCACTCGCCCCCTAAATCGTGTCACGTAATAAATGAATGGCCCTTAGAAACAACTCTTGTGTAGCAAGGGCCTTAATACATATACGAAACGGGCACAAAGAACGCCCAGATTAAAAAAAAAAATTTGGTCGCACAAAATGTTGTCCAATGTTTGAACGCACAACCCTTAGCGCAGTAGAAAACAGTGCTAAAACATACATATTATGTATATATATTTTTTTTATCTATCAGCCTGCTAAATGGACTCTACTCTGTCTGATGGTAGGCATTAGCAGGATCTATTATGGCGATCCACACTATGGTGGCCTATTGATATGCTTCTACTGCTTCAATATTCGCTAAGACAAGATAAATGGGCGTGTTTATCACATCATATTTACCACTAGATGGATCCTGCCGCATGCACAATATTTCGACTGCTTAAACCATTACGTTATTCATATAACGAGTATTCATGTTACAGTTCCCTGTGTCATATTTAAATATCACTTGGATTGTAGGCTACCCGTATATCAACAGAAGAATACGAGATGACTGCTCTATAACTCAATTGTTACGTGCTGTAGATATAAAAAAGTATAAATAAAAAAAATAAAAGTCAACAAAGCTTCTCTATGCATGTTGCTGTTTATTTCTTTGTAAAAATTAGATTCTGCTCGTTATTCCGTTCCGAAGTATTTTGCTTTATTTTTCATTTTGTGAAATATAAAAGATACTCTTTTCACTTTATTGTTCTGTAGCAGTAGAAATATAACAAATGCGCTTTGTTACATTGTATTTCAAGATATATTCTGTGCAATTACGGACTGAGTTGGTACAATTAAATTATAACAATTATTATTATTATAATTTTGCATTTATTAGATGGTAGAGCCACGCCACGCCCGATCAATCCCTCCTCCGGAGGCCGGAAGAACGATATAGAAAAATCCCACTAAGCCGAAAGCTACACTCTATGCACTCATTAAGCTCATTACCAGCTTTTGTTTCCACCTAGTTTTGCTTATATAAATACCAATTTAATCAAATTTATTGCAATAAAAAGTAGATTCTGTAATGTAGAAATAGAGAAGTAATATGCATTAATTCAAGCAGCATGCATATTTGCTAAGCCTTTCTGGAGTAATTGAGTAACAAACGTTCATAACCCACATTCGGCCAGCGTAGGGACGTATGGCTTTAACCCTCTCCTGAGAGGAGTACCGAGCCAGTGGAATATTATGGATTGTTGATAAATGGAATTAAAATCTATCAGGAAAAATTTTGCTGTACTTTGCATTGAGTCTGTCAAGCAGTTTTAATATACACTCGACAGTATTATCGAATTAAAATCGACTAAACACATCCTTTCTTTTATATCATCTTACTCGTGTTAAAGTCAATATTTAGCAGTGAAACAAGTTCATAAAAGTAGAGTTATGGCCCTGCTCACTAAGCAATTAAACTTAATCAGTCGTAACGTGATTGAGTAACCAACTTTTGATTTATAGCCTGTTAACAAATCAATTAAAGGTATGTGAATGTGATGTATTTAGGGCTTTCAAACACGTATATCATATGAGTACCTACCCACTTAATCGTTTGGCAAAATAGTACATTCGTAATCACAGATAACCCCTAATCTATTTTCGTCATTGCATCAACTTTAAATAAATGTTAGAAAAGCGTAGGTAGATGATAATGATAACCACGATTTTGTTTTTAACTGCTTCGTCGATCTAGTGGCTAGATAGTTCTCGGGTTTGATTCCTGGACCAGGTCAAAGAGTTTTAATGAGTAGAACTATGTGGGAAATAATAGAACCCTTGTGCATTTTATTATTTCCGACATAGTTGGTTGGCTTGAGACTCACAGCTGTGACAGTAATCTGTTAGAAGTACATCATCATTATACCAATAACTTTGATATTCAGTAGAATTTGAATTCATTTCTTGTGGAATGTAAATTGAAGTTTTGTGCTGAAAATACGTGTAGTAATATACAGATTTCTCTACATTTTCACCTATTCTTCAGTATATTGCCATTCACAACTGAACAAAGGCCTCCTATAAAGAGCGCCAACTATTCCGTTCTTGGGGAGTGGTGGGTAGGCATTTTGTAAAGAAAATTTACTTGTCCCTATTTGTGACTTGACAACCCTTAGTGAGCCATTGGCTTTGCATAAATAACCTTTGGTGAGTACTAGTTACACAACTTTGAAGACGAGTCTATCGGAGATCCATTTAAATATTATAATTACCAGCCTACGTAAGAAACCTTATCTTATTTAATCTGATTTTAAACTTAATAGATTAGGAACTAATGAAGGCCCGAAGCAATGAAAAGTACAACACTATTGTGTATAAAGGAGTTCCCCTCCTGAAAATACCTTAGCTTAATACAGTTAAAAGAAGAGATCAAAATAAATGATGATGTAATCCTCCTCCTTGCGGATTTCGGCGGCCACGGCGGCCAGTCTCAACCAGGACTGAGAGGCAAATACAAGTGCACTCTCTTTCCCTCACTCTCACAATCCTTATCCGACACGATCGGGAAGAAAACAAGCACGGGAGACTTCCAAATGACCCAACGTCCAAACTTCAGGTTATTAAGCATTTCTATTATCATAGTCAAGACTCGGGAATTAAACTCGAAACCTCTTGATCAGCAGTCGCATACTCTTATCGTTAAACCAACGAAGCAGTCAAAATAAATTTACACCACAGCGGTGACGAATTGAGGACATGGAGTATCACCAACCTTCGGAGGCCGGGAGAATGATGCAGAAACATCTCCCTTAGCCGACTTGGTAAACACTCACAATGAGGATGGTGGCCCCTACCCCTGGATTTTACTTATGCCTTTCATCAGGCAGAGTAGAGTCACTTTGGTAGGCTCCAATATAATACAAATTTGAACTCTATGCTTTTAATGATACAATATGAAATTCAAGCCAAGGTACTTGCAATTATCATTTATGAAGGAAATAAATTAAAAATCTCATGGACGCCTATGACTATACTATCTGACCCTACTTCGTCTATGTCTGTTTTCAAGCTTGCTCGGCTCTTAATGTCAAAGCGTAATTTTCCGACTTGTAAAAATGTCTCATCCGACTTGTAAAAATGTCTCAAAAGATTTACTTACAGAAATAAATATCATTTATCATTTATAATGTGAAAATCGGTTAGATGGTTACGGAGTTTTTTGATTTTATGAATTGTTTCCTTAAAATATATCACGCAATTCGGCGTGACTCTTTGCATAGGCCTCCTTTAGGGGTGTCTATTATACTCGGTCGTCTGCAACTATGGTTCAGTCCTAGGGTTATGCCTAGGGTTCGGTTTATATTGTCATTCAATCTTGTTTTACCACGCCCCTTTCTTCTGATGTCCCCTCTAGGATACCATAAGGTTACTTGTATGTTTCATTTATTTATTTATTTTAAACTGTAGCCTAATATGTCTTGTACTGTCAATATACAATATATTCATATTAAATTATTCCTTTATTTTCTCAACGTTCTTTACACACGCCATTGTCACACATATATTGTGTATGAAAAAATTCCGCCGAGACCCTAACCTTATAAGTAACCTGCGATATATTTAATATAAATAGCCATAGACGAGCGTCTGCTACAGCCAATCGAATCCAATATTAGATAGAATAAGTCAAGAGCTGTATCAGACGACCATTTCACGGGCCATTTATCCTCGAGGTCGGCCGACTTTATTCGATTTGTACAATTACTTACACGGGTACTACTAAATTATCTGCAATCAATACTCGGTCATTGACTGGCTATTTATTCAAAACTTGCCTTTATCTTGCATCTGTTACGCAACTGATGCAAGTCTTAGACATCCTATACACGATAAGTTCCAGACGTGCTGTTGCGTCGTGTCACAGAATTTAAATGTGAAGAATATTCTCTGACTTGAGTTTGTAATTTAAATTGTATTAGTATTGCGTGAGTGCAAGGACCAGTACACTATCAACTTGCATACAAATTGATATTTATTTTTATGACTATTGAGATTTTTATTATACTTTCTTCAAATCACGGTCTGTAACTAGAACTAAAGTATTTTAATAGACAGACTTAACACGAAATACTTATTACACGTTTTTGAAGCGGGGGTAAAAAAATGCAACCAAATTCAAAACCTAATGTTTATTGATATTGGTTTAAAAATAAGTTCCTATTCAAATATTTTGTATTTCATATATTTTTCAATAGTGACCAAGTTTTGTGATCACACTCGTAAGTACCACAATTTACAGGAATATACCAACCAATGGTCAATCTATAGGGATTCTTGAAGCAATTAAAACTTCAATCTACGTTAACTAGAATCTAGCCGAGCTCAGGTCACAGAGTCAACTAAAGTCATTGTGGTGTTCTACCAGTTCTGTGAACTGACAATATACGCTTACGGATAATTAAGCAACGGAAGATTTTGTAATTGAATTCGTCTAATTGTGCCATGGATATATATTAACTGGAATACTTATTAGAGCTTCTGATAATTATGATTTCACGTTAAGCAATCGGTTGTTATCATCAGATTGCAATCGTAAAGCTTAGTTGGAGGTCTTCGGGCGGCTTTAAAACCTCCAACGGCAAGATTACCTAGCCCCAAAGCGTCTTGCCAGTGCCCAACCCGCACTCAGCCAGCGTGGGGACTTATGGCCTTATTAACCCTCTCCTGAGAGGAGACTTAAACCCAGCACTAGAACATCATGGTTGTTGATTGATTGATAGAAAACAGTTAGCTAGGAGAAAATTGTCTAGTTTCAAAGACGTCAAGATAAATCATCAACTGAGAGACATTTAAGTAGGTGTGATTGCTTTAAATTTGTGCTAATCTAGTTTCAGTTTAAGACAAGTCACATTGGTAGGCATCAAATAAAAATAAATAAAAAAAGTTTTATTTTGAACTAGCCGAGACCCGCGTTATATATGGCGAGTAACGCCGCAGAGCAAATCTAATCTAAAAAAAAAATACCTAAGTCAATCCTTATATCATCAGCTTTCTGATCATCATCATCATCAACAGCCTTACACAGTAAACTGCTGGACATAGACCTCTCCTTAGAAAGGAGGTTTTGGCCTACTATACCACGCTGGCCAGACGGGTAGGTTTCAAGTTTTCCTTCTCTTTGCATTGATGTTGTCTTGCGTAGTTTATGGCTTAGTCGCCTTTTACGACACCCGCGGGATGAATAGAGGTGTTGACACTGTATTCTTAATCCGTCCGTGCAAGTCAATCGGTTTAGCCATTCCAGAGATTATCGAAACAAGTAGATAAACAGACAAAAATTAACATAATAGCTTTTTTGATGTATACCTCAACTTTCATATGCATTTAGAGAAAAAACTGTTCATTTAAAATTATAAACAGACACTTCAAATTTATTTAATTGTATCGTCTCGATCATTCATCATAGACAATGACAATAGACAAGATTCATAACATGTTACAGTAGTAGTTAAAATGCACTCACTTGCCGAATAGCGCGTGCAACGTTCCATTACAATAAAATTGTCTGGCAATGGCATGCTGGCAACGACAATATTGTAGTCATTAATGTAAATATTGGCAAAGATAGAAAGCCATAACTAATTTAAAATGCATTAGTAGCTTAGCAGCCATGTCTTTTTTTCTACCATTAATGAAAATTGTTGGGATCAGTACAAAATTTATAAGCCAAATATTTATAGTATTATATACATTTCTACATTTAGAGATGAAATGAAAAGCAGTTTTTATTATATTATGAGCTGATGGGCCTACTCCTGGATTCTACTCATGCTTTCCATCAGGCAGAGTAGAGTCACTTTAGTAGGCTTCAATAAAAAAAAAAAAATTGTCCGCGTCTCTTAACAGATATTTTTTCTAAATTTTTCACAGGTGGTAGCGTAGTTTAGTACCTGGGCGACCGAGCTCCACTCGGTTACCACTAATTATTGCAGAACACGCATTTTCCCTATTTAACAAAGCGAGTAACTTGTAGTACTATGTTGGAGTACCATCCATCAACCAGCTAAGTAATAACACTTAGTTGGTTGAAAAAGAGTAGTATAGATGTCGCAAGCATTGCTTAGAGTAATGCAAAATAAAACGCATGAAAGCTTCAAAATTCGCGTTTTCCCGAACATGAAACTAATCTAGATTGAATTTAAACCCCCTAAAACGTCCAAATACCAATTTCCAGCGAAATCTATTAGATACCGAAAGATATTAGACACCTTTCTCGAAAAATGGACCGTCCAAAATTAATCTTGATCAAAGGATCGATCAAACAAACTAATAATTTATTAGGTACTATTATTAGAATACATTTTTACAGGTGTATATTCCAGTTTGTAATTAGTGAATAATTTTATTTATGTGTGTCGTTTCTATCGTCTATAAAATAAACAATAAAATTTTAGCACCCCGTAGTGACGTATGAATATATGTATGCCGTCATTAGACTTTAAGGAAACGTAAATGTTTATTCATTTAGTTGTTTTTCTGCTAAATTATGCACATATTTGTACATTGACCGTTAATGGGTATTAAATCCTAGATGACAGCTATTCTCCCTAATTAGTTAAAAAGTATATAGAACTGATGTTATATGAATAAGTTATGACTAGCTTTAAATTGCTACTCCGCTGCTCTACTTATAAGCAGTGCGCTCACGGGTGACTTTTGTCGCTGTGACAGTTTTGTAACAGGCTTGTTCGCAGGCCCAAAACAGTTTTGTCACGTCGCAACGTGCGCGCATCTCCATATAATTCTACAGACATAATGAAAGTGACAAAACAGTCACAGTGACAAAAGTTTCCCGTGCGCGCAGGGCCTTAGTCTTATAATAACGTTTAGAGATTACTAAGACGATTTTTTGATTTAGGAATCCGTTTTCTAGTTATTCAACTTTAAAGGGCATATTTTGTTAAAACAAGTCGTACCCTCCATATAAAAGCTAAACGGCTGGCTCGAAAAATCTGAAAAAAATCATGATGGTAGTCCAAGTTATGAACTTGAAAGGCAAAATTTAGCGGTTTTGTTAGTTCAAGAGTTATAGAGGACTAACTTGTAAAATACGCTTATTTGAAAAAAATTACTTGATAATGATAGATTTCAACAACTTCTTAAGATTGATCGGCCCATCCCCGGTTTAACTCTTTACTTTAATGCCTGCTACACATGTAAAGACAAAAAGTAGCAATCAATCTATGCAAACCGATTAACGCAGTTTTATCTAACGTGTGTTTGAGAAATAGTTGCAGTTATTGATGATTAATAAATCTGCGCAAATCGGTCTCCACAGATTAATCGCAACGAGTTATCGTTACGTGTGTAGGAGGCATTACGGTTCGTACTTTGAGCTCGTATGAACGATTACCAATTAAACTAAAAACATGGTATATCATTTTACCTTCACAACCAAATGACTTGTTGTCAAAATTATGACTCAATTATTATCTATACGCATACACTGTATGTAATATTAATAAGCAATCTGACATCTAAAGATTTTAACAGTGACAGTTATATATGTACATTATTCTAAGCGTTTATTAATGTCTTGATAGTATCCGGAACATAAATTATAAACTTGTAATTTGTAATGCATAATTAAGGGGCTGAAAACCAAAATAGAGGTAAATAAAGATCGTTTTGTATAAAAACCTATCGCTCATATCATTACCAAAATCAATGTCATTATAATTGAACATATTCCTCACATAGTGGTTATTTCTAAAACACGATTTGAAAAACTTCACTCGATAAAAAAAATAATCAAAGTAGCCTCTGAAAATAGTTAAATTTTGACTTTACACAATTGTGCTTTTAGTAATGTAAATGAAATTAAGTAAAATTGTGTATCATATGTAACTGAAGGAAATGGTTAACTTTAATTTTTTTTTAAATTGCAACATTTACAAAAAATAACGAATTTTGTGGTTTGGCACTTACGCCCTTCTATTTCAAGCGCTTTTTCTCTGTCACTCCTATGGAGAAGGACAGTGAGCGCTGAGGCGCCCTGCTAAACAGACCTATGTCGCTCGACTCGCGCGCTATATTTAGCTGATAAATCTAAAAAACTTTATTAAAAACAAAACAAAATCATATTATGATGGAGGCTTTAAGGTAAGAATAATTTATTTTATTAATAAACTTATAATTTGATTGACATGTAAGATTATATAACTAGATGTCCTTATAAAGACGTAATGTAGTTTCATAACCCTAAAAACTGTCAACTGTGTAGTGGAACAAGCTTAAGCTAGAGACACATTATCGGAAGCGGCTAATGGACGCGGCTGATAGCCGTGATCTAGAGTATGAACATACACTCAGCTGTGCAAACTATCGGACGTAAGTCGTGGACAGACTGACCTTGAGCGTCCGAATGTCCAACTGTGCACACTTATTTTTCCACTAAAATCAATTAATTATCATAAATATGTATATTACTGAGTCAATATTTTAATACATTGAATAAAAATATATTACCAAGGCACTCTACTAGTGTTTTCATAAAATAATGTACAATTTACAGTGGCGGCTGTTAGCCGCGTCGGTCAGCCGCGTCCGATAATGTGTTTCCAGCTTTAGTCTTGAAGAACGTAACGTACATAGACTTACAAAAGTCGTAGACTCTGCCATTTTAGTTCCACAATGTATCATATGATGGCCTTATTTTATGCATAGTCATTTTTAGGGTTCCGTAGCCAAATGGCAAAAAACGGAACCCTTATAGATTCGTCAAGTCTGTCTGTCTGTCTGTCTGTCTGTCTGTCTGTCCGTCCGTATGTCACAGCCAATTATTTCCGAAACTATAAAAGCTATACTGTTGAAATTTGGTCAGTCGATGTATTCTGTGAACCGCATTAAGATTTTTATATAAAAATAGAAAAAAAACAATACATTTTGGGGGTCCCCATACTTGGAACTGAAACTCTAAATTTTTTTTTTCATCAAACCTATACGTGTGGGGTATCTATGGATAGGTCTTCAAAAATGATGTTGAGGTTTCTAATATCATTTTTTTCTAAACTGAATAGTTTGCGCGAGAGACACTTCCAAAGTGGAAAAATGTGTGTCCCCCCCCCTCTAACTTCTAAAATAAGAGAGTGATAAAACTAAAAAAAATATATGTTGTACATTACCATGTAAACTACCAACGACAATTGGTTTGAACGAGATCTAGTGAGTAGTTTTTTTTTTATACGTCATAAATCGTAACACGCAATATACCTTTCATCCAATCAATACACTAGTATAAAAACATCGATGAAAGTTACAACGAACTACAAGAACTTTTATATGATGTTCCTTGCTGGTACGGAACCCTTCATGGGCGAGTCCGACTCGCACTTGGCCGCTTTTTTTGATAGTGTATCTAACCGCATAATATTATCATCATAATAATTAAGTAATAAAGATATTAAATTAAATAAATACTATTATTTAATCACTGGTTGCAAAATGTGGAATTCTCACAAAACGTTCAATGTTCTGAAGTTCCAAGGTAAGAACAGTGTAAAATACTGCACGTCTTGAAATGTCACTCAAATCTAACTAACAATTCATAGACTATTTATTTACAGCAAAAGAAGACTATTGGAAAATAGCTCTGAAGGAGATGGACCGCAGAATGTAGTTTTGCATCATACACGAATCACATTCTCGCTGAGCTCTGACGGTATCGTCGCGTTCAGAATAGTTTCATATTATATACTATGACTGTATTGTTTGGCAATAATATTGTTAGAACGTATGTTGGTAAAAAGACAGTGTATATTGTTTTGTAAACTTGGATTAATATTAAATAAAAAAATACTATATAAATAAAAAATAAATAAATAATTAAATTGCATAAGTTGATAAAAAATGCTATGCAATAGCTTTACCGCGGCAGTCTCCGAGTGCCACATGACTTTTTTTATCATACCATTACGATAGCATTTTTATTTTGCCCTATCTAAAATATTCTAAGGCCCTGTGTTAAAAGCAGAGTGCAAATTCAAAGACGAATATTAGTTCTCGGAGACTGTGGTAGTACCGATAACGAACCGCGTCTCAAACGCGGCGCTGCTTTATCGAACAAAAAGGGGTGTATCTATTGCTCAAGGTCATTGGCTGCACTCAGCGTCTTAATATGTTATTTTAGACGTACAATAAATTCATTTTGAACGACATTAATCTATTATTTTTACTGTATTATAAAGTACTTAACTTTTATGAAACGGTAAAAACTATAAGCTAATCAGCCCGTTTGGCTAGTTTCGTAAAATTTCTAAGGAGAAGCCCATGTCAGTGGACTGTTTAAAGGAAATTAAGTAAAACAGTATAATTTGAAAAAAGTAAAAATATATTAAGATCATGGGAACTCGTTGGAAAATTACTTGTATTTTAGCCAAGGTCATGTGCGTAGATAGGTGGGCGTAAGGGCACCTCCCTAGTTGGTTCGTTGACCAAAAAACTATTCAAATTTTAATAATTTATTTATTTAATGTAGTAAATTACTAATAGGATACTATGTATATTTAACAATTTGCTTACAAAAATGAAATGTATAGTGTCAATGCGTGTGTGAATACACTAATATTAAAGATATTTATATTTGGATATGACACAAGTTGACCCCTGTATTGAAAATCCCTAGCTACGCTTATGGCTAAGGGGGCAAGAACTGGCAGAAAGAAAGTTGGTGGTGGGAGTTGATGATGACGATGAAACATGTAAAAATATACAAAATACTAGCTGAGTCCCGCGGTCTTACCCACACTTATTGTTGTAAATTGCGAGTAACGCCGCGAAGTAAAGCTGTTCTAGATAAAAATAGTCTAAGTGATACAAGTGATACAGATTGATGTTGTGATATTAGTAGCGCATTTTATTTATTTATTTGTGTAAACATATGTAGATTTAACAAATTATGTTAATGGTAAGAACTGTCAACGCAAATAAATATCATATTACTAAACGTAAAAAAAAAATGCGATAGACGCGGTTTATTTTTTATTAAATGAAATATTGTGACGTGTAGTCATAAGTAACTATTGCCAAATTATTTATTTTTATTTATTTTAAAATAAAAATAAATCAAAGAAAAGAAATATAGAGGGCAATTCTGAAAATACTTTAGGATATTACGTTGTAATTGAGGAATCTAACCTATTCTCATATTTTTAATCGGCTGGTTACCAGTGCCCTGCTCTAAAATATTTTAGTTAATTAATTGGTTACTTTGACACTCAATTAAAACTATGGTGATAATGTCAGTCCGTCACAAAAACGGAAATGGTTATACCTTTTAAATTAATCTTTACTGAGAGCGGAACAGCTTATTACGAAACATTTACTTATTGCGGGCACTTGTTGGTACAATGAAATAGTTGTATTTTTTTAAATTAAATGACGTCATAACATTAAGAGCGGGTACTGATCGTCATATTAACTAACATTTATTTGAGACTATCTAGTGGGATATCTGATCTATATCCCACTAGAGATAGTCTCTACTGGGATCTAACACCGTGGGATTCATCTGAATTCTGAATTCATCTGAATCCCACGGTGTTAGATTCTATGCTAAACGAGAACAGACAGACAGACATAAAGTTAAGAAATTTAAGGTACCGTAGTTCATGACTCAATATTCCTAAAACAATACCCAAACATAAAACAAAAATAAAAAAAAAGGAAAATTTTTAGAACGGACTTATCAATAAGAAGTAATCTGAAACTTTTTTATTTGTGATCTGACGGAGGCTGAAACAAATTCTTAATTTGATTTCTCAACCATCAACCTAAGCCTTATATATTTTTTCTTTTGATCTTTTTCTCATCAGAAAGAGCGTATACAACAAGGTATTCAAACATCATTAAGGAAAGCGAGTTGTGGCAAAATATTTTTATTTTTAACTTAACATGGGCCCTAACTTCAAAACTCTCTGAATTAATTATCAGATGCTTTCAAGTCAACTTCTACATTTCACCAACTCAGTAAAAATAATAATTATAATCTTATTTAGTTACTAGCTCTGTCCCACGGTGTTACCCGCGGCTGTTATTGTTATAAAACGCGTATAACGCCGTGAAGATAAGTTTTTCTAAATATATAGCCTTAACTACTCCTTATATCGTCAGCTATATGTCGTCGAAATAGGTCCAACCGTTCCAGATATTAACCAGAATAAACAGACAGAAAAAAATTTAAACACTGAAATTTTGGTGTAAGTAACGGATTATACTTTCTTATGCAAAGAGAATGAAATCTTGAAACCAGCCCTATACCAACCCGTCTGGCCAGCGTGGTATAGTAGGCCAAAACCTCCTTCTAAGGAGAGGCCTATGTCCAGCAGTGGACTGGTAAATGTTGATGATGATGCATTTAGTTCTTACATATTCAGACGGGGTACCCGTTGTAACTTCCAATTAACAGTTTTTAATTTTATTTATTTGTATCTGTAGGTGACATATATTAAGACATCATTTCAGAGTTCTTTCTTTTTAATAGGCACGGCTCACAGTGGGATTATTTTGAAATCAAACCTCATGATATTCCATCACTTAAGATATGAGTCTATTGCAAGATAAGGAAGTAGATACCGCCAATCTAGAATTTAAAACAAGACCGATATTACCATGCCTTGAAGACGCTGTGTATATCAGCCTCGAATCGTACTTATGAGCAGAAAAATTCAAAGCTTATAATTAAATGTATTTATAGACTAAGCGACTTAATTTCTCTATTCTAACTTGCTTACTTTAAACGCATATCTGTGATGAATATAACATTGAAGATGTATATCCTTCTTAATACCTATTCCCGTTTTATCGCCATATCAACGAAACTCAGTATCTCTTACGAAACCTTAATACTCTGAAATACACGTTTAAAGAGTCATTAAATACCTCGAAGGGAAACTACCGTGTTCTGTAAAGTTTCAGAGCTTCAAACAGGGGATGCCTTCATTACGAAACGTTACAACCGTACTGTAGAAATTGTACTTTCGGTTATCATATAGAAGTGTTTAAGCTAAAGTGAATTTATTAATTAGATATCAGATTACGACCACCTCGGTAGTGCAGTAGTAGCGAATGTGACTGCTGTTATTGCGGTCTCGGGTTCGATTCCCGGATCGGAGCAAATGTTTGTGTGGTCTGCAAATATTTATTTCGGAGTTTGGATGTTTTCTATGTATATTGTTTATGTATTTACAAAAAATACTGTCGACGTAATAACAACACATATTCATCCAAAGTTTCCTCTTTCTAGCACCTGTTAGGCTAGTAGGTCGAGGAAGGACATACGGACAGACGGACGGACGGACATGAGGAATCCATAAGGGTTCCGAGTCATGAACTACGAAATACTACTGTATCCGTTGTCAAGAGCCCATAAGCTCTGCTTACTTTGGGACTAGATGGCGTTGTGTATAAAACGTCTGAAATATTGATTTATACATACCTACCACCACTCAAATATGAGCACTTCATGACTTTATATTGCCTTATACCCTTCTTTAAATAATAAGCTATTCGACAATCAAAAATATTTTTTTAAATACGAACCATTACTTTTTGAGATCAACGCAGCAACGGCTTTATTATATTAGCACGAGGTTAGAAAATAGGGCATATGATTCTAGTGAATGACATCCTATAATCACGGCGTTCCCGTTGACCACTGTGAGAATGTCCACATGTAAAATAGCTCATGTCGTAAATAATCTAAGCAATGATTGATCATGAACCGTTGCTCGTGTTGCTCATCAAGTCCGTTATGAACACAGAGGCGGTATGTACAAACGGGTTTTACTTACAATGTGCTAACAAGCTCCAATTAAATTTGAACGATGTTATTTTTATTGTTACCTTACATGATAAGGTCACTTTTTAAACAGCTGCCGTTGAAAATCGCACTGTTAAATATCCATATTTCGCTTGATTGACACATATTTTGTTACATTTATATTCAGTTATAAAGTTCTTTGCAAAAACCGTTTCTGAGTACCGTCCAAAGTTTCACTTGGATGAATCTCTATGTAATGTATAAATAGGGGATGCCTATGTTCAACAATGGGCGTCTTTCAGCTGAGAAAATTGATGATAAAAGTAGTGTCTGATAGTTAAGCAACCTAAATATGGAAGCATTCGTATTTTCGTATTTCGTTGGTGAGAGTGAGACCGGAGTGCATCATTAAGCAAAATGATCTCACTCAGCCACCATAGTGTTGCCATGCTGCATTGTCACAATGAGGATAAAGATCCCTACTCTTGGATTCATCTCATGCTTTCCATCAGGCAGAGTAGAGTACCTACCTTTGGTAAGCTTCATTTTATAAAAAAATGAAGTTAACAAGATAACTCTTTAAGCCATCAGTTAGCTGCCAATAAGAATCCCGTCAAATCCGGTTCAGTCGTACGAGAGATTAGCCGGAACAAACAAACAGAGAAACAAACATTTTAGAAATTGTCAAAAACCGTGGTACTAAAAGTCTATTTCGTGGAAGATTACAGAAAAAGTTTTAAAGGCCTAATTCAAATTATTCCTTTTTTATTTCAATTCAAGAATAAAAAAAAAATCGTGAACATAAATAAAATGATAGGACCTTCCCTTACTCACAAAGATTTAATCTTGCCAATAGAATTCAATTCGCTTTTCCAAGTTCTGTCGTCGGCAACAACGAAAACTTTATAGATTCGCTCGATTGAACTTCTTAAAGGCACGACAAAAGTGTTTTCCTTCGATTCGTATATCATCTGCCGTTTACTAACTTCTACTTATTTTCAGATCGAACAAACTTCCAGTTTTATTAAACTACCTTAGGAATGTTGTACTTACTTATTTCTTGTGTTTTAAAAATGCTATTGTCATATTGATCACCTGCTTCTTCGTTTCTCTTTTTGTATTATGTTTCATAATTTTAAAAAAGCTTAATAACAATCAAATCTCTATTTCGATAGTTTTACAAAATCAGTGCCTGCTGTCCAGTTAGTATACAAGGATTTAAATAGTAGATATTGAGGGTCAGAGGTGTATCTCGTTTTGCCCCATATAAATCCTTCTCGACTACACACAAGAGGATGGAACATCACATAGTCCAGTCAAATTAGGGTTTCAGAATGGGAGATATTAACTTGCAAAGATTGATGCATTGAATGATGTTCCAAAAGTGGTCTCAAAAGTCTCATAAAATCTCGTGTCTGCGTCGTAAGTCATTCAAAGTCAAAGGTTACAAAAATCAGTATTTTTAGTCTGCCGTTTTTTGCATCTAGTCGCCATCTTCTTACATGCAAATTGTATTCAAAAAGAAGATTAATACTTATTGCCATTCAACGTGGCAATGATGCCATTCTTTTGATAATGTTTCCAGTAAGCGATATTGCGGGGGAATTTTTTGACGCTTGTATGTAAATATTCTTTAAGTTAATATTATAAATAAACAACAAGCAATAATCTTTATTTATATTATTTAAAAAATAGTTGTAGGCTCCTTCTTCCATCACCTTATATCATCATCATTTTCGCCTACACATACATACTCTTTCTTCCTTCACCTCATTTCAGTTCTATCAAAGTTACAGGAAAATAAAACGTTATGTGAGACTTTTGGTTTCAAGTAAAAAATCGATAATTCGAACAAGTGACTTCTTTGCTTGCGATATCTTGTGTACAGTTATAATCATTTCTCATTTGAAATTATTGATTGAAATCAGCTTGTGTACATAGATTATCTGTTCCTTTCCTCTTCTTCGCACCTTCTATTTCATTATTGTTAATACATATGTGCGCTGTGTAAATAATCTGTACAAATATTAAATTTACTTGTACATAACCATAACCGAAGTTTTCATCTTAAACTACGGGTCACATCGGCGCTCTTACATAGTCATACATTCATAACACATTCTATTCATTCATTCATTCATTCCTTTCGTAGAATAAATAGTTTAACAAAGCACTGCGTGCGGTTCTAACCAATACTGTGCAAACACTGAATCCCAATATATAAATTATCGTTAGTAACCATAAAGTACCAAAGACAAAGAAGGACATATTCATTACAAATGGCCCCGTTATGTTCAATTTGTGTTCCATCACTATTGCTTGTATCGTCGTTATTTATTCACGCCCGTTCGTACCTGAGGGTTAGGACTTGCGTAGATATGTACATACATATTTATATGTTAACATGGGTATTCATATCTATAAAATACTAGATATGTACGGTGGGGCTAACCAAAAATAAAAGTAGCCTGAGTAACTCCTTATATCATCGGCTATCTGTCGGTGAAAGTCTCGTCGAAATTGTAAGTGCATGGCACTTACAATTTTTACTTTAATGCATACATTTAATGAGTTGTTATTTTAAATTACAAATATACTCTTAAATTTTTATTTATCTGCAATTATGCAGATAAATAAAAATTGAAAAAATATTACAGTCAATCTGGGTAACTTTGACACATAATTGCGATATTTTACACAATATTATAAAATTCAAGCATACAACACGACTGTATTTTGCTTTGTTAGTGCTCTCATAACACTTTTCACCCGTAAAGATTAATTGAATTCTCTAAAAAATTATCAGTCCATAAGAAAACCTGATTTTCTAGTCTGTCAAAGTTACCGTCATTACTTGGGTAACTTTGACACACATAGAACCATTCATAGAAAAGTAGTAATTATTATATTTTGTATTAATCTGGGTAACATTAGTTTATGTTTTTCTTCTAAATGGGTATAACCGACTTAATAAAACCATTAATTTCTTAATTTGGTCTTATATTTTACAAAATAATCAATAATCAGTCTACGACATTTGGCATTGTTATACATATTTTAAATTAGTATCAAAAAACCCTTAAAAACACGTTTAAGGCAGCATTTTTTGTGTAACTAAATAGAAAAGAAGCTAAAATAAATCCAAATCCTCGTCAATTATGTAGGTCAAATTATGTAAAAAATACTTCAAAACACTGTCAAAGTTATAGTAATTAGATAAAGAGACTTAATTATAGGCAAATGCTGTATTAAAATACGATAATTCTATTACAAATGACTATATAACATCTCACTTACCTCGTTAGCAACCAAAATCACAAAATATTCAAAAAGTTTTACACAATTTCAGATAAAAGTTTTGACATTATCTCTGTATGAAAGCTTATTTATTTTTAAGGTGCGCTTACGGAGTTAGTTTAAAAATGTAAAGCTGTAAAAATAAATCGAAACTTGTTCATGGTCACACTTTCAATGTTACCCGAATGAATCAAAGTTACCCAAATTGTACGTATGGTTTTCATGCATGATGATATTTTATTTTAATCACATGAATGAGTGACATTAGCCAATGAAACAAGAGAATAGAGGATTAGAATGAAATATAAAATAGAAAACGATAAACGTGTTGCAACTTGGCTATGGTGGCAGGGCATGACGTTTTACTTTTATAAAAGCTCGTAATCACGTTATAAGTTAGCAGCATTCATTGCATAGAGGGCTACTTTAATAAATGTTAAGTAACTAATGCAAAGCGAATTCCAACCTAATTGTATTTCAGTGAGTTAACTTAAGGTTGATCAGGATTCAAAGTCGATAGCATCGAGGGTTACAATAACTTTGTAGCGACTTGCGACTTAAATATACAGCAGAAACATACTAAATCGCCATCTACAAAGTTACTACGCTGTAACTGCTAATTCTGCATTGCGTAATAGAAATTAGTATCATATAAAACTTTCCAACATCAACTCGTCTGATTGGAGGATCTTCTCTTTGTGATAGAGTAACATAATGCTCGTTTGACCATAACTTTATATATATATATATTGGAATATTTGATATATATTTATATATTATCAAATATTCCAAAGTAATGCTATCGTAAGAAGATATAACATTTGATTAATATACTAGGCATGCCCTTTAAGTTCTGTCGTTTCCATGTTTCACGGCAATTTTGAATTTGGAACTGTTCTGTATTCGAATGTTTTTAAATTTTTAATATCAAAACAGTTAAAAGTATTAGGATTAATGCTATTGTTTAGTCACAGCGTCGATTGGAATCTGTCAGGTTACGTACGAAATCTTTCTATGGAAAATGTTTGTGCAATAATTTTCTACAACTTTAGAAGAGGCCTGACACGACTTCAGTGTTTTGAAGAGCTAACATCTGTGTTCAGTGATGAAGCCCCATGTCTGCGGACTGTCGAGCGCTGGTATTCAGAATTCCAGCCTGGCCATACTAGTGTTAGTGACAAATCTCGCGAAGGACGCCCAAAATCCGCCTTCACTGAAGATAACATCATTGCTGTGAGACAATTAATTCTCGAAGATTGTCATGTGACGTATCGAGAGATAGAGGCTCTATGTGGCATCTCAGGTACAACCATTCCGACGATCACAAGGCGGCCCGCGTTAGATGGTGTAAAAATACTCTGCAAAGGTTCAACCGAGGAGTCAAATCACGTCTACGACATCATCAGCGGTGACGAATCTTGGATCTATGCCTACAATCCTGATTCCAAATAACAATCTACAATCTGGGTTCTTTCAAGACGAGCCAAAGCTGACTAAAGTTGTTCATTCTCGAAGCACTTCAAAGAAGATTGTGGCCACGTTGGTTGGAAAAACCGGCCATGTGGCGACTATTGCACTTGAAGATCATAGAACGGTTAACTCAGAGTAGTACACCACAGTTTGTTTACCACAAGTCATCGCCGAACTTCAAAAATCTAACTCAAAGCGACGCATCCTCCTGCACCACAACAACGCAATTTCACACAGCGCTTATCAAACGATTGAGTATTTGAAGCAAGAAAAAGTAGAAATTCTTGACCATCCTCCATACAGCCCTGACCTAAGCCCTAACGATTTCTTTTCTGAAATTAAGAAAAGTCCTCAAAGGTTTCAGTCCGGTGAAGAAGCAGTCGACGCTTTCAAGTCAGCCATTATGAACACCTTAACTTTAGAGTGGAATATATGTTATAATAACTAGTTTGAGCGAATGGTAAAGTGTATTAAGCTACATGGTGAATACTTTGAAAAACAATAAAAAGTACTATAATTATGGTTCTAGTTGTGTTTTTTTCTTCAAACGATAAAATTTAAAAGGCATGCCTCATTTCATAAATAACTAACCTCACTGCAGTCTATCCAAAATACTCTCTCAAATCCAGACCCATGTTCTTGAAAGCCATAATGGTAGCAATAAAGACATTTCTGTGTGAATTTTGTTGACGTAACGATCTTGAAGTTCCTCCACTTTACGACAAGACCGGTGGCTATTTCAACTCTTAGAGGCATAAAATGTTGGCGATCACGGTCAGAATTGAATAATGAATGAATGTCTGCTCGCTGAGAGCACCATTTTAAGGATGTCAGTAGAGACCATAAAATGTGTACAGTTCTGGCGAATAAATTATTAAAGACTAGCTGCGTCAAATTCGAATAACATTTATCAATGTTATAATCAACACGTTAATTCCGTGGCAAAGCCGGAAAAATAAGGATTTTTGAATCAATGAGGACCCTATGTATTGATCTACGAAGTCCTCCAGTACATCCAGTAACGTTCTTTACAAATTTTATTAAAACTGGTCCATCTGTTTAATCATAAAGAAATAAGAAACTAATAAATAACACACACTCACAATTTGTTTATATTTCGTCGTATAAAAAATCGTTCTTTAAAAAACTACGCGGCGAAATTGACAGGAGTTATTTTTCTTCTCTCCATTAAGCTCTAATAGTAGTTCTAAATGACAATTAGAAACCAACTTAAACTAACACACATTTCAAACTATACTTTTGAATTTTATCTCTTTCGCATAGTATAAATTTACACAGAATTAATATTAAAAAGGTATAATTGCTAAAATAAACACAACGGAAGTATATTAACATATTAAGATGGTTTGAAGGCGGTGTGTTGACCGCTAGTTTATACTAGACGCCATTCGTTACCCGATAATCGGCTATTATGACACGTATTTTGATAGTACTATCGTATTCCATTTTAGACGTACATTTTTAGATGTGCTTTAATGTCTACCAGTTTTAGTAATTAAAAGTCATAGCGAATAATTTGTTAACTACCGGTTCATATTAGGGCTATAAATGTTCTCGAGCCGGCGGGAAATTTAATAGTTTAGTAATTTTGACAAATATTACAATTGACCACCTGATTATGAAACCAGATTGCTCATAGTCATAATCATCAATCGACATTTATTTATTTACAGATAAATTCGCAGACAATGAAATGAATTATGGTTGTGATCACTGCAAAGACTAGAACTCTCCAAAACTAAAGGTTGTACACAATTTACAATAATACCATCATGCTCACCCAATGACATGATATCAAAGAATAGTCAGGTAAAAAAATATCTTGCAGAATGGCATGACCTTAGATACAGCTGTCTCTTTTAAGCCTCGAGCTCTCTGATGTATGTGAATGCACTTCGATTATTAAAATAAAGCTACCAACAAAGGGAACCTAAGCCCAAAGTAAATGGACCGGACCCTTTTGGTTTGTATATTATTGTGATCCTTAACTATATTCGTGTGTATTCTGTAGATTAAGGCATTTATCTTCACATTTAATAAACTAAAAAACACAGCCTCAAATCTTATTAATTTAATCCCACACACAATACGCTCCAAAACACTTAACAAGATTAATATCTACAGAAAACAATTCATTTATATCTAAATGCTTAAACGTACTTCGTGCCGATCACAACAATGAGTACAACTCCATTCTTCCTAGTCAGTTGACGGGCACCCACCAGTTCAACAGGAACACCAATATATCAAGATCTCCTTCACCCTGAACTTTGGCACAATATTGTTAAAAGATGAGCCTTCAGGCGGGTCACAGTTATTTGGTAGTTCACTCCACCACCCACAGGTTGGGCCTATTGTCTCTAGTTGCTTATCTGTACATTATTTATAATGACTTAGATAGAGCATTCGTGTCAGCCTACACCCACGCGACGAACACACAGCTTGAGTCTATTCGAACGATTTTTATGGGTTTTTAATTGGAAAACACAGGAATTCAGTAGTTTGAATATTAACCTGAATAATAATAATTACAAATTTTATTGCGTCTAACTTAATGTTTGATGTGAAACAGGGTGGGCGTTTCCGTATGAATGAATCACTAAAGCAAGTTCTGCTGTAGAAAGCGTTATCTGGTTAGACGTTGCTCTTAAGTCATTGAATATTAAGAACTATAATTTTTTTTGACATCTTTAACCTTTAACTTTACTCACCTCGATATTTTTAATCAATTTTTATTTGATAAGAAGTAAAACACATGGTATTCTAGACAATAATCTACTTTTGACTTAATTTAATTGTAAATTGACGGGCTCAAAAAGATCAGAGTAAAGTTCCAGCCCTATGACTTTTTAAAAACCTTTAACCTATACCTCCCAGTTGGGAGCTATATGTTTATACCTGAAATAGATAAAACTCCCTGCTTAATTTATATATAACATGGGTCTCCTTTATTTCTCACTTTGCATAATTTGAACACGAGCTTCCCAGACGAGATTTAATTTAAATGGAATTAGAGAGAACACTGTTTCAATTTGAATTGAATTATTTCTAATTGACAAAACTTTTAGAACCTTTTTTAGGTTATGAAGAAAAATCTTTTAGAATTGAATGAATTAATCAGTCGTAGCATGAAAAACGACCGCACGTTACAGAAATGCGAATCTTAAGGTGAAAAAACAATATAAGGAATAAACATTTTTAAAATCAAATAGTAGCAAGACTGAACGAAAAGTTCACACGCAACAGGTTATCCTGGCATAGGCATGTGATGCGTAGAAATGGGCCAAGTGTAGTATTTTTTTTATTTGGAAGAAAAGATAACATCTAAAGAAATAATAAATAGACCACGTAAAAAATGGCAAGAATGATGGTATGCCATTGAAGATGGGTAAGCTTTTGGTGTAGGACGCAACTTGTCGGCACTCTCACGACATCACATCTTCCAAGAACAGATGGTTATGCCGGCGCTGCTGCTGCATCTGTGGAAAGTCTCAAACGGCGTAGATGCCAACGTTTGGGGTCGATAGGCTTGGTTCTTGGGGTGTTACGAGTGACTACTGATCGACGCTTCTTGTGAACAGCCCCCAGCCAAATTGCAAAGGTTTTTAGTTCTATTCTATTCTCTATTTATTATAATATTTATATTTATATACATATTTATATGCATATTTATTCCCTTGTTTCATTGGTTATTTTGGTTTGATCACGTGACTAAGTGACATTAGCAATGAAATAAGAGATTAGAGAAATAGAATAGAGAAAATAATTGAAAACCAAAAACGTTTGAAACTTCACTACGGGGGTAGAAAGTCGGTTTTTTCCTACCACAGAGTACTAGTATTGGCATTGCCATTCGAAGTATCAATGATGCCAGCCTTTTGAAACCGCCACAAGTAGGCGATATTGATTTTTTTGACGCTTGTATGTAAATATTATAAGTATTTTAGTTAGTTTTTTTCCTTTTATTTGAGTTTCATATATTTAATTTCTACTTTGTAACCTAACTCTATTTAGTGTAAAATAAATGACTTAAATGTTAGCAGTATGTCCGACAAGTAACAGACAAGAATGAAAAACAAAACTTATTGTGTTGAACCCAAACAAATTCTGAAAATATCAAGATGACGATAAATGGATGATGAGTTATTGTAACTCATTTCGAATTTACATATACAAAACAATTGATGCTTACACGCTTCTGTGCGATGCTTTCAAATTAATTCAGTTTCGACAACACATTTTCGCACTCAGAACAACAACATCAAAAACATAAAGTCGGCGTCACAACCCTTATAAACAAATAAACAGAATATCAAAGCAACCCTCACCGCACATTTCACTTACTTTAACAACGTATCTCATTATTATATAAAATGTAAATGAGTGTATCCACCAACACCAAGATACAGCTCTCCTATTTATTTTGTAACAGTATTACATGTATACGGATTAAGAAAATATTTATATCAAATGAGTATATGATATATAGCCTATATAGCTTTACTCGATAGATAAACTATTTAATACCAAAAGAATAGAAACACCTTCGAGAACGAAGTGAACGTGTGAAGCTTCGTCGTTTTTCTCATCGGCGATCCCACAGTAACTAAAGACGAAAGTCTTTAATCAATGCGACTTATCTGCAATGACTTACGAAGCTGAAACTTGGACACCTACGGTAAGGGTGGTCCATAAGTTCAAAGTCGCTCAGCGTGCTATGGAGGGCTATGCTCGGCGTTTCTCGTATGGATCGTATCAGGAACGTGGTGATCCGGCAGAGAACCAAAGTCAAAACCAAGGATTAGCAAGCTGAAGTGACAATGAGCTGGCCATATTTGTAACCGATAACCCTTGGGGTAAACGGGTTGTTGACTTGAGATCACTTCTCGGCAAAAGTAGTGTAGGACGTCCACAAGCCAAGTTAAGTGATGATTTGCGCAAAACGACTGGCAGGAGCTAGATGCAAGAAGCTGAGGATCGAATCAAGTGGCGTGCAATTGGAGAGGCCTATTTCCAACAGTGGGCTACTTTGAGCTGATTAGCCTATATTCTTTCTCAGGCTCCAAACTATCTGTGTATCTACTAAATTTCATTTAATTCAGTAGTTTTGACACTTTTGGCGTGAAAGCTTTACTTTCGCATTCATCGTTAGTAGATAAGAATTTATTTAACGGTGCATTAAACACATCTGATATTTAAAATTAATAAACTTTCTCCATCAATAATAAGTTTATTTCTACTTCATATATATGCTGAAAATATAAACCGTACAAAAACATTAATTAAAAGCAAAATCCTAATAATGATAAAACGACATTTCGTGATGACACGCACGCGCCATAGGCCGCTATTGCGATCGGCAATAAATAATATACCAGAGCAACAGTGATAATTGACATTCGAAGTTTAAAACTATCCATCGACCATTTGGAAACGTGTCGGGTCGTAAAAATGTCTATGGCCGCCCACGGCATAGACACTTCAATTTGTTACACTTTAATCCGTGAAGCCAACTGATTAATACCTTTGTTAGGCTAATGAGACTCATCTGATGATGCATAATCAATAAATGTAAGCTTGCGGCTCAGGTTTCTTCTCTTGAACCAGTAAAAGTCAGTCATACGCCTACGGTAAGTTAAGTTAAGGAGATTTAGTTTTTAATTCTCCTGTGTTTTGCTTTTAGACGATTAACTACAAGTGTAGCTGTCAGACTTGATAATAAGCCTAAAGCCTGCATTTCAAGGTTCAATGATACATTTAAAATACATGTGGACGTAGAAAATTTTAAGCATGTACACACATACATACATACATATTAAGCTTTGGATCAATGCGATGATAATCTTAAGAAAAATGAAGTCTGACTTATCTGATGTTATGTCATAAAATGAAGATAACGTGAACTTTGAACATTTTATTTAATGCATTCTCAGTTGATACGTTACGGGGTCCGTATCATTTTATGGTGTAAAATTTACGAGTTTGAGTTTAAAATTTAGAGAATCTCTGCTATTACCAACTCCACAGACATTCAAAATTCTTGTTATAATGACATTAAGCTTCATTATTTACCTATAGTATTTGCTGTGGTTTATTAAAAAAAATATTTATGTATATCAGACACACGCATCTTCGTTGCTCCAAGTAGGATACTGTCGGTCTTAGGTACGAGTCGAGTCGAGTCGAGTCGAGCCGGGTCGAGTCAAAATGTATTATTTGGTTTTTCCCCAGTAAATTTTCACAGTCTGGACAGAGTACGGAAGTTGGTGGTGTTTTACGCCCGTGTCTTACAGAACACGTTAGGCCGTCATTCCCAATATAAAAGTAAAGATTTACTAAAACCTTATTCTGTTTTTAAATATTTCAAAGGTGAAGACGATTTCTGCAAACTTTTCTTTTGTTTATTATTCGTAGGAGCGATGTCGTCTGCGTCACCAGGAATGAACGTGACCAAACCGCGATTCATTTGACAGCTGTATGACAGCTTTATCCTATAGACTACTTAGTTCAACATACACATCACGCTTGTACTGAATGACATGCCATTCGAAAACGGAAATATACAATTCAATAAATAAAGACATAGAATTACTAGCATCCTTTTTGTAAAACCAAGGTTGTGAGACTTATGAGTTATTTTTAATATATTTCATTTTAGTTAATAGAAATATTGGAATATATTATTTCAAGCAAGTTTATATGTATCAAAAGTTATGTTGTAAGAAGGCGGACTAAAGCTGACAGCCACGACTGATAAGTGTGCACAGTCTCGTCAGTCGGTCTTGTGCCAGATTTCTGTAGGACATCCGAACGCTCAAGGTCAGTCAAAGGTCACGTCCACGACTTACTTCCGATAATCTGCACAGCTCAGTGTATGTTCATACTCTAGATAACGGCTATCAGCCGCGTCCGTAAGCCGTGTGTTTGCAGCTTTAATGCCATGAGGCAGTCCATCTGTTTTTATATTTAAGCCTACCAAAGTGACTCCTCTGCCTAATGGGAAGTTTCAGTCGAATCCACGAGTAAGGGGTCGCCATTCTAATTGTGAGTACAGACAGCATAGTGACACTATGGCCCGCTAGTGAGATACTACTGCATCATTGAGCCTGCGGTATCGCACTCACCAACGAAATAAGACAACACGAATGGTTTTCTGTGTTAGGACAGTACCGCCCCGGTCGCGCCGGCCCATTTCTGCCGTAAACTGTTTTTTTTTTAATTTGAAAAAGTTTATAATAGTTGTCTAAATAAGAGATAAACCTACGTCATAAACATCCATTAATGGTTGAATGATGAAGTAAACGGTCAGTATGAAGTTGAGACTCAGGATGCTATCACATCATGTTGTTGTGAAGCACGACGGTGATCGAACCGTCGTCGGACGGAAGAGTCCCGAAAGTAGTCGCCGGGTCCCACTGCCCGACACGAAGAGCTACCCAGTGGATTATGCGCGATCTGATGGGGCAGTCTCTGAGCGTGGTTAACTGTGGTTGGACCTCTCTATGGTATGGGTAAAACAGTCAAAGGCAGAACTGCTAGCGGCACGCGCTCACGCGCCGTGGCGCGTTTTTGTTGGGTTGGACCTGGCGTGTTTTCTATACTAATCGATGTACTTGCATACAATATTAAAATCTGCCACTCCGCGCTACGCGACGGAGCACGGGGCAGTGTGTGAACCGCCTGAAGGATAAACTATGCAACACAACATCAATGCAAAGAGATGGTAAACTTGAAACCAACCCTATACCGACCCGTCTGGCCAGCGTGGTATAGTAGGTCAAAACCTCCTTTCTAAGGAGAGGCCTATGTCCAGCAGTGGACGGTCAAAGGCTGTTGATGATGATGATGATGAGAGGGTAGTACCGCCCCGATCGAGCCGGCCCGTTCATGCTCAAATCAGCGTGGATCTACCACCTTACTACCTTAAAATGTATGTATATAGTTCTTAATAGTTTTGGATTTCGCAAAGGTCAACCAAAAATGTTTAAGTGGTATCCTAATAACCACAGCATACAAAACAGTTGTCATAATCTCGTTTTCTATGCCAAATATGAATGTATTTACATTTTATGTACATTATGTTTTTGCATCTAGTTCTATCTAGTTCTGCTTTGAAGATAGATGATGTCGTGTGTCCGATATCCGAAAAAAATCATTATTTTTTAAATCTCAGACATCTACACCCTACATCATATCTCTTTACAAAATGTTTTATCAACAAATGCTCTCGTATTAAATGTTTCTTTTCACGTAACAAGTGAGTGTCGACAATCTTGTCACGTTTCACGCACCTTTAAAGACGTGTTCATACATAAATAAAATAACAAGAATACTGTGTATGTACCTAGATTTGTGACGAATACGGCCACCGACAAGGCTATTTGGAGGCGACAAGGTTATTCAAATTTATGCCGTAATGAAAATGACACAGAGTGTTGTCTAAATTGCAGTCGTCGACTTAGGACCTAAAACAGTTGCTTTAAGTAGACTCATCGGAGCTATTAAGGTTTCCGCAGTACTGTCATTGCATGTCTGTACGGATTTGTGAACAAGGACATAGGCCCCAAAAGTTTTAAGAAAAACAAAGAGTTTTTGACGTGAATTTGAAAAGTGTAGCTTAACCTGAAACACTTTTAATATCGTTTAAATTTTCAGGTCCCAACAAACAGTCCCAGGCAAACAGGAGTTCGGGTGTTTACTATGTTTGAAATGTAATAATTATAATAATGACTTCATTGTACACCAGAAAAAAAAATACAGTTAGGACTTAGAACTAGCTACATATATGTAGGTACAAGTGGCGGCCTTATCGCTCGTAGGCAATCTCTCAGGCAACCATGGGATGTAGAATAAATCTAGAAGAAAGTAGGGACTACCCTATACTTTCATCTAGATTTATTCTAAATCCCACTAGTCACAGACACTAGTCTGTTGTGTTAAAAGTAGGTAAACGAGAAAGAAAATAAAATTACAGTAGTGAAAGAATATCATATAGTTTTATAGTAATACATAGTGTAAATTATTACATAAATACAAACACGGAATGAATGAAATATTAATTACATAGATACTTAAATGAAGGAATGCAACTTGGTGACTGCCAGGTAATGCTCCTTTACCGGTCTCTTGAAATCATCATAGTATTGCTTTTATTGTTTTTATGTGTACCTCTTTGTTTTTTTCTTGTATTTACCCAGAAATTTAATTACTGCATACAGATGTTGGTGAACCAAATAAATAAAAAAATATATTTCCGCCGAAAGACGTACTGACTCCAGCCTCTTCTTATTAAAGAGGTTTTTACCTACTGTTATACAACACGTCGGTTGAATGGTACAGGATTTGTTTCAAGTTTTCCTTCTTTTTGCAGTGAGATTTCTTGTTTATTTAGTAAGAGCTGACTAAGGGAGTAAACTTCGCAACAGAACAGCATTGCAAAGAGAAGGAAAAGATAACACAAACGTTATACCATCTCATCTGTCCAGCGTGGTATAGTAGGCCAAAGCCTCCCACCTTTGCTAAGGAGGTCTATATCCACCATGTGTAGAATAAACTGAGAGAAGTGATAGAAATTTACATAAACCCCGGCGTGATAAACGTTGCGTTAATGAATTGCATGTTGTAATTTGTAAGTTACTATACATACACATACTTCTGACTACAGTAATTTATTTCAGTATATAACATATAAAACTTCTTTAATTGTAAGAAAAACGTTGGATTGGTATCAAGGTAAGGTTTACTTGGCGCGGTGCAAAAGGCTATATGAATACGGAATGACGCCGCTTAATACCCTTCCCTTTGGTTCGGTTTGGTTGGTAATGGAACCATTACAATATAAACTAAATGGTGTACTTTATAAATATGCAATATGGATATATTAGATACAGAAACCACACTTGCAATATATAAACATGTATTTACGTAGATATGTACACTTACGCCCGATTTCATGAGGACCTACAAGTTCGCAAGAAAGTAATGTAAATTATTACTTTCTTGTGAAATTGTATAGGATTTAATTTTAGTGATATGACATTTTTTTTCTTTATTATCTCAGCTTTGAGCTTTTGTTTGAAAATAGCACAAATTCATTTTGCTTAAATTTAAATAAGGTTTATAAATAAGGTTCTTCATGTAAAATGGAATACCATTTTTTTGTAGGAGCTCGTCAAAATAAATCTACTTTGCCTGATAGAAAACGTGTGTAGAATCCAATGCAACAATGCAGTATTGTGATCCACACTTTGGCGGCCAATAGAGAAGCTTCTGTGTAATTGGACTCTGGTCTAGGTTACACTCACAGTGGTCATGTCAACTTAACTAAATAAATAAATATATTGCGAACATCTGATAGATAACCTCATCTAGTGTCACTTTTTTGTAAATACATAGTTACAATAAGACCTGCACAAACATTAACTATGTAGTTTCAAGAGACCGGTAAAGGAGCATTATCTGTTAGTCACCAAGGTCCCTTAACCTATTTTCAATTCTTAGACAATTAGGTCCCATTCCTTCATTTGAGTATCTATGTAATTAATATTTCATTCATTCCGTGTTTGTATATTGTGATGTCACCTGGGTATTTTTTTTATTTATTTACAACTTCATGCACTTTTGTACATCGGCGGGCTTAATGCCCTGGGCATTCTCTACCAGCCAACCTTAGGGGGGTGTAGAGATATAGTATGGTAGGTGCATCGAGTCATTGTTGGTTATTGTTATGTATATGAGGTCATTATTACGTACCTATCTATTGACACTATTGACACCTCATTAACTAAAATCCATTCGCTAGTTTAGGTAGATAATACGGTTGAACATGCAAACATACATAGACTGCGAAAAAGTTTTCTCCTTTTGCTTCGCTTCTTGATTAAAAAAAAATAGATATAGTTAGTAGATTTAAGTATCACAAATAAACTACCAATTTGATAAACAGCAAACCTTTAACAAAATTATTAGATCAGATACAATCTACGCAGTTTTATTCAACTCACCTGTTAGCGAGAAAACCATCTTTCAAACTTGATAATATTCATCTTGTTAATAAACATCACTGATGGAAGTAGCGACGCCATTTTATAATTCGAAATAAATTGACTACTTAATATTACCTTATTAAAGGATCATCTTTTATTATATCTATTTTATTATAAAAATAATAATTAATGTTGAAAGAAACATTCGAGTTAAGTATTGATGAGCTCATTGGGAATTTGTGAATCTAAAAGCAATTTGATCTTTGACATGCACACCCATTATAAAATTGTGTTATTTTTATAATAAGGTTTTATGTCCTAACACATCACAGGTTTTTTAGATAATTAATATTGAACAGACAATAAATTTAAGAATTTTATCTTTAATTCGTAACTTTCTTTGACATAAGTATTTTTTCGTAAGGAATATAATTATAACTAATATTAAGGGAGGCAATGGTTTCTTCAAAAGCTATGTCCATAACACAACGTGGAATAAAGGAACATACATTTGCTCCAAATATTTACACGATACTAAAAGTACTGAGTGATGCGCACGGTATTTTTTTGTGATCTGGAATTGCATTGTGTTAAACTGATTAAATTGATTTTGGGGATCAGCATTAGGCCACAGATTAATAAATAGTTACTACGTAACATACATCACCCCCATACAAAAGCGAAAATACCTACGATATAATAGCCTACAACATCTTAATAATAATACCTGCCACTCAGAACGAGAAGAAATGTACCTTATGTACGCACGCAAAGAGTCGATACTGTGTCCTCGTAAGAACGCTCTAGGGCTACCTATGATAAAATTATTGTAATAAAACGAATGTTGCAATTCAACCATATTTCTTATTAGTCAATCAAATATGTTTAAGTTTTATAAAAAGATTTATATTCTTTTTTCCTTCTCTAAATTCTCTGTTATTAAATTTTATAGTTAAAAATATCCTAAAACGCGTAAATATTTAAACAAATAATCATATGGAATACAGGAGCAAAGCGACGAAAAATCAACGGTTTAAAAAAAAATTAATATGGTGCTACCAGGCCAATTCATTAAACGTTGTCAAAATTATTTAAAATTACTTTTTCAAACTCCTCTATGTAAGTCATCTATATAATTTATTTATCTGATGCTGGTAGCTGACATTCTACCAGTGTTTGGACTGACAAGGGTAACGCCACCCTTAAGTTATGTAATAAAACAAAAAGGCCAACCCATCAAATTCGATACTCGTCCATATTCATTAGGTATTTCCGTACCAACACGTCATGAGATATTAACACATGATGAATGCATTATCGGATACAACATTTAAATAATACGATAAAGGTATTACGTATGTAATTTCCGATAGGTTAAGGAGTAATTCGTTTTCGTCAATACTACTTTTTAAAATTATAGCCTGCCAAAGTGACTCTATTCTGCCTGATGGAAAACATGAGCAAAATCTAAGAGTTGGCGCTACCAGACTCGCTCCGAATGCAGACAATGCAATATAGCGGCCTAGTGAGATGTTATCTCTCAGCTGCTTAAAGGACCCGAGATCATAGTGGGAGGGAAACACGTGAGCTGATAGTGAGTTCCAGTTAATTAATGATGTAGCCTCTTCCTTTGCTTCCTATTATTTTTTCGAAAAGATAATTACTTTCTACGAGTGTTTTTTTACATATTTGATATCATAAACGACCGAAATACATTAAACAAAGAATAAGGATCCTCCATTTATAAGTTTTATTTAACTGTATAACTTTTCCGAATTTTAAATATGTATAATTTTCCACCTTTATTTTGAAAATGGTAATAAAATAATAATCTCGGCAAACGTAGTGTAGGACGTCCACAGGCCAGGTGGAGTGATGATCTGCGCAGGACGGCTGGCAGGAGCTGGATGCGAGTAGCCGAGGATCGAACTAAGTGGCGTGCAATTGGAGAGGCCTATGTCCAGCAGTGGACTGCGATAGGCTGATGATGATGATGATGAATAAAATAAAATTAATGCACACACACAAATAGGCAGAAATTGTTCAATGGTATCTAGACTACTGACAAATTTATTCAGACATTACACCTGTCCCACCCATTCTCAAAAGCAGTAAAGCCACGCTGATTTCACCACCAACGGACCTGCTCGACCGAACTACCCTCTTAAAAAAAGACTAACCAAAAATGACAGCATTCGTGTGGTCGTGTTTCTTTGGTGAGTGGGAAACCGGAGGCCCAATGATAAAGAAACATCTCAATAGGCCGACAAAGTGTGAATCACCATTCACAACGAATATGGTGACAACTACTATTGGATTCTTCTCATGCTGTTCATCAGGCAGAGCCAAGGCACTTTGGCAGATCAATGAGTAAAAATGAATCTAGACACTAAATAAATGATATACAACATGCAACTACTGCGTGGTAATCCTTATTAATATTATAAACTCGAAAGTTTGTGAGTATGTATGTATGTTTGTTGCACTTTACCACAAAAACTACTTAACGGATTTGGATGAAACTTTACAATAAAATAGCTTATATATCAGATTATACCTACATAGGCTACTTTTTACTGCAATAAACTAAATCAACAGTTCGAAATATTTTTTGCATTATCAAATTATCAATTTGTCGTTCCATGTTTCTGAACATGTTATCAAACACAAATTACTGACGAGCTCTCAGTATCATTAGCACACAAATACTGGCCCTTTGCGAGATTGACTCCACGACTTAATGATTGTTGATGAGATCCCAGTGCATCTTTTGCCAATTTTAGTGTGTGCCAGGCTATGATTTTCGATGGCAGTTAGCACTCCGTCTGCAAAAAAGTAAATTTGGCGAAACGTGCATAATTCGGTATATTATTAAAATTCCAAACTGAATTTATAACTTTTATTGTCGACCGATTTGTAACCGACATACACGCGCGCGTAGACGCGTCAAAAACCAGTTTTTAAATATATTCATCGTTCAACGTGAAAAAATATTCTAGAATTTCATACAACGTATTGTAGTTATGACTTACAAGAACGAGGAAGAGAAAGTGTAACTTGACACTTATTGGTTCAATTATGGACAGCATTTGTATGGATTAAGTGCCGTTAATCACGATGCAAGGGCTTGTCCAATATACTTATGTTCCAATGAAGCGAGGGACTATGTTCTCAAGGAATCAAATTACATTGTTCAATTCTACTAACCAATGATTGTTTCTCACGTAAACTAAGCACTTGCATTAGTATGTACTTAATATATATATAAAATATAACTAGCTGAGCGTGGTTATTCTTGTAAAGCGCGAGTAACGCTGCGGAGCGAAGTAAGTCGGAAAAGAATAGCTCAAGTTATTCCTTATGTCATCATCTTTTTGCCAGTGGAAGTACCGTCAAAATCGGTTCAGCCGTTCCAGAGATTACTCGCAACAAACGGACAGACAGACTGAGTTTTTTTTTAAATTGGTTAGTATTGTAGGTAACGTATACGTAACGGATTTTGTAAAATTTTCTTTAATTGTACTAAATAGATAAACTCGAACAAATTTAAAGTAACAACTGAAAAAAAAATTTAAACGGTTTGACAGCTCGTTTTTGGTGAGTATGGAACGACCTGCTTGGGTCTATTTTTCCTGATAAGTTGACCTCTGGAGCCTTTAAGAGTAGAGTGAACAGGTTTCTTTTGGATGGGTGTGTACCATCTTCGTCTTCATCTACACTTTCCATGAGGTGAGATGGAAGACAAACGCCTATTCCATTACAACAATAAAAAAAAAATTACTCATAAAAATACTCTTAGACAGACTTTAAGCCTATATAGGGCTTGGAGAGACTGCACTTCACTTTCAGCCTCGAAACTTTTTAAATAATCTTTCCAAGGATACCACACATTATAAAAACAATGCAGAAAATGCAGTCAAACGCAGAATTACAGTCACCGAGCAAATACAATTAAGTACATTTAACAGCCGAATAAAAACGAAAGTAATAAAACTACAGAGGTTAGAAATACGAAACTCCAAAAAATAATCAAATGGAGTTATTGCACTTCATCCAGTTTTATGGGATTGGTGGTTGCATCAATTATCATTGGTGGATAAGCGTATTGTGGGTTGTGGTATTATCTCATTACTAGAACATGTTGTGTCGGCTATCGACACTACCACAAACATCACTTATGTATGTTTTCTATGCGATTAGGCGGCGCGATGTGATGTGGTCGGTGTCTACGCTAATATTATGAAGTGTTTGTGCTTTATGTAGTGAATAATCTATGGTATTATTAAGCTGATTATATAAATAATCTTACACTAATATAGATATTTATTTCAATAATATAAATATAAGTAAGTGCATCTCATTCATTCTTTCATATCTGAATCGTTCAATTATTTGTAGAGAATCTTATATCTTATGTTAACAACCAGGGCCGACTTCTTAACATGGCCTCTGAATCACGAAGACGCTCATGGTATCATGGCCACCCATCCAGGTACTAATCACGCCGTCGTTGCTTATCCTCGGAGATTATTTCTAATAAATTCCAAACTCACTTACCTAGGGCAACTAGGTTGTGAGCGTTTCTCAAATTTTCCTACTATGCTTATATTCGAATATCATTGAAATTCATATTAAAACTAGTTAGCTCGAAAATAGTTGGTCACACGCAATCGAACAACATAACCAATATTATAAATCTGATAACCGTTAGGAAAGTATCTATTATGAAATAACAGTTCCTTGAGAGTTCATTTTAATCTTGTTAAGGTCAACAGTAAAATTTATATGTTTCAAACAAAATATCTTATTAAATCGCACAATAGCTAATTTGAAATCTAAGTCGTTAGGACCACTTAACCTCGCAATATTTATGGTCTTTCGAGTTTACGAACTTAAAAATGTTAGAAAATACCAAGACGAGATGACATAAGGTCAAAACTGACTAAAATAAAATAACAAGAACGTAATTATTTATGATTCATGCATACTTATTTCTGATGAAATATAAAATTCGGGTAAATATTAAAACTCTTGTATATTGATAGAATAAAGAGTATTTAGTTTAATTAGTGAGAGTCTGAGTGAGAGAGCGACCGGGCCTGTACTATCCTCACGCAAAGGGCCCGTCCTAATATTGACAGCATTCCTGATGTTGTATTTCGTTGGTGAGTGTGAGAACTCATCATTCTGCCGGCTTCCAGAGGCCAGGAGAATGATGAAGAAACATATGAAGACCGCCATGTTGCATGACAATGAGGATGGTGTCCCATACTTCTGGATTCTATTCATGCTTTCCATCCGGCAGAGTAAAGTCACTTTGTTCGGCTTAAATATACATAAAAAACAGACATTCCCGTAGTGTGTCTTTCAATAGCCTTAGGCCTCTCCTTAGGAAGGAAGTTTTGGCCTTCTGTATCACGCTGGCGAGACGGGAATAGTGTTTGTTTCAAGTTTTCCATTTCTTAAGCAGTGATGTTGCGTAGTTAGTTCCCTTAGTAGACTCTTACGATATCCACGTCACGGCGCGAGAAGGGGTGGTTACCAATGATATTAAAAAGAAAGATAGGTTACTTTCATACTAAACGGCGTTCGATATTGTTGCGGTATGACATGACGTACTTATTTATAGGTGTATACATACATTACGATTACGAATGCAAAAGATAATACGGAATGCATAGTAAAGAAAGAGATAGCTATCTCTTGCGAGTTGCACTTTGAGGTTCGTAGTAAATTATGGACTAACAACTCGTTAAAATTGATACAGATATGACATTGAATATCGCCATTTGCTAAAAGTACCAATCAGTAACGTAATGAGTGTCGTAAAAAATGAATGTAGTAATAATAAAACAACGAAGAAAATTATTATCGATTTAGTTTCAATAACAATATAAAAACACAGTAAATTTGTACAGATAAAGAATGTTATATAGTTATTCAAATCATTCGCTATAGATGTTTTACATCAACATATATTTGTCGGCAAAGGGTTTTTGTTAGGGCTTTTGCCTTCTCCGAAATACATATTTTGTGGGCTGCGTGGTGTATCTCAAGCATTTCATTCTCGTAAGATCATCACTTGGAAATCTGGAAAATACAAAACAATATACACTGTCTTTTTACCAACATACATTTTAACACTATTATTGCCAAATAATATAATCATCATATTAACTGAAAGACAATGACAACTGAACACATAATAGTAATATGAGCAAATCAATTAGACGGTACTGGAGGACGCGGACGATAGGTATGTATTGTGCCTACGATATCCCTTCTGTTTGATTTAATCTAGTCGACCGTTATTAGTCCTTGTCACACTTCAGTTACAATCTTATCCTCTGTCCTTTTTAACGCGTCTTTAATATCATTTAATAATTTCGGTAAATGGGAAACAAAACCGTGACAAAATACAAATATTACGTAGTTACTTATAAATACTTACGTGGTATGTAACTCTTCCTTTTTATTTACTTTGGAACCATACTTCTTTACACCTTCATAACACACAGCTCGGCATTTTGGTAATAATAAGCACTTCACGGAAACGCTCTTACAAAGTGTTTATTCGCTAGCTTTTATTAGCCGACTAAATGAAATCACGACGATTGTCTACATTTGTCTGCAACAATTTTCGCGCGTTAGTGCGATATCTACCTTTTTAGGGTTCCGAAGTATATCACTCGGAACCCTTATAGATTCGTCATGTCCGTCCGTCCGTCCGTCCGTCCTCGACTTACCGTCCAAACGGTAAGTACTAGAAAGATGATACTTTGCATGAATATGTGTAGTAATTACGCCGACAAAGTGCTATAATAAAATTATGAAAAATAGTTTTATTTGGGGTACCTCCCCTACACGTAAAGTGGGGATGTAATTTTTTTCTCGTGGCAACCCCATCGTGTGGGGTATCATTATATAGGTCTTTTAAAAACAATAAAGGGTTTCTATGTCGATTTTTTGATTTAGGTATCCGTTTGCGAGAAATTCCACTTTAAAGGGCACTCTTTTGTAAAAACAGGGCGTCCCCCCCCCCTCTAAAAGCTAAACGGCTGGATCAAAAAATCTGGAAAAATTCGTGATGGTGGTCCACATAAAGAACTTTGAAGGAAAACTATAACGGATTAGATGACTTTATTAATTCAGGAGTTATGGAGACTTAACTTGTAAAATTCGCTCACTTGGAAAACGTCATACAAAATTAACACATTAATACGTAAACATAATAATTATCTATTGGATACGATTTTAAATCCACGTACCATTATGGGTGACTGAGGAACCCTTTCCTGTGCGTGGCCTGACACGCACTTGGCCGATTTTTTTATAATATCATTGGTGGTTACACTATACTCTTAAACCGTCACCACACGGATTGAAGTAATACTGATTTACAATTCTTCTATCACGGCTATTTTGACGTTAACTACTCCGACTTTTGTCACCAATTCGCTTTAGAGTTAAAAAGAAACTGAAAAATTTTAAAATTATGATGAATTCGCCGAAAAGTTAGTTAAAATCGACATCGATGAATTTTAGTGTCAACGGAGCTTTGAAATAAATTTAACCGCCCGTCCACAAGCCCGCCTATAAGCGACAGCTTAGCGCGGGTCGGCGAGCAGGGAAAATGATTATTGAAAAATATGAGGGTATGAAGGCGTACTACATACTTTTCCAATGACTCCATTTGAGACTTGCGAATGAGCACATATTTCTGGTATAACTAGATTTATCATCTATGTATAAATCTCATTGCATATTACTTGTATAAAATGTGTATTCAAAATGTTAGCTTAAGTATTTTTAACCATTTATAAACTATATGCCTGAGACTACTTAACAACGTAAATAATGAAGCCGTTATTATTCGCATGGTTATTTTGTCTCGGCTACTAGTTCAGCCGGTGTCAACCAAATTCAGTCGCTACATGGAAAAACTGATATTCGGGTTGAGCTCAACAAAGCATAAGAATAGACTTATTTCATAGGTCCGATTGACCATAAATAAAGAATAACCGCTTATCTATTTGAAACACTGAAACATACACAAAGTTAAATGTCGCGTGCGTGTGTCCGTGTTCTTAAGACTAATATATGTGACCCTATCGGTGATCCCATTAAGTATGGACAGAGAAGTCCTCCACTTTAGATAGTATCACAGTTTAGCGAAAGAGACAGGACAGTTACAATGCGGAATTGAATCCAAGGGTCAGCGACCGGTCTGGAGTATTCTCGTTGGTATGGGTTAAGTCGATTTTACTCGTATCTACAATGCAAAACATAATTCCTTCTTAACGAAATACCTGTTAAAGTAACCTTAAATTTTTCCATTTCTCATGCTTTCACATCTTAGGTGCTCAAAAATGTCTCATAAATATTATAAAAAAATTATCAACGTAGGCGAAATTGTAATTTCTGTAGTATTGTAGTATTTCATACCCGTTTATTAATATAGTTATTATGAATGGTACAGGCAAGGGACGACCACAGGCCACGTGGTGGACAACCGTTACCAAAGACATGGAACGAGCTCAGGTGGTGGAACAGACAACCCAAGACCGAATGTCTTGGCGCCTTAAAACGAGGAGGGCCGACCCCAAATAGAAAGGGAGAAGGCAAAGCAGAAGAAGAAGAAGAAGAAGATTATGAATGGTACAGGTCACTGTTACAAAAGAAAAATCGAGTTCATCCAGTTCCTCAGAGATGAAGAGAAAACATTGATCAGGTCAAAGCAGCGTGGGCGTTTTTTTTGTGTACAAGATCAATACATTTATTTGATTTTCTTTTTTACTTTTGTTTTTATTATTTGCAACCAGTTAGTAGATATGTCAAGATGATAATAAGACTTATAACCTACTACATATTGGAACTCTACTGAACATACTTTTAAAGCATCGAAGATCATAACAACAGACTACATTATAGATTCCTTTATCTTCTACGAACCATTTCTCACAATTGACTTGACTTATTTCTACATTAAACAAAGAACTTATGTACTAAGATTGATTAGACAACTTCCTAATACCAACCATTCTCCTAAATGAATATAATACACCACGTTTTGAACATTTACATAGTTTTTTTTTTAATATATATTAAGCCTACCAAAGTTACTTTATTCGGCTTGATGGAAAGCATGAATGAAATTCAAGAGTGGTAGTTCACCATCCTCATTGTGAGTGCACACAATACTGTATGGTGACTCTCACCATGGTAGCCTATTCCGATGCTTCTACATCATTGGGCCTCCGTTCAACACTCACCAATGAAACAGAACAGCGCGAATGCTGTCATTTGTAGGCTGGTCTTCTATGAAGAATAGTATCGCCCCGCTTGACCTGGACCACTTCTGCTAAAATCACTGTAGCCCTAGTAATAGTAGCTCTAATACCTTGGGGTAGATGTTTTTACTATGACGTTATCTGTATACTATGAGGATGGTAACCACCTTCTTTTGGAATCTACTCACGCTTTCTGTCAGGCAGAGTAGAGTATCTGTATACTAGGCTTAAAGATGAAAAAAACCATTACAAAATAGTGGCCATTAAACTCTGCCCGGTATACCTATCAACCTGACACCGTATAATACACATTCAAAACTGAGCAAATTACAGTTGAAACTCAACAACACTCCAACAATGAAAGCTAGTTGGACAGGTAATAATTTGTTTTACCTTCAAAGTTCTCGTTACCCGTAATTTTGTATATATCCTTCGTCTTGTTCCTATTAAATTATTCATAATTTATTAGTGGTTGTTAGATAAAGTACCCAAATGGGTTATTAAAGTATGAAAACTCACATATTCTATCTACAGAAAATAAATTGAGTATGTAAGACACGTTACTACACCATTAATAAATTTAATAGTAGGTATTGAATACGTAGTATCTAATAGGTCTTTACTTATGAAATTGCCTTTCTTCAGTACTGGTCATTTCAAATAAAAAAAAGTTTGTAATGGCTCTGTATTCTAAATTCAAATAAATTTTGTTTTATAACCATGACATTCTATTTACAAACTCAGTCTTTTGTTTTTTGATTATCGTTGTAATTTCATTACATTTGAATATTTTTCGTCATAATCATAACATCAAAAACGTTTACGGACAGAACTGTACAAACGAACGCACAACCTTTTATTGGTTTTCCCGGTTCCGTTCTGGAAATTTTGACTTGAAAAATGAAGCTCGTGATCGTCAATATAAACAAAAATGAATTAAAGGCGATTGTGGAAGCTGACGATTCAATCTACAGCACAGAATACATAATAGTACCTGTACAGAAGACTTACTCCGAAAAGTAAATTAAAGTTATAGATACCCTCGGTGTCAAAAGATTAAGTTCAATTCAGATCGCACAGCGCCGAATCACTACGATTATATTTACCTACAATTGCATCTCTTTCTATTGTGTAACTCTTGACTGTTCTGACGATGTCTGTTCGACCGGCGTGTCTGACCCGGCAGGCAGCCGGCCGACTATACCTAAACTGCGGAGTGACACCCCCCTGTCTACAGCAGAGCTAGCAGCAACTTTTAATGTAAGTATCAAAACAATATTGATCCATTTGCGACAAAATCGAAAGCGCTCAGCAAGTTGGTTAGACCCTGGTTCAGCACCAAAGCAATGCCCTAAACCAAAAATGACCCCTAAAAAGGTGATGGTCACTGTTTGGTAGTCTAGTGCGGGTGTGATTCACACAGCTATTCACAAAACGTCATGAGCATTAATGCAGATGTGTACTGTGAAGAACTGGAGAGAATGATGGAGAAGCTTGCACATCTGCAACCAGCTTGGGTCAATCGGTCGTCCCCACTGCTCCTTCACGACAACGCGCGACCCTTCCAAGTTGCAAGAGCTGGGGTTGGAAGCTCTCCCTCATCCGTCATACTCACCAGACCTTGCACCTACCGACTATTACTTTTTCCAAAATTTAGACAACTTTTTAGTGGGTAAAAAATTCAATTCCCGAGAGGCAGTACAAAATGCCTTTGAAGAGTTTGTTGCCTCCCATCCAGCTGATTTTTACAAGAAGGGCATCAATAAACTGCTAATTCGTTGGCAAAGATGCATCGACTGCATGGGTGATTACTTCGAATAACAGAAATAAAAAAGTTTGAAAAAATAAGTACTTTCACTTATTGCATAACGACGATTTCATAGGTAAAGATCTATTATTTATTAATCTGTGCGATCGCACGCGTTTTGTTAGCATCAACTGCCATAATTTTAAGTCTAGAACTTACGTCTGATGATACAATGCATTACACAAGGCAGAGTAGAGCCTCTTTAGCAGGATCATAAATAAAAAAATATATAATCTGCTATCATCATCATAATCATCATGATGAATCTGCTATCAGCTTAGATAAAATTGTCAGGGGCACTTTGTGTCTCGGAAAACATTGTATTCTTTAAGAAAGACTGGACTTTTAAGATCTGTAACACTTTAAAAATATATACAGCAGTAAAAGTACAACGCGAAATGAAGTCGTTTATTTACATAAAGAATCGTTAATGTCTTTCACACAATTAATTCACGTTGAATGGTACTACTACACTGAATTATAAATCACACCAACATAACTTCGGATACAGTACCGTTAATGACTAAATGTCGTATAATATTTTAGTTCGATTTCAGCACACTACCTACAGAACTAGGGAACAATATTAATTCATCAGGTGGTTCTTCTCGTAGACCTCAGCTAGAGATCTCGGGGTAACTTCACCAGGTCTACGGCCTGTCTAAGTGGTCTTCCGCGCCGCCTGCAGCTACAGGCGGGTCACTGAGTTGGGCCCTCTGGGCCTATTGGTGTTGCCGGAGTGTCAGTCCGGTGTGGGAGCGTCTCTAACGAGGTCAAACCATTGCGGGTGAGCTCCGCAAGGTGACCAACATGCTAGCTACGCCCGGGTCTAGTTTTGTGTCTAGCATAGTTGCTTAGCGAGGTCGAGCTCCTAGAGGTGGGGACCCCGAGGAGCGCCCGTCAGCTAGCGCTAGGTCAGGTATTGGGGGTGGTCCAGTAGCAGTTGCTACGTAGATGAGGTCTCGTGGTAGGCCATGCCTGTCTGGTGGGCGCCGATGGTAGGGTGCGAGCTCGCGCAGGTGGCGAGCTTGAGAGCCGTCGGCACGCACGAACAAATTGGAGCTCAGGCGTCTCACGAAGTCGTCCAGGCTCTCCACACGCAGATCCCTGGAGATCGTCCTATTCCGCACAAAGCGGGGTGCGTTAGTGATGGTGCGTAGTGCGAGTGATTGTTGCGCACGTAGACGGCGGCGGTTTGTCTCAGAGACAAGTGCAAACCAGGCCGGGGCACCATAAGTAAGACGGGTGCGAATGTATGTCTTGTACACACCGAGCTTCGCACGGAGCGGCAGTCGGGACGATAGTACCGGCCGCAGAAGGGAACGCGCGACACGGACCTGGGCAATGATGTTGTTGACGTGGGACTTCATAGAGAGCGTGCGGTCGATGGTCACACCGAGGTATTTAACTGTCGCGGACCACTCGATGTTCTGCCCCATGAGCTTCAACTGCGGTAGGGTCACGCTGCCTATGGAGATCGCCTGAGTCTTCGCAACGTTGACCGTTAGTCTCCAGTCCTTCAGCCAATTGGGAAGTGCGTCCAGTGTATGCTGCATCTTGGTAACAGCATTGGTACCATTTTTCGACGTCGTGATGTAGGCCGCGTCGTCGGCGTACAGCGCAAGCTTCACGCCTTCGGTGACGGGAATATCGTCTGTGTACCAAGAGTAGCACACTGGGGACAAGCAGCTTCCTTGTGGTACGCCGGCACAGATGGGTCGCTCTGTGGACAGGGCGCTTTCAACCGCCACTTGAAAGTGTCTGTCTTGCAGAAAGGTGGCCACAATCTTCACTACTCGACGGGGAGTAGTAGATGTGGACAGCTTGTACAGCAGGCCGGCGTGCCAGACGCGATCGAACGCTTTCTCCATATCGAGGAAGACTGCAACGACTCGCTCGCGCTTGTTGCGCGCAAGCGCGATATCGTGCAGTACCCTCGCCAACTGGTGCGTCGTGGAGTGTTCGGCACGAAACCCGAACTGTTCGTCGCGTGGCTGAAGGTGTGGCGTCATGTGCAGCAGTAGCAGCTTCTCGAACAACTTCGACGTCGTCGAGAGGAGCGTGATGGGGCGATAGCTTCCTGGTAGGAGGATGTTCTTCCCCGGTTTGGGCAGCATGATGACTCTGCCAAGTCGCCATGTGGTGGGAAAATGTCCGGTGCGGAGGATTCCATTGAAGAGACGCGTCAGCGTTGCGATTGATCGCGGAGGTAGGTGACGCAAGGCTTCGTTGGTTACCCGGTCAGCACCGGGCGTTTTACGCAAAGGCATTCGGCGAATCATCCGCTGTATTTGACCAGGGGAGAAGGTAATGGGGTCCTCGGCTGGGTCTATCGGCTTCTCAAAATATAACTCTAGTTTCCTCTCGATCTCTGCTACGTGCTGCTCGTTGTGAGTAGGGTTCGGTCGAAATTGCGCTTCAAGGAAGTCGGCAAACATCTCCGCTCGGTCCCCGGCTCGGTAACGTGGGGTGCCGTCACCGGCCAATAGGGGCCTAATCGGAGCTGGTTTCCCGGAGAGTTGGCGGCAAAGGCGGTGTATGCCCGACCAGTCTTCACTAGCTCGCTCGATAGTGCGTTGCCAGGACTCTGCCGCATTTGTTGCCAACGCGGCAGAGATCTTCGCATTCAGAGCATTGAGCTGAGACTTCATTGTCGGACATCGGGCGTGCTGCCATTGCCGGCGCAGTTTCCTTTTCTTCTCGATCATCGCCAGTATGTAAGCGGGGAGCTGGGATGGTGTCCTTACGGTGGTGACATCGAGTTTCGACTCTCGAAGCGCGGTTTGTAAGACTACGCTGAGTTTCGATGAAAGTTTTTCGACGTCATCGGGTGTCTCCACTGCAAAGGAAGGCGAGTGCTCTGCCATATAATCGGTAAAGACCCGCCAATCCTGGCGCGATCGAGGAGGTAGTTGGAACGTCTGCGGGATGTCATTCAGAGTCAGACACACCGGTTGGTGGTCTGAAATGAGGTGGTCGTCCAGGACGTCAAGGTATACAGCCGCTTCGATGCCGCAGATGACGGCGAGATCAATGACGTCTGGTGTATGAGCTGCACAGTACGGGTAATGCGTCGGAACCTCTGGTCCTAACACCTGGTACCCGTTTCGGTCTGCATCATCTAGAAGGCGGCGACCTTCCGGGCATGTGGAGTTCGAGTTCCATGCCGTGTGTTTCGCATTAAAATCACCTGCTATTATTGTGGGCAGTGGCGAGTCCAGCAGGGTGTGCATGTCGGCCACTGCGAGGCGCTGCCCCGGTGGTCTATAAAATGCGAACACACGTGTGGGTTGGCTTCCGATGCAGACCTCTACGCCCAGGGCGTACGCAGACTGCAGTGTCGGTACTGGCAGCGCTTGGTGGACGACTTTCCTCTTGACCAGGACTGCTAATCCCCTGTAAGCAATCCCTCTTGGCGAGCGTTGATCCTCCCGGTAGACATAGTATCCGCCCATTTTTAATACGTCTACAGGTCTAAGGTGGGTCTCGCTGAGAAGGGCTATGTCAACTTGCCGTGTGGCTAACAGCAGCTTCAATAGCCTGGTCTTCTCTGGTGACATCCCGTCGGCGTTCCAGAAGAGTATGCGCAGCCTACGCAGATCCAGACTTACATAAATCTGATAGGCACTCGAGGATCAGTGGGACAGGGTCCCGCTTCTCCATTAGTGCCACCAGTACCTTTTGTAGGGTATTGATGACACTGGTAAATCTGGTATCCAGGTTTGCCGTCGCCAGCTTAGAGGCCGGCTTCGGTTGAATTGCCCGTTTCGCCTTCGTCCCCTCTGGCGGGGCGGCGACCACGAGATCCTCCTGGACATTGTTGAGAGACGCTCTTGCCTGGTCGGTCTGCGTCTTCGCCTTCCTCTTACGTTGCCTTTTGCGGCGCGAGTGCTCTCCTTGTGGTGGATTGGCAGCTGCCATGAGCGATGCCGGAGCATTACCATCCTCGACAGTAGTGGATTTCTCTGCGTGCGATGCGACTGCCGATGTTCGTGCAATAGTGCCTGCCTTCCTATTCCGAACTTCTTGTTTGAAGACAGGACATGCGACACTGTTTGCTGTGTGTGCTCCTCCGCAGTTGGCGCATGTAGGCGGCTCTTCTAGAGGCCGTGGGCACTCGCGGGCGGTATGAGCTCCACCGCAACGCACACAAGAAAGCGGCCTGTGACAATTGTGGGACGAGTGGCGGAATTGTTGGCACCTGTGACATTGCGCGGGTCCCTTTTTTCCGCGCCATGCCTCTATGTGTACGCCGGGCATACATAGAAGTTCCGTCACTTCATAAATACCCGGCGTAAGGTTTGCGGTGCGAGCCAGCTGCGCGAAGTATATGCAACCGGGACGACCCTGTCGGGCACGAATGGGTCGCACAAACTCAGGTGTGAACCCGAGTTCTGTGAGCTCTGCTTGAATCTCCTCCGGTGGAGTATTCACTGGGAGGCCACGAATAGCCACCTTAAGGCTGCGTTCTGCAGGAAGGGAGTATGAGAACCAGGAGATATTTTCCTTTGCCTCCAGCGAGTATAGGTATCGCTGGATGGTACGGAACTCCTGATCTGATTTCGGGATAAAACGGACTCCCTTCCCGAATGGGCGTCCGTTCGGTGCGTGCCCTAGCTGTTTCTTGAGCTCCCGGAAGTGCGTCGGCCAGTCCGGAAGTGTTTCAACTACTAACGGCGGGTAGCGGGCGGTTGGCTGCTTATTCCCAGTGGCAGCGGTAGGTGCAGCAGCGGCGGGTGCGGCAGCAGAGGTAGTTGCAATAGTGGCAGTGGCGGGAGCCGTTTGTGAGTTGGTGTTACATACGGTTGTGGGCACACCAGCAACAGAAGCGTAGGTAAGACCCACAACCTCCATGGGTGACCCTTTTGTGGTCGTAGGTTGACCAAAGGGCGGCGTTGTATATAGCGCTCTCCGATCCTCCATTTGTGGTGGGGATGGAAAGCGGTCTGGTGCGACTGTGGCTTGAGGGCCAGGGAAGCGTGGCGGCGGGGCTGTCGTCTTCTGCGGTCTTTGAGGTAATCGTGCTCCCTCTGTCAGAGTAGATGCAGGTGGTGTTTTATAGGAGGCAGTGGCAGGTGTGGCTGTAGTCGGATCAGGCCCAGCCAGGTTACCGGCCGGTGAACCCGGTGCAGGAGGTGTGTTCGGTCGAGAGGGTGCGGGGAGGGGGAAGAATTCCTCCCCCGCTCCCGACGTCGGTGTCAAAGCGGCATTCGGGGGTGTACTCGGGTGAGCGCTTGACTCGATGAGCGTAGGCCGTGATGGTTGCGTGGAGCGGCGTGCCAGAGAGGCTTGGTCCGCGGCAACTACGCGGTTCAGCGCGGATAACGCTGCCCCACGGGAGCGAACGTAGACTCGTTTAGCGACGCCGGTGTTCTGTTGCTGCGGGCGAGTCGACCGGCGTGTGGGTGGAGGCGGCATGCCAGATGACGTTTTTCTTCCTTATTCACAAGTAAGTAACATTGATGCGGCGGCTTGATAGTGCACAACACAAACAACACCTTTCGGCGCAAGATACCCACTGAACCGGCCCGCCGGGGCTTGCCGCTGGTGGCAGACCGGGGGCCGAGGACGGCAGTGTACCCTGCGATATCCGAGGGCGTCGATATTTGCGCGGAAGAAATAATATGCTTTACGCGCCAACCGCGATCGTTCGGCGTTAAATACGCAGGGCTATTGTTTACACTTCGCTCGGAGCACGAGGCGAACAACGCCTGTACCGAACGAAGTGACGTAACGAGCGCGTGTGGTGCGAGATCGGCGAGACGTGCGTCCTTCTCAACAGCGCGCAGCGGACTGGATTAATTCATCATCAACAATACCAATGATTAATATTACAATATTTATTCCTGAACAGAAAACCCCCCGGATAGCAACAGTTGACGGGCTATGTTGGACTCGAACCTACTAAAAACGCACGGTAAAACTTCGAAAAGAAGTCCCTGGAACCTCGACGTACTTCGGGCCACCCACGGCTTGCAGATGGCCCTCACCAATGTGGCTTTGTGGCATTCGCACCTCCACCCTGGCCTGCTTTAGCTAGGGTGACCGATGACCTCATCTGTCACCCCCAGGCAATTAATAATACACTGCTGAACATAGGTCTCTCCTTAGAAAAGATGTTTTGACCTACTATACCACGCTGACCAGACGAGCTAGGGCTTGTCTCAAGTTTTCTTCCTCGTTGCGATGCTGTTGTCCTTTGTACGACTACAAAGGACAACATATTACAATTAAGGATAAGGACAATATTACGACACCAGCAGCTTTACTTTTGATTTCAATTCCCATCGATCGGTATTGGAGTTGTGACGTTTTGAACTCTTGAATTCGACATTACATAACCATTTTCATCGTACCTTGAAATTGTAATTGTATTCGTATTACATTTAAATTGGGATTAAATTCAAGACCGCAGGACAAACTCAGTGCAATGGGTTGGCAAATTCTATATTAATCCGTCTAGCCAGCATGGTATAGAAGGCCAAAACCTTGTTTCTACAGAGAGACTTGCAGAGAACTGTTTAAGGTTATTGACAATGACGATGATGTCATGTACTATAAAGTTGAGTACTTAATATTGGTATTAGTCGATGTATGTCCTACATATGTTTTTATAACCACTTCTTAGTTATATAAAAAATCTATTGTCTACTTAAGTGGACCAAATTACTATTTTTGAAGGTAGTAGAGCTACTCTCATTTCAGCACGAATGGGCCAGCTCAACCGGAGTAGTACTACCCTCACACAGAAGACTATCCTAATTATGACAACATTTTTACTGTCGTATTTGGTTAGCGTGTGTAAGTCTGCAGGCCCCATCATTCTACATCATTCTCCTGGTCTCCAGAGACCGGGAGAATGATACAAAAACATCAGACCAAGCCGCCATGGCACTGGTCAACATGCTGCATGGCCTACGATCACAATGAGGATGGTGACCCCTACTCCTAGATTCTACTCAAGCTTTCCATCAGGCAAAGTAGAATCACTTTGGTAGGCTTAAATATAATTATAAAACATTGAGACAGATGTGTGGCTCAGAACGCCATGGTCTGAAGCGAGTCATTAATATAGCCCGCATAAACATTTCGATCAGCACGTCCATATAAGTATAGCATTTTTATGCTAGGTAGTAAGAAGGCAATAAGAGCGAAATGAAAGTATCGGAAACAATTAAAACACAAATAAAATGTCCACAAGCATAGAGGATTTCTTCTTCTATGCCTGTTGACATTACAAGAAGAAAGCACTGAATAGAAAATATATAGAATTAGATAGAAAGTAAATTTTATGTTTTTTAATTATATTTATGTATAGTGAAAATGATGTAAGATATTTGAACTTCAATAAACAAGTTTAACTTGAATCAAATTTGACTATAACTTGTATTAATGGAGTAACGCAAGGTATTCATTTTCAAAACCTTACAAATTAATGTAGTACGCATAACGAGTAAGTTACAAACTTCCAACGTTTTCTTCTAATGAGTGTTCACTGAATGTAAATTATGAAAACTTTATTAACTTTTGGAACGTCTAATGAAAGCAATTTGTTTGAATTCTACATTACATTTTACTGAATCCAAAAATAAGCTTTTAAATGAATCTGAAAAAATAATATAATATAGCCGGTTCCAAAAATAACGGGTCAGTCACATAAACCAATAACATGACTGTTCAATTGAGAATTTAATTATACAGATAAAAAATAAAATAAAACTTAGTTACACCCACAATATTAATCTTAAATTAAAAAAAAACTAAAGTAGTCATATTTTTCTTAAGATTACATTTTTTTTATGATTGTTTTTTTGCTGTTTTTCATCACTTTCTTCATTTAATACTTTGTATTGCCTCCACGTGATGAAGCCTCCAGTGATGAAAAACAGCAAAAAAACAATCATAAAAAAAATGTAATCTTAAGAAAAATATGACTACTTTAGTTTTTTTTTAATTTAAGATTAATATTGTGGGTGTAACTAAGTTTTATTTTATTTTTTATCTGTATAATTAAATTCTCAATTGAACAGTCTTCGTTTCATTAGGATGGCATACGTAGTTCGGGAGATATTCGGGTTTATGTGACTGACCCGTTATTTTTGGAACCGAGTGTATAATTAAATAAAAGAATATTCAAATAAAGACGCTCGACCAATATCTAAGGCCAAGGTTTAGTCCAAAAAACTATTAAATAACACCTAACACGCTTATTACCCACTTGTATTAGTTGCTATTCATTGGTTTTATTATAATTTTTCTTTTCACAAGTTTCCATGATTAAATTGATTTGTAAAATATTTATTCTCTTACAGGTGGAATTCTTTAAACACTTTTATTTCCATAACTCCTGTACTACCTAAGTCATCTTAGCCGTTATAGTTTTCCTTTAAATTTCATCAGATGAACTACCATCATGAATATTTCCAGATTTTGCGAACCAGCCGTTTGGCTTTTAGAGGTGGGGGAGACGCACTGTTTTTACAAAAAATGCCCTTTAAAGTGGAATAACTCGCAAACGGATACCTAAATCAAAAAATCGTCTGAGAAAGCTCTTAATGTTTTTAAAGGACCTATCTAACGACATATAACACAAAGGGGTGGCTGCGAGAAAAAAAAAACATCCCCACTTCACGTGTAGGGGAGGTTCCCCAAATACAAATATTTTTCGTGATTTTATTCTAGCACTTTGTCGACGTGATAAAAACACATATCCATGCAAAGTTTCACCTTTCTAGCACTACCCGTTTCGATGGTAAGTCGAGGACGGACGGACGGACGGACGCTCGGACGGACATGACGAAACTTTATGGGTTCCGAGTCATGAACTTCAGAACCCTAATAACTAAAAGTGCCAACTCTTTGTACAATCATATCATATCCACAGGCTAGGTATAGTGATGATTTGCGCAAGCCGGTGGCAAGCAGAAGCCGAGTAGGTATAGAACTAAGTGGCGTGCTATTGTAGACGCATAATATGTCCAGCCGTGGACTTCAATAGGCTGATGATGATGTACATACTTATTTTAAATTAAACAGTGTTATAAACAGTGGTGACGGGTTAAGAATACAGAGTGTCACCACCCCTATTCATCCTGCGGGTGTCGTAAAAGGCGACTAAGGGATAAACTACTCAAGACGACATCAATGCAAAGAGAAGGAAAATTTGAAACCAACCCTATACCAACCCGTCTGGCCAGCGTGGTATAGTAGGCCAAAACCTCCTTTCTAAGGAGAGGCCTATGTCCAGCAGTGGACTGTTGTAGGCTTTTGATGATATAAACAACAGAGTAATTGACTGTATCATAACTAACACAATAAAAGTCATAAAGTCATTAAAACAGATATCACACGGTATCTCGGTAAATGAAAATCAGTGTAGCTTTTCACTTTCAAAAATAAGAACTTATATATACAGAAACCAATGAAAAAGGAGGCAGTTACACTTTTTTTGCGGTAATCCCCAAGATACGAGGACGAAGATCGTTTTGCGATGTCCAGCGCCTGATTGACCTACGGTACTTGGCTCATTCCCGGGCTTGGCAGGCCAGGAGAGTTCTAAACTTCTTCCGGTTCCACTCCACCATAACCTTCACAATTAAAACTTGCTCGCAGAAAAACGGGAAACCCAGGAACGCCTATCTACCTCGGGCCATACACTCCTTACAGATGACCCCCTATACACTTACGGATGATCCTCTCCGTAACTAAGAGGTATCTTATCAAGCTGCTTTCATCATCAACTTCTCCCTTCGGGTTGATAGAAATATTACGAAAAAGGCGTAGCAAAAAAGTTTTTTATTATAAAATGTTAATTAAGATAAGGATGTAATAGATTATTATACTCCTAATGTTAAACTGCAAAGATAAGTATATATTTGAATGTTCCGTTTTATAATAGACATATAAAGGTATTCAATTACATTACCATTCATTAATAACAACAATATTTAAGGTGTTAAATCTTTATCTCCATCATAGACCATTATTACAGAGCCTATAATTAATAGCTTCCGTTTGTTAATTGACAAATTTTAATAAATTAAATTTATCATCAAGTTCAATTAATGAGAATAAACTGCCCAAGTATTTAGATATGCCGTTAAATATAGCCTTACCCTTACATTATAACTTATAATTATAATTGTAAAACTGGAAATTATAGGCAGATGCTTCACACAATATTTATTTGTATAGATAAACTGAATCATAGAAATGTTTGTTTTTAAAATGTATTAAACTAATGTGTCTGTGGATAAATGTTTTGGTCGATTAATGTAAAAAAATACCTAAAGTAACTAATGTTATTCCGCGGTTTTAGGAATTTCCATTCTAGGGTGCACCTTCTTCCCCGACTATTAGTACCCTATATGGTGTATGATTTTTGATCGGTTCGAGCCTGACATAGCCACCAGGTGATTTCCAGGGGAATTTCCACAAAGTATAAAATAGGGGGTTTAGGCTCCGTCGACCCCAATCTCTTGATGAAAGTGTGCCACTCGCTGTTAATCTGTGGGATTACTCCTGCCAAGCCGCCCTATTTAAACTACAGCATGACTCTCTCAAAGCGTATGCATCCAAATCTATCAGTTAATATGTAAGAGTATCTAAAACGTTTGGTAAATCGTTTAGAAGTCTCACGAAACAATAATTTATCAACTGAACTTACAAACGCAAAGTATCGCTATTGAAAAGCCGGAGACGATAATAAGTCTATAAATTAATGTCTGTGTCTGTCTGTCTGTCCGTCCGTATGTCACAGCCAATTTTTTCCGAAACTATACTGTAAATAACTTTCAGAAATAACGTTACCGTGTAACATTCAGTCAGAACGTTTATAACGTGTGTTTTTATATTTTACTAAGTAAATCCCGCATTAAGAATATAATATTCTGTGTCGTGGGAGAAATTGCAAACATACATAAAACGGACACAAATAACACTCAAACTTAGCTTTCCATCAGGCAGAGTAGAGTCACTTTAATTGTGGATCTCACAAAGTATTATCCTATGTGGGATATAAAAATAAGGATTTAACCCAACCCATCCTTGCATATAAATAAATACAAATATCACAACTCATAAATCATTACGAGAAGAGGATAATAAGTGGCAATCATCACGTACCGGATATATGAATCAATGGAAGGTGTTGATTGTCAAAATACAACGTTTCTGCATCCGTCTTAGAACAAACCATATGATTAACTTTAGTAATAACTAGTTTCGAGATTTTCGATCTCATCATATCCTTGGGAATATAGTTAAGTACCTAAGAAGTGTAATTTTGTCAGTGTTGGTTCATTGACTGCTTTGTACAGTGAATTGAGAATGTGATGCCAAAATGATAGGTGCTGTAAGACATCAGCATTAAAGCATAGGTGGCAGTTTCGTCTCTGGACTAGCTTATAGTTTTTTAGAGGAGTGCCTACAATTTCTATTTTATGGTTAAATAAGAGTATAATTAAATACTTTTTTCTAAGTCGATTCGGGCAAAGACGATAGTTAAGATAATTTCTTAAAAGATAATTCAGTAAAACCTTATGTCTAAGTGTCACTAAGACAAATGGTTAATAGTTTTAGTCAAGCGTCGATAGATGGCGTTATGCCCATTTTCTGTATGTCGCAATTTTTTGTCACCGAGACTAGTATATAAGCTCGAGGAACATTTGTTCAAGGACGATTCCACACCCAATAAACATTTAGTACAGAGTTCTAGTGTTTTATTGTGGTTCACACCTGGCAGACCCTTGGAGTCGTAGTCATGGTCCTTCGAGCCGGATTTGGTGTGAAGGTGTTTTTTGATAAACAAGTGGTGGTAGTGAGGGCCACCCGATTGTTAGGACTGGATAGTGGATTGCTGTCCAGAGCAAAGACCACAGCGACGCATCGTGACGCGACGTGACGTCATAGACGTAACGTCATAACCACGACGTCGGGAACGTGGAGGATCCGGCAAGGAAGCTGGAAGGAAAGGTTGCTGAAAGTAACCGCGGGAGCACATGGTTGTCAACGTGCAACAGCAGATGGCGCATCAAGTGTGGTGCAGGGACGATTGTCAGTGAAGTATAGTGATGTGAAACTGTGAGTACATTTTAATATATTTACAATATTAACAGATGACAAGTTTAAAAAACATAATGCAGAGAAAATTGAACTCTAAAGTTACTAGAAAATTAACTTAGTGAATTTATTGTCATTCTTGGTTTTATGTGAAGTTGAAAAAACACTTTTGATTTAGGGACTTAGTAAAATATTGTAGTAATTTGTATGTGGTTAGGACTTGTAATAGTTTTAAGTGAAAAGTGGTTGAGACGAGGAATCTATGCCCGATTTCACTTAGATTTATAATATTGTAAAAACACTTAGAAAAATTCATTCAATTTGTGGTCTTGTAAGGACTTTATTTAGATTTTGTCTTCTAAAGATATATTGATTACTTGTGAAATTTGATTAATTGGTTTAATATCCATTTTGTTTTGTTATAAAAATGGAAGCGTTATACAATGTACAGGAGGATGTTAAATCCAAAATATCTCGAGCAAGGACAAACTTTAAGAAAACTCCTAAAGAGAGACTTACTAGTTCTTATATTGAAACACGGCTAGAAGCTTTGGAGCAACAGTGGCAGTTGTTTGACAGTAACCATGTAAAAATAATAAGTTCAATGCAAAGGTCTGATTTAAAAAGTTCTGAGTATTTAAAAAATGAGGTCTATGATACAGTTGAAGATTTGTACATTCAATTTAAAAGTGATATGAAAGAAATGTTAGCTAATTGTAAGTTAAAAATTGGTGATAGTCAGAAAGCTGTTGTTAATACAGAAGTAACTAGAATAAGATTACCCGAAGTTAAGATACCTATATTTTCTGGGAAATACTCTGAGTGGCAGACATTCAGAGACCTGTTTGTAGGTTTGATCCATAAAAACAACAGTTTGGACGATGCTCAGAAGCTGTACTATTTAAAGGGACACTTATCAGGGGAAGCTCAACAATTGTTACAAAATATAAATATTACGGCAGATAATTATAAGAGCAGTTGGGCAAAGTTAGAGTCAATGTATAATAATAAAAGGTTTTTGGCAAATGGGATTTTGAAACGTTTACTTGATCAAAAAGGTTCGACCGCCGAATCAGCGGTTGAAATTAAACGATTGATTTGTACCACGACTGAGTGCCTAGAGTCCCTCAAAAACTTAGGAATAGAGATTGCTTCTTGGGATATTATGATAATACATTTGATAAGTGCTAAATTGGATAGAGAAACCAGGAAAACTTGGGAGTTGCTTATAGGGTCAGTACCGGGTGACGAATTGCCAAAACTTACTGATTTCATAGAATTTTTAACTGGTCGTTTTCGTGGTCTAGAAAATATAGAGACTAAATTAAATACTACTAGGAGTTGTCGGTCATTTCATGTAGTAGATAAAGACAGAAGGGAGTTAATCTGTGGTTATTGTTCAGGTAATCATAAAATAACAATTTGTAAAAGGTTCACAAGGGAAAGTAATGACACTCGTCGTAATTTTGTTCAGGAGAATGGATTGTGTTTTGTTTGTTTAGGTAATAGTCATTCGGCTAAGTATTGTAGAAATACACTCAGATGCCATGTTTGCAAAAAACGCCATCATACCTTACTACACCCTAGTGGTGGGTCTGGGTCTGTTAGTGAGAACTCTGGTGCAGTTCTCGTGAATGGGTTGCCGACGCCTGCTGATACGGTAAGGTTGGTTGAAGACACATCAGTAGGTAAAAGCAAGGCTGCTACACAAGCAGAGGGGTCTAATAAGCACGTAACTTCATGCCATTCGACGGGGTGTACAGATACAGTACTAATTCCTACGGCATTAGTTGAAGCCGAGTCGAAGCATAGAGTTTATCGGGTCGTACGTGCTTTAATAGACCAGGGATCACAAGGATCATTTATAACTGAAGCTATGGCTCAGTATTTAGGGTTGAAGAAAACTTTAACAAAACACTTGGTTTCAGGTGTAGGCGGTAGTAAAACGGTGACGTCGAAATCCACGGTTACGGTTAAGATACGTTCTAGAGTAGAACCGAAGTTTAACCTGCAAGTAAACGCGTACGTATTGAAATCGATTACTTCTCTTCTCCCAGTTGCTAAAACAACTAGGGTAGAATGGGATACGCTCGAGGAAAATGATTTCGCCGATTGTAATTACCATAGCCCTAATAAAATAGATGTTTTATTAGGTGCTGAGATATATAGCCAAATTATTCGTGTTGGTATCAAGAAGGTTGGATCGCTAGTAGCCCAAGATACCGCTCTTGGATGGATTATTTCTGGAGCTGTAGAGAGAACTGATACAAGCAATATCAAGTCGGTTTCTTGTATTACTGTTATGCACACTCACGTTAAAGAAGATGATGATCTCTTACGGAATTTCTGGGAGTTAGAGGCGGAGCCGACATTAAATAAGCCAATGCTCACTCAAGAAGAAATGGAATGCGAAAGGATCTTTGCATCTACCACAATGAGAGATGGTACCGGTCGCTATCTGGTAAGACTCCCGTTCCGCGATAGTGTCGCCCGTGTTGAGGACAATGGCTCCAGGATCATAGCTGAAAAGAGACTTAAAAACCTGGAATGTAGACTGGCAAAGGATAATAAATTAAAAAATGATTACACTAAAGTGATTCATGAATATATGGAGTTAAATCATGTGGTAAAAGTAGAAAACAAGGAACAAAGTAAAGGATTATACTTACCTCACCATGCGGTCATCCGGGAAGATAAACAGACGACTAAAGTTCGTGTTGTTTTTGACGCGTCCTGTAAAGGTAGCAATGGCATGTCGCTGAACGATCACCTGATGGTTGGACCGACATTGCAGGACGATCTACGTCATTTAGTCATGCGTTGGCGAAGACACCTTATTTGTCTTAGCGCTGATATTGTAAAGATGTATAGGCAGGTTTTAGTCGCAAGAGATGACACGATGTTTCAGCGCATTTTATGGCGGGATAGTCCCAAAAATGAGATTGAAGAGCTGGAATTGATTACAGTGACTTTTGGAACGGCTTCGGCACCCTATTTAGCTGTACGGACGCTGCATCAGGTTGCCAACGATGAGGGTCAGGATTCGCCAATAGCTACAAACATAATTCGGAATGATTTTTATGTGGATGACTTGATGACAGGAGCTGAAAATGTACGAGATGCATATAAGATTTACATAGATATAAAAAATATATTGTCTAAAGGAGGTTTTCAGTTGCAAAAATGGATTAGTAATAGCAAGGATTTAATAAACAAAATAACTGAAGAATCTAAAGATAGTAACAAAGAGGTGATTATTAAAATAGATGATGTAACAAAAATATTAGGACTCACCTGGGATCCGCGGGCAGACGTCTTCCAGTACTTGGTGGATCTTCCTCTCCTAAAGGAACCTATCAGTAAACGTAAAATTATATCAGATATTTCACGGCTTTTCGATCCCTTGGGATGGTTAGCACCCAGTATAATTTTAGCCAAAATACTGATACAGAAGCTATGGTTAGCAGGCATAAGCTGGGATCAAGAGGTTCCAAGTGTTTTACTAGAGGAGTGGAAAATATATCGTGATGGCTTACCTAATTTAGTAGACATAAAAATCCCACGGTGGTATAACACGATTTCTAGCAATGTTGAGGTACAACTCCATGGTTTTTCTGATGCCTCAAAAATGGCTTGCTCAGCAGTGGTGTACATGAGAGTTGTGGATGCAAATGGTCACATAAAGGTGACGTTGGTTACTGCAAAAACCAAGGTGGCTCCCATAAAACAGGTGTCTATCCCACGATTGGAACTGTGCGGAGCTGTTCTTGTGGCTAAGCTGATTGTCGAGGTTGCTAAAGTTCTTGCCATTGAAACGTCAAATCTGCACGCTTGGACTGATTCAGAAGTGGTGCTCGCCTGGTTAAATAGCCATCCTAGTCGGTGGAAGACCTTTGTGGCAAATCGCGTTGCTGAAATATTAAATACCTTAGACACTAAGCATTGGTCCTACGTGCCATCTAAACAAAACCCGGCTGACTGCGCTTCGAGAGGGGTAGCTCCACGAGAACTTAGCAATACCTCTATATGGTTTAATGGGCCGGAGTTCTTAAGTCAACCTGTAATCGAATACCCAAAACCGAAAAATCTGGCCACTAAAATGGAAGAAGTTAAGGTACACACAGTAAGTACGGTCGATAGTTCGTTTTGGAACAAATTCTCCTCGCTTCAAAAATTAGTGAGAGTGGTCGCTTACTGCAGGAGGTTTTTAAACCTTAGAAAAAGGGTTACAGATCGGCACTGTAGTAAGTATTTGTCCAGTAAAGAAATAGATAAGGCCTTAACCCTCTCTTGAGAGGAGACCCGAGCCCAGCAGTGGGACGTTATGGGTTGTTGATGAAAGAAATAGATGAGGCGAAGAAGATTTGCATAAGAAGATGTCAAGAAGAAGAATTATCAGAAGAAATAGAAGAACTTAAGAAAAATGGCTACTTAAACTCAAAAAAGAGTAAGTTCACATCTTTGAATTTATTCTTAGATTCACAACAAATACTACGTGTAGGAGGTAGATTAGAGATGTCTAATTTAGAGTACAACCGTAAACATCCTATTCTTATACCTAAGGAGTCATTTATTACGAAACTTTTAATAGCAGATGCCCATGATAAAACGATGCATGGAGGGCCTCAAGCCATGATCACTTACTTGAGATCCACTTATTGGATAGTTGGTCTCAAACTGTTAGTTAAGGCTTATTTTCGTAAGTGTGTCATTTGTCTTCGCTATTCTGCCAAGACAAGAGCTCCATTAATGGGACAGTTGCCCTCTCCACGAGTGACACCTAATAAGGTTTTTCTTATCTCTGGAGTGGATTATGCTGGTCCCATAAACGTTAGGGTATCTAAGGGACGTGGAAATAAGTCTTATAAAGGCTACATAGCATTGTTTATTTGTATGTCTACACGGGCCATTCATTTGGAGGTCGTTAGTGACATGTCTTCAAAGGGATTCTTGGCAGCCTTTAGAAGATTCGTTGCGAGACGAGGTCGTTGTGCAGAGCTGCACAGTGACAACGGCACAAATTTTGTAGGTGCAGCTCGTGAGTTGCAAGAGCTCTTTAACGAAGAGAAATCTAATTTTCTCCCGGAGATTGCAGAGGATCTCGCAAATAATGGGGTTCAATGGAAATTTATCCCAGCTCACACTCCTAATTTTGGAGGTTTGTGGGAAGCCGGGATAAAATCCACTAAACACCACCTGAGGAGAGTTGTTGGAAATTCAACTCTCACTTATGAAGAGTTATCGACAGTGTTAAGCCAAATCGAGGCATGTCTTAACTCTCGGCCACTCTCGTATTTGGAAGAAGAGAGTGAATTGTTAGTGCTAACCCCAGGCCACTTTTTGGTAGGAGAACCTCTCGTATTAGTCCCTGATAGCAACTTTGAAAGATCCAATATTACCAGTCTCAGACGTTGGCAACTTACACAGAGAATGGTTCAAGACTTTTGGCGACAGTGGTCACAGGATTACTTACATAATTTTTTGCAACGTTACCGTTGGGCATATCGGACCCCAGAGCCATCAATAGGAGATGTAGTGTTAGTAAAGGAGGACGATTTACCTCCCGGTAAGTGGTTATTAGGGAAAATCGAACAGAAACATCCAGGTTCTGATTCAATTACACGAGTGGTTACTATTCGGACTGAAAATTCCCTTATTAAGAGACCAGTTTCAAAGTTATGTGTACTTCCTGTGACTGAGTAGTTTAGTCGTTTTTGTAATTTTTTAGAATAAAGAGGATATCATGAGTGACGATATTACTCGTATATAGTTTATTGTGTTTGCAATGATTAGATGTACATAAGTTATTATGATTATTGTCGTCTGTATAGATTTAAGGATTCACCTATTAATTAGATTGTTTTTTTTTTACGGATTACCAGCCACAAATGATATGCAGGCACAGTGCTTATATTGTTACTTTCATTACTAGTTATCTCACCTATTTCATGGTGGGCGGCATATTTAAAAGGACATTAAGCAACATGTCCTTGGTGGGCGGTATGTCTAAGTGTCACTAAGACAAATGGTTAATAGTTTTAGTCAAGCGTCGATAGATGGCGTTATGCCCATTTTCTGTATGTCGCAATTTTTTGTCACCGAGACTAGTATATAAGCTCGAGGAACATTTGTTCAAGGACGATTCCACACCCAATAAACATTTAGTACAGAGTTCTAGTGTTTTATTGTGGTTCACACCTGGCAGACCCTTGGAGTCGTAGTCACCTTACTTGAACATTTTTACTCATTATCGTTTAAAAGTATTTTAGACTTGTTAGATTTTGAGGCTAAAATAGTCATTAATTCGCTAAATACAATATATTTTAAATATCAGAGTTCTTAATGTGATTGAAGCAGGAAAAAAAATACATATCAAATTTTGAAGCAACGTGACACCGCCAATTGACAATAACACAGTGCGCGTTAATACGGGCTGGTTTGAATCAAGATGTGCATACTACAATGATGCGGGCAGATTTTTTTTTATTTCTATGAGAAGGACGCATTGGCGTTTTATGTAGTGTCATAAAATACCAGTAACTTACAAATGTTTACTGCTTTGATATGACAGTCATATGACTGACGGTTTTTAAGTAAAACAGAAGTAAGAATTTTGCATTTCAAATATCTTTTTTGGACATCTGACACACATCGAGATCGAATTTAAGCCTTAAAAGATTGATTTATAGAAAACCACCCATTTTATTACCAATTTTTAACAGATTCAAATGAATATCATGATATAGACTGTGATAGTGTTTCTAAAGATCGTGGCAAAAGTGGAAGAAAGTAAACTGAACTAACTGAAGTCTAAAGTTTTTTTTTTGCAGCATTTTAGCGAAAACAGATGAATGTGATTAGAAAAATATATTAGAGTCTCGCAAACGGATACCTAAATCAAATGATCGTCTTATCATGCACCAACTGTTTTTAAAAGACCTATCAAGTAACTTCAAGTGTTAAGTGTTAAGTGTTAAGTTAAGTCACTTAACTATCAAACTTACTAAAATTATTATCATTTTACAATCACCACTTTACGATTCATAGACAATAGACTGTACAGTAAAAAGCCACAAACAAGTGCGTTGCAAAGTTTACGAAGCGTTATTTCCTCCGCGGTCATAAACATTGACGTATTCCAAAGCACTTCCTTAATAATATACAGGAAACATGGCAATAACACTGCTTTAGTGAGAATAGACAGCATCTACATAAAATAATTGGATACTTGCGAATAGTGTTGTTGTAATTATCGTAAAATGTTGTCATTAATTCTAGTAGACACCTACCGCTGCGTTCGAGTTACCATTTAATTCAATTGGAAATATGTTTTATTGAGGAAATTGTATTTATACAAAATCTTAAATAATTTTATTAGCATACATATTATAGTAATACTCTATTAAAATTAATAATTATTTATTTTTCAAAAACAAATTATAAATAGAAACCTCTTAAAATAACAAAAAGTGAACATAAATTATAGTAGGATGAAACCCATTGTAAAAGGAGGAGAATAGTTCAAAAATTAAAGGAAAAATAAATTACGGGCGATCTGAGGTCGGGAAGGGGGAGAGGGGGGGGGTTAAGGGAAAAAAATGGCTTATCTCGATTTCCGGCAAAACTACAAGTCCTATTGAAAAAAGTTAAATGGCAAAGTTGTAGGTAATAAAAAGATCTACATCTTTTGCATTAACACTTTTTTCACATAATCTCAAATTTTATGTAAAAAATTCAAAAAACCAAGTTTTTGGTTTTTTATTTTTATCTTTTACAAATAAAATTATTTTTTAACGAAATTTTGTGATAACTTAGCTTTTCATGTCCTAAATACACCGCTATTTATTTGATTTGAAATATCTATTTTTTCACCTCATTTTGACTGAATACCGAAAAAAAACCCTAATTTTCAATCGAAAATTCGTCCGTCAAAATATCAACGTTTTTCACAAAAATAGGTTGTTTTCTATTTGATGAAATCTCTACTTTCCGATGGTGTAAAAATATATATTTATTACCATAGTAAACCTTCCCAGAAAATGCAAAAAATGAAAAAACTCGAATTCGATTTTTTTAAATCGTTATTTAGATATTTATTAAAATTTACACTTTAATCACTCGAAAAACGTAAGATTGCATGTTCCAATGATAAACAAAAATATTGCAAATCGAAATATGCTACTTTATTTAACAAAGAAATAAATAATAAAGTTAATATTAAATAAAACATCTACAACACTTTGAGAAAGTTGCAGAATCTTCTATAAAGTATATGCGTATATGCATATTTATTACTTTTGTAAGATAATTTAATACCTGAGTGACCTATGAAAATTTTTTGGCTATTAAAAGGTTTTTCATAGAGAAGTGGGCTAGGCAGGTCTGGGCCTTACTACATACTTGCTACATGTACACACTACATGTACAAACTACTTGTGCAGGCTGAGTTATTTTCTATGAAATACCTTTGGATGGTTTAAAAATTTTCATAGATCACTCAAGTATAAAATTATCTTAAAATAGTAATAAATAGGCATATAGGTACGCATATACTTTAAAGAAGATTCTGCAACTTTCTCAAAATATTGTAGATGTTTTATATAATATTAACTTTATTATTTATTTGTTTGTTAATTATAGTAGTATATTTCGATTTGCAATATTTTTGTTTATCATTGGAACATGCAATCTTACGTTTTTCGAGTGATTAAAGTGTAAATTTTAATAAATATCTAAATAACGATTTAAAAAAATCGAATTCGAGTTTTTTCATTTTTTGCATTTTCTGAGAAGATTTACTATGGTAATAAATATATATTTTTACACCATCGGAAAGTAGAGATTTCATCAAATAGAAAACAACCTATTTTTGTGAAAAACGTTGATATTTTGACGGACGAATTTTCGATTGAAAATTAGGGATTTTTTTCGGTATTCAGTCCAAATGAGTTGAAAAAATAGATATTTCAAATCAAATAAATTACGGTGTATTCAGGACATGAAAAGCTAAGTTTTCACAAAATTTCGTTAAAAAATAATTTTATTTGTAAAAGATAAAAATAAAAAACCAAAAACTTGGTTTTTTGAATTTTTCACATAACATTTGAGATTAAGTGATAAAAGTGTCAATGCAAAAGTTGTAGATCTTTTTATTACCTACAACTTTGCCATTTAACTTTTTTCCATTGGACTTGTAGTTTTGCAGGAAATCGAGATAAGCCATTTTTTTCCCTTAAAACCCCCCCCCTCTCCCCCTTCCCGACCTCAGATCGCCCGTAATTTATTTTTCCTTTAATTTTTGCAATATTCTCCTCCTTTTACAATGGGTTTCATCCTACTATAATTTATTTTGTTTTCAAACATTAAAAGCACTGGTCTATATGGCGTTCTGAGCACATTCATTTGTTCGGAGTTTTTTATAGACACTAATAATACCTACTTATGTTTATCAGCTGTTCTGTAATCCGCTTAACATAATAAAATCTGCCTATTGTGGAATCGACGTGTATCGCATGTGAGACGTGTGTAGTTATTATTATTTACCGTCAAAAATACTAATCATTAGTTTAACGGGATATTCAATCATAGACCACTTAAGCCATAAACGAAACAAAGAACTAAAGCTAAACACACACACATCACATATCTCGATAAAAGTAGTTTATGTATTATTCTCATGTAAAAACTATATCAGTTTTCATGTGTGTATTTCACACAAATCCATTCAATCGTTTCTGCGTGAAAGATGTTTGTCAAACATTTATAATATTAGAAGGAACCGGGAGAGGAATAGGTTAAAGTAAGAGAAGATGCTTTATTATAACAACTAGCTGACATGGCGAACCTTGTACCACCTAATTTTGAAATGTCAGAAATTGATCGCAGGGCCACCTACAGGGTCCAATTGCGAAAATAAACCATTCTCGAACCCCCTTGAACACACCCAATAATTTTCGGTCAATTGGTCCAAATCGGTCCAACCGTTTAGAAGGAGTTTAATTACAAACACACGAACAGAACATTTGTAAATATAATTTGTAGTATTATTTCTTGCTTAGCTTAACTTACTTCCTAACTTGTTAAGTTCAAGCAACTTTTTACTAAAGTATCGAATGCATTTGGCTTGAATTTCGTTTTTTATACTTCTAACAAAAAACTTTTTATCTATTTAAAGTTTGATAAATAGTAGTTACATCTTTGAAGCTCTTTGTAAAGTTTTTTTTAATGTATTTTAAGAAGTTGTTTAAGTGAAAACGAATTTCAAAAGGTCTATTTTAAATACTACACGATGTGTTTAACCTGAGTCGACAAGAAACCTGCTTGTTCATCATTTGTCATTAGCAGTACTCAAAAATCGAATAAATACACAATAATGTACGATTTTTAGAGTTATTTACAAAATGAATCATTCTTTTTCTATTATTTCTTGTAAATTATTTATACTTAGATTTATTTTTACTTGGGCAACTGTAGTATAAATAAGTGCTCATGCATTAAATATAAAGCTAGTCAACGTTAGTAGAATAGAATAAACTTTATTGTACACTAGTTAATACAATATACATAAAATAACACAATAGTAAACAGATTGACCATGTACAAATGGAGGCCTTTTCGCTAAAAAGAAATTTCTTCCACGCAACCTTAGGATGGAGAAAAATTGCCGTGAAAAATAAACGAGTTTCATGGGTAGTTTTGGTACGAGGAGAAAAAATATGAATAAAAGTAAAAGAGAATTAACTAATGGGATACAAGTAGAACAAAATAAAAAATATTATAGTTCATACAATGATAAATAAATATAAAAAGTAAAATAAGGATAAAATATGTTTAAAGTACATAGTTAATTAAGATGATAGGTAATAATCCCTGACCATTCTTTTTAAAATAGGCAAAGATTTGGCACGCCTTATAGTTAGTATTGCGATACCCAAACATAAGTAGGCTATGATCTCAAAACCATATAAAGTCTGGGTGTTTTCTATGTATAATAAGTATGAATTTACAAAAAAAAGTATGTACATATATGTATTTATATCAGTTGTCTAGTACCTATAATACCAGCTCTGCTTAGTTTAGGACTAGATGATGTTGATTTATTTATTTATTTATTTATATTCTTCAGTTGACATTGATCCTGCCTGCCAGTGTTGTGGGCTTAAGTTAAATTCTACATGGGATAACACTTCGTGTGATCCACAAATGGTTATTCCAGCTGTTTTTATGTCCGTTTCATATATAATTGCAAAGTATTCCGCGACAAATGATTTAGATTCCTGATGCGGGGGCTTATGAAACTTTTTAAAAGTGACTTATATAATCTTTGAGGAATTGAAACACATCTCCCTTCATCTTTAAAAGCCAACCACCTTCACAAAGACTCGCTATAACTTCAATACTTAGCCAAAAAGGGTAGTAAAATTGCAATTGCTCACAATGGCCGTTAAATGATCCGCTCATGTTTTCCTTGTGTCGGATGCGATGAATGTATTTTCTATCTGTCTGATGAAGCCTTCATATATTATATTTACGCCTACTCAACAGTCCGCCAAAGCAACAGACAGACACCCACTAAAAGATGCAATCTTAGATACTTAACCACTATTGTTTATACGCATTAATAGACTGAAAGCCCACACACCCAAAAGAGCTTATCTCTAGGTCAGTGAACTTTAATAAATTGAGAGAACGTGATGAAAAGGAAGGAAGTGTATCCTATTGTGGACAAAAACATGCCGTCAATAAGTATGATAAATGGAAATTAGTGTTGAAAGGATAGTCGTCAATTGGAGCGTACAAACGGTTCACACACTAATACATTCATTTTGAGTAACCAGGCCTTTTAGAATATGTTTGAAGTTAAAGGGTGCCGACAAAAATGATTTTGTTACACCAAAATAGAAATTAAATTCTTCGTAATCGTAATCAGACTCGTGGAAGATTAACATTATTAACATGAAATAAAATTTATGAAAGGTTAAAACTCTTAGAAGGTTTATCACAATTTAAGAAGCAAATATAAGTTAATTTTTTCCTAAAAGAACGTGGTCTTGTCTAGTCAGACGCTGAATGTAGGTATATTATTTAATAGGTTACTTTGAGCTTTTAGCAAATGAAATGGAATGCAATCGTTGTCATAGTTTTGAATAATATTTTAAGCCTATTGACGGATAGATATTTCAAATCAAATAAATTACAGTGTATTCAGGACATAAAAAGGTAAGTTTTCACAAAATTTCTTGAAAAAAGAATTTTATTTGTAAAAGATAAAAATAAAAAACCAAATACTTGGTTTTTTGAATTTTTCACATTAAATTTGAGGTTATGTGAAAAAAATCTAAATGGAAAAGATGTAGATCTTTTTATTACCTACAACTTTACTATGTAACTTTTTTCCATAGGACTTGTAGTTTTGCTGGAAATCGAGATATATTGTTTTTACCCTTAAACCCCTTCCCCTTCCCCTTCCCGATCTCAGATCACCCGTAAATTATTTTTCTTTTCATTTTTAGGGTTCCGTAGCCAAATGCCAAAAAACGGAACCCTTATATCTATAAGGGTTCCGTTTTTTGTCCGTTTTTTGTCTGTCCGTCCGTATGTCACAGCCACTTTTTTCCGAAACTATAAGAGCTATACTGTTGAAATTTGGTCAGTAGATGTATTCTATGAACCAAATTAATATTTTTACACAAGAATAGAAAAAATCAATAAATTTTGGGGGTCCTCATACTTAAAACTGAAACTCAAATTTTTTTTCAATCAAACCATACTTACGTGTAAGGTATCTATGGATAGGTCTTCAAAAATGATATTGAGGTTTCTAATATAATTTTTTTCTATGTTGAATAGTTTGCGAGAGACACTTTCAAAGTGGAAAAATGTGTGTGTAACTTTTAAAATAAGACAGTGATAAAACCCCCTGTAACTTTTAAAATAAGAGAGTGATAAAACTAAAAAAAATATATGTTTTACATTACCATGCAAACTACCAACGAAAATTGGTTTGAACGAGATCTAGTAAGTACTTCTTTTAATACGTCATAAATCGTAAACCGCAATTTACCTTTCATTCAATCAATGCACTATTATTAAAACATCGATCGAATTTACAACGAACTACAAGAACTTTTATATGACGTTACTTGCTTCTACGGAACCCTTCATGGGCGAGTCCGACTCGCACTTGGCCGCTTTTTATAATATTCTCCTCCTTTTCCGATGGGTTTCATTCATTTTACTATAATCTGTTTGGTATTCAAAAATTATCGAAATTATTCGGCTGCTTGCCATCTCATCAAAAGAAGAAGACAGATGACAAATGTTGCATAAATTGTCTGATTCGTATTTATTTAATTTTCGCTATGTGATGACAGATAAAAGTTGGCCAATTGCGTGTCAGGCTACGCATAGAATAGAGTTCTGTAGTCACCCATAATGGAAGACAGATTTCAAATTGTGTCCAATAGATAATTGTTATATTAACATAATATTTATTTATTTTTGTATGAAGTTTTCCAAGTGAGTGCATTTTACATGTTAGGACTTCCAAAATAAAAAAGTTATCAAAACCGCTATAGTTTTCCTTGAAAATTCAATATATGGGCTACTATCATATTTTTTATTTTAGATTTTTTAGTCAGCCGTTTAGGAGGTTTATAGAAAAAAATGCGCTTTCAAATTAAATAACTAATAAACGGATGCCTAAATCGAACAATGGTTTCAGAAACTTCACAATGATTTTAAAAGACCTATCTAACGATACCCCACACGATGGGATAGACGCGAGAAAAAAAACCATCCCCACTTTACATGTAGGGGAGGTACCCCAAATAAGAGTATTTTTCATAATTTTATTGTAACACTTTTTCCACATAATTACAACACATATTCATGCAAAGTTTCATCCTTCCCACTGTTTGGGCGGTAGGTCAAGGACGGACGGACGGACGGACATAGCGAATCTATAAGGGTTCCGAGTCATGAACTACGGAACCCTAAAAATATAGAAAGTTTTATGCCATGAGTCTCAAAACCTTGCCAAGAGAAGAAACAGAAGAAAAATAACTCTGTACCAAGACGTCTGACCAGCGTGGAGTACTCGTAGCAGGCCAAAGTCTGTTGAAGCTGATAATGATTGATTACTTATTTACTTATTAATTATTACTAATTACAAATTAAAAAAAAATACTAAATCACTTACAGACTTTTTCTCATCTAAACTTAAAATAGCTTATAAAACAAAACAATAAATTTCACAGCAATAAAATCTATTCATATATGTTCAGACAACATATCTGAAATATTATTACAAACGATATGCACATGAATATCAGTATTATCTGGTTTGACGGAGAAAGATTGTTATGGGACTAAAATAATCGTAAATTAGCAATAACCAGTTTCTATTACATTCTAAGTCTACTGTAGCCATCAAATAAGAACCTTCATGATGGAAAGTGTATATTATCGCACATAAAAAATTCAAAACAGATTCTTAATGTCAATAAAACATCATAACTATACATTGATCTTTAGCTTTATCATACTTATTATATGGTCATAAATTTAGTGTTCTGTATGTAATAGATTAAATTACTTTCTGTGCCACACGCGTCTTCCTACTTATATTGATAAACAAGCCGATCCACGCAAGCTCGTCTGCATATCATGCCCGTGATATTATAACAATGGGAATGTCGCAGTTTTTTTTTTAGATCTTTTGACGGGTAGTAATTCTTTCATACATTAGTTTTGTGAAACTTTAAAGATTGCTTTGTTCAACCAAACACACAAACGAACTCATCATCATCAACAGCCTTCAACAGTCCACTGCTGGACATAGGCCTCTCCTTAGAAAGGAGGTTTTGGCCTACTATACCACGCTGGCCAGACGGGTTGGTATAGGGTTGGTTTCAAGTTTTCCTTCTCTTTGCATCGATGTTATCTTGCGTAGTTTATCCCTTAGTCGCCTTTTACGACACCCGTGGGATGAATAGGGGTGGTGACACTCTGTATTCCTAAACCGTCACCACACGGACAAACGAACTCTTTACTCTGTAATATTAGTATTAGTTAACGGTATATCAAGATGTAACTTGCGTTGCGTGGGCTGTCTGCGCTTCACAACTTTTTTAAAAGGTTAACATGGGTTACACAGGTCACACAGTACTGTCAAACTGGGTAGAATATCTGTAATTAATTATTAACGTCGGAGTTCATACTCACAACTACTTGTTTTTTTTTGACACGTCTTAATTGTCATACATTATAATTGTCACGTACTTTATTTTGTAGTATATAAAATCAACGTGGCTCTACTACCGTAGAAATCACGTTAATTTTAGCTGGGCCGGTCTGACCGAAGCGGTACTACCCTCTCACAGAAGACCAAGCTAAAATAACAGCATTCATACCGTCGTCGTGTTTCTTTATAGGCCGCCACAGTGTGGGTCACCATGATACATTATTGGGGTTGGATTTTAAAACGAGTCACCCGAATTTGAGGGTTTAGGTGGTGTAGGGGGCTTAAGGAAGTTAGTCATAATCCCCCCAAAGTAATTTTGGCTGCCGGAGTTGCGTCTAAATATTTTTAAACAGTTTCCAAAAATTCTTAAATACTATTGCAATTATGCAAAACGGAACGTATTTTTGTGCTTTAGTACAGTTTTTCAAATGTAATTTTAAGGTTTTATGTGAAAAACGTGAAACGATACGCAACCCGTCATCTTGGATGGATGATATTGACAGATGATGTCAAATTTCTTAGGTTAGGTCAATCGAGGTAATTTTATTTTATATATTATGTGCTAAAGGAAATATATAAGAACATGATATAATTCTTAGGTAATTAATAGCAATGTATTACTCCGAGTTGAGAACTCCGGATTTCGAATTTTTTACCCATTATTGCATTGTCATGATTCACAAAGAATATGGTGACCACTGGATGTTCTGAAATGATGAATGAATGTTATGAATGAAATGAAATGAAAATTGCGAAAAAATCACATCAAAATCTAAAAAAATATAAAAGGTTATTTAATAGACTCATATAAGTCGGCCGATTTGCAATAGTACATAGGGTTATAATTAAATAATTATACAATTATTAGTATACAGTGCTATGAAAGGGTTGTCATTTAATTAATATAATATTAATAATAATTAAATAAAACTACCCTGTAATCTTCTCTACATAGTTCTAAATTATTGAAAGCATAAATGAAATAATCGCATACGCTCGATTGGATATGGCGTAAATTAATCTTTGTTTTACTCTGGACTTATAATGATTTCAGATAAAACAAGTGTTTTAAAACAAAAATATCCAAATGCGAAGTGCTTTACCGTGTTCACCTCGCGTGTCAATACAAAACATGTTGAACAAATAATTATTTCTGAAAAGTAAAACAGTGTATTGATTACTCGTTTGACTTACCTAATTAGGTTCTATAAGGCCATTGGTATAAAAATTAATATTGCTTATAAAAACTAAAAATACACTTATATAAGTAGATAACAAATATACGAGTGAAGTTAATAAAAGCGTGTCAAAAAGAGCCTGCTTCACTGCGCTGATAATCATATCCAAAATAATACCCAGATTGTTTCGAGACAATGTTTTGGAGAAGACTAAATCATGTATTCCATTATATACCTTTTATAGGTACACATGAAAAAACATGTAACAGAATGAAAGACATTTACTTTCGAATTTATAATATTAGAATGGATTTACTTGCAACTAGCTGAGTCCCGCGGTGTTACCGCAGTTATTGTTGTAAATCGCGAATGATGCCGAGAAGCGAACCTAGTCAAAATAATCCTTAGTTACTCCTTGTGCCATGAGCTTTCAGCCAGTGAAAGTCCCGTCAAAATCGGTCCAGCCGTTCCAGAGATTACCATGAACAAACAGACAGACAAAATTTGAAGAATTATGTTTGATGAAGATACTGTATATACTTTCATATGCATTAAGTAAAAAACTGATCATTTGGTTATTATTACACACAGACACTTTAATTTTAATTATTAATAAGAGACCATAATAGAAATACAAAACCTTATACATGTAAAAACTCCAAGTTTCAAATCTAATACAATTTCATTACTTCGTAGCATTATCTTTAAATTTATATTACCTTTAATAAGCATTGAGGGTCACAGTGATTTCTCCTTGGCATACTACCGGCCTAGTAGCTACCTAAACCGACAATTTTGTTCTCTCTCTCACGACGCTAAGCCGCCATATCCTTCTTAAGAAGTACCGTAATTATTAGGAAATTATAATGAGCTTTCATTTTGTTCATAACCATATTTATTGATACGATAATAAATAGTACTCACTAATCTCTAATTCGTTTGAAGATCTTTGCAGCTTATTTCTTATTGCACATTTTTATTGAATCAGATTGAAATCTGATTATGAAGCAACCGTCGTTAAGTTTGTATGATCCGCAAATATAATTTATTTTGGAGTTTGGGTATTTAATATGTATATATTTACAAAAAAAAAGTAGGTTTATGTACTTATATCACTTATCTAGTACCCATAACACAAGCTCTGCTTTGTTTGGGACTAGATGACGTTGTGTGTTAAGATGTCCGATATATTTATATAAATAATTGCTAAATACAGCTAAATTAATGCATCGATTTTCATGAAATTTGGCAGATAAATACGTTTATTCTTGAGGAAGAACATAGATTATTTTGTACCGCGATAACCGTCATGCAAGCAGGCACAGTCGCAAGCCAAAGCTAGTGGTGTATGAATGTAATAAACCTTTTTTAAATAATTTGGGAATTCTTTCGATGCGTCAGAAGATTTTTAAATCTGATTAGAATACCTATCCTGTGTTGAACCCAAAATAAAAACATAAAACATTTCGGCATTCATTTAAAACGTGCTTCACTTATTTTTCACAGCGATATACTGTTGCACACATATGAAAACAACACAAACCTACTTGGTTTATTTCGATATCGAGATTTAGCAACTGATACCGTCTTTGACCATTCGACCGAAACTGGTTTAGAGCTAAAAAGTGGACACCAAATCGTTATCCCCATCCATTCAACCAACGCCGCATGTCTCTTCGTAAATTGTTTTTTGTAGACTCAGTTGTTTTGTAAAACATATTTTTACTTCTTGAGTCTAAATTGGACGCCAATAACCGTACAGTCATGTATGACTGCCTGGCAGGCGTCATTTGCTAGGGTTGTACAAATTCATTAAATTAACAGTTTCTTAATAATAACGCTATTGTACTAGACTCCAGCAGTGAACTGTTAAAGGCTGTTGATTGATGATGATGTACTAGAATCTTTTAATATGAAGACTCTCCGTTCTATCTAAATATTTGAGGCTCCTATTAGTTAGCGTATCTCAAAACTGAATAAATTCAATTTGATTTTTTGTTTTAAACTAGCCAGGCAAGTACACTTGGATACTACTTTGGACACGGTCAAAGCCGTAAATAAATCATAGATTATTTTAAATTATATATGTTTTCGTTTACACTTTAATATATGTTTTCGATTACAGAGCAATATAGGCTCGTGGACCGTTAGGGAGCTTAGCTATCAATCAACATTCCATAACGTCCCGCAGATGGGCTCGGGACTCCTCTCAAGAGAGGGTTAAGTCCATACGTCCATAAGTGCGGGTTGAAGACTGGCAAGACAAGCTGTGACTACATAATCCTGCCGTTGGATGTTTTTGCCTCCAGATCACTTAAACGCTCACAACAAATCATGCCACAAACGGTCACCCATCCAGATACTGACCACGCCGACGTTGCTTACCCTCGGTGATTTTTCCCAGTCACCTAAGACCACTTGGCTATGAGCACTTGAGGGGTATAGCAATTTTTTTTGACACAAAATAGTCTGTCATTTTGGGAGGGGGGACATCTTCACACATAATAAATTTAGACTCGCACACAAAAAAATCGCTTATCACTGTGAACTCACACATAAGAATTAAAACAAAATATTCAAAATTTCACGCATACATAGAAACATTATGTGGCACGACAGTGTAATGTATCCTTACTAATATTATAAACGCAAAAGTTTGTGAGTGTGTATGTTTGTTGCTCTTTCACGCAAAAACTACTGAACGGATTTAGATAAAACTTTACAGTAATATAGCTTATATACACAGAATATCATAATCGAGATACACCCAACGGAGCCGCGGGCGGAAGCTAGTATGCCCATATAGACTTACGCTTTCACAGAGCGAACAACTACGAGTACATATTCTCCCTTGCTCTTAGTAATTATACGATTTCACAAATGATTTTTTTTAGCGGTTGTCTCGTCGTTTCCTTTTGCCCCAAGTGTTTTGGGTCAGACACCCACATAGGACAACGCCTTGTGTGATCTATAAACTTATTATTTTGAGACTTATTATATCAAACAAAAATACATCTCTTGGACACATATAATATATATACTTTTGATATATTTCTAGTGCAGGAGTTGTATTTTTAAAGGAAAACGTAAATAGAAAATAAATGTTAAACACAAGTAGGTACCTTAAATTGATTGAATTGTCATTATCAGTCGATGTACCTGTTGTTTATATAGTCGTTATGTATGTAAATTCGGTCCCAATCCGTGAGTGTTGTAAAAGGAAAATAGTTTGATTGGTCCCTTCCTGGCGCAATTCGGAATCACGTGTTTCGCGAGCACTCTAATAGCCCATTTCCTGACGTTTATCAACGGCCCTTCTGTGCCATGTCGTACATATTATCACTGTGGTGTTCAGCATTTTCTTCCAAAAAAATACGTAATTATTTTTTCTTACGGACAGGACTTTTGTGAAAACAAATGACGATATGGATACTAACAATTATTATCACTCTAAGTAATATGAATTGGTGTTATGCAGATGAATGACCTTATACTACCATTTATATAAAGTCAAAATTTATTTTGGAAGCTGATAATGTTAGCGTCACTGTAAAAGTATTTCAAGCAAACGTACATATAATAGATGTGCACTAGACCAATAAAATTGGTGTATCTTCTTCTACTTTCTAGCCTTCATTCCCAAGATTATTTTGGTGTTGGCTATCAGTAAAACCAGTTTTACCTGAATATCAGTTTTATACAGAGTGACTAGCACCGGATCGCAATCCTGAGGGCAAACTGAAATTCAACGGTTGAAATAGTTGTACATACTATACATACTTGATGGCACTGATATACTAATATCGATTGCCATAGATGGTCATGACTGCCAAGACTTAACGTACGAGCGTGAAATACCTCCACACTTTCATGCTTCGGGTTGTTATAATGAATTTATCTGTTTTAGTTTCTTTGTAGTGCGTACTCTTTCTAATGTAAACTAATTAACTGCTTTCATATTCTATTCAGTTAAACTGCCAATAAATCCAAATATGGCATTTCTTTTTTCCTTTTTTTTTTTAAAAAAGAAAACTCACATTATGAATAGAAATGTATTCTGTGTCGCAGGGTACTTCACAAACATATATGGACATAAAAACAAACAGACCCAGAATAAAAAATTGTGGATCACACGAAGTTTTATCTTACGTTGGATTTGAACCCACGACACTTGGCGCAATAGACATCGGCCGCTTAAACCACTAGGCCAACCTTGCAGTTAAATCCACTAAAGGCATAATCTACCTGAAGTGGCTTTAAATTTCATGGTTTTGAGAACGAAGAACTGGTATTTTATACAATTCACCTCATTCAGAATATGTACATTCTGAACCAGAAACTCTCACGTCCTTTTTCCAGCAGTTCCAATAAAATATCTGACGTTAAATTACGAGTTTCAATCACAAAATGCGAATACAAATCTGCCATTGCAAGACCATTACGTTTTTATGGCGGGCTTCGGAATTGAATAAGTTCACGAATATGTATATACATTATGTATGAATAGTGTTTTATGTACTTTTACAATGATTTATATACATAATGGTGTTGAATAAAGAATGTACTTTTTTCTGCCATGTATAAAAATCATTTCATGTATGTAAAATACGCCCAGTTCATGCTTAGGTTTGCTTGTTTTTCAAATATAATATTTGAAACTGCATCCAAGTTCGACATCCTTAGACTTCATTCACAAGACATCTGTAGAATCTAAACCGTCTAGATCACGATAATTCTGTTTCTAAAATCGCTAACGCCTCTTTTTATATTTTCGGATAATATTTTGTTTTAACCACTAGACAGTGGCGACATTGAATATTACTTTGTTAGTGTTTCTATTAGAAAACGAACAACCCTAATTAGGGATAAAGGTTTTGCACGTACTCGTGACTCTGAAATTGTAGGTGTCTATAATGTATATTCTGGCAACATGGCAACATTAGAAACTTACTTTATTACATACCTTATTTTATTACAGTAAAGATGTTAATCTCAATAAATTTATGGGATTATTAAATTAAATTAAACTGAAAATTCGAATGAATTAAGTTAATTCTTATTTTCAAATCCTCTGTCTACAAGTAACCAATTCCAAACATATGTCAATTGTATACAATGATAGAATAATGTTATAATCCAATATTATTATTTTTATATTTATCCTACCAAAGTGACTTTGAAAAAGACCAAAGTGGAAGCACGAGCAGAATTCAAGAGTGGGGGCCACCACACTTGCTGCGAATGCAGACAATAATGTATGGCGGCCCACACTATGGCGCTTAGTGAGATGCTTTATCACGCCGCCGTTTAAAGGACAACAACAATCTATCTACAATCTTCGTTTTCCAGCCTGTCGACGTAATGTACAATTTGCAAAAGGTATCTGTGCCTTTCCCAGACATCGCCGACAAGCCGAAGACTCAACGAAGTAAGGACTAACTAGTCAAAGTAACAAATAGCGTAAATTCTACTAAATTATTGCCCTACTTAAATGTGTCAAGAAAACATTAAGCTTCCAACTCAAACTTCACCAACTCTTGGTAACTCCTGAGTTGCAGGCGTCTATAAGTAGCGCAGCAGTTTTCCATCAGATAGCCCATAGAGAAGACGATAGAAGGTAATTGGTATTTCTTACACGAATGAATGCCTCAACAACCAAGATTAGAGACCGACTGTGGTATGCAGAGAAAGATATAAATTAATTGCATTGTGAAAACAGTACTTCAATCTGACTATGATCGCGTACCGTAATTCAAAAGAGCAGTTTGTCTAAATGACCAATGTCCTCTAATCTCAATTTGGAATTTGTATAAATCGATTCTAATCCAGCTCTGAACCATATTGCAACACAAATTGATACTAAACTCACAAATAGCATTAGTAGTGATGAATGGTTACTACTTGCAATATCTGTTTAAGTTATTGCGATAGTGCACTATGCAAAATAGTAAGTGCATAAGGCGCGGCCGGTTGGCATTCACCCGAACGTCTGATGCATTTATAACCAGTCTCGAAAATGTAGTAGACTTGTAAGCTCTCTCTAGAATACAAATGTGAATCTAACCGTTTTAAAATACTATTCGCGGAAACAGTTTGTAGTGAGTACTTAAAGTCGTCTTGGTTGTAAACCTAGTTTACGCGAAATACACTGTTTTACATGTAAAATAATGTAAAAGGAACAATGTTATGTAACACTCAAAACATTTTATACCAAAATCGCAAATTCATGTCCTTTATACAATTGCCTAACAGGTTATTGGGAAGTCAATGCCTTAAAAGTGCTAGGTGCTCCGTGGAAAAACTGATATTCAGGTAAAACCGGTTGAACTAGTAGCTGGCCCCAAATAAGATTGGGAATATTATTCCCAGAACTCTTTCCATGCTTCGTAATTGCACATTCTAGTTGCATTGATGAGTAGTGAAGAACAAAACTGCCCCCTCAGCCAAGATTGAAGTGTTTCGCGTCAATTCTCTTTCTACAATTGCTAACGTCTCTTGGATAATATTTTGTTTTAGTCACGTCACTTAGCGTTGACATGAAGTCATTTCCACACCTTTGTTAGCTTTCTAATAACGTTTTGTTAAATGTCAACATGACTGGGAAGACAGTCTGTGAAGGGAATTTACTTAACCTTTAGAACGATCTCAACCTATGCTTAACATTTGTTTAACATGTATTTTTGTAGATAGACGTCTAATTTTCTTAAAATACGTAAACAGAAAAAATATTCTATGTACTAAATATCCTAGGTAAGGTATTGAACATCAAATTAAATACGTCCAGCTTTAAGATTACGCAGCCATACCAGTCTCCAAACCTCTTGCCAGCATGAGGACGTACGGCCTTAGACCCGAACCCAGCAGGGGGACGATCACGATGGGTTGTTGATGAAGGTATTGAACTGTGTGTTTAAAGCAGAAACTAAGCTTTGAATATTGCATTCAAATACTACTTAGAACCTAAGAACTGACGAAATACCAAACAATTTATTCAAAGAATCTGGATAAAATATGAGGTACAGGTATCTTGTTTGACATTTGTGCTTTTAGACTTAAGACGGGGGCAGACAGGCGGCGTGGTGAGTCGTTGTGTCGACATTTTAACTGTCTCGTCTATTTTATCGCACCATTGTTTCTAACTTTACGACAAAAACTTGTAAGTATGACATTTACATCAAAGAGTTTCTGTAATACTGTACGTTTAAAATTGTATGACTACGTTTCATATTAATAAATTAGTAGTTAATTCTTTTTTCATATGGCGATAGATTATTAATACAGAGTGTCACCACGTCTATTCATCTCGTGTCGCAGGTAAAAGGTGACTAAGGAAGCAAACTACGCAGAACATCACAAAGGAAAACCCGTCAAGTCAACTTAAAAACTAAAGCTTTCTAAGGAGAGGCCTCATCCAGTAGTGAATTAACTCAGCTAACACATAAACATGTTAAGCTTAATGATGATAATTAACTACTTTCTTTATGAGGAGTATTAGTTAGCGATTAGTGTTAATAAAATTATTTAGGGGGAGGAGTGAGTCTCCTCCCGCTTACATTGATATAAATATCCTCTAATAATAAAATTAAACAAATAATTAATTCACCTAATTCACTTTGTTCAACGGCAAATTGAACAATTTGATTCTCGAACGATTTCAAAACTAGTCATCGACACGTGCCACCGACAACCGATCGAACAAGTCTATTAAACTCCATGAAACAAGAAAAACGATGTCATCAATCTTTTCGGGAGATTTATTTATTAAACACATTATCTACCACGTGTGGGTTATCAAAGACACTAACGTGATAAATGGCTATTATGACGTCACTATTATTCATCTGAATAGGACCACTGAAGCGTTCTTATGTGTTTTTGGACAATTTCTTATATCCGTAGCACATAATGTTATTATTTTTCGTATTTCTGCTTAAGAATTAAGCAATGTATTTAAATTTGCTCAAATTTCAGGTGATAAAAACACAAATCTGGGTGCTCTTAGAATTAGCAATGAAATGTACTTGAGAATTTATAAAGAGTTATTTCAAATTTTTATTAAAATATATTTAAGCCTACCAAAATGACTCTACTCTGCCTGATGGAAGCACGAGTAGAATCCAGGATTAGGGGTCACCATCCTCATTGTGAATGCAGACAATGCAGCGTGACCACTATGGTGTGTGTCGCCACACCATAGTGGCCTATTGATGATGTTTCTGCATCATTTACCTATCTTCGGGAGAATGACACCTTGGTCTTCTGGGTGATGGTTGTACGACTCCGATCGAGCCTTCACATTCGTGATGAAATCAGCGTTTCTCTACTACCTAAAAATTAAATGAAAAGAACATTCAAAATTTATCGATAATATGGTCTAAGAGGTAAAATAGCAACAAAAACATTCGAAATTTCTCAATTCAATAATACGTTAATATATTCCCCGAATATATTGCCGTCGTCAATTAAGAAGCGCCAATAGTTTTCTGTCGTATTTCGTTTAGGCTCTCGGATTTCCGCCACCCACATACATTATGTATCACGTACATATCAAACGACACTAATAAATCTATTGACGATTCAATCGCCACGTGCCACGCCCAATTTCTGCATATGATTATCATACATTTGTTTTTTTTTTTGATAAACTATAGAATCACACATTAGATATTTTAGACTCGCATACAAAAACAATCGCCTGTCATTATGAACACACACAACAGTTAAAAAAAACTAAATAAATTCTGTGTTAATATCAGCATCGTTACATTGTCCTGACATTTAAATGTTTTCTAAATATAAATGATTATGACAATGTACCCAAAAATTGTAAAAACAATGTTGGAAAAGAGTGTCCATGGAGTTTCTTGTCTGTTTTTCTCCATAGGATCTACGAATTCGAACAGACAATGCAGAGCTTCACGACTGACTACTGATTGATTACTTGACGTTTCAAAAGTGCCGTTATATTGGTTTAATTGAAATAAAAATGGTGTGATTTGATTTGCTTGATTTGTGTCACTCAAACAACAGTGTCATTTAGGCTTCTGCTTTGACAGAGGGGATTGCCTGCGTATGGCTACACCCTATGTTGCTCTATGGTTTTTAAAATTATGAGCATGATATGAGTTTCACTATTACATGAAGTTAAAACCGACAAATTTTAGGAAATAATACCAAAGGACGAAGCATGATTTTGGGAGAACATTTTGAAAAAAAGTTACTGCTTACTTTATTAGCGTATACAGCGTTTTGAAATATTTATAATAACTTTTAAGTTAATTTATTTAAGTATGTCTGCATCATCATCATCAATCATCAACAGCCTTTAGCAGTCCACTGCTGGTCATAGGCCTCTTCTTAGAAGGAGGTATTGGCCTACTATGCCAAGCTGGCCAGACGGGTTGGTATAGGGTTTGTTTCAAGTTTTCCTTCTCTTTGCATTAATGTTGTCTTGGGTAGTTTGTCCCTAAGTCGCCTTTTACGACACCCGCCGGATGAATAGGGGTGGTGACACTCTGTATTCTTAATCCGTCACCACACGGATGTCTGCATTTAGATACAAATGTGATACATACTAATACGTCTGCTTGTTACTCTTACACAGCTAAATCCTTTTCAATTATGTTTATAATGGAGATATTTTGATTCCCGAGAAAGCCCTCTTTACCACGATAACTAAAACACACGCGGATGGCCCGCGAACAAAAACCATTTATTCAATAAATATCTTTTATCGAATATAAAACATAGGCTTTTATTAAAACATATACATACTTAAATTTACACTAACATATTAGTTTATTACTAGATTAAATTGATGGTGCAAATATTTATCACCTTAACCATTTGTAAATTGGGTAAAGCACTCCAATATCCCGAAGTTTGACCCATAAGACCACACCTTCATATTCATACAGCCACTTACCGCCTCCTACTACGAAATACTCTTCATACATGAGTACCCACTTCTGAGGACGTTAAATCATCATCATCATCATCATCATCAGCCTATCGCAGTCCACTGCTGGACATAGGCCTCTCCAATTGCACGCCACTTAGTTCGATCCTCGGCTACTCGCATCCAGCTCCTGCCAGCCGTCTTGCGCAAATCATCACTCCACCTGGCCTGTGGACGTCCTACACTACGTTTGCCGAGACGCGGTCTCCACTCAAGAACACGTTTACCCCAACGGTTGTCGGTTCTGCGGCTAATATGGCCAGCCCATTGCCACTTCAGCTTGCTAATCCTGTGGGCTATGTCGATAATTTTAGTTCTCTGCCGGATTACCTCGTTTCTAAAACGATCTCTTAGAGAAACTCCGAGCATAGCCCTCTCCATAGCACGCTGCGTGACTTTGAATTTGTGGACCAGCCGTGCCGTGAGTGTCCACGTTTCGGCTCCGTATGTCATGGGACGTCATGAGGACGTTAAAGGCCAAATGCAAATGGGATTCATCAATCCGTGATCAAAGGATATACGGTGTCTGGCTATAAACAAATCATTTAAATATAATCTGCTCACATCAATACCACTTATGTAAGTGGTATACAAAGCTGTATTTTATATATGACTTGGTACTCTGTTGATGTTTTCATATTTCAAATAACTGTTGATGGTTTCATTTTTGACTGACCGGTCTAGTGGTTAGCGTATGCGACTGCCATGCTTAAGGTCTCATGTTCGATCCAACCAAATGTTTGTGTGACCCCAAATATTTATTGCGGAGTTTCAGTGTTTTCTATGTATAATATGTATGATAAAGCGGGGATTTGCTTCTTTAAGTTCGATCCGAATATGTGGGTCGTAACGGATTTGATCCGAGCCTCTGAAGATCGATTCAAAAAATTAGATGAACGTAATGGTATCTTTTTCAAACATGAAATAATTGGGTTGGTTAACTTAATATTCGAATGTGTTCTCCATTTGAACATGCTTTGATCCCATCACACTCTATACGTGGGTATAGTAGGTCAACCTTATTTCTGAAAAGAGACCTACTCGTATGTCGAACAGAAGACTACTACTGTTAACTACGGTGATGGTGATGATGATAGTGATGGTGTTGATGATTCTGGCTGAACTTCCCTTTTCTTTCCAAGTAGAGCAACCCCGCATTCTTAAATAGTCAAATCAATAACTCACCTACCTAAACCTACAACTTACTATACCAGTAAATTGCAAACTTTAATTATGTTGGAAAAATGTATGTCTTATTTTTTTTTCTATTTCTGTATCCTCATTTATCTTTCAACGATTCATTACAGTCTTCATCAGTCATTCATACAGTCAATAACATTGTGATCACATGAGCATCGATAGACGATGCCATAAATAATATAAACGTATTACTAGGCCAATAATTATCCACTTGTCAGTGTAAGTACACCAGGCTGACACCTACGGTTTGGATAATTCTGTGCGCGTCAGCTCTGTGGACGCACTTGAGACCTTTGTTTAAGGTTTATTTTGGCGAAATCTACCATTTCTGTTACCGTTATTTTTATTCTAAAACTAGATGAGTCCCTTTATTATTGTTTTAAATTCCGAGCGATTAAAAATAAATGGTGCTGAGCGAAGTCATTCTAAAAAAAATAGCTTAAGTTACTCATTGTGTCATCAGCTACTTGCAATCGAAAGTCCCTTCGAAATCCATCCAGCCCTTCCAGAAATTAGTCGGGAGAGACAGACAAAGCATTTAATTATTGCTGTTTTTAGGGTTCCGTAGTTCATGACTCAGAACCCTTATAGATTCGTAATGTCCGTCCGCCCGTCCGCACTCGACTTACCGGCCAAACGTCTGGTGCTAGAAAGATGAAAATTTGCATGAATATGTGTTGAAATTACGTCGACAAAGTGCTACATAAAATTAGCAAAAATATTTTTATTTAGGATACCTCCCCTACACGTAAAGTGGGGACGATATTTTTTCTCGCGCCAGCCCCATCGTGTAGGGTATCATTCGATAGGCCTTTTAAAAACGTTACGAGGTTGCTAATACCATTTTTCGATTTAGGTATCCGTTTGCGAGTTTTTCAACTTTAAGCATTGTTGAAAAATTCATAATAATAGTCCAAATATTGAAGTTTAAAAGGAAAACTATAGCGGTTTTGATAACTTTTTTATTTCAGGAGTTATAGGGACCTTACTTGTAAAATGCACTCACTTGGAAAATTTCGTACAAAAATAAAGAAATTATAAGTAAACAACAATTATCCATTGGACACGTTTTTAAATCTAAAGCCGGTTCCAAAAATAACGGGTCAGTCACATAAACCCGAATATCTCCCGAACTACGTATGCCATCCTAATGAAACGAAGACTGTTCAATTGAGAATTTAATTATACAGATAAAAAATAAAATAAAACTTAGTTACACCCACAATATTAATCTTAAATTAAAAAAAAACTAAAGTAGTCATATTTTTCTTAAGATTACATTTTTTTATGATTGTTTTTTTGCTGTTTTTCATCACTTTCTTCATTTAATACTTTGTATTGCCTCCACGAGCTCTTCTGACAGCTTCCAGGCGATTAGGCATGCTGTACACCAAATTTCGGAGCCGGTGCTGAGGAATACCTTCCCATTCCTCCACCAGTGCTTGTATGAGCTCGGGAAGCGTGATTGGTGGGGGGTTTCGACCTTTCACGCATCTCTGAAGCTCGTCCCAGGCGTGCTCGATGGGGTTTAAGTCCGGGCTTCGCGCTGGCCACTGCATGAGTTCGATACCGACCTCTTCAAGGTAGTCATGTACAATTCGGGCGGTATGGGGACGCGCATTATCATGCATTAATATGCCATGCCGGTCCATCCTGGCCATGAAAGGACCTACATGTTCATTGAGGATCTCTTCCACGTACCTCTCTGCATTTAGAGTTCCATTTTGAATGAGCACCAGCTCGGTGCGGGCCTCAGCAGAAATCCCAGCCCAAACTTGTACGGAGCCTCCACCGTACGCCACTTTTTCCTCCACACACGCTTGATGGAAGCGCTCCCCTGGTCTTCTGTACACCAACTGCCTACCATCATGCTTATAAAGCATGAATTTAGACTCGTCCTTGAACATTACCCTAGACCAATCGTCTAGTGTCCAGTTTAGGTGTTCGCGCACGTATCTCTGTCTTGCAATTCGATGTCCCCGTTCCAGTTTGGGGCCATTTGCGGGCCTCAATGGTTTCAAATTTGCTTCAGCAAGACGTCTTCTTACTGTTTGAGCGCTTAAATTGCCACCTCCAAAGCGAATAAAGTGAGTTTTTAGACCAACAGCAGTTTGAAAACGATTTCGGAGCATTGTAGCCACCAGTTGTCTGTCTTCCCTGGCCGTTGTGCATCTTGGTCTGCCATTTCCTGGTCTTCTAAGGTGTGATCCGGTCTCTTGGTACCGCTGGACTACCCGCTGAACAGTCGACAAAGATACACCAATGTTTCTGGCTGTTTCACGCTGGCTCCGCCCAAGTTCCAAAAAAGTTAGGATTCTGGTACATTCCTCTAGCGTGACTGCCATGCTTCACCTCACAGAATAATAATTATGCACGTGGAAGACGTTCACGATAATTTTTTTTGTGACAGAATAGAAATGGAAAGCATCCATAATGACATGAAACAAAAATTTTGTTTTTAAAAATAGTCATTTTTTAAATTTTGTTTTTCTAATGAAGTTTTTTTCATCAACCAGTTTAAATAATATGCTATTAGAAGCGCAACTAAAAAGTATTTATTCTGTTTTTTATTTCATTGATCTAGCTTTTACAGTTCTGGAGGTATTTCAATTTTTGTGACTGACCCGTTATTTTTGGAACCGAGTGTACCTACCATTATGGGTGACTACAGAACCCTATGTAATGCGTGGCCTGACACGTACTTGGTCAATATCTTTTATGTAAGTACCGTATATACTTTCATTGCATTTAGTAAAAAACTGTTCATTTGATATTTCAAACAGACACTCCAATTTTATTTATTTATATATAAATTTATGTGACTATTAATCTTTATTGTATTTTTTACAAAATACATATTAATGCTAGCAATACTAGTGGTCGCCAAGTGATCGAAATTCAAACATAATAAAAAAAAAAACAAATAATATCTAAATTAACTCATACAATTAATATTAGTTTAATGACTGTTTTTATACCGGATGTATTCACAACGTTAATTAATCATGTAACTGTCCTATGCGTCCGGTTTGAACTGTACTTTAATAACAAATACGCTGGACGCCCGGACATCCATTCAAACCGAAATGTTACCAACATTAGCTTTGCAATCTTTTATCGCAACGATAATAATATATAGCCTAAGACTCACAAATAATGTTGCTTTCTATTGATAAAAGAATTTTCTAAATTAGTTTATTAATCATTGGGAAGTCAGTCAGAATAAATTTACTGATAAAACTATTTCAACTTAGAACAATCAACCTAAAACTAAAAACCTTAAAAATATTTTATTATAACTAAAATAAATTATTAAAAGGAGTCCTTTTAGGCAAGGTTCCGAAGATACTGCCAGCGTCCCCCCTTTGAATAACTAGACTAATTCTTTGTCCGAGGTGGCTGCCAGCTCTTCGGTCTCCTGTGATGTCGATTAACCTTTTTGCTATTTCCTTATAAAGCCTTATAGCGCTCGGAGCCCACGGACCAAGGGTCTCGACACCGAATTTGACAAAATCATATTCGGAGCCTAGACCCCTGTATTTGCAAGCTTTAGCTTTTTCAGCCGCTTCACAAGCCGCACCAGCTTTGTTGTTGGTTGCATGTAGATGGGATGTTGTATCTGTTTTCTTTAGTTCAACGTTCGAATTTCAGTTTTCCCTTAGGGTTGCAGAGGTCCGATGCCAGTCGCTCCCCAGAAAAACTGATATTCAGGTAAAACCAGTTGTACTAGTAGCTGACCTCAAATAATATTGGGAATAAGGCTAGGAAGAAGAAGTGCACAATCTTACAAACTTTATCTCATATTAATATTAGATTCATTGTAAAAATTGTATCAAGAATAAAGAGCGAAAAAAATATTTATTTTTACCCGACTACGGCCAAGTCAAACAGAAGGGCAGTCTTTGTATAGTGTTGGCAGTCTATATATTTTTTATGTAGTAATAGCTGCTAAAATGACTACTCTGATCGTGGTCAATACATTACATGGGAACTCACACCGTGGCAATTTATAACCACTGTATTTTTATATGTTCCACAGGAGCGCCTATACTACCGTTTACAATGTCAATAAATTTGCTTTAATGGATGGTCCGTGAGACATAACATAAGCTATATAAATTTCATGAAATATTTTTATAGATTTTTAAACCTTTTTTTATTGTTACTAAAGTATTTCAAATAACTACGTATGAAGCCCCGTATTCATGGTAAACATTTGTTTAGCAACAGTTGATCAACATTGTTGGTGAGCAGCGAGAATGTGGCTAGCAACTATGTTTAAATCAATACAGGTTGTCCAGTGTGGACAACCTGTATCAACTCTGCAACACGCAGTGTTGTTAGCAACATGTTGACAGCAACTCCGCAACACATTGATTCAACTTTGTTGCTAAACAAATGTTTACCATGAAAACGGGGCTTTACTCTACCGTATCGCCAGAAAACTTTAACATTTAAATTACATCTTCAATATTGGTACTTGAAGTCTTAGTCTTAGTCTTAGTCGTAGTAAGGTCTTAAATGATAGTAATCTCATAGTATTACATATTCAGAATGAACTATCCGTGACAGACAGACATCGAGTCTCCATAACTAAAACTAAAAGTAATGATACACGTGTAATCATGAAATTCCTCTCCAATGGAAGTGAACAATAACTTGCAGCGGCACGGTCACCGATTTAGTTAGAAGCCAAATATTAAATTTGTTAAGAAAAACGTGCTATGAATGTGTTTTCGAACCATTGGTTCAAAAAGTTAAATATAAAGTTAAAACTATTCAGAACTAATAATTCGAAATTGGAATTGCGACGTTTGCTTTTGGTGGTATATAATATTGTTTTACCAATAACATTTCTAAAATTGACAGCTAAATGTTTGAAATTGGAATTCCGACATTAGTTTTTTAAAAGAAGTTCTTTGTTTGATATCTATATTTCATATCGAGGCTCTATCCATCGACAAAATATTGTGTTTATTCACCTCTTCAAAGTTAAAGAGTGGTAAATCAACAGTAGCGTTGTTGTGCGGGACTCGTTACGTAAACTAAGCAAAATAGTCTATGGGCGCGTCGATAAATTTTCCCTTTTATCTGTTTAGCTAGCGTCCGACCGGCGCGCTGCACCCGCCCTCTACAATCTAACACGCGATCGAATTTGCAGTAAAATAACATTACAGTATTAATGATTACTGATTGAAACTGCTATAGTTATTTTAATATGAAAACTATTCTAAACGGGATATTTACTTACCATGTTTATTTTATAGTTAATGTTAGAGTTAATTTTTTTAATGGCAATCAAATACAATTAAAAATTAAATCTTACTTTCCTTTTTAGTGCTTCAGTCTTCAAAGCAAAAACAAAACAGAAACCCTTTAGTTGACACTTTGTTTGGCGTCCGATTAATTACAATTTTTTCCTCAGGGACACTTAACATATCAACATAAATGTGAGGTTAAAATTTCTATTGCTTAAATACGATTGCATTTCTCTGAAATTGAATAATTATAATAATTATTATCAAAAGCAAGGATTTGTTCCCTGAAATTTGAGAACATTTTTAAACACTATGTTTTGGTATGCTTTGAGGTTATAAATGTGTTGATTGTATAATATATCTTAGAATATTTAAATCTATCGTAGTTAATCGGGGCACAAGAGTCCATACAATGACAGTCTCAATCATAGCAAGTCATTTTAGTACGAATTATCGCTTATCTTCAAACGAGTCTGTATGTGAATTTATATTCTAATAGGTTTTGAAACAAATTAACCGTAATTAGTCTAATTGAGACATTGAGATGTTACGTGTATTTTAAATAGCTACACAAAAAACAAATTGGTTCTCCATTTATCTAGTTCACATGTTCATCTAATTGCGATATTATGTTTCTGAAGTTATTAAAACATTAATTATAAAGATTTGTTTTAATAGATATTAATTATCTTAGGTAATTGCTAATAAACACTCATGCCGAAAAATAATTAAACTAAACTTTATTAACCAATTCAACAGCTTTCAATAGGCTACTGCTGGACAAAGGTCTGTCCTCAGAAAGAATGTTTTGGCCTTCTACATTATCACGCACGCTGGCCAGGCGGGTTGCGTATTTTATTTTATTTTAAGTTAGCATTAATGAAAATGAACACTCAGAAATACTATGGTGTTATTAATATACCTAATTTATACAATTATTTTACACCAATGTACTACCGTAACCGGTTCTCGAAGTTGTTCAAAAATATATGTACCTTGGGCAAGCATTGCAGAAACATATTCGAGAACGAGGTAACTAGAAGGATTTAGTTAGATTAAGCGGCATTTGAAAATCTATATTAAGTCTTCTCGTTGTTGATTCTACAGAGCCTGAAGTCGAAAGTTTTTAATCAGGGAATAGGGTACCGTACCGAAACACAAAATACCCATGCAAATTTTCGTCCTTGTAGGACTAACCGTTTCGGCGGTAGATCGAGGACGGACGGACGGATGGACATGACGAATCTGTAAGGATTCCTAGTCATAAGCTAAAAAGTGCCTTAAATTCGTTATATTTTTAATAATAGCTAACAGTGACAAAAACCTTTCATTCGACTTAAAATGGGGTCTATTAATGCTGAATCTGACTTCAAACGCCGATTTAACACCGAACGGGATGATGCGCAATAAAACTGAAATGGATTTGAGCTAAATAGCCTTGAATCTATTATACTTAAGATTTGAAGAAAAAGAATTGTATGAGCACCAAAAACTCAAATAAGTACCTTCTTTATATATTGGTGCTTATTGTCTTCTTTCTTTTACGATCACCTAATATGAATCGTACAGAAAAGAGACAGAAGTTATTTTTTAATTTATCAAAGAACTCTTGGCTTACTTTTCCAATAACCACTCCGAAATCCATATAAATACAATTATCATATACATTATCTTAAAAAAATACCTCCCTAAATGCCACTTTAAATATTAATACAAATTATACCAGAATTAAAACTGTATTATACCTTTACTACTTAATCATTTTAGACCTAAAAATATAGGAAACACTACTAAAACAAGAATTTAAGAACCAAGCTAAGCTTAAAGAAAATGCCTACTCACTGATAATAACATAGTTCAATGCCTACACCACTAACTTTTACATGAAACAAAAGTGCCTGAATATTTTACTGAAGTTATTAACGGTGCCTTGTGTTAACTTGCTTCTATTATGTAAGGGAACATTCAGTACAATATTCTAAACATTCTTATTTGCGGGTAAAGATTTTTTACTCTAAAAGATATTTATTATATTTAACGTAAATGAGATTATGTTGCAAGCCTGCTAATAATTCTAGTAAACATGTTCTTGAGACGAGACCGCGTAGGACGTAGTATAGGACGTCCACAGCCCAGGTTGACTGATGATTTGCGCACTGGCGGGAGCTGGATGCAAGAAGCCGAGAATCGAACTAAGTAGCGTCCGATGGGGAAGGCCTATGTTCAGATGGGCTGGAGTTCGATAGGCTGATGCAGATGATGACATTATGTTTTGTCCTTGGCACAGTACACTGTTCAAACATGAAACAGTTTTGAAAAATTACGATTTTGACAGTTACATTATAGTTTTGATACACAACTAAGATAGGTCAACTTATCCACAAATAGAGCCGAAAAGATGTCGCACAAATACGTAGACTATAGTTTTTTTCATGTGTCTTAAATTCAAGACCGTTCTTTCTCCAATTTGCTATTTTAATAATTGAAGTAATCGGACTCATTTTTACCTTTTTCCACGCCGTCCTACAGGGAATCGGACTTACCAATTACAGTAACATGTAGCTTCCCTTGTTTTTATTTGCGTTGGAAGATTGGATTCTGAGTAGACTTAGAGACAAGGATTTCGGTGGGCATGTTACGGAAACAAATTACTTATTGTAACCTACGATGAAGAGAGTTGTCTGACAAAATACATCAATTGTTCCGTCTAGTTTGTTTGTTATTTGACATGTGTTCTCTTATTTATAAATATCTCGTATCACGAACTTAGTGGTTGCACTACTCTAAAACTGCTCGTATAAGAATAATCCCCTAATTCTATTTTTCAATCACGATTATTCTATTTTTCTAGTTATTGTGCCATAACAACTTTTGTCAGTTCAGCTAAAATTAATATAATAATATCTCACTTTGCCACTTTTCCGCCTGTAAATTACCATTACACTAACACGATACAGAATAATCTTTGAGAAATAGTACATCCTTATTTTAATGAGATGGCCAATCAGCCGAATAACAGTAGCTTTCCTATTTCTGCGAGGACGGACGGACGGACGAACGGACGGATGGACATGACGAATCTATAAGGGTTCCGAGTCATAAACTTAGGAAACATAAAAAAATGTGGATGAGATGAAATGGGAACCGTCTTTTGTAAAAGTAGTAGATACATTCATTCGATCATTCATTGATGGATATTACTTACCAGGTTGTAAAAAGATAATTACTACTAAAAACCATTGTGACACTGGACACATTACTTGCAATACTCTCAACATTATAGTTTCTTAACAATTATCACTGCAAAGAAAGCTTTCAAAAAAGTTTGTGATAAAAGTGATGAATTTTTCGAGCACAAAAGATGGAGCCTTTAATTTAAAAATAGTTACGATTCACCGGTGGCCGGCAGACCCCGTTTAATGGGTTACTGAAATTGCTTTTATAAAGAGGAAAGTTTTTTATATGTCATCTAATAATTTTGTTATCAAATGGATATAATAGGTCTTTACCTATGAAATTACCGTTTTGTATGCAATAAGTGAAAGTACTTGTTTTTCAAACTTTTTTATTTCTGTTATTCGAAGTAATCACCCATGTAATGGACGCATCTTTGCCAACGCATTGGCAGTTTATTGATGCCCTTCTTGTAAAAATCAGCTGGACGGGAGGCAACAAACTCTTCAAAGGCATTTTGTACTGCCTCTCGGAGATTGAATTTTTTACCCACTAAAAAGTTACCTAAATTTTTGAACAAGTAATAGTCGGTAGGTGCAAGGTCTGGTGAGTATGGCGGATGAGAGAGAGCTTCCAACCCCAGCTCTTGCAGCTTGGAGACTGTCTGTTGCGCAGTATGGGGTCGCGCGTTGTCGTGAAGGAGCAGTGGGGACGACCGATTGACCAAAGCTGGTTGCAGATGTGTAAGCTTCTCCATCGTTCTCTCCAGTTCTTCACAGTACACATCTGCATTAATGCTCATGCCGTTTTGTAAAAAGCTGTGGTGAATCACACCCGCACTAGACCACCAAACATTGACCATCACCTTTTTAGGGGTCATTTTTGGTATAGGGCATTGCTTTGGTGAACCAGGGTCTAACCAACTTGCTGAGCGCTTTCGATTGTCGAACAGAATCCATTTTTCGTCGCACGTAACAATTCGTTTCAAAATTCCTTAATTTCTTTGCCTGTTGAGCAGCGCAAGGCAGGTCTCGACGCGTACGTTGCGCTGGCGATCGTTAAGGTCGTGGGGCACCCATCTATCAAGCTTTTTTAACTTGCCAATGTGTCGCAAATGGATCAATATTGTTTTGATGCTTACATTAAAAGCTTCTGCTAGCTCAGCTGTAGATTGAGCTTCGTCAGCTTCCACAATCGCCTTTAATTCATTATTAACCAAAGTCTCCGGACGACCACGAGCTTCATTTTTCAAGTCAAAATTTCAAGAATGGAACCGGGAAAACCAATAACGGGTTGTGCAGTTCTCTCCGTAAACGTTTTTGATGTTACGTGCCGTTTGTGTCGCGTTGGTGCCACGACGGAACTCATATTCATATTCCATAATTTTTAAGGTATCCATTATGACGAAAAATGTTCAAATGTAATGAAAATACAACGCTAATCAAAAAACAAAAGACTGAGTTTGTAAATAGAATGTCATGGTTTTAAAACAAAATTAATTTTAATTTAGAATACAGAGCCATTACAAACTTTTTTTTATTTGAAATGACCAGTACTGAAGAAAGGCAATTTCATAGGTAAAGACCTAGTTTAATCCGAGAAATTATTTGGCAGTCACTTAGAGTTCTATTTCGTAGATTTTATAAATTTACAAATCTAACTCCAATACTTACATACAAGCATCAAACACTTCCCCCACATCATCGCTTACTGGTAGCGGTCCCAAAAGACTTGCATTCAGCATTGCCACGTTGAATGACTTTGTTATTACTTTATTTTTCAAATTTTTTTTAAGTATGCGCTTGTTCTTTTGAGAATGGTTTTAATTAACTTTCCCTGTTTATTTATTTGTTTGGGGCAAATCTAGTAAATAACATTTGATTAAAGGTTATTTTATATTTGTTATGTTCTCGAAAGATATTTATTCAAATAAAGGAGTATAGTTCTCTCGATTGCATAAAAAAACATAGCGAAAGTGAAGCGAGACCATGCCCAATCAGAAAAGAAGAGACTTCTCCCCTCAAGTACTGTAACCACCTAACAATCTGTAAAAAAAATAAACAACAATGACGGGCTGACGATCGATTCGGGCGCTGGGCTTCATAGGTAGTCGATGTGTGTGTATCAGTTTTGGAAATTTGGGCATGGTCCAGCTACTTTTCCGGTTTTCTAGATATTATTACTTTATTGTGCATGTACTAAATTGAATAGTATAAATTATAAGAGAAAAATATAAATATGCTAAAGAAGTTTGGAACAGATTTCAGCTTGTATTAGAGCCTATTATTTGGTTAAATAAATTCACCAAACCAAAACTATTGTAACACAGATTTCTATCTCGATTTCTTAGCAATACTAACTATTCTCTCCGGACTAACCACAAAAATCATTTGGAGTAAAGTTTACCACAAATACTCATAAACCATAAACATGTTCTCCACGGCTGTAAGCTTGGCTCTAATCGAGGTTATCTTGGTAGAAAGATAGTTACCAAAAACTGTTCTTGGCGTCAAGTATATTGTTAACCATATATTCGGCAACATAATTTAATTATGTATGTTTATGTTAAGTGAACACTTATATTGTAATGACGGTCAGGCAACACATAAAAATTATGAGGGAACTACTAAAACAAGCTACAGCTACATAAATTTCATAGATTCCATAGAAACAGCAAATAATAAACTTATTATCCTAAACGGACGTAACTTTGTAGACGGGAAAATAATATAATAGAATGAATTTTAGCTTAAATAAAAAAAAAAAATGTTTATTAGACACAAAAACAAGAATACATTCACAGTGCTTACATAAATTTTAGACGCTACACATTCTTTTTTCGTTTTAGGTACTGAGACTGTTTACCAAACTAGCCAGAGCCTGTATTTTGGTTGACAGTGTTCAGTCGTGGATTAAATAGTCACAGGTTTTCAAACAGTCGTGAATGTTGGTGCGGAGCAATCAAGATACATTTTTTAATTTATCTCCTAAAAGTATTGTTGCTAACTATTTATACATATATATACTATTGCACAGTACACATCCTATAAGATTGTATTGTGAGTGAGTGTTGTGTCTAGAGAGGAATGCATGTTTAGTGAGAGTGAGTGTGGGAGGGTAAGTGTGTAGTTATGAGAACGTAGGATAATATTATTTATGCAGGAAGCAGTCACTATGTGATGTAGGTAAGCAAGTCTTCCGTCATTTGGTAGTTTAGTTGGTGCAACCAGGTACTTACTTTTTGTTTTACTTCATAACTACTTAGAGTGGCGATATTAATTTTTTTATTTATAAGATTATATATTGTGCAACTTAAGCTGTCGTATTGCCGTCTTGCAAATGATGTTTTGCAAGAAGCACCACCAACCACAGATCTTTTACTTCGCTTGTTTGGATCTGGACGGGGTACCGTTAGATGCCTTCTTAAAATTATTCGGTGCACAAACAGCTGACGCACTGTTAGTATGTTGGTGTCAGCATATAATTTAGCGGTGGGATACCTGTACGATTTCTTGGATAAAACCTTGAGCACGGCTCGTTGCGCTATCTCCAGACGGATAAGATGTGTTTTGGCCGCCCCTCCCCAGACATTAATGCAGTATTGAATGACAGATTGTCCTATCGCCAAGTATACTAATTTTAATTTCTCAAAAAATATGAGCGATGGCTCATTCGATTCGGAATCACCTCTAGAAAAATGTTTTTGAAGGATTTGGTGCAGGTTAAAAATTGCAATTGTTATTAACAAAATAAGATGAAAAAAAAATGATATTTCGTTCTTTGTTAATAACTCGAAAAATATTAACATTGAAGCAATTTTGAAAAAAGCTCGTAAAAGAGGAGGAAATTTCCAATAAAAAAGTCCTAACTCCCGGAATTCTATCTCCATTATTTATAATTTTAATTAGACGTTGAAAATAGGGCTCCGCGCGGCAGTTACGGCATGCGCGTGTTAGATTCATGTAAATGTACTTACTTATTAATATAACTAAATACTTTGGATAAATATTGAAATGTTTGTCAATAGTTTACTTTGAATATTTTCTGAACATATTGTTTGATGACGGTAGTTGATAAAATACATACTCGTATGTTTTACTCAGTTGTCGTTGCCTATAAACACTGTTTAGTAATGTTAATGTGATTATTATTACTTTTAACTATATATTTTATATAAATATTGATATATGTTTACTTTAAACACATTCTGAAAATAATGTACTTTGATGAAGGTACGTGATTAAAATACATGTGTCGTACTTGTTTGTCATCGCCTATAAAAGCGAGGGTTCCGACTGGACAGGAGGACTTCTTGTCGAGACGTGGAACAGTACGGAGCTCTCTACTATTCAACCAGTAACTGAGGATATTATATAGATTTAAAAGCTAAGTATACCATTCACGTTTGTGTATTTCTTTTTACTAAAATGTTCTCTAAGTTTTGTAATAACTTATAACGTTTGATTTATGGATATGTGTATAATGTGAAATATGTATGTAAATATGTTGGAAAAGAGTGGCCATGGAGTTTCTTGTCTGTTCTTCTCCATAGGATCTACACCTTGGAACAGACGAATAGAATCACGAATGACTAACTGACTGACTACTGGACATTGAAATAAAAAGAAAGTTTAATGTGATTTGATTTGGTTTAATTTGATATACTCAAAATCCTTTCGTTCTAAATATTCTAATATTTTAAAAGATAATTAAGCTCATCTTTTCTCTAATCTAACACGCGCGCCGGCGCTATAGAGAGTTCAGCAATAAAAATATTTTTTTTATAACATAAAATGTGATTTTAAAAATTTGAAAAAAATCTAGTATCTTCTTAACACTTGAAAGAATCGAGCCCTGAAAAAAAAGTTTAATCACCATTTTTCAAAAAGTAATTCAATTGAAAAATTAAAAATCTCAAATTTTTCAATAGTTATAAAAAATCATAATTAAAAATCTCAAATTTTTCAATAGTTATAAAAAATCATAATTATCAAATTAATAAACTTTAATGAAAATAAACCGCAGGATCTTTTAAAGTACATATATCAAAAGGGCTCCACGAAGTTTAAAATTTATAGGCCAATTATTTATACCTTTCATCCCATTGTTTATGCCCATGGAGATTGAGAAAAAATTGGTTAGTTAACAATTGAATAACTTTTTGAAAAATTGTGATTAAACTTTTTTTTTTCAGGGCTCGATTCTTTCAAGTGTTAAGAAGATACTAGAATTTTTTCAAAGTTTTAAAATCACATTTTATGTTATAAAAAAAATATTTTTATTGCTGAACTCTCTTTAGCGGCGGTGCGCGCATGCCGTAACTGCCGCGCGGAGCCCTATTTTCAACGTCTAATTAAAATTATAAGTAATGGAGATAGAATTCCGGGAGTTAGGACTTTTTTATTGGAAATTTCCTCCTCTTTAACGAGCTTCAATGTTAATATTTTTCGAGTTATTAACAAAAAACGAAATTTCATTTTTTTTTCATCTTTTTTAATAACAATTGCAATTTTTAACCTGCACCAAAATCCTTCAAAAACATTTTTCTAGAGGTGATTCCGAATCGAATGAGCCATCGCTCATATTTTTAGGACCTTTATCTCTATTTTTCACGTTTTTGAACTTGTTGACTAGACTAAGGGAAAATATGTTAGTATCTACCATATAATACATAGAACCTATGTCATTATATCATATTGTACTTTATACAGCTGTAATAAGGTCTACTTTCGTGTCTTCACAATTATTACAAGGAAACAACGTGTGTTAGCTTCAAGTGTTTATTCGCAACTGACTCATACAGTAATACATCGATGGGCTCAACATGCCGCCCACCAAAAGGGATATAGCCCTTTTAATAAAGAAACACATATACAAAGTGGTAAATAAAAATAAAAATAAAACTATCCTTAAAACAATTACTCTAAAGCTATCAACAAAAGGAGCAAAACAAAGTGTGTAAATACATTTCTATCACGAATCTCAGGATGGTAAAGGTATATAATATCTATATAAATATCTAACTAGCTATATAAATATCTAACTAGCTATATATATATCTAACTAAAAAGTATAGCTAAACACTGACATTAATGTACGACTGATGTTCAAATTTCAACCACTAAAAAAAAAGATACATTACTACCCAAATAACAAATACGGATTACAATTTCATTTGATCAGTTTCTATTGGCAAATGACACAATTTACTGATACATCTTTTGGTTAAGGTATCCCCACTTTTTACATTGTACACGCGAGTAATGCCATCAAGTCCTGGGCATTTTTGTATGATGCGTCCCATCAACCATTTACCAGGAGGCATGTTGTCTTGTTTCACTAACACAATATCGCCTACATTAAATTCAGGTCGTTCCGTTACCCATTTAGGCCGTTGCTGTAGTCGGGTAAGGTATTCAGTTTTCCATTTATGCCAGAAATCACTTAACAGCTTTTGTAGGTATTGCCATCTTGCCAAATGACTGACGTTAACCTCTCGGTAATCTGGTGCAGGAACAATAGACGTAGGCTCGCCGATTAAGAAGTGCCCCGGCGTTAATGGGTTTAGGTTGTCAACATCTGTATCATCTATTGGACATAAGGGACGCGAATTTAAACATGCCTCTACTTGACATAAAACTGTTGATAGTTCTTCATAGGTTAGGGTTGTCGTAATTATTCTTTTTAAATGATATTTAACGGATTTTATCCCAGCCTCCCACAAACCACCGAAATGGGGAGTATAAGGTGGTATGAAATGCCACTGGGTACCATCTTGCGCGAGTAGGTTGACAATGTCCTCCCTGAAATTAAGAGAAGCCTCTGTCCACGCATCCGCTAATTCTCTGTTCGCGCCGACAAAGTTTCTCCCCTGGTCGCTCCACAAGTGAGAACACCTACCTCTGCGCGCAACAAACCTTTTGAAGGCAGCAATAAACGACTGCGACGTAAGGTCTCCCACCAACTCGATGTGAATGGCCTTCGTGCACATACAAATAAAAAGAGCAACGTATGCTTTTGTGGTCCGCACGCCTCTTCCTCGTGACATCAATACGTTGTATGGACCTGCAAAATCCACACCGCTGTGTGAAAATGGACGAGCTGGAGTCACTCGAACTTCAGGTAAGTCTCCCATAATTTGTGTTCTAGCCTTAGCTTTAATCTTAGCACATATTAAACATTTGTGAATATAAGTTTTGACAGCACTCTTAGCCTTTATAATCCAGTATCGAGTTCGCAGGTAGGATAACATCAACTGGAGTCCTCCGTGAAGCGTTTTTTGATGAGCATCAGCTACAATGAGTAAGGTAAGTGGATTTTTATTACTCAATATGATAGGATTTTTATTTTCAGAGCTGAGGTTAGCATGCCGCAATCTTCCACCTACTCTAAGTAGCTTCTCCTCGTCCAGGTAAGGATTTAAAGATTTTAAATTACTTCTCTGTTTTACAGCTTTATGGTTGTTAATCCGTTCTATATCTTCACAAAAATCTTCAATTTGTGCCTTTCTAATAAATATATTCAGTGACATGTTTAATTCTTCTGCAGTTAATGTTTTATCTTTGTTGATCCACGTTTTACAATACAGGAATCTCCTACAATAAGCCACCACATTTTTCAATTCGGTAAGTGATTCGAAGTTTTCGACATTAATACCCCGTTTAGTTCCCTCTTCCGTATTTAATGTGAAAAACATTGTGTTGCTAGATTTCTTTTTTTCTAGGTCTGTTACCATGGTATCTGGTTTTGTCAACTTTACTGACCTTTGTGATAACCAATTTGGTCCTTGCCACCATAATTTGTTCCTCTGTAGTTCAGTGATCGTAGAACCTCTTGATGCAACATCGGCCGGGTTATGTTCTGACCGGACATGGTGCCACCGATTGTTGGTTACGTGTTGCAGAATTTCCACTACTCGGTTTGCGACAAACGGCTTCCACCTCCCAGGGTCACCAAAAAGCCAAGCCAGTACGACAGACGAGTCTGTCCATGCGTATGTTTGGGTATGTGGAATTCGCATGGCTTGGGCTACGTGATGAAGCAGTTTGGCAACTAGCAGAGCTCCACATAGTTCTAGGCGTGGTAACGTTAAGGTCTTTACAGGTGCCACCTTGGTACGAGCAGCCACAATACTCACAGTGACGTACCCATCAGGGTTCTCAACTCGACAATATACGACAGCTGCGATTGCATGCATAGATGCGTCACAAAATCCGTGAAGCGATAGCTTGTCCTTGCTAGTTTGGCAACTCGTAAGCCACCGGTTCACCCTAATTGTTCTAACATTATTTAAGTCTTCTCTTATTGCTATCCATTTATTCTCTAAGTTATCGTCTATTTTATCATCCCAACCAACTCCTTCTAGCCATAATCGTTGGATTAATATTTTGGGCATAATAATAACCGGTGCTATCCAGCCTAGTGGATCAAAAAGTCGTTGTAAATCGGCCAGAATCGTTCTTTTGGTGATGTTCTTTGGAGTAGGTGGCAAATTCAAGGAATAATGGAAGTTGTCTTCCTTTAGATTCCACGATAAGCCCAAGGCTTTTACAGTACCATCGATCGATATATCCATTTTTGCCTTCGTGGATACCCGTTCAGGATGGATAGATTTAAGGAATTCCAAATTATTAGATGACCATTTTTGTAAATTCATCCCGGCCTTCTGTAGAATTTCTTGTAATTGCTTACCAGCCTCTACAGCTTCTTCGACCGAGTCAAATCCGGACATGATATCATCGACATACAAGTCTTCCTTTAATATTTTTGATGCCATAGGGTAAAGCTTGCCTTCATCCTCTGCGATCTGGGTCAGCGTTTTTATGGCTAAATAGGGTGCTGATGCGGTTCCAAACGTAACGGTGAGGAGTCTGTATTCTTTGATTAACCCATCTTGGTACCACAAGATACGTTGAAAGTCGGCGTGTTTTTTGTTCACCAAGATCATACGATACATTTTTTCAATGTCACTAGTGAAGCAGATTTTATGCATACGCCATCTCATTATGATACTTCGTAAGTCGTCTTGAAGCAATGGCCCAGTCATCAAATCGTCATTCAAACTAACGCCAGTATAATCTTTACTAGAGGCATCAAAAACAACACGCACCTTTGTGGTCTCTTTGTCTTCGCGGACAACGGCGTGATGGGGTAAGTATACAGCACAATTATCACTCTCATTTTCTGGTACTTCTTCCATGTGTCCTAGCTCCAGGTATTCATTAATAACATTTTTGTAAGACTCTTTTAAAATTTTATTTTTGTCTAATTTTTCTTTCAATTGCAGCAACCTTTTCAGTGCTATACTTCTAGTGTCTCCTTTTGCGGCTCGTGGAGGATCAACCTTGAGTGGTAAGTTCACTACATATCTTCCATGATCGTTTCGTATGTGTGTGTCTTTATAAATCTTTTCACAGGTTTCCTCTTCTTCTGTAAATTTTCTTTTATTATCTATATCTTGTTCCCATAAAACTTTAAGCATGTCATCTATAGCAATAGTCTGATGCATTACTATAACTGACCGCTCTGGAGTTGTGTCGCTGTAAACTTTACCAAATAAAATCCAGCCTAGTGAAGTCTTTTGAGCACACGGTGAACCAGGCGGACCTTTTATGACGTCATTCTGAAGGATCTTGGCATATTCATCGACTCCAAGAAGCAAGTCAATGGAACCTGGCCTATGATATTCTGAATCGGCCAGGTTGAGTCCTTCTAGATGCGACCAACTGAGGGATGATATTGTGCGCGTGGGTATCTGTGCCGTCAAGCGCTTGGATATAACATATGCCTTTATCTTGAGATTATTTTCAGTTTCATGTCTTGATAGTACCTCAACTTGAACAACGTGCTTAACCCTTGATGATGTAGATCCCACGCCAAGTATTGTTCCCTTTACTGGATATCTCGTACACTTCAGTAACTGTACCGCTTTTTCGGTGATTAAACAACCTTGTGATCCCGGATCAATCAATGCTCTAAGTATGGTGGAATATCCTTCTTGATTTTTGACAATTACTACTGCTGTAGCTAATAAAATTGTGCTGTTTGTTGCAGTAGCAGAGTTGCGTGACGTCATCATTGTGTTGACTTGTATGTCCTCAGTCTCTTCTACATTGGAAAGCATCATGTGGGGCTGTTCTATGTCTTGTGATGAGCCACCAACATTTCTCATCGGACGTGGTTCATGTAGCAGAGTATGATGTCGTTTGTTACAAATTCTACACGATGTTGATAATCGACATGTTTTTACTGCATGTCCAGGAACCAGACAATTAAAACAGATGGAATTGTCTTTTACAAATATGCTACGTTCAGCTGGTTCCATTTTTCCAAATTCCTTGCAATAACAAAGCCCGTGGTTGTCTTTACACAAGGGACAACTTCGTTCGGACGTGGCGGTGACGTGGTATGAGCGAATAGTAGACCTCTCTTTCGACGAAGTAGGTATAATTAGTTCCAATGTACGAAATCTTGTCTCGAGAAACTTTCGTAGTGTTGCAAGCGTAGGTAAGTCATTTTCATGAGTTTTACTTACGTATTCTTCCCACTCTTTGTGAGACTCCGAATCTAATTTTTGTACTAATAAAAATATGATCATGGGATCCCAGGTGTCAACATTAATTTGTACGTTTTTAAGGTTATTCAAACACTCCATAGTAGTGTCTAAAAGCGACTTAATATGATGTGCCGTTTGGGTTTGCATTTTCCTTTGATTAAACATACGTTTTAATATGGAGGATACAATAAGTCTTTTATTATCATATCTCTGAGTAAGCGTCTGCCATGCTTTATCGTAATTAGCTTCTATGACTTGTATATGTTTGAGTAAGATACCGGCTTCATTAATAACACTTAACTTGAGATAGTGCAACTTCTGAACTTCGCTGAGTGACGTATTTTCATGAACGAGCGACTTGAATAAATCTTTAAACGCTGGCCAATCTTCATAACTGCCTGAGAACGTGGGGAGTTGAATTCTGGGCAATTTAACTTGGGGCGATACACTTTCCTTCATTACTGGGGATTGTGACAGTATGGAGCCCATTAAATCTAAAATATTAGCCTTTGTATCAGCATATTTATCCTCACATGTCCCATAAACATCTTGGCTAAAATACTCTAATTGTTTTCGATCGTCGCGTGATACCATCTTCGATAAACTCCCGTTAACAGTTTTATAGGACCCCCAATACTCTTCGAGACACTGCAACTTCGTTTCTAAATAGCCCCGTGTTAGCCTCGCCTTAGGACACTTCTTAATGTTATCGCGAATCTTAGAAATACGCATAAAAATGTCTTCTAATTCAATAATCAGTTCTTTGGCTTGTGCCATGATTATTTTACAGCCTTAACACGTAAAAATCACACCACTTTATAGTTTATATATGTACAAACACGAATCAGTAGTATCGAAAGTCTAATTCTACTGTAAATAACCCAAAATAAGCACAAATAGTTCGTGTTCTCACTATGTTTTGTTTTGAATAGAACGTATTTATTTAAATCTCTCGAACTTTAGTGAATAGGCGCAGGTATCGGCAGACCGCTTCCAAGAATTCTTTTGTTCACTTATCGGTCGACCGTCGCTCACAATCCGGCTCGGTGCAGGCCACTATGTACTTTATACAGCTGTAATAAGGTCTACTTTCGTGTCTTCACAATTATTACAAGGAAACAACGTGTGTTAGCTTCAAGTGTTTATTCGCAACTGACTCATACAGTAATACATCGATGGGCTCAACACATATTAAAGACGTTTAATGTTACTTACAGTTGATATAATAAACTTGATATAATTTTATGTTTTGAGTTTTCGTTTTGCGTTTTCTATTCTATTCTCTATACTTTTCCATTGTTTTTTATACAATTATATATTTTTTATACTTTATACTTTCTCTTGTTTCATTCTCTAATACGGGGGGCCGTTTCGAGTGGCCAACAAACGGAACGACGACGCTGGCGGCGCCTATGAGTTGTTTTTATGGCGACCTCCTGACATATATAAAAATGTCGTTTACAAGTCTACTTATATTTTATCCATGGCCCTGACTGACCTCAGCTATTAAATGTCGCCGAGTTTCTAACAAGATTGGCTAGAGTAACGGTCAGAGACTTGAGATGTGAGATTGATTTGAGATGTGGAGACGTTTGTATTTATAGCAAATATAAAGATTTTATAGAAACAATTCGTGTCAACAGACCCATTTAATTAATTTAGAGGCTCCACTATACACAATAAGAAAAAAAATCACAAGTGAGTGTCGGTGCGCATAAAAAAGGGCTCCGTTGTCACCCGTAATGCTAGGTGGATTTAAAATCGTGTCCAATAGATAATTGTTATGTTTATAATTTACATATAATTTCTTTATTTTTGTACGAAGTTTTCCAAGTGAGTGCGTTTTACAAGTTAGGTCCCTATAACTCTTGAAATAAAAAAGTTATCGAAACTGCTATAGTTTTCCTTCAAAGTTCAATATATGGAATACGATCATGCATTTTTTCTGATTTTTTGAGCCAGCCGTTTAGCTTTTAAAGGTTGGGGGACGCCCTGTTTTTGCAAAAAAAATGCGCTTTAAAGTTGAATAAGTCGGAAACGCATACTCATAATGTTTTTAGAAGACTTATCTAATGATACCCCACACGATGAGGTCGACGCGAGAAAACTTTACGTGTAGGGGAGGTACTCCAAATAAAAATATTTTTCGTAATTTTATTGTAGCACTTTGTCAACGTAATCACAACACATATTCGTGCAAAGTTTCATCTTTCTAGCATCAATAGTTTGGGCGGTAGGTCGAGGACGAACGGACGGACGGACATGGCGCAGCCATAAGGGTTCCGAGTCATGAACTACGGAATCCTAAAAACATCATTTAGTCCCAAACTAAGCAGAGCTTGTACATAATAGGGGTACCAGACAACTGATATAAAATATAAAACTATTTATTACTTGCCACGCTTATGGCAGTACTCGACTCAAGACTTTTTTTAATAAATCTGTGCAATAAAGACATCTTCCATGGAAAAAAGAAATGTGTAAAAGAAAAAAGTTAGTACGAAAACGAGTAATAATAAATCTTTTTGAACGGAAAAAAGGATCTTGAATTGAAGTAACGTGACGAAAAACGAATCTGTCAGCGAAATAGATGTTTGAAGTTACGTAATTTTATTATATAGAGAAAATTGGATTACATATTGGTACCTTCACTATATCAATTTCCTAACTACTTTATCTTACAAGAACATATTGGTTCAGATTGACACTAGAAAGATTTAGAGCAAACATATGAGCAGTTTTGCAAATCTAAAAGGACAAAGAGCAAGACGAACATAATCAGTAAGGAGCAAAAAGGGCCATTATGAAAGATGAAAAACAATCAGATCCTGGACAAAAGACCGTAGAATAATGAAAATAGTCATAGAAGTCGGGGACATAGCAAATTAATCTCTAAAGACTGTTATGTCATGTCAAAGCTTCAAAAAGTGGAGGCTATGGAAGCTAACAGTATCATCATTTTGTTTTTCTTGTAATTAGATCTATCAGACGTCAGGGAGACCGCAATACATGTGTACGATTCGATATAAGATACTCTTTAACAGTCAGACATCGTTGGTTTATCCGCCACTGGTGACAACAAGGCGGCCTATTATTATCATCAAATAACCAATAACATTAAACTAATATTATCAATGGCCTTTGACAGAAATTTCAAGCATCTCAAAGGTATGTAAATATTACCTATCGTGAGTTCATTTATTCCCGTAAACACAAAAATAAAGCGTAGATATTTTCTGATTTGCTGCTCGAGATTGCGAAAGTTACAGCAAAGTTGTTTAACAGAAAATAATAGGTTCCGTCTGTACATAAAGAGCACGTTATTGTGAATCCATGAATATTGTGAAAGACTTTTTATAATTTTAGTAATAATTGTGACAATATTTTTCAGTAAATAAACTAGGTTCCTTTATAAAGCTGTAAGATAACGTAAACCTCTGGCAGTTCAAAGTTGCTGTCCTTAACACTTTATTATAAATTTGAGCTGGCCAAAGCTAAGTGAAGGTATTAGATTCAAAGTGACCAGTTTCCAAGGAAACCTGAAATAAATACAAGTTTTAACTGTAATAGTTTGTACCACTAATTCCAAAACATATCATTTTAGTCAAGAGCAAGTCCAATTTTCGGTAAGATTATGTTTTGTAATGAACAAAACTAAACGCCGACAGATGCGGGCGTGGGTGAAGTTTATGTAGCTCTGTCGCGTGTTAGAAAGTTCATAAAACTTACATAATACTTTAATTCCCATAAGGCTCTACACATAACATTATTTAGTAAAGTAGAGAGAAATTGTTACTGTAGTATGTAGTAATAAGAACTCTAATAAAGAAACGAAAAAAAACGACTTCAACGAAACAGTTCATTCATGAGTTCATTTAAGTGTGGAATTATAATTCAGATATTTACTTTATTATAAATACTAGCTTTCCGCCCGCGGCTTCGCCCGCGTGGAATTCGTCTTACATGATTTTATGTTTGATATTATGGAACTTCGACACAAATTTTCGTCCCCTATTTTAAACCCTTCTACCTTTATTTTCGCGATAAAAAATATCCTATGTCCTTTCTCAAGTTCAGTTCTATCTTCATACCAAATTTCATCAAAATCGGTTCAGTGGTTTGGGCGTGAAAGCGTAACAGACAGACAGACAGAGTTACTTTCCCATTTATAATATCAGTAGGGATTAAGCATGTCATAGTGTTGCGAAATCATTAACAAAGTTAGTTTAAACAAAAAGAACAATACCTAAGAATTAACCATTAACTAAAATGAGATTTGAATAAACTACTACTTATTAGTTCCTGTACTGACTGACTAAACTGCTGAACGTACTATCTAAGTACGTTCAGTTTAGTCATCAACATAAATATGTCGCAGTCAACTAGACGATTAGCCGCTAACTCTACTGAGGCGTCTACTACACTAAAAAATACTAAACAAAATGCCACATATTAGGATGAGTATCGGTAAGAACTCATGTGGCAAGGCTGTTGATGGAACGGCTAATTAAGAGTTGCCTGCGAAATAAACCTACCTGCATTTAACAGTCTATTGTTAAATTCACTGTTATTAATACAGGGTAGAATAATATACGGTTTGAATGTTACTTTTACACGCTGTTTGTTACTAATACACTGTCAGTCAGACAAGTTGATACCCGATAGGTTTGAAGTTTTTCTTTATTCTTCGGTGCTGTTTTTCTTTGTGGTTTCCCCTCTTAGTTGGCTTCTAACGACACTCACGGGATGAATATAGACACTTCGTATTCTTAAGCTGTCACCATACAGATAATGTTTATTGTTACGAACCTAATAGCCAGTTCACAAGCTTACAATGTTTTTACAATGCTAAGGGTTAACCAAAATGTTCCCACGCACTTATTGTTCTAATTTACTGAGCATTGTTTCTATCATGGTTTCTTGAACGTTTGATTGATACACGCAGTCTTTATTCTGCCGAGATTGAACTCAATTCAATTTGTTGGAATCCATTGTTCATGCGGAAATGCGGGCTGGGCGACTGGACAGTGTTAAATAAATGTCATCTTTGTAACATACGTTAAACATTGGAAACAACAGAATGAGTATTAACTTTCATTTATCACAGACAAATACGGTAACTCTTAATCATAGTTAGGATGGTACTTTTCTTCCTAGACTTTATTCCTAAGTCTATTTTGGGGGTCGGCTACTAGTTTTACCTGTTTTACGTGAATTTCAGTTTTTCCACGGAGCGACTGGCATCGGACCTCGGCAACCCTAAGGGAGAATTGAACTAGTTTGTGGTTTATTTGAGGGCACTGACTGAATGTAAAGAATAATATAGAATATGGATTTATATGGATAAATAATATAGAACATGGATTCTAAATTTAAATTAGATGACTTAGTAAAAATAACTTAAGAATAGAAGTCTGAATCTAAATGGGTTGACAGACTCATGCAACAAGGAATTTCAAAACTAGAATATCTCTGTGTCTCCTCTTTAATTGTATAAATACTTGCTCTTATGTTCTGCCCCATCACGTGTAAATTGAGGGAATGACCGACTAGTCTAGACTAGGGGAGTTAGGGGACCTTTATCAGGGGGCGAATCGACCCGTCGCATGTCTGTCAGACGCTAAACTTACATGAGGTTCCTTCTTCATTTTAATTTACTAATTTCTTTTTCATTGTATTATAATGTTCTTTGTATCAAACTTCACTTTAATATTAAATAGCTTTTGAACACGTTTCCCTTACTAAGTCTATTTTGTTTCTTTATTCTATGCAACATTACCTCAGTTTATTTACTAAATATTTTCCGTGCAACGTTCGGAAACCAAAGATAGGATTAAACGGGCTCGCGGTCAACTGCTCTTCCGCTACGAAACGGCAAAAGGCTTTGCTTGGTTTCATTCACTACGTACAACGTACGAAAATGTTTGTTCATTTCACTCCATTCTCTATGTCTGCCTATCTGTGTCTGTTTCGCTTTCACGGCTAAACCGTTGTACAGATTTCAATAATATTTTGCGTGGAGATACTTTGACACCCTAGGAAAACTACTATTTACTGCGATATCTGAAATACACGTAAAAGTTATATTAGTATAATATGAATCCTCATCTTCAAGTTTACGTTTCAGACTTATGGACACATAAGCTTCTGCCTTTTGCTTTATTTAAATATAGCTGTATTTATAAATTATTTTAAAAACAAAATAATGTGTCGTGTGTTAAATTAAAGTGCATACTTGTGTTGGGAACACCAGAATTAAAATATATAATTTTTAAGTGTGTCAACACTCTTGTAACTTTTTCTTCCCTCTGCAGCTTGTCAACTGCCGTACGTACGTACGCGTTTACTATACAGTTAAAATAATTACTGTGGCAGTGCGAATTAGTGGTGTCTTATTGTTACGATCGATCAACCAGCCCTACAATCCACTAGGAATACCCAAATTACAACCAAGTCCCGAAGATGATCCTTCGAGCCGGATCTGAACCAGCACATGCACTATCTATAGCACTTTAATTTAACACACGACCAATGATGTATTAACTAACTCTTAAAATACTAACTCAATGTATTTAAAAAAAAAATTACAAATATTCGTCTTCACTCCATGTCCTGTCCTGCCGGCTAGCTTCGGTCGTAAAATTTGATTGGTCATTGTACACTGCTTTGTAATAAAAACTTTAAACAATGCGCGTAAAGTTGAATTTGCAAAAGATATGTTTATAGCATAACTGAAACTACCCACATTGATATTTTTATACATCAATGATTAAGTAGGATAGTTTCGTATGCCGCTTTTGTTTGAGACTGTGCATCTAGGGTTTTTATATATCAATGCACACGACACATTATTTTGTTTTTAAAATAATTTATAAATACAGCATATCTACATTAATATTAAGCGTGGCTGTACACTGTAATTACCAAGAAATGTTTCAAGAGCGAAATGGAATTGTTTGGAAACAACTTAGAAATTAAAATAAGGATATAATAAATATTTCGAACATCTGACACACAACGCCATCTAGTCCCAAACTATGCAGAGCTTGTATTAAAAGTACTAGACTACTGATATAAATACATAAACATACTTGTTTTTTATAAATAATACATTTTATACAAAGAAAAATCCCAATGTCTGAAACAAATATGTTTGCGGATCACACAAACTATTGGTCCGACCCGGGAGTCGATCCCGAGACCTCACGCATAGCAGTTGCATACGGTACCATTGTTTCAATGAGGCAGCAGCAGGTAAAAGAATTAGATAGATATAAAACAATACGTTTATTACATTATTAATTAAAAGCTTTTTTTTAAATTCATTATGCAAACATATTTGAAAAGGTCTTTGTCCGAACCAAAATTGTTTTTCTTTGAGTCTTATTTATTAAACAGGCCTCAAAATGAAATTCAAATACTACCTTACCGTATAAAGATGTATAGAGCTTCATATTTTTCTTAATAAAGGAATGAAAGAAATCCTACACATACACTTTATAAATATTTGATGAAAATACATTTTGAGTTATGAAATATACGCAAAAGTGTAACAATCAGTTCTTTGAGATGTATTTTAGCCTACAGCAACATTCCTTAGGATTCTTCAAAATGTAAAGGTTCAATATACCGTGTAAGTGTAGAATCTTTCGAGAATTAAACTATTAAGTTTTATGAACTTAGTGACACGCGACAGAACTAAATAAACTTAACAACCATCAATGTAAGCGCTACGCTGATTTCACCACAAACAGGATTCGTGTTGTCGTGTTTCGTTGGTGAGTGTGAGTTCGGAGGATCAATGATGCCTAACATTAAACCACCATAGTGCCGAAATATATGTTATCACAATGAGGATGGTACTCTTAGATCCTACTCACGCTTTCCATCACGGAGAGTGGAGACACTTTGGTAGTCCTAAATATTTAAAAAAATGTAACCAGTAAATACCCGTGACATTTGACAGTCCAGTGATTGTTTCATCTATGTATTTTTTCTAATGGCAATTCCTCAACTATAAACATTCCTATTTCGCGAGGGGCGTTTATTGTGTCAGTTTCATGTATGTATGATTGTTCGATTCCCGAGTTGGACCAAATATTTGTGTGATCCACAAATATTTGTTTAGGAGTCTGTGTGTTTTCTATGTATAATATGTATGTATTTACAAAAAAAAATACGTTTATGTATTTATATCAGTTGTTTAGTACCCATAATACAAACTCTGCTTAGTTTGAGCCTAGATGACGTTGTGTGTAAGATGACCGAAATATTTATAACTAGCTTTCGCCCGCGGCTCCGCCCGCGTATATGTCGGTTATCGCGGTAAAAAGTAGCCTATGTCCTTTCCCAAGTTCAGTTCTATCTTCTTACCAAATTTCATCAAAATCGGTTCCGTGGTTTAGGTGTGAAAGCGTAACAGACAGACAGAGTTACTTTCGCATTTATAATATAAGTAGGGATTTATTTTATGTTTTTATAGACGTGTCCATACTTTTCTACACCAATGTGGGGTGAAATTGCAAATGTTCCCATGAGCTTGGCAGCTAACCCTCTTATAGTATATGGCCTTTATTACTTAGCATCATATCAACATCGGAATAATGCAGCGTCACCTTTATCTTAAGGAAATACTTGGTAAATTCTACACTTAAAGACATTGAATAAGCGGAGAGGGGCATAAAAAATGAAAGATGAATGGAATGGAAAAACGATTATAGATTCTGAATCCGTTCATTTCATTTTAAAAATAGGTATGTATATTATCCTAGAAGATATCAAGTAGATTAATAAAAATCGGTCAAGTTACAGTAGGATTCAATGTTGCCGTTTTCAATATCGAGCAAAAATGAGCAAAATAATCACGGTCACTGTTTGGGAACCCTCTTAAATATGTTTTATATATTTTTTTGTATTTGTTGTATTTGTTAGACGGTTAAAATTGACAACAACAAATTTGTTGTCAATTTTAACCGTCTAACTATCATGGTTCATGAGATACAGCCTGGTGATTTCGTCATTTTGGGGCTTTGTTTTGCTTTTTAGGTACGGAACCCTAAAAATGACCAGTCGCGTTTTACCTTAGCAAGGGTAAATATGTATCGACGAGTTAGACAGTTTTCACAGACGTATCCATAAGTTTCTATACCGATGTGGTGTGAAATTGCATGTGTTCCCGTAAGCTCTCCGTAACTCTCTTACGCGATATCTTATATAGCGACTTCATTATTAAGCGTTAAGCGTCTGTTACACAAGGAGAGTTTCTCGCATGCGAGCGGCGATTTCTTCCAGGCAATAATAATGGTCGCCTAGTGTAAACAAATGCTACGAGTTTCGCCTCTCGAATACGATTCTCGCTATGTAGGCTCACCTGGGCCGCTAGTCTGTGTAAACAAACAATAAGAGTTTCTCCTGCGAGTCTCGCCATTCGAAAACACGTTTTTTTGTTCAGTCGAAATAGTAGGTCTAGTTTCTATAACTGGAGTCCATCAACTGGAACCAATACAGTTTTGCGGTATATGTATACTTCTTCGGTACCAACTCCAATCCCGATAGATATATTTTTATTTTTCACTTCCTGCATATACTGACTTCGCATATTTTTAATTTTCACTACTATTTCCTTGGGCCTAAAGTTATCGATAGCTAGTTTTGATTTTAGTTTGAAAGCTGAAGCTATTAATTTTTTTGCAGAAAAACTAAATATAGAGATACTAGAATACTAGAAACTAAATATACAAAAATAGGGATGTTAGGGATGAATCCCTAGCATCCCTATTTTTGTATTGTGGATTTTGAGTGTTCCAGAGACACTCATAATTTCTATAAATTTCGACAAACCAATTTCGACCAAATTAACATTGTCTTGCGTACTAAACTTAACAATACTTTTTGACATTTTTGAAAACGTCCTACCTTTGAAAAAATTAGGTCACGAATGGCGAATCTCGTATCAAAATCAGTACGGAGTGATTTGTGCGAGTCTCGCATCGAAGCTTGCGATTCTCGCTCGAGCATTGTTTATACAAGTCGAGAAACGTATGCGTCTATAGATCCTCGATTACTCGCCTGTAGTGTAAACATATTAAGAGAAGCGAGTCTCGCCTGTATTACTCGCATTCGAGAATCGCTTGATTTATACGAGTTTTTGTTAAAGTGTGAACAACCGCAAGCAAGAATCGAATAGCGAGTTTTGCCAAGGGATAATCGCATACGATTTATTCGCCACTCTCGTGCGAGAAACTCTCCTTGTGTAACAGATGCTTTATACCGACATCGGAGTAATGCAGCGCTGAAACATTTATCCTGGAAGAAGACTTGGCATGTAGATCGCGTAAATCCTTTTATACCAAGTGAAATATTGACTTGAAAAAACGTATATTTTTAAATTAGGTGTGCAATAAATCATAAAAAATCTCTGTATTTCTAGGTGAGGTCTAATAGAAAAACAGTTAGTTTAAAATGTTAAATCCAACGCTTAAGAAATTCACGTTATTTTTATTTCTGCTTAACCGAGGGCTGCAAGAAGGAAGAGGTTCTATTTTCTATGGTATATATTTTTTCGTTTTAGCCTATTATTAAAAAAACTATAAATGTTAAAATGTATACGTTTCGTTACACAATTATATTATATGTTTAATTACACAGGAGTTTTTATGACACTGTTTTTGAATGAAAAAAGAAACTAGCGCCATCTATCAAAACAACACAAAACTAGTAATAACTGAAAATTGGCCAAGTGCGTGTCAGGCCAGGCATAGAATAGGGTTCCGTAGTCACCCATACTGGTAGGAAGAATTAAAATCGTGTGCAATAGATAATTGTTATGTTTACTTATTTACTTTTTTACAGAGTTTTTCAAGTAAGGGCATTGTACAAGTTAGGCCCCTATAACTCCTGAAATACCTAACTTGTAAAATACACTTACTGGGATAACTTCGTACAAAAAAAAACGAAGTAATTAGTAAGCATAACAGTTATCTATTGAATATCACTTGGCATTGTATATGAATACGGAACCCTTTTCTATGCGTGGCCTGACACGCATTTGCCCCGATTTTTTAAACATAAATGCGCTTTAAAGTTGAAGAACTCACAAACGGATACCAAATTCAAAAAATAATTTTAGTAACCTCGCAACGTTTTTAAAATGCCTTTCTAATACCCCATATGGTGTGGTAAAAGAAATTAGGTAGGTACCCTGTCCCTTTCGTGGTTAAATAAATAAATATTTCGGATATTTTACACACAACGCCATCTAGTCCCCAACCTAAGCAGAGCTTATATTATGAGTAACTAGACAGCTAATATAAATACATTAACATACTTTTTTTCGTAAATACATACATACAAATTATACATAGAAAACACCCAAACTCCAAAACAAATCTTTGTGGATCACACAAACATTTGGTCCGACCCGGGGATCGAACCCGAGACCTTTTGATCAGCAGTCGCATACGCTAACCACTAGACCAACGAGGCAGTCAGATTAAAATAGATACTCTTTGTGTAACTGTTTCCTAGTAGTCTGAGCGTCATTCGATATCATCGAATCAACACAGGGTAATATTATTCTCTTCAGTTACTATAAAGTTAAGTACTGTCTTAGAAAATGTTTTTTTTTTTTTTTTTTTTTTCTTTTTTTTTTTTTATATATATATTTAAGCCTGCCAAAGTGACTCTACTCTGCCTGATGGAAAGCATGAGTAGAATCCAGGAGTAGGGGTCACCATGCTTATTGTGAGGGTAGGCAATGATGCCATGGTGACCCCTACCATGGCAGCCTGGTTAGATTATTCTGCATCATTCTCCCGGCCTTCGAAGGGCGGGAGAATGATGCAGAATGATTGGGCCTCCGGTCTCACACTCACCAACGAAATACGACAGCAAGAATGCTGTCATTATTAGGGTGGTCTTCTGTGTGAGGGTAGTACTGGCCGGGTCGAGCCGACCCATTCGTGCTGAAATCAGCGTGGCTCTACTACCTACTAAAATGTGCTTTAGTAATAAAGATATTATTACTTCATGGGCTGTGTCCAATTACGACTTAGTAAAACTTGACTTAATTCGGTTTGTCTGAGATTAATTTAAAACACCATCTAAATTGATATCAAAATGGAGCTGAGATTGACGCGGTTAAATACGATTAAAATTTAAATTGTATAATAGTTACTCTCGTTGCTATAATATACTCTACATAAACAAATAAATAAAATTGGAGTGTCTGTATGTAATATCAAATTAAAAGTTTTTCATAGAATGCATATGAAATGTTACTTACACCAAAAAGCATTTTAAAAAAAAATGCCTGTCTGTCTGTGTGTTCCGGGTAATCTCTGGAACGGCTTCACCGACTTTAAGGAGACTTTCACTTGCAGAAAGCTAGGAAGTAACTATATATAACTAACATTTAGACCTATCTTTGCTGCGCGGCGTCACTCGCGATTTGTAACAGCGAGCAACTTCGCGTGACTAAACAACGTACATAATTTACTATTACTGAAATAATTCACTCACTAAGTATTCTTCAGCTTATCTACAATAATAATTTAAGCGTGCCAAAATGTTTGCTACCTATAAGAGTGTTATTGAAATTTCAATATCTAATAGTATTTAATAGGAACACCAAGCTCCGGCAACTGCTTAAGTATTCATGGCAACTAGACACGTTTCACATTTCCATTAGGTATTAGAACAATTTATATGACTCAAATTTGAACTTGCTTCGCTTACTAACAGCCCCCTATAACAGCCCCCCCTCCCTCCCCCCCCCCCCTAACCAAGTACCAAACCTTTTTTTATTTTCTATTCTATTCTTTATTCTATTTCTCTATTCTCTTGTTTGATTGGCTAATGTCACTCAGTCACGTGATCAAAACTAAATATTAGCCAATCAAACAGAAGAATAGAGAAAAAGCGGCCAAGTGCGAGTCGGACTCGCACATGAAGGGTTCCGTACCAGCAAGTGACATCATTTAAAAGTTCTTGTAGTTCGTTGTAACTTTCATCGATGTTTTTATACTAGTGTATTGATTGGATGAAAGGTATATTGCGTGTTACGATTTATGACGTATTAAAAAAAACTACTTACTAGATCTCGTTCAAACCAATTTTCGTTGGTAGTTTACATGGTAATGTACAACATATTTTTTTTTTAGTTTTATCACTCTCTTATTTTAGAAGTTAGAGGGGGGGGGACACACATTTTTCCACTTTGGAAGTGTCTCTCGCGCAAACTATTCAGTTTAGAAAAAAATGATATTAGAAACCTCAACATCATTTTTTAAGACCTATCCATAGATACCCCACACGTATAGGTTTGATGAAAAATAAAATTTTGAGTTTCAGTTCCAAGTATGGGGACCCCCGAAATGTATTGTTTTTTTTCTATTTTTATGTAAAAATCTTAATGCGGTTCACAGAATACATCGACTGACCAAATTTCAACAGTATACCTCTTATAGTTTCGGAAATAATGGACTGTGACATACGGACGGACAGACAGACAGACAGACAGACAGACTTGACGAATCTATAAGGGTTCCGTTTTTTGCCATTTGGCTACGGAACCCTAAAAAGCGGTCAAGTGCTAGTCGGACTCGCCCATGAAAGGTTCTGTAGCAGCAAGTAACGTCATATAAAAGTTCTTGTAGTTCCTTGTAACTTTGATCGATGTTTTAATAATAGTGTATTGATTAAATGAAAGGGAAATTGCTGTTTACGGTTTATGACGTATAAAAAAAACTACTTACTAGATCTCGTTCAAACCAATTTTCGGTGGAAGTTTGCATGGTAATGTACATCATATATTTTTTTAAGTTTTATCATTCTCTTATTTTAGAAGTTACAGGGGTAGGACACATGACCGACAGACAGACAGACATGACGAATCTATAAGGGTTCCGTTTTTTGCCATTTGGCTATGGAACCCTAAAAAAGAATAGAAAACGAAAAACAATCCACCACTCCAAGCCAAGTTGTAAAAACTTAGCTTGGAGGGCTGAATGGCATAGCACAAATGAATTATTGTAATGCTGAAATGAATAGTGTAATTTGGATAATCTGATACTCAAAAACAAAAGAACATAATCTTTGTCTACTCTCTTTTTCTAGCATTCTTCTTTACTGATTTTACTTTTGGTGAAACTTTTTAAGAAGATTCATACAAAACCCGTCAACCCGAGCGGAGTGCTTTAACAAAAACCTTTTGTAACTGGTATGCTCTATGATTATATTTGATTGCCTTGTTGGTAGACCAACCACTAGAGTGGTTAGCATATGCGGCTGCTGATCAAGAGGTCTCGGGTTCGATTGCCGGGTCGGACCAAATGTTTGTGTGATCCACAAATATTTGTTTCGGAGTTTGGGTGTTTTTCTATGTATTTATTTACAAAAATAAAGTATGTTTATGTATATCAGTTGTCTAGTACCCATAATACTAGCTCTGCTTAGTTTGGGACGATGTCTGAAATATTTATTTATTATTATTATAGATTACTAGCTGAAACCCGTGATTATTGTTGTAAATCGCGAGTAAAGCGGAGCGAAGTTATTCTAAAAAAATATACTAAGTTACTCCTTGGATCCTCGGCTTTCTGCCAGTGAAAGTCCCGTCAAAACTAGTTCGCCGTTTCAGAGATTACTCAAAAAAAACAGACAGACAGAAGAATAGCTTTTTTAATGTAAATAACGTATATACTTTCATATACATGTTGTAAAAAGTTTATTAACGTCAATAACTTTATTCAGAAAGATATCAAAGAAAACCAATTGAGCGAATAGAATAATAAAGAAAACAACTCTCTAAATGTAATTAAATTGACCGCAACGACAGCCTGAGTTTCATTAAAAATCGTTCAACTAACGCAAACAGACAGATTTTAAATAATGAATTTTCTTTTCGTTGCTCAGTTAATTGCAAATCTGTCAGACTTAGCTTAACGTAGTGAAAGATAAAATATTTTATATCGAGGCTGCTATAATATAAATTATGTTTTAAATACACACTATTTTTTACGGCCTTATTGGTCCAGCGGTTCGCGTATGCGACTGCCGATCAAGTCTCGGGTTCGATTAAAAGGTCGGGGTCAAATGTTTGTAAGATCTACAAAAATTGATTCATATTTTTCGGTGTTTTCTATGTATAATAGTATATATGTATTTACAACAAACGCATTTAGGTATTTATATGAGTTGTCTATTAGGTACATAGCAGAAGCTCTATTTACTTTTTAGGGTTCCGGTGCCAAATGGCAAAAAACGGAACCCTTATAGATTCGTCAAGTCTGTCTGTCTGTCTGTCTGTCTGTCTGTCCGTCCGTATGTCACAGCCACTTTTTTCCGAAACTACAAGAGCTATACTGTTGAAATTTGGTAAGTAGATGTAATTTGTGAACCGCATTAAGATTTTCATATAAACATGGACAAAAAACAATACATTTTGGGGGTCCCCATACTTGGAATTGAAACTCAAACAAATTTTTTTCATCGAACTCATACGTGTGGGGGGGTATCTATGGATAGGTGTTCAAAAATGATGTTGAGGTTTCTAATATCATTTTTTTCTAAACTGAATAGTTTGCGCGAGAGACACTTCCAAAGTGGAAAAATGTGTGTCCCCCCCCCTCTAACTTCTAAACTAAGAGAGTGATAAAACTAAAAAAAATATATGTTGTACATTACCATGTAAACTACCAACGAAAATTGGTTTGAACGAGATCTAGTACGTAGCTTTTTTTTAATATGTCATAAAGCGTAAACAGCAATTTACCTTTCATTTAATCAACGATCTACAAGAACTTTTATATAATGTTACTTGTTGATACGGAACCCTTCATGGGCGAGTCCGACTCGCACTTGGCCGATTTTTTATGACTAGATGATGTTGTGTGTCAGATGTTTATAATATTTATGTTTAAAAAGGTACTGGTACTATTCCATTATTTATTATTTTAAATCAAAAAATAGTATTATATAAGTATATATAAGTATTATATAGAACCTATTTTGTTATGATCATTGTGTCATTATAAAATTATTATTGATTTTAAATGTTATGGAAGAAATTAGTGTCCATTTGCAAGCTAACAATAATATTCGTCGCATCAAATCTGTGCTGAGTGGTAACAAAAATAATCACACAAGTATCCTTAGTGTCCGTAGCTTTCTCTCGTTTTCTATGATATCTTACGCAGACCCCGACTTGGTTACATTAGCATCCTTTCAAACAAACAAATATCGCAAATTCCATATGAATGTTACGTCAACATCAGACTCGCTAATTGCTTTAAGTGGGTTAAAATGTATCATTTGCGGCTGTTGAAAAGGTCCGTTCCTTTGTTGTATATATACCTAAAACAAATCATGCTCATAGTGGTGTACGTGAATATGTATTTTGATCTCTCTCTCATCATATGTATCATTTTTCCACAACTTACAATTCGCGTCTAGTAGATAATACCCAGCATAGTTATTAATCGGATAACTCATAGGTACCTATTTGACTGTCAAATTAATGAAATTATTTGCTAATCAAACTAAAACAAACTCGAGAAGATCAAATGTCCAGAACAACGATATTTAATTTACTAAAACATAGATGTTGAAATACTTTAAAAATTGAACAAGTGCGTGTCAGGCCACGCATAGTGTAGGACATGACATAAAATAGTGTCCAATAGATAATTGTTATGTTTACTTATTATTTCTATATTTTTGTACAAAGTTTTCTAAATAAGTGCATTTTACTAGTTAGGCCACTCTAGCTCCTGAAATAAAAACAATCGATGACGGATGAACGGTCGGGCATGACGAATCTGTAAGTGTTCCGATACGGAACCCTAAAAATTGTACCTATCAAGAACAAAGTCAAATGAAGCAGGCACGAAGTATCTGATCGAAGGTATCTATTTATTAGAATATAATACTTGTTGTATTTTCGTTATACCGTGGAACATAATATATTTTCTCGAACATATTGCTTTTAGGACTAAATTTACGAACGTGTTAAGTGTCTACTTACATCAAATTGATTGTAATCATATTCTAAGAGCAACGAGTTCGTGCGGATATAACGCCTTCTGAAGTCAAATGTTCGTGTAATAAAATTTATAAAAATACATCCCTTATTTTCTTCCATCATAAAGAGATGTTCAATATTTTGTTTTATTTAAGAAAATGATCTGAAAATTCCGTTCCTACACGTTCCATCCCAAACCACTTCATACCGATTCGTGCTGAAATCTTTTTTTTTATAAATGGAAAGACAACTCCCACCTTGACCTCAATAAGGTAACTGGTGGAGTTGTCCATTCACAATTAAACATAACTACATAAGATTTATATTCACTGTAGATAAGTACATATTCCTTTGTTTACAACGAATTGAAATGAGTGTCGAACATCCGACCTGGTTCCGTCACAGGTAATTACTGCCTGTCCCAGTTTGTCTGCGTTAATTAATCAGTGTTCGTCCAACATGTAATGAAAAGGCTTAAATTACAAGCAACTGGCGTGATATTGGAGACTATTCTCTGCCACGTTCATTAATCTCGCCTTAAAATTTGAGGCGGCTTACGCTGCGCCATATTTTTTATGACTAACTAGAACACTTGCATTGTTAGCGGATTTACAACAGCTGTAGGGAAACTTGTCAGGTCTCTCTCTGAAGCCTCTTTAAAATTAGGTTTCTTGTATGCATTTGTGCCTTAATTAAGTAAATACCTACGTATCATTTATAGTAGCCTACCACATTTATATTTGACTGGCTGAGTCCCGCGGTGTGACCCGTGTGTGTGTAAGTCGCGAGTAACGACGCGGAGGGAAGCTAGTCTAAAAAGAGATTATCCTAAGTTACTCCTTATATCATTAGCTTTCTGCCAGTTGAAGTCCCGTCAAAATCGGTTTAGCCGTTCAGCCGAGATTACCCGGAACAAACAGACAGACGGACAGACAGAGATATACATTTTTCGTGTATGTACAATTATATACTTTCATAAGCATTTCGTAAAAATCTGTTAATTTGATATTACATACAGACACTTGAATTTTATTTATTTGTATTTGTATAGTTATTTGTATGAATTAGGAACGTCATCACTAATCTTCATCTTGTAGATGTCGTAAGAGCCGACTAAGGGAACAAAGTACACTAAATAAGAAAACTACGAAAATAAGGAAAGCTTGAAGCAAACCCTGGACCAAAATGTATATTAGGCCAATTTATTATATTTTTATTATGTTTTATTATATTTTTTTATATATTTAAGCCTGCCAAAGTGACTCTACTCTGCATGATGGAAAGCATGAATAGAATCCAGGAGTAGAGGTCACCATCTTCATTGTGAGGGTAGACAATGCAGCATGGTGACCCATACCATGGCGAGCTGGTCAGATGTTTCTGCATCATTCTCCCGGTCTGCGGAGGCCAGAAGAATGATACAGAATGATTGGGCCTCCGGTCTCACACTCACCAACGAAATACGACAGCAAGAATGCTGTCATTATTAGGATGGTCTTCTGTGTGAGGGTAGAGCCGGTCAAGCCGGTCATACGCCCTGAAATCAACGTGGCTTTACGACCTCCATGTAATACTATTATAGTACTCTCTAATTGAATTTATTTAGACAGTAATCCAAAATTTCTAGTAGGTATTAATTATGTTCCCGTATATATACTTCTACGCAATCTAAATGATTACATATCGAATACAAATCCAAATGATACAGATAACAATTGACAAAATGAAGCCCATTTCACAAATGTAAACAAAGTTTCAAAGGCACTAGACAGTGGCATAATTCGGGTAACATTATTACTGCCGAGGACAGGCGTGTGGAGGGACCCACTGATTTATTTCGACCCTTAATTCAAGTAATAGCCTTTTCAGACACCCTGCACAATCCTAAATGACCCTTGTTACTACATAGTAAATTGAATTAGGCTAGGGCTATTAAATCGATTTTTTTTGTTATTTTAGAAATGCCGATGCATTTAAAGTGTCATCTGTGGTTAAACACATTCAGTTTCCTCGGGGTGCATGAACATTGAAGTAAAACATAGTGCTGTGGCCCTTGCATGGGACACTGATTTACTCCGATACCCGGCCATGGTACAACAGAAGCATACTAAAATACGAAATACCATTTAAATTTACCATTTGTATTTTTTAATTTTTCAGGAAAATTTCTCTTCTATACGTGAACCATGCACGCTACTTTAACTGGATACCATAGGTACACAAGTATAGATTTTATGCTACTGGAATTTGATAGTTTTTAGGGTTCCGTAGCCAAATGGCAAAAAACGGAACCCTTATAGATTCGTCAAGTCTGTCTGTCTGTCTGTCTGTCTGTCTGTCCGTCCGTATGTCACAGCCAATTATTTCCGAAACTATAAGAGCTATACTGTTGAAATTTGATCAGTCGATGTATTCTGTGAACCGCATTAAGATTTTTACATAAAAAAAGAAAAAAAACAATACATTTTGGGGGTCTCCATACTTGGAACTAAAACTCAAAATTTTTTTTTTCATCAAACCTATACGTGTGGGGTATCTATGGATAGGTGTTCAAAAATGATGTTGAGGTTTCTAATATCATTTTTTTCTAAACTGAATAGTTTGCGCGAGAGACACTTCCAAAGTGGAAAAATGTGTGTCCCCCCCCCCCCTCTAACTTCTAAAATAAGAGAGTGATAAAACTAAAAAAAATATATGTTGAACATTAACATGCAAACTACCAACGAAAATTGGTTTGAACGAGATCTACTAAGTAGTTTTTTTTTTAATCCCTACTTAATATTATAAATGCGAAAGTACCTCTGTCTGTCTGTCTGTTACGCTTTCACGCCTAAACCACTGTATCGATTTTGATGAAATTCGGTATGATGATAGAACTAAACTTGGGAAAGGACATAGGCTACTTTTTACTGCAATAATCGAGACACAAAGACCAAAGCTAGGTGATTATAAAAATACATAAATCGAAGATGTCAAAATGTATCACTGTTTACCTCCAGTCAAAACTTCACAGGTTGCTAGGAATAACACACTTGCATGGCAACCATAATGATAGTTTGTAAATGACATATAGACCAGTAGACCAGAGTAGATAATTTTTTAAAACAAATAAAATTATAATAGGATGAAACCTATTGGAAAAGGAGGAGAATATTATAAAAATGAAAGGAAAAATAATTTACGGGCGATCTGAGGTCGGGAAGGGGTAGGGAGGGAGGTTTTCGAGTCCTTTAACCGGGGCGTGAAAAAGCATCTCACTAAGCCGCCATAGTGTGGGCCGCCATACATTATTGTCCGCATTCGCAGCAAGTGTGGTAGCCCCGACCCTTGGATTCTGCTCATGCTTTCCATCAGGCAGGGTAGAGTCAGATTGGATGGCTAAATATATACAACAAAGGGTAAAAAACGGTTTATCTCGATTTCCAGCAAAACTACAAGGAAAATAGTTAAATGGCAAAGTTGTAGGTAATTAAAAGATCTACAACTTTTTAGGGTTCCTTCCTTCGAACCCTTATAGATATGTCATGTCCGTCTGTCCATCCGTCCGTCCTCGACTTGTCGTCCAAACAGTAAGTGCTAGAAAGATGAAACTTTGCATGAATATGTATTGTAATTACGTCGACAAAGTGCTACAATAAAATTATGAAATATATTTTTATTTAGGGCTACCCCATCATGTAGGGTATCATTATATAGGTCTTTTAAAAACATTACAGGTTTGTTAAGACGATTTTTTGATTTAGGTATCCGTTTGCGAGAAATTCCACTTTAAAGGCAAACTTTTTGTAAAAACAGGCCGTCCCGCCCGCCGAAAAATTTGTGATAGTGGTCCATATAATGAACTTTAAATGAAAACTATAACGAATTAGATGACTTTGTTAGTTCAGGAGTTATAGAGGCTTAACTTTTACAATGCGCTTACTTGGAAAAGTCATACAAAATCAACACATTAATACGTAAACATAACAATTATCACACACTTGGCCGATTTTTTATTATCATTGATCAAAACACTATTATTAAAACATCGATCAAAGTTACAACTAACTACAAGAAATTTTATATGATGTTACCTGCTGATACGGAACCCTTCATGGGCGAGTCCGACTCGCACTTGGCCGCTTTTTTTAAATAGAACATAGCAACACGGCTCTACGATGAAATATTTTCGGAGTTATACCTAATTTGAACTGTAAATTTCTGGTGAAGGTTTTGAGATAAAGAATAATAGTAAGTAGAATTAACTTAATGTATAATTTTAGTCAGAAAAACATCACACTAACCAGATCTTTAACAACGAACTGCTAAAATAAATCTGAAAATCAAGACTTATCTCACTATTTCTTGTATCGTATATAACCAAATTAAATAAAATTTTAATCTAAGATCTAACACTAAGGAAATAAAAATGGGCAAAACCCACCGCATCGTCTCTCTTCCCTTTCTTTTTCATATTTCCTATATTTAGAGAGGACTGTCTTAGTAGCTGTATGTACATACTTTAACTACATTGTAGTTGTATCTTAAAAAGTTTTTGTTCATACGTTTAAAGAAGTCCTCTCAACCAAGGCAAATCTATGAGTATCCATAAAGGCAGATTGTTTTAGAGTTCACCATTAGCGACTTGTTAAGAAACAAAGCAATCAAACTCTTAAACTCTCCCGTAATAAAGTTCAACTTTATAAGGAGACAATATAAACGCAGTTCTTACTATTCAGTGTTCCGTTTCTGACCTACAATATAGTCACCTAAAATTTAAACGGTCGTAACAATTGCTAAAAACATTTTAAGAGGCGCTTCGCCACGACCACTTTTAAGTATACAACAAAAGTTCAGTTTCTCCATAATTTTAACAACTTACAAAATACTAAAACGATTTCAACTTTTAATACTTGCAATTCTCGACACCATTAAGAATAATGAATTGGGCACTCTGAAGATAAATATTGTGCAATTAATCAACGCTTTCTACAAATGAAAAAAGGATTCTAAAATAAAACTACCCAGAAAAATGAATGCTATTGAAAGTGTCAAAAATTAGTAGGGTCAATAGGCCGGCTCAACCGTTCTCCGGTGCTACTTGTACTTCCGTGCTACCCTCACACAGAAGACTACTAGATCCTACATCCTACTCATACTTTTCATCAGGCAGAGTAGATTCACATTGGTATAACTAAATACGAAAAAAAACTCGAGTGTAATGGTGAAATTTAGATTGCAAACCCTGAACTATTGCGACTGGTGGGAAATTAGCGGGAAATTACACTTCACAAGTTCGATGCGAGCTCGACACCACTCAGAATCAGAACAGATGTTGATATTAAATCGGTTGCACACAATGAGCACGACTTTTCTCACAAGGTATAATATTATTTATATGTAACACATTTCCCCCATAGTTTCCGAAAAACATTGTAATATGATATCACAGTAAATTTTTCGAAGATCTGCAAATATTTGTTGCGGAGATTGCTTTCTATGTAAAATATGTGTGTTTCAATTGTCTAGTAACCTTTAGTACAAGCTCTGCTTAGTTTAAGACTAGATGGCTTTGTGTGTGAGATGTCCAAAAGTTTTACTTATATTATAAATGCGAAAGTATCTCTGTTTGTCGCTATCTGTTCGGCTTATCAACTTAAATGAAATTGTTACACAGATAGACGAGAGCCTGAAAAAGGACATAGGCTATATTTTGCCGCGAAAACCGACATAAACTGAGGGAGGAGTTTAGCTAGTAGGATTATATTTCAATTAAATCGGTTCAGTAGTTTTGCCTCGAAAACCGGACAGATAGACAGTTTCTTTCGCATTTATAATATTAGTAAGGATTATATTATAGCAACTTATTATGGTAAGTAAAATCTTATATATAAAATTCTCGTGTCACAATGTTCGTATTCGTTCCGATACTCCTCCGAAACGGCTTGACCGATTTATATGAATTTTTGTGGGCATATCGGATAGGTCTGAGAATCGGCCAACATCTATTTTTCATACCCCTAGGACGCGAGCGGAGCCGCGGGCATCAGCTAGTAAAAATATAAAATTATTTCTTGCCTACCCATGTACTCAAACTACTAATAATACAATACAATATACTAATAACTAACTACTACTAATACTAATAACTAACTCAAACCACTAATATACTAATAAACTATTACTAATAGGAATAAAAATATTTATTCCACTTATTTTTAACCAAGCCATAATAAAACTTTTTAGAATAACTTTCACGAGATAATATTTCACTGTACTCAATGATATTATAAAAAAAGGTAGATATCGCACTATCGCGCGATTATTGTTGAGGACAAATGTAGACAATCGTCGTGACTTCATTTAGTCGGCTAATAGAAGCTAGCGAATAAACACGTTGTCAGAGCGTTTCCGTGAAGTGCTTATTATTACCAAAATGCCGAGCTGTGTGTTAAAAAGGTGTAAAAACTATGGTTCCAAAGTAAATAAAATGGCATGCGTAATAGATTAAATCTCTTTAGCTATCTCTTTCTTTACCATGCATTCCGTATTATCTTTTGCATTCGTAATCGTAATGTATGTATACACCTATAAATAAGTACGTCATGTCATACCACAACAATATCGAACGCCGTTTAGTATGAAGGTAACCTATCTTTCTATATAATATCATTGACTGTACTACTGCAAACGTTCGCCTTTAGTTGATTGCAGAACATAACAAGCTGTCGTCGGCAAACTACTTATCTAAATTAAATCTCTTGGTCCTGGAAACAGTTTCCTTGCCGCCATGTTACTTATTCGTTCAACTGTAAAGCAGGCACCACACTTCGTTATTCGCTATTCGTTATGTGTCTACGCCGTATTCGCCCGAATATTTGTTATGCACGCAAACAACAAACACGCCACCACACTTCGAACTGATATGTCAAATATGTGTGTTGTAGAGATGTGTCATTGTCATTTTTATGGTGAACGAAACGAATCCATACGAACGAGCGAAACATAATATTTTAATTTCCGTTTTATTTTATTAAATTTACAGAAACAATACTTAAATGACTTTAATCGATTTATTCTATTTCAAAAACTGTTTTATAGTCTATGGTTGTTAGATGAGCACAGGACATTGTCATTTTTATTGGTCAACGAACGAACGAAACATATTATTTTAATTCCCTTTTTATTTTATTAAATTGAGAGAAACAATACTTAAATGAAGTCTAATTATTTTGATCATATGATAGATTATTTTAATCGTTTAATTGATTTATCTATTTCGAAAACTGTTTTATAGTCTATGGTTGTTAGTTATGCACACTATGCACAGGGCACTTCACTAGCCGTCCGAAGTGTGGACAGTCGATGCGCGTATTCGCCTTATTCGTGTCCTTTGAAGTGTGTCAAAAAACCGACAAGTCGACGGATATGCGTATTCGCTATTCGGCTTAACGAATAAAGCGAATATACTCTCCACACTTCGCCGTCTGCGCGCGAATAACCCGCATAACGAATAGCGAATAGCGAAGTGTGGTGCCTGCTTTACAGTGCATAAGATTGCATAACCTCGTGTATCTAGTAGATAGGTACTCACGGTTTTGTATAGGTAAGACAACTCCCGCATTAGGAATATAATTTCTGTGTCGCGAGGGACTTTAAAAACATTCATAAAGGGACACAAAGAACACCCAGACTCAGAACAACAATTTGTGAATTACACAAAGTGTGGTCCCACATGGATTTGAACCCACGACACTTGGCTAAATAGAAAGCGGCTTGGCGACCGCTTCAACCACTAGGCCAACCGCACAGTTAACACTATACATCATTCCTACATAAATAAAATTGAAGTGTCGTTTATAACTTCAAATACAGTTTTTCATTAAATGCATGTGAATGTATATACTTAGGTCAAAAATTCAAATTTAAAAAATATTTGTCTGTCTGTTTATACCAAACTAATTTCTGGAACGGCTGGATCGATTTTACGGGACTTTCACGTGCAGATAGCTGATGATATAAGGAGTAAGATAAGCTTCTTCTATTTTTGATCAACTTCTTCTCACGCGGTTTTTCTTACAATTTGTTTATGATATATTGTACACTAGCGGACCCGGCAGACTTTGTACTGCCTCAATCGATAAATAGAAACCCTAAACTCTAAAAAAAACTTCAATTCATTTTTATATATTCTACTCTTAAACCTTCTCTGTACTTTAACAAACAATTCAAGACTAAAATTCATTCATTCATAATTCATTTTTATATATAGTAGATAAGAAGAAGAAGATAATTTGTTACCTGGCGGTTGTTGTCATAACAACAGCCGCCGGTAACACCGCAGGGCTGTGTTCGCGTTAAATTCTTGGTGGACTATTCTTGAAATCAATAAATAAAAACTAACTAAAAAACTATTTCAACATATTTATTGACATCATAAATAATAATATATAATTTGTTACAAACAAATATAGCACGATACATCATTGTACACTATTCCCGTGCAGTGCACCGGGTTACAAGCGCAATATATTCATATATCTGGCATTTCATCTATTTTACAACAAGCTTATATATTTCAAAGTATAAAAATAAATATTGGTATTGTTTATGGAAGAAGTACCTACATTATTTAATGTTCAATATTACAAGTATAGAATAAGCCTAATATGAAACTAGGCAGCTATGACCATTTTACTTTTAATCTAAGACATGAATATTTTTTCTAATAAATAATATTATTACCAGCTTGCATCAATGTGTTGCTAACAATAAACAAATATAATTTGTCATCAAATTTTACTAATAGTTACTTAAACTAAAAATTTTAGTGTGAAATTGAGCTACCCCGCTGAGAGATTTTTCAATATTTGGTTGAAATGGTTTTGGTTACATATTAGCAATGCAAGGCACATAGTAAGTAGCACTTTACAATAAATGAGGGCAAAAATAATCTATAAAGGACCCCCCCTACACAATCCAGCTTGTCAGCCAGTGTTGCAAATCTTTGCACCATATTCAGATTCCTGGACCATCAAGTTTGCCTGTTGCAGTCTTGATGTTAGCCTGGATCATGTATAACTTCCATTAAACCAAATGTTGAAGTTGTTTTTATTCTTAGCAGGTTAGAATATCACAATGTATGAAGCATCAAACCTAATTGCATGATGTAAGATGCTCTTTGTTATTACAAAAATATAATATCTAATGGTATTAATCAGGTATTCACTATATCAGTGATGAGACCAGCAGCAATTGTTGTGCCACCAACACGGAGCATTACGCGTCCTAGTTCTTTCACGTCCTTGTATTTCTCAACACAAATGGGCCGGCTAACCTCAATCTCCACCACAGCTACACAATTGTTACCTAGACAACGAGGCTTTTTCTTTATTAACTCTCCAGTGCTTTTATTCAACAATGACTTTAACTTGACTATGTTTGCAGACTCTACTAAGGACTGATGATGGATGAGAACAGGATATCCTTTTGTGATTGGTACTTTTATATTGAATACCACAATTCTAGCCTCAAATCTTGTCGTTACAGGTACTTGTTGTACAGGATCACTCAACACATATCCCGTTAAGACATTTTGCATGTCCACTCCGGACAATGTCACACTCACTTGGTCACCGGCAAAGGCAACATTACTTGACATATCATTGATACTTATGCCTCGAACTTCTGCCATTTCTTTAATCGGACAAACCAATACTTTGTCACCTTTATTTATGACGCCGTTTTCAATACGGCCAGCTACACAAAAGCCCGAGCCTGTGCCTTTATAAACATCATTAATAGATAAACGTAATGGTTTAGTAATAGCTCTTTCGGGTACTTTTAATTTGTCTATAACATCTAGAAGGCAGGGTCCATCATACCAATTCAACAACTCAGGCTCCGTAGGTGGCTTTATCAAGTTTTCACCAGTTAGACCAGAACATGGAACATAAGTCACATCAGAGTCCTTAAAACCAGCTTGCTTCAGGAACGCTTTCAACTTCTTAGTGATCTCATTGAACCGTTCTTTTGACCAGTTAGTTGTGTCTAATTTATTAACAGCCACTGCCAGTTGACTCACACCTAGGGATCTCACTAAAAGGGCATGTTCTCTTGTCTGACCACCAAGATCGAAACCTGACTCAAATTCTCCTCTAGTGGCATCAACTACAAGTAACGCAACATCAGCTTGTCCAGCACCAGTTATCATGTTAGGAATGAAATCAGCATGTCCAGGTGCATCAAGAATAATTACTTTTTTTGTTTTTGTCTCAAACTGTGCTCGTCCTACATCCATTGTGATGCCTCTAACTCTCTCCTCACCAGTCTCATCTAGCACCCAGGCATACATGAAACTCTGTTTACCAATTTTTTTGCTTTCTTGTTCATACTTATGCAATGTTTTTTTACTTACTTCACCCAGATCACAGAGTAATCGTCCCATAAGTGTAGACTTTCCGGCGTCAACATGACCAATGATGACTATGTACAAATGATCTTTACCTGAGCCTCTTTCATTTGAGTATTGAGTTTTAGCATCAAGTTTGTTCTCCTTAACTTTAGGTGTCACTCTTACTTCATCAGCTTGTTCAGTCTTTGATACTCTCTCAGTACATGGAGACTGGTCTCTAGGTGTCTGAGGACAACTGCTAGAACTGCTATCTCGACCAATTTTAAATCCTTTGACGACAGCAGCTTTCTTTGTTTCTGTATTTGTAGTTATAAGTTTTGGAGTAGTTTCTACAGTTGATATAACAGGAGCTTTGATAGGATCTACTACAATAATTGGTTGAGTCTTTGCAGGCTCACACTTCGGTACATCTTCGTTACTTTTTCTGTTGAGAATTTCGTCCAGGGACTTGGCACAATCAAATTTATGTTTTAAGACAGTCTGTATGAGTATATTATCTGCAACAGTTTCACCGATAACATTTCTTAACTCGTCTAAACATGACATGAGCTTAGCTTCCTCCTCTTCATCTAGGTTTAGGCTGCGTAATTCTATGGAGTCTCGTCTCTCGAGTGTGGAGTGACTCGAGTCTGCTAATTCTTCTTCTGCTTCCTCTTGAATATTATTGTGACTTTCCATAAAGTGTGCTATGGCCTGTTGATTTCGACTTCGGTCGTAAATCCACTGAGAAGTATCGCTAGGCGACATATAACTTTCATCTTCTACTGAATTACCGTAAACATCGTCGTAGTCGTAGTCGTCGGAAAATGTCCTATTTCTCACATCCCGATGTCGAGCCATTTTTATAAATAATTGCAAGAAACTTTTACCTCACGTGAGAAAGAATTCTAACATATTGTCCAAAAATACTTCAAGAAAATCACACGTTTTCACAAATCTTTACTCAACTTTTGGCAATAAAGTTGACATTTGACAATGACAAATTCCATGACGGCGCGGCATGACGCCATCACGGTGTTATTGACAATATTTCAAAACTGTATATTCAGAATATCAGTATTACCAATTCGAATTTTTCAGTTTAAGTTACACAGAGTTCGTAGATGACGCAAATGATATTAATGTCAATTATCTGAAAAATTCCAAGTAATGATTTAATTAAAAATAGTAAAATTATTTTAGTTGGTTATGTTTGCTTCAACAAAAACTTTATAATGTTTTTGAACTGTAGTCCTAATTGTCATGTCAAAACTCGTATGTCATCATTTCTCATAGGTAGTCTTTGTCTTGTCATTTGTCATGATTGTGAAATACGCCTACTTTTATTTTTCATTTTCAATTTACAATTGATGTCCACAAAACTTCTAATAATAACTACTGATATATTAACCTATATTGAATATTGATCCATGCCTTTTTATGTGTAACAATTGGACGAATTGCTAAACTTAACTGTAAGTTAATTGAGTCAATAAAAGTTATTCAAGATGAAGAAAAAGGTGCGTATTTTAACTGTTTTGAGTGTTTACAGGCAATAACAATGTTAATAATAGTTAATGCAAATTCACTTTCTTTTCTTTAGTCCAGTATCTGATATATTGTATGCTACGTAATTGGCTCAATGTTCATTTCGTATTTCCAATATAAACTTAATCAGCTGTGAAGGACAAATAAATAAATAAATTTATTTTAAATATATATATCCATCTGAGCTATGTACATTAAATATGTTCAGATGTTTTTTTTTTTGTTGTATTACTGATTTTTATTGTTATTATTTAAGGTATTATTGATGGGGAAGAGTGGTTCAGGCAAGACAAGTATGAGATCAATAATATTTGCCAACTACATTGCCAGAGATACCAGGCGACTAGGTGCTACAAGTAAGTTCAAGTTTTTGTATAAAAAAGCAGAATGTTATTGCTAATAATAATGTTAATGTTAACAACAGTGTACTATTGTATTTAGTGATATTCTCATAATAAGTATCTAAAAATTAGAAACACTGGAACATATAAATTAAATGATTATGAGTTTAATTGTTATTTACATATTAAATAAACTATATTTAACAAATTCAATTAAAATTATTGATAGCAAATGACATAGGTACAATACAAAAATTTAATAAAAAAAATATAAGTAAATTAAAAGACAATCTATACCACTATTATACATTAAAAAAAATATGTCTGTTACGCATGGCTGTAAATAGATAAGGGGGACACTGCCTTTCTAGCTAGCTCCTGTAAAAGCCATTATAATTTTGACTAAATTCTGGCTTAACCCTGTCATTATCTTTTATCAAGCATTCAAAATTAAATGCAAAATCCATTACTAATTTGTTGACACATCTTATAAATAAATAATAAATAAATAAATATTTTGGACATCTTACACACAACATCATCTAGTCCCAAAGTAAGCAGAGCTGTTATGGGTACTAAACAACTGATATAAATACACAAACATACTTTTTTTTTTGTAAATACATACATATTATACATAGAAAACACCCAGACTCCGAAACAAATATTGGTGGATCACACAAATATTTGGTCTGACTCGGGAATCGAACCCGAGACCTCTTGATCAGCAGCCGCATACGCTAACCACTAGACCAACAAGGCAGTCAAGTCTTATCACTTTTAAGTGATACTTATGTTGACCATGTTATTGTTAATGTAGTACTAGTGTAAGACTATGTATATTTAACAATTTGCTAATAAAAATTAAATTAAAATTGGTCTTTGCCCCCCCCTAGTACATATACCTAGCTATGCTCATGCTGTTAGACTGTATTGGCTAAACTACTGTCCCCATTTGAATGAAATTTGAAATGAAGATACTTTGATTCACGAGGAAGAACATGAGCTACTCTTAATGTACTTACACTGCCTTGTTGGTCTAGTGGTTAGAGTATGCAGCTACTGATCAAGAGGTGTCGATTCCCGGGTCGGACTAAATATTTGTGTGATCCACAAATATTTGTTTCGCAGTCTGGGGGTTTTCTATTTATAATATGTAAAAAAAAATATGTTTATGTATTTATATCAGTTGTCTAGTGCCCATAATACAAGCCTTGCTTTTTATTGGGACTAGATGATGTTGTGTATAAGACATCGAAATATTTATTTATTTACGTAAGTGGAATCACAGGCAAAAACTGGTACATTCAATAAGAAAGTTTAGACATTTTAATACACTTTCTCTTTTAGTTGATGTTGAACACTCCCACGTCCGTTTCCTGGGTAACTTGGTTCTTAACTTGTGGGATTGTGGAGGACAGGAAGCATTCATGGAAAACTACTTTGCATCACAACGGGACAACATCTTCAGAAATGTGGAAGTCTTGATATATGTTTTTGATGTTGAAAGCAGAGAAATGGAGAAAGATATGCATTACTATCAGTCATGTTTGGAAGCTATATTACAGGTATTATTAATAATAATATGTGATATGGTAATAATGTTCTCTCTCTCAGAGATATAGTTTCAGTCCAACCTCTCCTATCTGTAGACAATTCTGGTGCTTTAAGTAAATACAACCTATTTTGGTTAAAAAAGAGGAGTTATTATTGTAAAGAGTGTAAGAAAACAATGCATTATTGTACTCATACTTTTTAGTAACTACTAGATTCATCAATAATTTTAGTCCTAACTTCATCCATAGTAGAATTCATACACAGGATATAAGAAAATATTTTTTATAATCTATGCAAATAAAATATTGTAGTGTCTGTATGTAATATTAAATGAATAGTTTTTTACTAAAAGCATATCAAAGTTTATCTGTCCGTTTGTTTGTTCTGACTAATGTCTGAAACAGCTGGTCCAATTTTAAACGGACTTTCACTGGCGGAAAGCTGATGACCTAAGTAGTAACTTAGGCTATTTTTAACACTAGCTTCTGTCGACCTTAACATAGTGTGGGTCACCATTACCACACTGCCTGCATTTGCAGAGTGTGGTGACCCCTGCTCTTGGATTCTACTCATGCTTTCCATCAGAGAGATTGAGTTACATTGGAAGGCTATTAAATAAAAAAAACCATTTGACATGTTATAGAATTCACCGGAGGCACGAATATTTTGTCTAGTACACAAAATGGACTTGGTCCCGGAGGAGCAGCGTGACGAGATCTTTAAGGAGAGGGAGGAGGATTTGAAGAGATTATCTAAACCACTGGAATGTACCTGCTTTCGAACTAGTATATGGGATGAAACATTATACAAGTATGTCATTATTTTCTCTTATTTGTACATTGAAATCATCATCATCATCAACAGCCTTCAACAGTCCACAGCTGGACATAGGCCTCTCCTTAGAAAGGAGGTATTGGCCTACTATACCACGCTGACCAGACGGGTTGGTATAGGGATGGTTTCAAGTTTTCCTTCTCTTTGCATTGGATGTCATCTTGCGTTGTTTATCCCTTAGTCGCCTTTTACGATACCCGCGGGATGAATAGGTGTATATTATTACGAATCTTTTGTATGGGAATATAGAAAAGTGTTGTTTTTGGACTTTTTCAGACAATTTTGTCTCTCCGCAAGAACCATCCTCGTACTTTAAGAAATGTTATTAAAAAAGAATTAGCGAAATCGTCCAGCCGTTCACGTGTGATGGCGTGACCAAGTCAAATAGGGAATCACATATATATTCAGATTCAGATAGATTTAGCCGAATTTTCGTGTATGTTTCTCAGAAGGAGTTTTGTCTATTTTTGCTACATATTTCATTGATACTCCGCTCTTACAGCTCATAGCGTGATGGTGAATAGACCATAGCTTTCCTCATTAAGTGGGCTATCACACAAAAAGAATTTCTCATTTCAAACAAGTACATAATTTGTGAGATTAATCCGTACAACCAAATTCCACCTTTTTATTAGCATTAGAATTATGTAATAACAGTATCATATACTTCAAAGTTATTAGACTTATCCTTATCATGTATAAATTGTAACTGAACTAGTTACGATATCTATTTCATACAAATAAACACAATATACAAATAAACTTTATCATAATGATACCAAAGTCCTACATTTAAGGTCAATACTGTCATGTTTCAGAGCATGGTCGAGCATAGTATACAAATTAATACCTAATGTCAAGGCCTTAGAGTCGTCATTGAAACAGTTTGCCGAAATTGTGGACGCTGATGAGGTATAGTATACTTGATCTAATCATTTGATATTTACTACACGGTTGGCGTAGTGGTATAAACGGTCGCAGCGCCGCTTCCTACTACGCCAAGTGTCGGTTTAAATTCCACGTGGGACAACACTTTGTGTGATTCATAAATTGTTGTTCTGAATCTGGATGTCAAGTAGGTATGTTTGTAAAGTTGCCCGCGACACAGGCTTGATGTTCCTAATGTGGGATCCTACTCCCTCATTAAATGTCGGCCTTTTTGAGCGAAATTGCACTCGATCATATAAACATTATTAGGTACATAATATTGTGACTAATTGCTAAATTTTGTTAAATTATCTGTAATGTCTAATGGATGTATTGAGTAGATATAGTTTTATTTAATTAATAATGATATCTCAGTTTAATAGTCAACTTAACTTAGTTAATATGTTTCATATTTTTTGACTTCTCGTTGTTTTATTAAAAGATTTTTGTGTGATCTTAGAAGAGAAGAATGATTATTTCTATCAATTGTTATTTGATAGATACGTACGTCAAAGTTTACTACTTATAAGGTTATTAAAATTATAGACAGATACGTCATACGATGTTTGATACGTAAAAGTTTATTTACAAAATTTGTTAAAATAACTGTTTAACTTATAATACTTATTTTTTTTTATAATTTCTTCAAATAATATGATTATTTGCAAAAAACAAAAAACTGCAAATCTCGCGAGATCTTGAAATTGGCGGGATTTCGCGGTATTATTATTTATAAACTTGCGGTATCTCACATAAGCCCCAATCTCGCGGGATTAGCATTCCCTATGCAGGAGATCTTTTAAAAAAAAAGTATCATTTCATGTAAATATCGTTGACATTGTCTTACATTAATTGTGTAATGTTAATATAAATAAAATGCAGGTGTTACTTTTCGAGCGGGCGACATTCCTGGTCGTGTCTCACTGCCAACAGCGACCGCACCGGGATGCCCATCGCTTCGAAAAAGTCTCGAACATCGTCAAACAGTTCAAGCTCTCTTGTTCTAAGCTAGCTGCACAATTCCAGAGTATGGAGGTACGTTCATTTTATAACCTCTGGAGATCGGGAGAATTATGCAGAAACATCTGGGTGATCATCCTTCATGGTGGCCCCTACTCCTGGCTGAGTAGAGTCACTTTGGTAGGCTTAAATATGAAAAAATAAGAATGAGTAGGTACTTAACTTTCTATTTGTTACTAACGAACAATAAAAAGGACCATGTATAAAAGCCGTGAACTATTGAAATTGAATTTAAAAACAATTTAATGTGCATTTTATTTTTAACACGATTAAATTCAAATTTTTAATCTATATGGCTTCTATATAAACCGAAGATAAAATAATCAATCACCTGTTTACATTCGCCGATTCGATACGATAAGACGATTTTACTTGCTTCGCTGAGGTTGATAAGTGATCAGCTATCCCTCATGGTTTCTATCCAATTAAATTTAATATACCAATTACAAATCGATTCTTCATCGATTTGTTTTGTTCTGGCGACATAAAGATCATGTAACATATCAACAGGATTATGTTTGTGTGTTTATAGGTCCGCAACAGCGTATTCGCAGCATTCATAGATGGCTTCACGAGCAACACATACGTGATGGTCGAGATGTCAGACCCCAAAATACCCTCAGAAGCCACTTTAATTAACATCAGAAACGCGCGGAAACACTTTGAGAAACTTGAGAAGGTGTCATCAAGTGCCCCAAGCCATTACCAATGAACGAACAACCTCAATGGACTATGTAGTAAATTTCTATATAATAATGTGAATACAGAGTTCAAAGAACAGGAAGGTATCTTGTTAAGCTTACGGTCACGCGTTTGTGGTCTACTCGCTGTGATTTGTAGTGTTATGTCAAGATATAGTCCATTCGCGTTTAGAAAATAGACGGAGCTTGAGCGATACTTCATTATTTTCTTAACACGGATCGACTCAGAATATCCATCCCAAGGTTTAGAAGTTTTAGTAACTGAAATACAGAATATTTTAAGGCTTTACCATGATGAAAATGCATTGTGAATACATGGACGAATCCACAAATCTAGGTGAAATGACTGTTACAAGGTCTACATTTTGTGGATACTGTTTATGCTCACATAGCGTATGTAAAATTAACTTATTTATGACAACTTCTATAGCACAATATATCCTAAGTAATTGTTATGCTTATTTTTTTATGATTTTTCATAGCTTTTTAAATGTATCTTTCAAAGACTGTTTCATTTATAATCAATGAAAATAGAAAATATTTCTTCCGAATATAATTTCACACACATATAAATACGTGACTGTACTTCTTATTAATTCGACAATCTTTGGTATGAATACTCATTGGTGTCAAACTAACTTTAATTTGCTTGCAACATCATATCAATACCATAAATTCTTATAAGCCACAGAAATGCTTCTCGAAGTTCGGTTTACAAATTTTCCTCATCTCAGCTTATTATCATGTCACCTTTCCTTCATAAAACTACTCAAAAGTACCTCCAATGAAATTCGAAAAAAAATTAAAGATTTGCACATAGCCCGAATTTGTTTTGTGGATCGTAAAGATAGTAAAACGCCTGCATCGATCCTTAACCACTATTTTACCAAGTTAAGCCTTTTGAAAACTAGACAACAACAAACTTTTCTAAATCAACATGTAAAAATATTTAGAAAATTGTATTAGAGCGCTATTGTTATTAAGTTTAAAAGTAAACTAAACTAAAAATAAGAATGATTAACAAAAATTAGGCTATAAAGCAAGGAGAACTGAAAAACAAAAAAATAATAATATAAGAAGTAAAGAAATAGTTTATAGTAGATCCTATTACATTTCTGTTATAAAACTGAAATGGCGTGTAAATCCTATATATTTGGTTCGCTATCGATTTTGTCTTGTACAAATTCCATGAATCCTGCAAAGGATGTTCAGTCCTGTCATAGGTCTCTTATAAACACTGACAAATACTTTTTTGTACCGTTTACTAGGCTTCAATCATTCAATTGCTGGTTCACTTTCTACCTGATGTTAGCCGAGTTCATAGATATTTTCAAGCCACAAGTATCTGCTACGAATTCCAAGTAACCCTGTAAATTGTTGACAGGTCTTCTTCACAATTGTGCGCCTTCTCAAATTACCGTCTACGCTATAGCTTTGCGCAAAACTTGGGACGTGAAAAATAACTTCGCCAATTGTTAGCCGGCAAATAATGCATATGATTTTACATTCTAACGTAAATGAAAACGTATGCTATAATTCTCTGTTTTAACTAATAACCATCATTTTAATGTCCACTTCTGGGCGTATCTCCATTTGTAATGGTAGTCACTGATAGTCGACTAATTCTAGTTTTGACCACCGTTTTGCGCATATCATCACTTTCGCCGGGTATCTCCTACAATGTTTTTGCTATTTAATTCCAAATAAAAATCAGGAATCACAAAATCTTAGGAAAGGAGTGGTGCCTTTAAGTAGTTCACAAACGCTAAGATAGATACAAGACATGATACTAACACAAGGATTGGACTAATATATATAAGTAATATAATGATAATCCACAATAAGATAGCCGCCGACTCACTCATAAAACCACAGGAAAGATAATTTGATAATAATGTATTTTAAATGTCTCCTAGAAGTGGGAAAGAGAGCTCAGTATTGTTATCCCGCTTCGATAACTTATGATTGAGTCTGCAACGAGTAAATAATTTGAATATATAGACTGAGTGTTAGAAATATAATCATTGAAAGTTGCATATATATACCAAGATCGGCTGCCTTGTCGTTCGGGATTGTTCAAATTCGTCGAGTGTCGAACATTACAGGTGCCAGATAGAGTAATTGACATTTTTCATGGTCCTAAAATTATATCATTTTGTTCGGATTACCTCGTTTCATGGGGCACTTTTTCCGATAATTCTAATAAAAATCATCTAAAAAGGCCTAGTGCGAGTTGATTTCATCCTTCACCAATCGCAACGTCGAACATAAACACCGTCGAGTGAGTTCACGTGATAAAAAACTCACACTAGGCCTCTTGACATCGACCTTTGTCTCGATATTGTTTAATGTCGATGTCGGTATATTGTTCAAGTATATTTCTATGTCCGAAGTAATTATTCTTAATACGAGAATTTAAATTATTATATTAAGATTAGGTAAACTCTTGACCGACACCCGACGAAAATCAACAAGCTGTAGTAGTTAGATAAATTTAATTAGTATGACTTTAAAATAAAAATATATATAAAATTATCTTTAGACATAGACGCGCTTCGTTATAGACGAGGATACAAAAAAAATGTGTCTAATTTGTAAATAGTCAAAAAAATGTTTTCATTAATATTTTAATTGTTAGAAAAAAAACAGATTTTTCAAAACGCTAGTTGCTGTAAATGCTGTTGATAATACGTTCATATATTTTATTAATGTTTATTGATACCTGCTGTCAAATTGCCAAAGTATATTTTTAAACGGTTTTATTTAGCTTGCCTTTTTGTGAAGTTTGAGTAAAATATAATTTTGTAATTATATAATTTCTCGAACTAAATAGATATCAAATGAAATGACTAACCAGTAGAACAAAGTACACTATGGAAAAGAATCATGGGGCGTGGCATAGCTGCTATTGTGCAGAATCACAGACGAAAACTTTCAAATTGCCTAAGCTACCACGGTCCAATATTTTATTTTGTCTACTGTTCATTGCCAACTTGATGTGATAAGTATAACTACATGTACCTGGTATCTAGTTAGTTATTTTTAAACTTTTAATATAAACTTCACCATCATTATGATATATTTTGCAATAAAACCGTTTCCGTAACTATTTGTTTTATTTTGTTTTCATGAGGGGATTTTTTGAAATGTCGTGGAGTGCCTCTGTCCAGAAGTGGACTGCGGTAGGCCTATGATGATGATTTTGTTTCCATGCACTATCAGATTGCGATATTCGAAAATAATTTAAAAGACCGACTAACCGTCGCACTATCTATTCACGAAGTGTGCATCAAATCAACACTAATGTGGCATCCCAGAAATAAATACAATAAAAACTTTTTGTTTTAAAACTAGCGACGGTGCTTTACTCGGTTACTACTATACAGTATACAATACACACACATACACGCTACTATATACATGCATTTTTTCCTGTTTAACAACGCCATCTATTCTATCAAGTAATGTAGTGTTGGTGTGTTGGAGTACCAACCAAGTGTTACTGAACGAGAAGTATAGATGTCATAAGCAATGCTAAGAGAAATGCGCAGTACTGGATTTACACATTTGCCGCCCGTAAGCCTTAAAATTTTTGCCGCCCCTACTGACTCCTAAAATTAGATACACTGTTCACAATAAAGTTTATTCCTTTCTTTAGGAAATAATCTAGTTACTTAATTACTTTTACAACTTTTGTTGTTTTTTAAGTTAAGCTAACTAACCTTTTTTTTTGTTTTCGTGGGGAATGCTTTTCGCAAGGCGAACCGGTCTACCCACTAAGCCCCGCGGCGGCCTACGTCGGCAGTCAGGAGGAGCTCCAGGAACGCATCAGCGACCATCTCAGGGTAATCAATAAATTACCCTTGGGACAAGGCGATATCGTACCTCTCGCCGTTTTACACAGTAAAAGGCGGGACACCGACCTGCCCCAGACGACACCTCTCAGCCGCACCGGGGTGACGAACGAATTTGGTCGTAGACCATCGTATCCATGTCGGCCAGAATGTCGGAGGGTCGGCAGACTCCTAAGTTGAGCCGTACAGCGGGAGGAACCCGCCAGGTCCTGGCGAGACGGGTGCCCCATAGAGTACCATGAACTTCTTCCCTAGGTCCCCCGAGATTGGGCAGCAGACGTTGTAACGCCCCTGCTACCCCTGGAATCCGGTGAACTAATCGCCCGAATTGATCTTCGAAGCTCTACCGACTGTCCAGGATGAGGCTAGGTACTTCATGTACTTCATACGATTACCCTGAGATGTACCCCAATTATGGGGTTAGGCAAGGGGGACTTCAGATGTCGCTGATGCGTTCCTGGAGCTCCTCTCGACTGCCGAGGTAGGCCGCCGCGGGGTTTAGTGGGTAGACCGGGATAACCGGGTGTCCCACATACGCCCTTCGTCTACCCCACGGAGGGTATGGTGCGAAAAGCATTCCAATAATAACATTTCTGAAGAAGAATTAGTCGGTCGTCCTTAGGTTGATCCGCCTCAGGGAGGTGTTGAACGCTAGCATGCCGTACGGACGCTACCCTGAGAGCTGGAAGAACGGAAAGCTGGTCAAACTCCAGAAGACAGGACGATCCCGTTCGAGGGCGTCTCCCCCCGGGCTGGACGTAATCTGTTACGGCGATGACACTCTGGCTACAACCAGGGGGTGTTAACTTTCAGGCTAGCCAAACTGGCCACAACAGGAGTCTCCCTGGTAGTGGGACGCTTTGAGGCGTTAGGCTTACTAATGGCCCTGGATAGGATGAGGCCCTTTTGTTTCATGGGCCCCGTCGTAGGCCACTCCCCGGCGCCTCCATCGTGGTCATCTCAGTAATTGTACTTGTCCGGGCCCAAATGAATTATCTGGGCCTGATCCTTGGCGGTAGGAGGCTCTTCGACGAGCATTTTCGATAGCTTGCTCCAAAGCTAGTCGACACTGCCTCCGCACTTGGACAACTTTTGTCCAATTTGGGTGGAGTCAATGTCGCGACGAGACAACTGTATACGGGAGTTGTCTGGTCTATGGCACTGTACGGTGCACCGGTGTGGGCGGCGGCTCTGACCACATAAAATAGGGCACGCCTCTGGTGACCCCAGAGGATATTGGCGGTTAGAACCATACACGGTTACCGCAAATGGACGGAACGGGTTATCCCCTCCATCCGCTTCATTGGCCTTCAGGCTTCAGAGGAACGTACGTTCGTACGTCGCCATCGAGATATAAGCAATTGATGGCGCCCGCTTCAGTGAGAGGAGGCACTGGGAGGGGTTCAGAGGGCGTAATAACAGGTTCCTCGGAACACTGCTATTTCAGGTGCATAGTGGCACACCATGTGGTTTTAGTTTTAGTCGGTTCGATGCCGACATACAGCCCTGTTGCAAACTCCGGTAGGGTGCCATTAGCCCGAGGGGGTTTCCACACGTCAAAAAAATCGTTTTAAGTGGTCGCCATGCTGCATTCTACTGCGGCAAGTGTCGTGGGTTCCTACGTGGAAAAACACTTTGTGCGATTCACAAATTGTTGTCCTAAGTCTGGGTGTTCTCTGTCTTCCTTTCAGTATGTTAGTAAAGCCCCCCGCAACACAGGATTTATACTCCTAATGTGAGTATGGTCTTTTAAAAAAATAAAAACAGTTGTGTGTCCGCAACCTTACTTTTATCAGTACCAATAAATTTTTTGGGCCATTTTGCCGCCCCCCTAATTCTGCCGCCCCAAGCTTCAGCTTTTTCAGCTTCTATGGTAAATCCGGCCCTGGTAATGCGAAAGAAAAGCGCATGAAAGTGAATAAGCCCAAAATCCTAATTTCACGAAATCATTAGACCCGTTTCCGCAATCATATATACCTAGAGAGAATCATCGACAACCCTTATGTAGGAACTATCACCGGACACTGCTCATTAAATTAACACTTTCACGCCATAACTTTCACACATGACCACAGCATAACTGATAGTGCCATAAGCAGAGCATGCTTAGGGGCAGAGGAAACGGTGTCGCATGTACTCGTTGAGTGTACAGGTGTCACCAAAACACGGAAAAGCACCCTTGGATCTCCCAAAACTGTTTCAGAATGCCTGAACAGACTCGGAGACCTTACCCGCTTCTCGAGGGAGGTGGGCTGGCTGGACTGATGGCAGCCCTCACGTACAATGGTCCACCTAAAGGACTAAGTGCGGAAACCGACCAATAACATAGAACATAGTAACTGAAGCGAGTGTAACACATATAAGGGAACTCATATTTCATTTTAAAAAGAGTACTCATGAATTCCGACTTAGCTAAGCCCTGTTGGCTTAGTGGTTCCTGTTCCTTACTGCTCAGCCAAATATATTTGGTTCAATTCGCACCCAGGAGAAATAATTGTGTCACAACTTATTTATAATATGCTTGTATCAAAAAATACTTGTATTATGATATGTTTATCACCAAATCACCACACACTTACTAGAGCCCCCTTTTTTTTTCTTGCGAAAATCCCCACGGATACGACCAGTTGGTGGCTATTTCGGACTCGAACCGACTAAAACCGGCACGAGCCTATATGAGCCGAGGAACCAGGTAAACCCTCGAACCACGTGACGTACCACGGGCCACCTACGGCTTCTAGATGACCCCCTTCTTTGTGGGAACTCCGACATTCCCTTCTTTGTTTGCAACTTGATTTATAGCGCTCACGACGACGCCACCCGGGCCTGATTCTGCTAGGGTGACAGATGGCCTCACCCGTCTCCCCCAGGCATGCGCTTATGGAGGACGGAGATCGTTTTCTGATCTACGACGCTTGAGTCTCCTGCGATACCCGGCCCGTTCCTGGGCCTTGCAACTGACTGCGACTCTTATTGCCTGCAGGGTGATGTTATAGATATAGCATAGATACATTTATTTACCATAAAAGTGGTTAGAATGAACCAACTAAGTGTTGTACCAATCAAGTAAATCTTGACGCGACCGCTGTTGACTTTATTAGAACTCTAAAAGGGAACAATTCTTTCATACATTCTTTTTCCAAAACTTTGATCGTTTACGAAACGCACGCCAGAGAAGATCAAGTACCTAACCGCTCCTTTTGGTCATAGCGTGCTAATAATAATTATAGTCTCGAATAGACCGGACTCATCCTCCTAGCCATTATTCCAAAGTTTATTTGGGGTCGGCTACTAGTTCAACCGGTTTACCTGAATTTCAGTTTTTCCACGGAACGACTGGCATCGGACCTCCGCAACCCTAAGGAAGAACTGAAATTCGAAGATTGAACCAGTTGTCAGTATATTTGAGGGCACTGACTTCCCAATAACGATTGCCATAGATGTTCATGACAACCGTGCTCTCCGAGGCACGGGCGTGAATCACCGCCAAACTTCCAAACTCCGGGCAGCTATTAGGAATTTCCTAAGAAAATCCCAAAAACACTTTAATAGACCGGACTATCTAAAACAACATTTTTTTTACCAGTAGGTTCAGTAACTCCTGAGATTAGAGTGGTCAGCTTTAAATTATTAGTACCTATAGAAAAATATTAACTTGTACCTCATAATTAAGTAAAGATAAATGTACAACGACATGTTTAAAAAACCCCACGTGAAGCCTAATACCTAAAGGGTTTAGAAACAGCGCAAGGGCTTTATTTACGAGCTACACTGAAAGTGAAGTGATTGAACGCTACACGTAAGATAAGATTACAAGCTATGAGGCAAAACTACAGTTTTCTCACATAAAATAGTTTTCCGTAAAATTACATATGATGTCATAACTCACTCGGTCCGCGAATAGCGTATTATCTATCACAAGATTCATTCAATTTAGTCGATCACGTGTAGCCGTGGTGAAGTGTATCATTTTGTGTGCGTCCTTGACTTTGTAGTTGGTTAGAATCCATTGCGTATTGAGTTTGAAATCATAATTTGTGATACACATGTAAGTTTTCAATAATATTTATAATCTTTATTTACCTATGTATTAAGGGGAGTTTCAAAAAGAGCTAAATTAAAACAGTAAACGAAGAGATAAATTAATTAACACTGAGTGGATTTCTTGTACCAATGTTTAATTATTGAAAAAAATATTCGATCATATTTAATCGAATATCTGTACACCAACAGTTAGAGTGAATCTGTCGTAAAGCGAATCTGTCTTAACACGATTATGCCAATAATCCGATAATCTGGTACCTAAGGATGGTCTCGGCTCCTCTTTAGCAATCAATACATAAAGGTCTAAGTGGTATAGCTTTACAGATACATATTTCTACAATAAATTCATGTCATGTCTCTAACTAGGTGAAGAAAGTTTCACACACATTGCACTATTGCACATTTCAATTAAATATTAATAAACATATCTGCCAAAGTGCCTGAAATTACATTACAGTACATTTCTAGGTGCAGTAAACTGTTCTTGTCTCCGTTTTCCTTAAGTAAGAAATTAATTAATCAGGCCTTATGTACCTGCATCATAACATATCGTACTAGTTTTGATCCGCGGCTCGGCCTTTGAGTATGCCGATTTTCGTGGTAAAGAGTAGCCTATGTCCTTCCTGATGTATCAAAGTATCTCAATGTCAAATTTTATTACAATCGGTGAAAGGGTTTTGCCGTAAAAGTGTAACTTTCGATTTTATAACATTAATATGAATAACAAATAATGTAAAAAAATTAATACTGGGTATACCTATCTCACAACAACCCATTATTAATTGATAGGGTCGATGTGAATTATACCTGTGTGTTGCTGACTAACAATGTGTCTTATCATTATGACTTATTGAGTAGACACACCTGTGAATACCTGTGAAAACCTAGAGGTAAGCTATCTTTTCATAGAATAAAACCAGGAGTTACATCGATTTTGTAATAACACGCCAGCACTCATAAAACTTTTAGTTAAAAATAGTTCGGAAATGTACAGATCGTATCATATAAGTAGGTATATGTAAAGTGTTTAGCATGTCTGTGTCAAAATATATAACGAGCACCAAATTTTTCAAATTATTTTCATTCCTTATATCCAATTGCATCATCTTTTGTTAAATATAAGTTTTGATACTCTTATCTACAAAATACTTTATTTTATCTTTTTTTTCTATTCAAGCATGTAATTACCTGAAATACCTAAGTAAAAACAAGGTATTGCCTATATTTTAAAACTGAAGAGTTTGTTTATTTAAACGTGCTAATCTCAGAAAGTACTGGTCCAAATGGAAAAAATATTTCAGTGTCGGATAGCCCAATTATTGAGTGAGGCTAAAGGCTATATATCATCACGCTGAAAAATGATGCAAATACGGGGGGGGGGATTATTCCCTTTTACGCCGTTAGTACACCGACGCGTTCGTATGCGACAGCGAATCACTGCGAAACTACTGCCGTAGCGAAATATCTGCGGAACGTTAGTACATAGCAGTTTTTTCGCAAAGAAAAATATTTCAATATTTTCGGCTTCCATGGTAAGAAAATCTGTCCTCAACGACAGAACGCATGCGAACACTTTGCGATGCGAAACACCACTAGCGAAACATCTGCGTCTGTTTAACGACGACTTCGCAGTTCCTTGCGAAACAATACCGACAAGGACGCAACTATTTTATGTACCCTAGTGCTAGAGTGAGACGTAGCGTATGCGAAATTCTGCCATACTACTGACAGTTTTTTCGTTGTTTCGCTGCCGCATACGAATGCGTAGGTGTACTAACGGCGTTAGAGCTTCGATTACGTGCGGTGCGAAAACGATTAAAGTTCAGGATGAGGTGGCGTGGATCAGCTAGTGTCAAGTACTCCTAGTAATGCTAAATCACTTTTTTATACACTTACGCGAACTATTCGTAAACGACTTTTACGTTACATTACGACACTTACTGGTCTCGTGTGCGAATATGGAAATAGTTACCTCTCTGGGTCCTGGGATAAGTTTCTTTTTAAATAATGAAACATAATATTATCGGATTACTATGACTCACAGTAAGAGCTACACACGCTTGTAAAGAAAATATTTCATGTTAATTGGTATTAAAATTGTTCATGAAGCGACAGTGTAGTGTACTAAATGAACGATGCACTATGAGCTTTGAGGAATAGTTCGTTCTAGTACCTTGACTGACAGGAACTAGTTCATAATAGTACTTAGTACGTGTACTACACAAGTCAAATTAAAAACGATTTTGAAAAATATCTGATGTTATGACAGGGCTGGGCTGTCACTGTGGTGACAGAATTAAAGACGTTAAAATTATAGGTAATTCATTTGGATATTTATAATAAAACACTTGGATATTAAATGAAACTAAAACAAAAAATCGTATAAATTGTCTTCGTCTAATTACATAAATGAACTAGGACCAGAACTGAGTATATGTTAATATAGGAGCCGTCAACTCTTATTTTATGCAGAAACAAGCCTTACTTCAATTCGTTACAACCATGTCTTATTTGTGTACATTCTATGGCTACTTGCAAGTTATTACGTCAAGACAGTACGTCAATAGATATCTTTCAGATTTTTACGATTGCATGCATCTCACTCACATTCAAGATCTTATATAAATATCTCATCTTAACAGATGTTCAAGGTTATTGAACATCTGTTAGGTAAATTTTTTTCATGAAAACTGTATAACAGTATTCCATTAATATAATTTGGTTCATTGCTTTCTCACATCTTCCTTCCTAGCAAAGTTGCAAACGTATTTCGTTTTCTATACTAATACTATTCTTTATTCTATTTCTCTATTATCTTGTTTTATTGATTAATATTTAGTTTTGATCACGTGATTAAGTGACATTAACGAATAAATGAAGAGAATAGAGAAATAGATTAAAGAATAGAATAGAAAACGAAAAACGTTTTGCAACTTGGCTAGAGAGACAGATACCTACGACATGGGCTAATTTATTAGATTAGATCATTAAAAGCTCCGAAAATATAGTAAATTGTCTAGCTGAAGCAACTAAATACCACGGCTATGGACACCTGCAGTAGGATCAGACTACCGTAGGATTAGAAGGAAGCAGAATTTGGGTTCCGGTAATCACGTTCACTCTGGAACAAAAGACCTTACCTCACATTCATATTGCCGTGATTTATAATTACAAAAAGTTGTATTCTTGTCTTACATTTATTTATAATTGAATATTTGACGTTGTTTATGTACATGTCGAGGTCGACGTCGTTTTTTTTTATTCTATAAGTCTTCAATTTATTATTCTCATTTACAATTAAAATCATAAGTTATATTAGCGAGTTTGCTAAATAAGTAATAAAAAAATATTTTATCAGTAATATTTTGCTCATTCGTTGGTAGATATATGTAACGAAGATAAAATACATGATCAGTGTTTAACTATCTCTTATCGTCATATTTAGCTACGCGGCTAAAACAATGATTTATAATTCATTGATACAATACGCAGGTGATAATCAAATATTTCGTACCTAAAGTATCGATATGACGTTACCTATACGCGTATGCGAGTAACGAAATTTAGCGTAAAAGTCGAAAAACACTCAGAGATTTCATATGATACAAACTAAGCCACAGCCACACACAATGTTTTTCAAGCTATAATTTACGGTTCTGCAGACAGGAAAGGAACAAACAGCACTTTGTTACCTACATAGAAAGATCTACTTAAATTAGCTTTGCCACCGCATGCGGCACCAGAAAGCATTTATATATATTATTATAGTTACAAAACAATGCATTATTCAGTCAAAATATATATAGATATTATGACACCTGATTTCTATTTTCAGTTCATTACTTTTAAGCAGTAGAGATTTTTGTGTCTTTATTATTTAATTAGAACAACACTTTCATAAATCTTAATGTATTTGAACAAATAGTAGCCTAGATCGTTCCTGAAGAATCAAATCCAATCAAGCATCTAAATCGTTTCAGGGGTTTAGTCGTTAAAGTCTAACAGACAGACCTTTCGAATTCATTTAAAACATTAATGTGGATGTTCATCATCGCTACATAGTATAAAACAAAGTCACTTTCTCTGTCCCTTTGTATGCTTAAATCTTTAAAACTACGGAACGGATTTTGATGTCATTTTTTTTACTAGATAAAGTGATTCAAGAGGAAGATTTTTATGTATAATACATACATAATATAGTAGATAATAATTTTAGAGGTTTCTAATGTGATGTAGATAAACCCATTTTTTACGCTTACATTGCCAACGAGATAGCTGTACCCTACGAGATAGATCAAAATAATGTACTACAGTATTGTACATCTTAAAAAGGTCTACAAAAAAGTCCGCGATGGTATATGTCTATCTTTTAGGGATAACCCACAATAACCATTTTTTTACTTTTGTTTTTACAAGAAATACGGGTTTATGTACGAAGCGATTTTAAGCAATACAGTATTAATTCTTATACAATTAAGTACCTTAAATACATTGTGTATTAAATATAGATTAATATGGCCCTTTACAGTATGTAATTTAAATTAATACTTTTGAAGATATTACAGATTTAAATTTATTTTAAATTAAATTTAAATTTGTTGGCGCTGCTGTCGATTTGTCACTATCAGTTAATAACTAAACACAATACTTTAATAAAGAATTAATAATCTAAGGCTTTACGAAGTTACCCAGTTAAGTTAACTCACGCTCCAAATTATCACTCAAAAACAAGGTTAGAAAGATGTGATGCAAAGAACAGACCATTATTGTTAATAATTTTTCATTATTTTCTGTTTCAGTCTTAAACATGTCGCAAGAAAAAGCCATTTTTGATTACCACGAGGAAACGCAGAGCGAGAGATTGGCGCGCAAATCCAAAGAATCTCCTTTCATGGTCATTGGTACGTACAGTAATTTCAATATTGGAAAACCTGCAAATAAATCAAAATAGTCCTTGGAAAGTATCTACTTTTCAAATTACTTCTAAAAATCAAAACTATTAGCCAAGAATTGCCTTAAGTGTGACAGGCAAAAATCATCTTCAGCATCTACTTCCCGTCGATCTAGAACTATGAAATGTGGTTACTAGATCATAATTATAAATCACAAATACTGGAAAAACTCTCAAAATGATACATTTGTGATTAAAACTGAAATATAATAGTGAGTCGTAATTACTAGTGCAACGAGAAATACCCTGTGCGTTTTTAGCTGAAGAAGGCTGTATTTCTTTTTACGTAAACCGTGGAGTTAAATTTTTTCTCAACTTCAAGGGAGAGTTTATTATTTGAACAAAGCGTTACCTACACGCGTTCCTGTCATAAAGGGTCTTGACAGACAGACAGATTCTCAAGTGATAACAATTTGATCTTATAAGGGTTCCGGAGGTACGGAACCCTAAAAATGAAGTGTTTTCACACGTCGCTGACGAAAGCATTGCTATTGTTAGCACTAAGAATGGAACATTGCATCATTGTCTTTAAAGTGTGTAGCGTGTATTGTCAGGGCTTTCTTGTAAACAAATCCATTTCTACTATTATTTTATTATATTAAATTAGATCATAAAGTTACTATGTCTGTCTACTGCGCTTTCACTGCTAAAACGCTTTAGTAAATTTTTTTATGGAGTTATGTAGTTACATACTTTAAATAAATTAAATAAATAATAGAGAGGACATAGACTACTCTTTACCGCAATAACCAACAAACATGCCAATAGTATTTTTCAAACTGGCCAGTACTAAATTTAAAATAAATCGTCATACCTTAGGTTTGAAACGCCATATAGTCGGTTATTACTACACTCGGTTCCAAAAATAACGGGTCAGTCACATAAACCCGAATATCTCCCGAACTACGTATGCCATCCTAATGAAACGAAGACTGTTCAATTGAGAATTTAATTATACAGATAAAAAATAAAATAAAACTTAGTTACACCCACAATATTAATCTTAAATTAAAAAAAAAACTAAAGTAGTCATATTTTTCTTAAGATTACATTTTTTTTATGATTGTTTTTTTGCTGTTTTTCATCACTGGAGGCTTCATCACGTGGAGGCAATACAAAGTATTAAATGAAGAAAGTGATGAAAAACAGCAAAAAAACAATCATAAAAAAAATGTAATCTTAAGAAAAATATGACTACTTTAGTTTTTTTTTAATTTAAGATTAATATTGTGGGTGTAACTAAGTTTTATTTTATTTTTTATCTGTTTAATTAAATTCTCAATTGAACAGTCTTCGTTTCATTAGGATGGCATACGTAGTTCGGGAGATATTCGGGTTTATGTGACTGACCCGTTATTGGTTTATGTGACTGACCCGTTATTTTTGGAACCGGCTATATTATATGCCACATGGTGTCATTACACATTAAAAATATTAATCAATTTTGTTTTGTCAGGTATTGGTGGTCTGATAGCAGCCTGCGGGTACGGTGCATATTCGTACAAACGCCGAGGAACTATGAGCACCAGCGTGTTCCTCATGCAATTCCGTGTAATAGCACAAGGCACAGCAGTCGGCGCTCTCACCGCTGGCATGCTCTACCACATATACAACAACTATATTAGTAAACCAAAGAATGTTGAAATCTCTGCAATTACGAAGACAAACGACCATTAGATGTGTAATAGTTTTGGATCGGAATAAATTCGAGCTTTAACTCATTCCACTCCGTTCTAAACAATGTACCAAAAAGCCCGATTGTATCATCCAGTCAACCCTATTATTGACTGCATAAGTTAGCTTTATATAATAACTAAAATAACAATAACTAAGATATCTTTCTGTTTACGCTTATAGTTTCAATAAACACTTTGCATTAATTTAAGAGTAATCGCACTCAAAAAATTATCGCACTTACGTAAAGTTATTACGAATGTTACGATCAGTAAATCTTGTTTTATTTTATGACTAGTGCACCAGACTAGATTAATATTAATATGTATATTCTATTCATAGTTATAAAAGCCACTTGGCTTGATGGATATTGAGAGCATTTCAAACTAAATAAAAAATTAGGTAGGTTACTACTTATGTTTCCATTTCTTGGAATTTTGAAATAAAGTACGCCTATTTATCTACATAGTTCGTGGAATTGTGATTAAAACTAACTCTTAAACAAATATGTAACGTACTTCTAAGGTATTTTATTGTCTGCTGATGTTAATAGACTCTACGTAGGTACCCATTTAAACTAGAAAAGATATTTAGTTCACATTCTAAAGTATCTACGCTTCAGAACGTGATTCCAATTTTTATTAATTCATCGAACACTTTCTTTGACCATTATAGAAGTACCTACCGTGCTCGCCTTTTTAAACCTTCCTATCAGTCCTTGGGCGCATTCAATATCCCTAGTATGTGCTTATGCGATTTAAGATTAGTTTATGACTTTATCAAACCATAATCAAGTATTCATAATCAATCAACTAGACACGAGATAACAGTCGCTATACTTGATCTTTGGTTATAGTATTATGTAACTCAGTGTAGGTAAATACAATGAGCCCAAAATTTATTTTAAACGAGATGAAGGTATATGTATAACATATCTAACTGCTGCTTAAAGATTTAAAAGAATTAATGTACGAGAGATCAGAATATTTTTAACATAATTGGACGCTCTGTTCAACAGAAAAGATCTAAATCAAATTTTTTTCCAAAATGTTGGTTGAATCTTTTCTGCTTTATTTAGGTATGTAACCTTTCTGCTTAATTTTTTTTTTGTTTCATCTCACCTAGATACTCATATTTATACATATATGTAGGTACCTACAATCGATTCACTCAAAAAATTGTATGCAGGTGTTCATTCTTTTAATTCTTCCATAATATGGTCACCACATTCCAAACATTGCCTGCATTGGACCCATTAGGTTTCTTGAGTCGTACCAGAATGTTGAATATTCATGTATAACGTTACACTGGTAAGTGTAACCCTTTTACCCGTATGTGTTACGTCGTGAGTCGGTGAATGATAGTAGGTATGTATACTTAATAGTCTTTCAAATACAGTAACTCAATTTACGAGGTATTACAGATTTTGTAAGAAATATGTAGCATATTTAAATTGTGTTAGCAATCGTTTTTGATACGCATCACATTTTAGAGGAAATATATTTATGCATATAATATGGAATTGTACTAACGAAATAAAACATTGATGTTATTGTTTCATTGTTTAGTTTTATTTGATGTAAAGAAAAGTAGTGTTGCGATTGGACCACATTTAAATCTTCACAAATCGCAACGCTGTACACATTAATGTGCGTGCGTTACCCCAGCAAAAAAGCAAAAAAAATTGGGCCTTATAGAGATGAGAGTATAACAGAAAATTAGTGTGTTCTGAGGTGTAATTTGTTACAAATAGCAAAATTTGTGCATGTAGTAGTTTAAAAGTTATTTGACAAAAACACTTTTTGCTGGAGTAACGTTTCAAACGTTACCCCAGCAAAAAAAATTTTTTTTAAACGTTTTAGACCCAAACGAAATACATGAATACATAGCTTTTGTTCGGTATTAAATGTTAGCAAACAGCAAAATTTGTGTGAGCTGTGGTTCTTAAGTTATTGTCAATTTTGCTGGTGCAATATTTTGGACTTGTCTAGAACTTAAAAATGGCTGAACGCAGAAGTTTGAAAAAAATACCATCGATAGACCTTCATTTGCTTAAATTTGTTTAATCATTCGTTTTCAAATTGTTTGATGAACAGCGATGTGATAAATTGGTTTTAAAAATCAGAAAAAACTGTTTTGCCAGGAAACCAGTATACTTACAATCAAATAAAAAGCTGTAACATATAGCCATGGTTTACATTTATAATGACTGTAAATTTGGAATTAGTAACTTTAAGCAATATGAAGATATAAGTAAATATTATTAATTTTAAATGGTATATTTAAGTCATCGAATACGCAGTTCCTATAAAAGAAGGAAACGTGGCAAACTCTAACAAATTTAAGTATATTATCAACAAACAAGCCTGTAAATTTCAGCTATCAATCACGAATATTATAAAAGTTATATGTAAAACAAGAATGTAACAACATTCTCTTATAACCCGACCAAATTAAAAGGCTACGTAAAAGCGACCGCGCCATACATTCGGCTGACATCTGAAATGAATGGTATTATAGAATATTTTGTTGGTACAGTTACGAACAAAAAAAGTTAGGTCCGGGTGACAATAATATTGAATTGAGTTTGATTAATTTTTTTTATTTAAAATCAGTCTTATACGCTCACATAAGTACATAAATGTTTAGAAAAATAACAGATAGTTGAGTAATTTCAACATGTTTAGATACTAACTTAGATATTTTTTGTTTCTTTTAACAATGAATTAAATAAATATTTACAATGTTTAGTAACATTTCCTTGTAAAATTTTCCTTGTCCTTTCCTTGTAAAATGTGTTCAGTATTTTACACGCATTATTCTTTTTAAAATTACATTTGTTGCCTTCCTGTTGCTTCCATGGTGTCGCGGTGAATGTAACTTATTATTTTTCTCATAACAAGAACAAAAAAAGGAAAAAATATAGCATACTATATGAAATTTTGTAATTTTAATATTGTTTTATAAAACACTATTCCCAACTGAGTTATGATATTTTGGTTTGCATTAATTTGATTTCGAATGAAGCATTAAATTGTATGAAACAAAAAAATTTAAGGTTTTAAAATTAGTTTAAATATTTAAATTACAATCTGATAACAATATTCTGTTGACTGTACAAAATACCAGATACTAAGCCATTAATTTAGGAAGATATTTAAATGTATGGAGCGGTCGCTTTTACGTAACCTTTTAATTTTGCTCGGGTTATAGGACAATGTTGTTACATTCTTTTTTTACATATAACTTTTATAATATTCGTAATTGATAGCTGAAATTCACAGGCTTGTTTGTGGATGATATACTTAAATTTGTTAGAGTTTGCCATGTTTCCTTGTTTAATAGGAACTGCGTATTCGATGACTTAAATATACCATTTAAAATTAATAATATTTACTTATATCTTCATATTGCTTAAAGTTATTTAATCCAGATTTACAGTCATTATAAATGTAAACCATGGCTACATGTTAGGTACAGCTTTTTATTTGATTGTAAGTTTACTGGTTTCCTAGCAAAACAGTTTTTTCTGATTTTCAAAATCATTTAATTACATCAGTGTTCATCAAAAAATTTAAAAACTAATGATTTTAAAAAATTTAAGCAAATAAAGGTCTATCGATGGTGTTTTTTTCAAACTTCTGCATTCAGCCATTTTTAAGTTCTAGACAAGTCCAAAATATTGCACCAGCAAAATTGACGATAACTTAAGAACCACAGCTCACACAAATTTTGCTGTTTGCTAACATTTAATACCGAACAAAAGCTATGTATTCATGTATTTCGTTTGGGTCTAAAACATTTAAAAATTTTTTTTTTTGCTGGGGTAACGTTTGAAACGTTACTCCAGCAAAAAGTGTTTTTGTCGAATAACTTTTAAACTACTACATGCACAAATTTTGCTATTTGTAACAAATTACACCTCAGAACACACTAATTTTCTGTTATACTCTCATCTCTATAAGGCCCAATTTTTTTTGCTTTTTTGCTGGGGTAACGTACGCCATTAATGTCGCCGTTATGTAGAGTTGCCAACCGTCCTGTTTTCCCAGGACATGTCCTAGTTTTTGAAGTGTCCTGGGATGTCCTGAATAGTCTTTAAGGAGCGTCCTGGGTTTTTAAAGCTAAAATAATTCACGCTTCTCTTTTAAAATTTTATTGTTACGTTACGGCTCCCAGTCGCATGTTATCGCGCTGCCGTACCGTGCCGTGGAAAAATTGAAATTCAGGTAAAACCCCAAATAAACTTGGGAATAAAGGCTAGGAAGATGAAGATGATGAATTACTTAAGTTTCATTTCACTTATGTTCACTACATATTAATTTAATTAAAGCAAACTCTATTATTGCGTCCTGTTTTTAAAGTGAATTGTCCTGGTTTTCTTTATCTTATCCTAACCAAAGCAGAACTTGCATGATGGGTAAAGAGTAGACAACTGATATTAATACACATATACTTTTTAGTTAATTTATATATGTTATAAATGGCAATGTAAAATTAAGTTTCTGTTTTATCTGTGGTGCAACACTGTCGGCCATCTTCCTTACGAGTCTTTGTCTGTAACGTGTATGTTCTGCGCGCTCTGCGCATGCTCTGCGCTCTGTGTAATTCTTCCCAATAAACTTTGCCCTAACAAGTGTTCCCGTGTTTCTTTAACCTGCCCTGATAACAGGTTATGGGCCCAGAAGCAACACTTTGTTATTCGGTGTGGCATTAGTTTTCAGTGTGATTGGGACTTTGAGATTGGCACGCGCGACCACGTGCGCCATTGTGAAATCATGGATAACACTTTGAACGTTTCTGTGTTGAAGTTGACCGGTGGTGAGAACTGGCCCGTCTGGAAATTTCAGTTTGAAATTATTTTGAAAGGGCGCGACCTGTTTGGTATTGTTACGGGCACCGAGCTAGAACCTGCTGGTGAATTAAAATCAGTATGGCTGAAGAAAGATGCCAAGGCTCAAGAGCTGCTGGTCACGAGATTGGAAGCAGGACCGCTGTCACACTTGCTTTCTTGTACAACTTCCAAAGACATGTGGTCAAAACTCAAAGCTGTGTATGAAAGAGAGAGTGTTGTGAGCATTCACCTGTTGCAACAAAAGTTCTTTGCTATTGAGTTTAAAAATGAGCCTGTTTCTACATTTATGTCAAAATTAGAGGAGATCTGTGTCAAGCTAAATCAAGCTAAAGAACCCATTTCAGATAAAATGTTGATAACCAAAGTTTTAATGTCTTTGCCAGACCGCTTTAAACATTTCCGTTCTGCTTGGGAATCTACCCCATTAGAGAAGCAGACTATTGAAGAGCTGACTTCAAGGCTTTTGATTGAGGAGGAGAGATCTGAGCCATGCGATGAAGTCATGGCATTGGCCAGTGTTAGTAAAATAAAATGCTACACTTGTGGGAAGACCGGCCATTATTCAAGAAATTGTTCTGTCAATAAAGAAAATGTTAGAGAGACTAGAGAGTGTCACTATTGTAAGAAGAGAGGCCATTTAATTGCAAACTGTAAAGCTCTGAAAGCTAAGCAAGGGAAGGAGAAGTCAAAAGATGCAAGAAAAGAAGTAAATGCTTTCATGTGTTTGAGCGAGGAGGATGATGTCAGCGATACTGAGAATTTGTGGTTTATGGATACAGGTGCCAGCGAGCATATGTGTAAGCAGAGAAGTTTATTCAAGAATTTTGATGGTGTACAGTGTACTACTAAAGTGACTGTTGGTGATGGACAGCTCTTAAGTGTGTTGGGCCGTGGAACTGTAGAACTATTTGCATGGAATGGAGTGAAATTTATTAAAACCATTCTATCTGGTGTGTTGTATGTGCCCGAGCTGAAATTCAACTTATTTTCGGTAGGAATCGTTTTGGACAAAGGTTTGTTTCTATACTCAAACAATTTACAGTGCAATTTTGTTAATGACTGTGGTGAAGTTCGTGCTATTGCAAAACGAGTAAATAAACTTTATCTTATGTTATTTTCGTTAAATGAAACGGAATCTGAAGTAGCAGCGATCTGTCAAAACAAATTGCAATTTAGTGAGTCTAGTGTTTTGAGTGTATCCGAACTTTCGAATGACATTGACAGTTTAGAAATGTGGCATAAAAAACTTTGTCATCAAAATATTCAATACGTGAAGAGTTTTTTGAATAGAAAGGGAATTAGCTTTACTGATGATTTTGTACAATGTGCAGAGTGTTTGGCAGGGAAGCAGCACCGTCTGCCATTTTCTGTGAGTTCGTCGCGAGCTTCCGAGAGACTCGAAATAGTGCACGCCGACGTTTGTGGCCCTATGGAAAACGCATCGCTCGGTGGGGCGAAGTACTTTCTTCTGCTTAAAGATGACCATACCGGCTATCGTAAAGTTTTCTTTATGAAACATAAAAGTGAAGTAAAGTCGTTGATTAAAAACTTTATTGTTAAGTCTGAGAGAGAAACTGGTGTCAAAATGAAAGTACTACGTAGTGACAATGGTTTAGAGTTCTTCAATTCAGAGTTACGTATGTTGTTGGATGGGTACGGTATAGAACACCAGAGATCTGTTGTTTACACCCCTCAACAAAATGGTCGTGCAGAGAGGGAGATAAGAACCTTAGTAGAAGCTGCTCGTTCAATGATGACAGGTATGCACAAACACTTTTGGGCTGAAGCCATAAATACTGCTGCTTATGTACTTAACCGTACTGCTCCGAGCCCGGTGGAGGGAAAGACACCGTATGAAGCATTTTATTTAAAAGAAGATGTGGTACCATTGGACTTAAAAGTGTTTGGCTCATATGTTTCCGTTCATGTTCCAAAGGAGCGTAGACTCAAACTTGATCCGAAGAATAAAATTGGCATTTTCCTTGGTTATGATGAGAGTGTGAAAGGTTATAGGGTGTATATACCTCTAACCAAGAAGATTGAAGTGGCTCGTGATGTAGTATTCGTACCATCTCCTGTGTCTGCTAGATATAAGAAGAGTAGTGAAAATCAAACTGTTTTTGAAATGCAGCCAGAGACCAGTGAACCTGAATTTAAAGAATATGACAACCATCATGTTACAGATGAGAGTAGGTCATATAATCCTGTTTTTGATATGCATCCAGAGACCACTGAATCTGAGTTTAAAGAAGATGACAACTATGTTACAGATGAGAATGAGAGCAGGAGGTCATTTAATTTGCGTCCCAGGAGTCAACTTCAAAGGCCCAGATATTTGGAGGATTATGATATTGGTCTGTTCTTTTGATGAAGCTTTCTCTAGTACTGATTGGCGGGATGCTATAGATAGAGAGCTGAAAGCTTTAGAAGAAAATGAAACTTGGGATTATGTTTTGAAACCTGACAATTGTAAAGTAATTGATACTAAGTGGGTTTTCAGGTGTAAGACTACCGATGCAGGTAATACTACTTATAAAGCTCGACTTGTAGCTCGAGGGTTTCAGCAAAATCTAGATTTTACTGAAACATATAGTCCAGTAGCCCGACTTACATCCTTGCGACTGTTTTTGGCTTTTTGTAATCAAAATAATCTTCCTGTTTACCAATTAGATGTATGTAGTGCATTTTTGTATGGAGAAATCGAGGGTGATGTTTATATTAGTATACCTGAGGGTTGTAAAGTAAAAAATAAAAATACTGTATGTAAATTAAAGAAGGCATTGTACGGTCTTAAAGATTCTCCAAAGAATTGGAATAAAAAATTTAATAATGTTATGTCAGAGTTGGGTTTTGTGAGATGTGATTTTGAATATTGTCTTTATATAAATGTTAAAGAAAAAGTTGAAACATATCTATTACTGTATATTGATGACTTGTTATTAACATCAAATAGTTCTAGAGAGATTGAAAATGTAAAGGTTTTGTTAAGTAGCCATTTTAAAATGAAAGATTTGGGCCTGATTAGTCAGTATCTTGGTATGCTTATTAAACAAAACTTAAGGGAGGGAACTATTGTAATTAATCAAAGTACCTATCTTGCAAATTTATTAAAAACTTGTAATATGTCAGAATGTAACTCCGCTTCAACCCCAATGGATGAGAATTTTGATCATTCTTTGCTTAAAAGAGAGATGTCAGAATCTAAAGATTTGGAAAGTAGATGTCGTAGTGTAATTGGTACACTTATGTATGCTATGTTATGTTCAAGGCCAGATCTTTGTTTAGCTATTAGTGTTCTGAGTCGTTATCAATCTTGTGCTAGCCAGGATTTGTGGAATGCACTTAAACACATTCTACGCTATGTACAGGGTACTCTGAATATGAGTTTGGTTTTTACTAAAAATAAAGATGTTGAACCTATAATTGGTTATGTTGATTCTGATTGGGCGGGTGATAAATCTGACAGAAAGTCTACTGGTGGATACATTTTTAAAGTTTATGGTTGTAGTATTTCTTGGGTGTCTAGAAAGCAGCCCACAGTATCCCTGTCATCCACTGAATCGGAATTTGTAGCACTAAGTATGGCTTGTAGTGAGGCTTTATGGCTGAAACAATTATTTAAGAGTGTAACTAATTCAGATGTAACTGTAACTTTGTATGAGGATAACCTTCCTGTTATTAGTCTTTGCAAGAACCCACAATTTCATCATAAACTAAAGCATGTTGATATAAAAGTTTTCTTTGTGAGAGAGAAAGTTTTTGAAAATCTTATTACTTTGAAATATGTTTGTACTCAGGACCAAATAGCAGATATGTTCACTAAGCCTATAGGTAGAGTTAAGTTTGTCAAATTTAGAGATCTAACAGGGATGAAAATCATAGAGTAGTTTTGTTATAATTAATTTTAACATTGAGGGAGGGTGTTATAAATGGCAATGTAAAATTAAGTTTCTGTTTTATCTGTGGTGCAACACTGTCGGCCATCTTCCTTACGAGTCTTTGTCTGTAACGTGTATGTTCTGCGCGCTCTGCGCATGCTCTGCGCTCTGTGTAATTCTTCCCAATAAACTTTGCCCTAACAAGTGTTCCCGTGTTTCTTTAACCTGCCCTGATAACAATATATAAAATACCCAAACTCCTAGATATATATTTGCAGATCATACAACCATTTGGTACGAACTAGGATGTGAACCTGAAACCTCAGGCACAGCAGTCGCATGCACTACCAGTATACCACCGAGGCAGTTTGGAAAATCTATGCGTTTTATAACACTACGAATTAATAAAAATCAAAAATTATACGATTCCACAAATAGATCCGTATAATTGTTTAATTTAGGAGCCAACGAACATTAAGTGGTCATTTTAATATAACTAGGGAGCTAGGTAGGATGACTTTAGTCTCTGACATAAAGGCTTCGCATTCGTCATGCCCAAAACTTATTTTGATCCTGACACCGGATGACCGGAGTTACGCTATACATACATACTTGCCTTAGACGCAATTCATATGTACGAATCGATACAAATGCGATAATTTGGTTTTATGTGGTTTAAATAAATAAATATTTGGGACATCTTACACACAACGCCATCTAGTCCCAAACTAAGCAGAGCTTGTAATATGGGTACTAGACAACTGATATAAATACATAAACATACTTTTTTTTTGTAAATACATACATATTATACATAGAAAAACACCCAAACTCTGAAACAAATATTTGTGGATCACACAAACATTTGGTCCGACCCGGGAATCGAACCGAGACCTCTTGATCAGCAGCCGCATACGCTGACCACTAGACCAACAAGGCAGTCAAACTTTTACTCACATAGATCACCAAAAGGCAGAATAATTCCATCTGTTGAGAAAATACATTTTTAGTGACCTAGCCTAATTACGTTCTGAATATGGTAGAATAATTTTTGTTTGTCATAAGCAAACAGCAGAACACTCAATCACACACACACTCCATTCTAATATTATAAATCTGTAAGTAATTCTGTGACGTTTTTTCACCGATTTCAATGAATTTAGCATGGAGAGATTTTTGAAGGACAGGCTACTCTTAGCCACGATAATTGACATACACGCGGGCAATATCAATAAAACAATATTTTTATTTATACATAATTTATTGTAATGTACCTGAATCTGCATTATACCAAGTTATAGTTAGAAAATATATTACATTTAGATATATATTCAATTATTATAATAAATATATTAAGACCATAGTTACAATGTTTAGATACTGGATGTTTTACGAGATTTATAAAAGGTACGTAGGCAGGTTACAATAGCTATAAAAAGTTGAACAAAGTTGGATTTTAATATAAAATAAACATAAACAATATATATCTTACGAGTTATTCACATACACATTAATCAGTCCCGAATGATTTATTCAAAAGCAATATGCCAACAATATTTCAATATAAAATCAATTTTTAGTAATATTATCACAAGAGTTCAGAGATTAGAAGATCGGATAAGTTTCTAGCAATGCCAGTAATATCACATTTTTTTCTTCATTGAAGAGTTGTTAGTGAGACTTAAACAACTTTTAATACTGCTCCTTAAATAATAATAATATACATTATACACTGATAACAATAATTTTAGAACTAAGTACAAATAAAATCTACAAAATAAATAGAACATATTCCACACTTTGCCTATCTTCTGGGCCTGCTTAATAAACATATTTTCGGTGTTCTTAACATGATGCGAAAAGTCTACCGACAATTATGTGTTCCAGTATTTACGTTTCTAGTCTCTCATCTATTCTAATTCAAGGGGAACCTTCTGATAGGAAGCAGGGACCCAAATAAAACATGTTGTACTACTGGAAACTTGGCCAGTACTTCTTTTTTGTACATTTTAATGAGACCCTGGTTAATTTTGTTCCAAGAACCTACAGCACTTATGCTCCATAACTGATTAGAATGTTCTGCAAAAGGACCCTTTTTTACTTCTTTAATATACTTGATACATGATATGAACATATATTCATCACAATACTTATCAATAATATCATCCTCCAAGAACTTGGCAGGTGGATATATTCGTGGTTGATCAATGAGTTGTGAGCTGCCCCAAATGAATGGTATGAACTGATAATCATCCAAACTCCAAACACCGTGACTTCCTGCAGGCTCCATTCTATATGTTTTCTGAAGTCTTCTTGCTATCTGTATATACTTATTAAAAACAATGAACACTGTAGCCACATTGTCTTCAGTGTTCAACATACCAATTTTGTATAAGCAGCATAGGAACATCACAAAAGCCATCTCATGTCCTGTACCATAATCAATTCTAGTGGCGTTACCGAAACTCTCCTCTAAGTACACTTTAATCTCACATATAGTTACATGCAGACTGAGGTCTAACATTTCCTGCAACAAAGTGGTGGAGTTAGATTTGACTCTTGCTAACCACTCTCTAAATGACACATTACCAAATCGCTGCGGCTGTTCCACTGGTGGATATTCGTCTATGAGTTTGTCAAGTGTCTCAAGTAAAGCCAGCAGTTTCTTTATATTATCAGATATTTTACAGTCAACCGACAGAGGCTTTCTTTTAATGGATTCATTCAGTGTGGCTATGAAACCTGTGTATTCCATGTATGCCTCAGATTTTTCCCACAAAGCCATATCTGTAATAGTCTTCACTGCTTTCTCTGGTTCCAAGAACCGGTGGTTGATTGGAAGAGCCTTTGATGAACTCTCTTGATGCTTCACATCACCAATAACACAGGAAGCCATCTATAAATTATGTACAAAAATAATGGTTACAAAACAACTTGGATTTTTAAAAGTTTTTTTTTGACAGGTCTCTATCTGTTTAGTATCAATTTACGTAATTATCGGGCTATTTAAGATAAAGAGTAAAACCTAAATCAATTTTCCTAACATTGAACCGCAACTTAGCATTACTTCAATAAAACGGGTCCGCAGCGGACATGATAAGCTTCGTTAGTGAAGGTCAGAGATGTCAATCAACGTTTAAACAACAAGGCTTTACCTTCTTCATTTTTATCAATAAATGAGTTGTGTTAAGTTCAAGTGAGTAGTGAAATAAACGACTATGGAGAAAATATTGAGAGGTATTATGCGATATCGGGTGTTAGATAGAGCAAGCATGGTGAAACAATTTCAAGAAGTAAAAGATAACCCAACGGTAAGTTGTAATGCGACTGACCTTATTTTTCTCCTTTAAATGTAGCTTTAAGTCTTTATTAATATTTAATATAAGCTATTTGAATCTATATCTTAAGTACACAAAAGACTATAGAATACCAAGTATTTATAATCGTTTTTAGCAAATCAAATTGGAATCCAATATTTTCAAGAAATTTGACAATTTAACTTACAATTTGACGTACTAATCATTGACAATTTGATCACATTTTTCACAGCTGACATACAGAATAGGACAAAAAGACTGAGATAGAAACAGTCAATAACGAAAAGATCTAGTTTCAAGTTTTCTAAATTAGTGTTTAAATATTTTGGCTGTTATTTTTTATTATTATGTTTAATCAAATATAATTAAAATTTAACTACATACTTCTTATTACCCAATACATCAATCATCAGGTCCAGTTGTTCCAGAGATTAGCCGACAACAAACAAACGACGACAAGGAAAATTTTTAAGACACCTTTTTTCATTTAAGTATAGTATGTATTTTCATATGCATTGTGTAAAACTGTTAATTTTATTTATTTGCATAGATTTATAAATAAATCTATCAAAAAATCTAGTTAGCACTTAGGATTACGGAGGTCCGATGCCAGTAGCTCCGTGGACAACGTGATATTAAGGCACAAGTGCACAACCGGTTGAACACTAGTTCAGTTTGGCTACTAAGCCGACCCCAAATAATATTGGGAGAAAAATCTGGTAGTCAGTCTATGACTAGTGAAATCCCCAGAGACGCTCACAAACGCTCACAGACGCTCACAGACGCCAACAGACGCCTACAGACGCGCACACACGTACACAGACACATACACACACACACACCACACACACCACACACACACACACACTCACACAAACCACTAAACATGTACAGACACATACGCATGTACATATCGATGTTAGCGGTGATAGGTTTCGTCCAATCTCTCCGACTAAGAGCCGATGCTCGGACCCCCACGCAGAGCAGTCCTCCAGCGTTTGCTAGGCGAAGTTTCGGTTGGACCCGCAGTGGTGACATTATGACGTAACCTCGCGCCCGATTTTTTTGTGATACCGAAGTTACCGCGCCCGGTGAGGCTACCCCCTCCGAAACTCAGGAGAACGGCTCCGACAGCACGTTGACCAGCTTAGCCATGCATTTCGAGCCGTGCCATACATGTCCGCAGAACTTGCGTTATGCCGTAGCATTGCGAGTTAATTATCCGGCACTATCCCATATTGCGATAGACAGAACTAATTTGGTTATAGACCATCGTGTCCGTGTTGTTCAGAATGTCAAAGTCGACAACAAAAGCCACCTCATGCAAACCATGCTGTAAAATTTTCTTATGTTCCTATTTTCATCAGCCGCTGACTGTTCATCAGACTCCTGAGTTGAGTCATAAAGCAGGAGGCACCTGTCAGGTCTTTACAACAGTCAGGTGTTTCATAGAGGAGCAGGTAGAGGTAGCGAACTTCTTTCTGTGGTCTCCCGAGATTGGGCAGCACACTTAATCAACGCGCAAAGAAATATTTGCGGATCAACCAAACATTTGGTCCGACCCGGGAATCGAATCAGAGACCTCAAGCACAGCAGTCGCAACCGCTTCCAATGCGCCACCGAGGCAGTCTAGGCAGGCAGGCAGTTTGATGATCTGTTTTGTTTCAGCCCAAAGCAGTTTTTTATACATGCATGGACAGTCGTATGATACCAACGAGGTTTACTGAGACTAGTGTCGGAGACATGTTTGTCGGTTTGTACAAAATATACAACTTAAGTAGATGCTTTTACATCTTTTTAGCACACATGCATTTCAAATTGCATTCATAAGAAGAAACCTAATTAAGATTTCTTTAAGTCGTTTTTCGCGACTAATGCTTATTACAGACTGATTTAACCTTGCTTCACTAACAAATATTTTTTTGCTGTAGGTACTATTTTAGTAAAATGTAATATACAATAAGTCTGCATCTACATTTATTCATAATATAATATTTTTCTATTTATTTTATTAGTGAGAAACGCTGGCAATGTCATTCCACACTCTCAATATTTCGTGGATGAAATGACCAGCTGCGAGCCAGCAGCACTTGAACTTGGTTGCGTCGTCAACAACATAAGGCACATCATCGTCTGCGGACATAGCGATTGTAAAGCAATGAATCTATTACATTCATTAAGATGCGAAAAGGAATCCAGCATAGTTAGTATACCTACGTAATATTTAAAATATCCCACAGGAACCTAATTTTCGAATCTCGAATCTCAATAATGACAAGTTTATAAAAAGAAAATTTAAATATCTTTATAAATATGCTATCATGGTAAATAGGAGCAGTGACGATAGAATCAATCTAAATTATTATTTTTTGTTCTTATAGTAAACTTAGGAAAATTGATGGGGAAGCGTACAGGTCATCGCCATCATTCACAACAGCCTATATGGCTATGGCTTGGCTATGTCCAACAGCTGCCTTAATAGGCAGCTGTTGGACATAGGCCTCTCCTTGACGGTTAAACAGGCCTGTTGAACATAGGCCTCTCTTTGAAGGTCAAATAGGCCTGTTGGACATAGGCCTCCTCTTCTTGTAGGTCAAAGTTATTAAGTGACTCTTAACTGGCTGTTAGTTGCTAAGTCCTCTAGTATTTACATTTCAAGAATGAAATTCCATACATCATGAATTTAGCTCCAGTCACTGATCCACTCAAGCTTTCATAAGATTATAAACTACTTATTATCATTACTATTTTCACAATTATCGTCGTAGTCGTATTAATAAGTTTTATATTTTACAGCAACAGAGAAGATTGTCACCGCTAAAATCATGGCTGTGTACTCACGCGAACACTAGTTTAGAAAGATTTCTCAGGATGGAGGGTGATTTCTCAAAGCCTATGATATTTTCAGCAGAAACACCACAGCGAAAATTTGTTGCTTATATAGATCCTGATAACAAATTCTGTATCGAAGATAAACTATCACAGGTAAATATTACTGGCTGTACTGTAAACAAACGAGTTTCTTTGAGTTTTGTGTATGAATAAAATGATAGTTTGTATGTTGATAGTAATATCGAATAGTCCACAGCTGGACATAGTCTATGGATACTCCTTAGAAAATATTTTTTTGGCCTACTATGCAATGCGGGCCAGTCCAACTTAGCCCCCTCTTTGCTGTGATGTTGTCCTGCAGTTTTCTCCACTAGTCGCCTCTCAATAGATGAATAGGGTTGGTGCCATTCGGTATTCTTTAATAAACAATAACAAAAACAAATTATTCCTTTCAGGTAAACACCCTTCAACAGTTACAAAATATCGCGTCGTACGGAATGCTCAAGAAGCGATTGGAGAAGCATGACTTACACATCCACGCCTTATGGTTCGATATTTATACTGGTGATATTTATTATTTCAGCAGACGAGCAAAAAGATTTATTCTTATTGATGAGTCGTCTTACGAAATTATATTAGGTGAAGTTAGGCGATTCTACTCATAGAACTTGCATTGGCGAATTCTACGAGTATAATTACGATTTCTTTCTGTTCAAAAATTGTTTTGAACAGAAATCGTACAGGAGAGGGTTCATCATCATGAAATTAGATGCGCATTATTTAATACTATGAGATTTATTTGGAACTTCACTGTTTAGTTGATCACTATTGCGGTATTAATGTTCCAAGTAAAACCTTATTACTAAAGTAGAACCAGCTCGTAGTCTGTACCTGAAAATCCCGAAATGAATCAAGTTACATTAAAGGCAGTAAAAATTGGGTCACCCGAACCTAAACAATGTAGTAGAACTATTAAATGGTTTAAAAAGCAGATTGTTATTAGTAATCAAAAGTCAGTAATTATGTCTGTCACTGTTTTAAGTTTTAACTTTGTCATTTCTCGAAATAGGATAAGTTTAGAGTAACATTGTTGCATTACTTATGGGCTATGAAAATTTTCATAGCTCTTCAATAACATTACTATGAACGTTTCGAATTAATTTTTATAAAGGCATCTCAAACTAAATACTTGGATATTCCTTCATTGCGTGTTCATACACACATGTTCCTATACCAGTTATATCCGAAGAGTCTCGTTAAAATGACACATAGTCGACCCATAGTCGACACATAGTAGATGTTACCTAGTCATGAAAATAAAAAAAAAAAACGTTATGCGTTAATATTGGTTGTGTCCCAACTGTGTTACTTATTAAACCTTCTTGCCCGAGCATTTGTTATTTAAAATTAGTGTATTAAACTAGTGTACTTATAGAAAATATATTTTAATAGTTCTGTAGATATTTGTCTACTTAATAATAATATTATAGTTACCAGCTTTGCTGTCTATGAAAGGAAAATCATTCGAAATTGAGATTTGATGAATATCATGATAATTGAAATTCTAGCGTGCGTTACCCCAGCAAAAAAGCAAAAAAAATTGGGCCTTAGAGAGATGAGAGTATAATAGAAAATTAGTGTGTTCTGAGGTGTAATTTGTTACAAATAGCAAAATTTGTGCATGTAGTAGTTCAAAAGTTATTCGACAAAAACACTTTTTGCTGGAGTAACGTTTCAAACGTTACCCCAGCAAAAAAAATTTTTTTTAAGCGTTTCAGACCCAAACGAAATACATGAATACATAGTTTTTGTTCCGTATTAAATGTTAGCAAACAGCAAAATTTGTGTGAGCTGTGGTTCTTAAGTTATTGACAATTTCGCTGGGGCAATATTTCGGTCTTGTCTAGAACTTGAAAATGGCTGAACGCAGAAGTTTGAAAAAAATACCATCGATAGACCTTCTTTTGCTTAAATTTGTTTAATCATTGGTTTTCAAATTGTTTGATGAACACCGATGTAATAAAATGGTTTTAAAAATCAGAAAAAACTGTTTTGCTAGGAAACCAGTATACTTACAATCAAATAAAAAGCTGTAACATATAGCCATGGTTTACATTTATAATGACTGTAAATTTGGAATTAGTAACTTTAAGCAATATGAAGATATAAGTAAATATTATTAATTTTAAATGGTATATTTAAGTCATCGAATACGCAGTTCCTATTAAACAAGGAAACATGGCAAACTCTAACAAATTTAAGTATATCATCAACAAACAAGCCTGTAAATTTCAGCTTTCAATTACGAATATTATAAAAGTTATATGTAAAACAAGAATGTAACAACATTCTCCTATAACCCGAGCAAAATTAAAAGGTTACGTAAAAGCGACCGCGCCATACATTTAAATATCTTCGTAAATGAACGGCTTAGTATCTGGTATTTTGTACAGTCAACAGAATATTTTTATCAGATTGTAATTTAAATATTTAAACTAATTTTAAAATCTTAATTTTTTTGTTTCATACAATTAATGCTTCATTCGAATTCAAATTAATGCAAACCAAAATATCATAACTCAGTTTGGAATAGTGTTTTATAAAACAATATAAAAATTTCATATAGTATGCTATATTTTTTCCTTTTTTTGTTCTTGTTATGAGAAAAATAATAAGTTACATTCACCGCGACACCATGGAAGCAACAGGAAGGCAACAAATGTAATTTTAAAAACAATAATGCGTGTAAAATACTGAACACATTTTACAAGGAAAGGACAAGGAAAATTTTACAAGAAAATGTTACTAAACATTGTAAATATTTATTTAATTCATTGTTAAAAAAACAAAAAAATATCTAACTTAGTAAATAAACATGTTGAAATTACTCAACTATCTGTGATTTTTCTAAACATTTATGTACCTATGTGAGGGTATAAGACTGATTTTACATAAAAAAAATTAATCATACTTAATTGAATATTCTTGTCACCCGGACCTAACTTTTTTTGTTCGTAACTGTACCAACAAAATATTCTATTATACCATTCATTTCAGATGTCAGCCCAATGTATGGCGCGGTCGCTTTTACGTAACCTTTTAATTTGGTCAGGTTATAAGAGAATGTTGTTACATTCTTGTTTTACATAAAACTTTTATAATATTCGTGATTGATAGCTGAAATTTACAGGCTTGTTTTTTGATGATATACTTAAATTTGTTAGAGTTTGCCACGTTTCCTTCTTTTATAGGAACTGCGTATTCGATGACTTAAATATACCATTTAAAATTAATAATATTTACTTATATCTTCATATTGCTTAAAGTTACTAATTCCAAATTTACAGTCATTATAAATGTAAACCATGGCTATATGTTACAGCTTTTTATTTGATTGTAAGTATACTGGTTTCCTAGCAAAACAGTTTTTTCTGATTTTTAAAACCATTTTATTACATCGGTGTTCATCAAACAATTTGAAAACCAATGATTAAACAAATTTAAGCAAAAGAAGGTCTATCGATGGTATTTTTTTCAAACTTCTGCGTTCAGCCATTTTCAAGTTCTAGACAAGACCGAAATATTGCCCCAGCGAAATTGTCAATAACTTAAGAACCACAGCTGACACAAATTTTGCTGTTTGCTAACATTTAATACGGAACAAAAGCTATGTATTCATGTATTTCGTTTGGGTCTGAAACGCTTAAAAAAATTTTTTTTTGCTGGGGTAACGTTTGAAACGTTACTCCAGCAAAAAGTGTTTTTGTCGAATAACTTTTAAACTACTATATGCACAAATTTTGCTATTTCTAACAAATTACACCTCAGAACACACTAATTTTCTGTTATACTCTCATCTCTCTAAGGCCCAATTTTTTTTGCTTTTTTGCTGGGGTAACGCACGCGAAATTCTAGTCTAAGAAATCTTGTTTCCTAAACCGTGTTACTGTGCATTTTTTTAGTTGATGTTTCGTGTCACCTATATTGTCCAATAGAAACCGCAGAACAAAAAAATTAAATGTCTAAATATGTAGTAATATCTTTTTGTACTTTTTATCGTTCAATATTGGTACTATCTATTATTTTAGAACATACTTATGTAAGCATCACTAATCTTATGTATGTAATATTTACAAACTCGTAAACGTGACAAGTTTTAAGTATTTATTCTTATGTAAAGTAGGTATTGCATGTCTCAAGTTCAAATAATATACTAAAAATATCCACCTAGTTGTCAATATCTTGTGAATTCATATTGGTACCTCTTTATTTTATTTTTTCTCTTTTATAAAGACAAATATAAATCCTGAGTCGCTGGGAACTTTACAAACATACATGAAACGGACAAAACGCACACCCAGAGTCAGAACAATAATTCGTGAACCGCTTAAACCACTAGGACAACCGTGCAGAGAAAATGAACTGCTTTAACTTTTTTTTTGAACTTAGTACTGCATTTGACATGGATACTGAAATTATCACAACTTGGAAAATCTTAGAAACACACGTTATTTATGTAAATAAGTTGCATGCATGTAAATAACTTGTAAGCATGTAAATAAATTGTCTAGTACCCACATAACTGCGCACTTTGATTATAAAAGACTGCGCATTTAGTTTGAGGCTTGATGATGTTGCGTGTCAGATGTATGAAATTAATTGTAATTACAACCACAATAACTACTTACCGTATAAATATTGGTTGAATATGCGTTTATGTATTTATTTACATTATCAATAAGCTGCACCCAGCCAATGAATTTAAGCTGCAATTAAATGCGTAAAGGTGAAAGGAAATAGAGCATATTTTCATCGCCAATGTTTTAAATAAACAATTCATGTTTAGACTGGTAAACTGGTGGTAAAAATGATATTTTTATTTATAGATTACTATTACAAAAATCACAATAATTATGTATTTTTTATAAAAAAGTTATTGTAGGTACTAAAATTTTAATAGGTACTTAATATTGTTTATTTTTAAAGAAAGGCTTTTATTGTTGTTTTTATTGACGCATTGTAAGCATTTAAGTACATAAATAACATTGTTGGAGTAATTATTTTTTGTTGTGGTACTTATTGGGACCAAAATAATAAAATATATTTTGTACTAGATTATGTGGTTCATTAGTGTTTGTGTTAAAAAAACAAACTTTCTATCCCATATATACGAGGGCGATTCAAATATGATGGAGACAATCGCTGTAGATAACGCGCATGTATGTTTTGAAGGTCGTAGCTTGAGTATGTGATGGCTGGGTCCCTCACGAACAGTGTGACATAGTTTTTGTCGGGAGCGCACTTCAGGCTACGACCATGAAGGCGCATTTTCATTGGTCGTTAGAGCCCGCATGCGGGGTACGGGAGATTTCTGTTCAAGCATGCCATAGGGCCAGCAAACAAACAAAAATTGATATGATTAATCGTAGTTAATATAAAAAACAATATTACGCCGATAAAACGCTATTTTGGCCCTATGGCATGCTTGAACAGAAATCTCCTGTACCCCGCATGCGGGCTCTAACGACTAATTAAAATGCGCCTTTAAGTGAACGTCAAGTACCGACCGCCGCTGCGTAACATATTATCAATTGCTTTTTAATGTGAGAATGTGTTAAATACACGGCAATGTTACTGAGTTTGAGAAATCAGTTCGGTATTGAGTGCCTGAGTAGGGCACTGTCTGTAAATGCATCCAAAGCATTCAAGAATGGTCACGAAACCGTCGAGAATGAACCGCATGACCGTCAACCGCAAACCAGCTCCATACCTGACAACATTCTTCGCGTAAAACAACTTATTGTTGCCCGAGTTGCCAATCCACGTAGGTACCCAACATTCTCATTCAGAGATAATTGTTTATTCTGCGGTGCTGAGATAACCGGAAACAAAGTGAGAGTCCGTTTCTACACAGTAAAACAGTCTATGGAAGTGTGAGCTGTAGGTACTAATTCTACTTCCACAGTGGTACCAGTACTCTCGATGAGAAGAGCACATCGAAATCTATAAAATTACCAATTTTCACAACTCTCGGAAAACTTTCCAGGTATAACTACCAAATGATTGTATTAATGATACAATGAAACAAGGCACTAAGGCTTAGGGCCGCACTACGGTGAAACCGCAGGCAACGGTTATTAACCGTGTGTTTATGAAACACGAAAACGAATACAAGCTGTCGCACTTGCGGTTTTTACCCGTGACTGATTTTAAAACCGTGAAATGTTACAAAATTGTCCCGGTAAGAAACCGTAGCAAAATTTTGAATCCATAGAACTAAATGGGGGCACACGCACTATGCGTTAACCGCGGGCGGTTTTTTGGCTAGTATTCGGCCGTTGACGTCTTTTTTTTCTATTTCTTAGTGCCAGAGCAACAATACATACTGCTCTTTTGAAATCCATCTTCAAACTGAAAATCATGGGCGGTTTCGCGGTGTGTAATCGTAGTGTGTACGTCTCGAGCGGTTTCGCGGTTAACAGCTCACGGGAAAAAACCGTAGTGCGGCCTAAGCCTTAGACTTGTGCCTGCTCGCTCACATAAGGGAGCGATCCGATCTAGTTCAGTTACCCAAATGAGCTGGTTCAGTTCCTTTAATACACTAGTTCAGTTGTTGATTCGGAGCAAGGAATCGTTTTCAAGGCGATCGTTCTGTCAATAAACTGCGTACTATGAACTCTATGAAGTGACTAGTTCAGTACTATATTTCCTTTTAGTTCATTTAGTGCCACAATTCCTTTAGTACTTTAGTTACTTTAGCACATTTAGATAAGTTGTTCATTCAGAGCAAGGAATAGTTCAGACATGCCTTCTACTACTCGTACATTTAGATTTTTATTTGAATTAAATGGAGTTTGCTGTGAATTTGTATAGTGAATTATATTTTGATTTTCCTTCATACTTAACAGGCTTGAGACTGTCAGTCTATACTTTGTCCATTCGTTTATTGTCTTTTTGACAGGTTACGCCTATAAATTACCGGTATTGTTTTTCGTAATAATGTACTACAGTAATGTCGTACTTTATAGACGGGTAGGGAAGTGGGCAGTGTGCATAGCTAAAAACAACATATAAAACAGTTCTTGAAATACGATAAATCGATTATACGATTCAGATAATCCATCATACTATTATGATCAAAATAATTTGACTTTATGTAAGTATTGTTTCTGTAAATTTAATGAAATAAAAAGGCAATTAAAATAGTATGACTTCAAGATTAATTATTTGCAAGGAATTAAGTCGAAATTTTGGAATTTAAGTTCAAACTTAGAATAAAGAACAATAACTATGTGCATTAATTAATTTATTTTTGAACCACTGACTTAAAATGTAACTATGAACGTGTAAGTAAAATTTAACTTTGAAACGCGTGGTTAATAACGTTTAAACCCAGAGATATGAGAAAATACATTTGAAAAATCACTTAATACTTACTAAAACGACCCTCAAGTGATCGTGTTAAGAAGTTTTCTTTGTTCTGGGCTGATTATATATCATAATTTTGCACATTTTATTTATTTATAATACTGACTTATAGAATATTATATCATTGATTTTGATTTCAAATCGAATCGGTGACGTGTGAGGGCGTCACTTATTTCGAAATTTGTTGAACTGTCAAAAAGATATTAAAGGAATGGACAGAGTATAATAAATATCAATTTATAAACAAATAATATCCGTATGGTAAAGTGGATAGATTAGAATGGCGCCTTTATAATCAAAATGAAATAGAGAACTAGTGTTTTCAAAATGATCAACGGCAAAACACTTCCATATCTTGACACAAGAAACGTCATCTCTTCTATCGAGGGCTCTCAAACTTTAAAATTTTGGGTTAATAAGTAATGGTATTAACAAAAAAAAATAAGTTACTCCTTATATTACCAGCTATCTGCCAGTAAAAGTCCCGTCGAAATCGGTCCAGCCGTTCTAGAGATTACCCGGAATGCATAGATAAATAAATTAGAATCAACTATAATGCTTACAGACGATGCAGCGATGCACACATTTCTTAATCAAAATTCATGCCAACAAATCATCGCGTACGTGTTTCAACTTTTGAAGATGAATAAAATGTGTATTGATATTATTACTGTCATGACTTGACCTCGTGCTCTATTTCTCGTTGATGAATCATGAAACGCTACTATACGTTCATCGAAAAATGATTCAAGTCAAGCCTGTGTGACGTAATGAAACTGACGCGGAGTGACGCGCTGGGATTAGAGATGGGTTTCTGCCCGGGCGGATTGGGCACATTGAATAAGCGCCCGATAAATGCCCGTAAATGCCGAATAAATGCCCTTTACCTGGGCAAAAACTTCAATTTACATTTTATTAATTTAAATTGTGTGTAAATATATGTGTATGCAGCAAGGACTAATTAACAAAAAAATATGATATATTCCTGGATATAAATATGTTACTATTTTAGTTTTTTCTTTAAATCTATGGTCATGGGCTTATAAAAAAAACCAAACTGAGTATTATAATGATAGCAGTTCTTTATATGTTATACTTAGTTAGTAATCTGTGACATAAACACAGTATTTTTGTTTCGATAACAATAGTCGATAGTATAAGTATATACCTATTACATGTAAAACTGACATAATAGACCAGGGTAGAAGCGTCTTATAATAATAAAAAGTGAACATAAATTGTAGTAGGATGAAAGTGATAAAACCCATTGGAAAAGGAGGTAAATATTATAAAAATGGAAGGAAAAACAATTAACGGGCGATCTGAGGTCGGGAAGGGGTAGGGGGGAGGTTTTCAGGGTAAAAACGGTTTATGTCGATTTCCGGCAAAACTACAAATCCTATGAAAAAAAAATTAAAGGCAAAGTTGTAGGTAATAAAAAGATCTACAACTTTTGTATTTGCACTTTTTTCACATAACCTCAAATTTTATGTGAAATATTCAAAAAACTAGCAGATTCTTCTATGCGCATCGGCCTACGGATGAACTTGGATAAAACCAAGGTCATATTCAATCAACATGTACAACCGGAACCGATTGCAATACACGGTACCGCTCTCGAGGTTGTTCAAAAATATGTCTAACTTGGGCAGACATTGCAGTTGGGTAGGAATAACCTCGAGGACGAGGTGAATAGAATAGAATTGAGCTGGGTTGGGCGGCATTTGGAAAGTTACGTCGAGTCTTCTCATCGTCGATCCCACAGTGCCTAAAAACCAAAGTTTTTAACCAGTGCGTCCTACCTGTCATGACATACGGAGCCGAAACGCGGACACTTACGGTGCGGTTGGTCCACAAGCTCAAAGTTGCTCAGCGTGCAATGGAAAGGGCTATGCTCGGCGTTTCTCTGAGGGATCGTATCAGGAATGAAGTTATCCGTCAGAGAACTAAAGTCGTCGACATAGCCCACCGGATTAGCAAGCTGAAGTGGCAGTGGGCTTGCCATATTAGCCGCAGAACTGATGACCGTTGGGGTAGAAGAGTTCTGGAGTGGAGACCGCGTGTCGGCAAACGTAGTGTAGGACGCCCACAGGCCAGGTGGAGTGATGATTTGCGCAAGATGGCTGGCAGGAGCTGGATGCGAGAAGCACAAAATCGATCAAAGTGGTGTGCAATGGGAGAGGCCTATGTCCAGCAGTGGACTGAGATAGGCTGATGATGATGATGAAGCGTCTTAAAATAATAAAAAGTGAACATAAATTGTAGTAGGATGAAAGTGATGAAACCCATTGGAAAAGGAGGTGAATATTATAAAAATGTAAGGAAAAATAATTTACGAGCGATCTGAGGTCGGGAAGGGGTAGGGGTTTTCAGGGTAAAAACGGTTTATGTCGATTTCCGGCAAAACTACAAATCCTATGAAAAAAAAATTAAAGGCAAACTTGTAGGTAATAAAAAGATCTACAACTTTTGTATTTGCACTGTTTTCACATAACCTCAAATTTTATCTGAAATATTCAAAAAACCAAGTTTTTGGTTTTTTCTTTTTATCTTTTACAAATAAAATTATTTTTTCAAGAAATTTTGTGAAAACTTACCTTTCTATGTCTTGTATTCAAGACATAGAAAGGTAAGTTTTCACAAAATTTATACATCGTAATTTATTTGATTTGAAATATCTATTTTTTCACCTCATTTTGACTTAATACCGAAAAAAAACTTGGTTTAGGAAAGACCTGTGCCGAGCGGTTAAAAACTGGAACTCGCTACCATCCCACGTCTTTCCTTCCCATTATGAACCCGGGTCCTTTAAGAGGGGTGTGAAAAAGCATCTCACAAAGCCGCTATAGTTTGGGTCAGCGTCGCCATACTTTCTCCATCGCAGGCAGTGTGGTGGCCCCCTCTCATGCTTACCATCAGGCAGAGTGGAGTCACAATGGTAGGCATCGAATAAAAAATAATGTAAATTAAGACTTGATCTTGCTCAACCTACCATTATTCAACTTGAACGAGTCGGATTCAGAATTTGATGATTTTTCGATGATGTTGATGATGATAAGAGTCAAATTAATACGTCTCATTATGATCAACCATCAAAATCAACCAGTCGAACCGAATTTTTTGATGTAACGTCTAACATCGACTTAAATGACGATGATAATGAAATTAAAGATTTATTATTATTCTCTTTATTGACACTTGACATATGTATACTGTTGAGGACTAATGGTAGTCTCCAAAAATGCCTGTTTCATAAAGCGCATTACTCTCGGTCGCGTATTACCAGATTTATAGGCAATTAATTTGGCGATGAGTGTCCTGGACTCAGCAATACGTTTTATTCTACACTGCCAAGCTGCCACTTATTATTATTATTATTGTTCTCTTTATTAAAATCAAAATACTTATTCATTACATTTTTAAATATATAAATCTAAAAAATACATTTAAAAATATAAAAAATAACATCGAATGAAAAAATTAAAAATGTTATTATTATTATACATATTTAAAAGAGTTATATTTGTTAATTTTTTACGAATTTTCGACAAAAATAATGAAACGAACTGTGATTATTTGTGATTTTAATTACAAAAATGTATAATTAATAATTAATTATAAGTTTTAATTTACAACATACTGACTTTCATTTAAATTAAGAAAAAATAGATTATGAAAACATTTGTTTTTCACAAAACACAACAAAACACAAAGGTATTCGTTTTTTCTGCCCAGTGCTCGGGCATTTATTCGGGCGTAAACTTATTTATGCCCAATCTGCCCAGTTTATGCCTTTCCGCCCGTATTTGTTTTCGCCCTCGACCCATCACTAGCTGGGATCGCTCGTTTGAAGTCGTTTGCAATGACGTCTTCTGACGGCAGTGACCTTGAGTTTTGCGAGATGAAAAAGGTACATTGCCAACAATGTTTCCAACGACATTGACAATGATACGTTACCTCTGTCTGTAGTAAGGAAACTAGTAGAGACGACACGATACGTACTATTAGGTTAGGAAAAGTTATTGAAAAAATTCCTACTTGACTTGTGAGATTGTGAGCTGTCATTCTTAGTGCAGGGCTGTCATTTTCGGTTTAAGTCCATACCTACTGTAAGTGTCCGTATTTGTGATGCAATAATAAATATATTTAGTTACATAATATTGTAAAAGTAATTAATTAACAATCGAATCTACAGGTAACCTATCTAATGGAATACTCTAAGTTATAGTGACTGTTTTATTAATTTTTTTTTTTTAAATTATTAGTTGTGTTTAAATCATTTAAATTTAACTCCAAGTAAGTTAATAATGTATGGAAAACGAATCCCATAAATTTAGAAGAGCTTTTCAAGTGTCTGTGAGAAAACATACATCAAAATAGTGCATTTTTTAAAACTACTTATCAAATTATTACTTACCATTTGTTTAATTCTTTTGCAGATAAAAAATAGTAACCATGACGAACAGGCCAACATTTGACTACAATGATGAATCTCAATCAGAGAGATTGGCCAGAAAGTCCAAGGACTCACCCTTCATGATAGTAGGTAAGGATGTCAACCATGTGGTTTTTAGATTATTCATCAAACTTTTTGATCTATTTTATGTACAAGTAAGGGTTTCTACTGATAATAAGATCTGCCAACATCAGATATATTTACAGAAAAGAAAAAAAAATAAGCACTTTTATAAATAGTTGCTATGAAATGATGAAAATGAGCTCCAAAAATTTGTACCTTTATTTAAAGGCTTGGCAAAATTTCTTCAACACAGCATGGTGTCTAGGGAAATGCGAAAAAAGCACTGTAAAATAAGTTTTGAATAAAATTAATTCTAATAATAGCAATAATATTGATAATTTTAATTTCAGGAATATTAGGCCTGATTGGTGTCTGCGGTTTTGGGGCATATAAATACAAGAATAGAGGAAATATGAGCACCAGTGTGTTCCTAATGCAATTGAGAGTAGCAGCACAGGGCACCGTGGTGTCAGCGCTGACTATAGGTCTTGCCTACACCTTAGCCAAAGAACATCTATTTAAAGATAAAAAGTAATAGCTAATTGTACAAATAGGAATCTTTATTTATTGACTGTTAAAATTGTATTTATTTTGACAGAAACTATAACCTGATCTGAAATGTTAGATAATTATTATCTCAATTAGAATTTAGTACTCAATTAAAATAAATAGTTATGGTAACAGGAATTAACATAATTATTTAATCAAAGGGTGACTACCAGCCTTTGAATGCAGTCAATGCATCTTGACTGCACATTTCATGCGCTTTGTAACCTACTGATGATGATCACATTTATTCCTGTAACATAACATAATATTGAATGTAAAAGATTAAAAATCATTTGCATGGAAATATGTTTCCATATTAGTGTAGTTTAGGAGCTAATTGTGTTCTGTGATCTTTTAGAAGGTATTGATTTACTTTGATGTAATTTATTGTCTTAAGTTCTTAGGTAATTAATCATTCACAGCTTTGAATGTACCTACTATGTTATTGTAAAACTGGTCCAAAAAAATCTCATAGAAAATAGCTATTTGATTTGTTATATGTAATGTTCGATAGTAAAATACTCATTGTCTCCTATAATTGGTATTATCAGAGTTATATAAAATATTTCCTGTTTTGTATATGTTTAATGGTATAATAGACCATACTCGAAATCAATATTTTTAATATGAATCTAAAGAGATCTAATCTATATATGTATTTGAATAATTAAACTAGCAGTGTTTAAAAATAAACAAAATATAAGATTTAATTTAAACTTGTTTTGATTTATTCATAATATACAAAAATTCTGAACATCACATTTTATACATATAAATAATATACATACATACATATTTATTAAATTAAATTCGAACGTCTCATATAAATAAACTAATATTATATTACAAACAAACAATTTATAGTGACATTAATCACTTTTACTACTGTCAATACCCTTTTTTATTCTAAGACTAAAATTAGGTACAGTTAAGTCATCTCTGTCAGATGTGGAATGATTCTTCATGGAGTTCGAAGTCATTTTCACTGATGATAGGTCATCAGCATTACTAAATAAGCCATTGGATGTATTCGAACCAGAACTAGAATGGTATGTCATAGATTTATATATTTGTACTGGTGTTGATGTTCGTGCTCGGTTAACTCCACTTAGTACACTTTCGTTAGAATTTTGATCGCTATTCATAAGTGTCTGTTGGTTCATACCCTCTGGCATCTTCGTTTCATATAAAGAAACAAATTCTTCTGTTTCGTTTATACCAGTTTTATTTGTAGTAAAAGTTATTTTGTTTGCCAACTCGTTAGTCAGAAATTCATTTACCGTCATAGAATTAGGAAAACTTGTTTGATGTTTCGCATCTTTTGCACTATCAACTAAATTTTGAGCCTCAATATCTTTTTTTGGTAACAGTACAGAAGAAACGGAATCAGTGACAAGTGCTGGTATGTCGTGATGAAAACTTTTAATTTTTAAATGTGAAATGCTGGAGCTAGAAGTGTTGGATGATGATGATAAAGCTAAACGTTCCTTTGTCTTTTTTAAAGTAGACGATGCCCACCCCATGCCTAGTTTTTTAAATGCATTTTCTAAGTCGGGATTTGAAGAAATACTTAACGTGTCCGATGTTTCGCCAATATTTTCTTTATTCTGAAATACTACATTGGCTCTCTTTTTAGCTTTTCGGGCTTTCGACAAAGCTAACATGGATAATGTTGACTCGGAGGAAATAGTAGTGGAGTTAACATTTGATGCAGTGTCGTATTTGAATGGTTCTGCTATAATATTTCTTTTGAGCAATTCTGCAATCACATCTGGTAAGCTGCCGTCGGAATGCAACGAACTCATATCATCATTTATAGGATCTTCTCGCTGTTGCTCTTCAACATTAGACATTTCCTCTGGTGCTTCAATGTTATACTTTTTTGCATACTCATGAATACTTATAAAAGGTTCTAACATTATGTCGTTGAAATGTTTTAAGTCTATCATTTGAAATTTGGAATCATCGGAGGATTCAGCTGACGACAATCTTTTCTGTTTTGGATTACTTTGGAGTAAGTCTGGGTTGGCGGCTTCTCTCACTTTTGGCGTTTCATTACATTTATTATTCTTAGCTTTGCTTGGCTCTTTATCTTCGTTTGATGATCTATTAGAAGTGTTAGGATCATTACGACGAGACGATTGAGTTTTATTTTTTATGCTCATTGGAGAATCCACTTCTATAACAGTCGATAGTTCATGAGGCACTATATCTTCCTGACCATGTTTCAAATGAATTCGTGATAAGGCAGGTGGCGGTTTCTGCCTATATTTAATTGTTTCAGATGTATTTTGGTGGTGTTGGTGAGTAGGTGTCACAGGTATCGGACGTATTACGTCAGCTGGCAATGGGCTTATTAAATTAAATTCTGATATCTGAGATACCACCGGTTTCGGAATGTTTGTTAAAATTGAAATAAATTCTGGAAGTGATTCCTTCTCGGCTACTGAAATGTCTTCCTTTTCTGCAACAGGTTCTGGAGACTTGATCTCAAAATATTTAGGTACTTCACCTAAGTCTATAGGAACAGGTGTTTTTACTACTTTATCGGACTTGTGATCAGAATGAGATTCTATTGAATCAGAACTGGAAATTTGACTATAAGCTAAAGACTTATTCTTTCTAACTTCTTCTAGAACTTTGGCAAGATTTGACAAACGCTTTGTACATTTTTCGGTTAGGTCAGCAATTTTTTCCATATTATGAAGTTTATCTTCAGCCACCTTCATAAACTCATTGTCAATGTTTTGGTTTGTTTGCGTAGACATGCTAGCAGGAATGTCAGGTTTATTATTGTAGTAATTATGTGACTCTTTCATAGTGTCAGTTTCTTGTGATGTGTCTGATACTGCAGTCCTTTGTGACATGTACTGCGTTTTAACATGAGGAGTATCTTCATCTTTCTTGTTACGTTGTGTATTTATTTTTTGGGTTGTTTTCTTGGAAGGTAACTCTGTCTTATTACTTTGTTTAAATGTGGAAAACAGTCTCGGTGGCGATTCTTGTCTCGATGATGGTGAGCTACGAGGCCGCGATCTGTTCGGATTTGAACTTGCAAAGCTTTTACTGCAGTCGTCCGTTGTGGTTGAAATTGAAACTTGGTTCGCGGACTTAGGTTCTTCAAATTTTTGTTTCTTTAGTAAATGTTTTGACACGTTTAACGATTTTACTTTATGGACCTTTTTGCGTGATTTACGTAGCAAATGTTTCTTACTAGATCCAGCAAACATAGGTTGAGGAATCTTTGGTTCATTCAAGTACTTATTTATATGCTCATCTATAATCTGTTGCATGAAAGTTTGTTTAATGTGTTCTAATGATATTTTGTTTCCTTTTGAAGGTTTTCTTTCATCAATATTATAAGGGACATTAATAATAGAGCTACTTGGTGTTTCTACTGAACTACATTCTTGATCCGCCACTTCTATTGCTTTAAGGCTTTCTTTATTCAGAGCTAGTAACTTATTGATGTAACCTTTTACGGTGGGATTAAGATATCCTCTATTTTTGTCGGGTCTTGAAGTTAGGTTTTTATTTCTAACGGAACCCTTTATGCTAGTGAGAAGATTAAAATTTTGAGAAAATTTAAAACCTTCAAGAGCACTTTGTTTGCTTTTGTGGCAATATTTATTTACTTGATCAGAACAAGTATGACATTTGTATTTGTCGTGATTAAAGTTTTTGGAACATATACTTATATCATCATCATTTTTATATAGGCTTCTGACAGAATTCGGTGGAGTACTATGGTGTTTATATTTTCTGCAATGCATACTTTTCACATTGTCTTTACCGACAGCCTTCTTAGCATGCCTACAGTTTTTATATTTTGTTTTATTCCTGTTGACAGTTTTACGCAGAATGTCCTCGTTTTTCATTTCACATGTTTCATACCCTTGAGAATCGTTTCTCAAGAAATTAGGTAAAATCATATCTGGTGGGCTCATATAAGCTGTCGAGGTTGAAGAGCTCATGTGAATATATACTGGTCTATGGATAGGCGAGCTTGTTGTTTGAGTGTATGTTGTTGTAGCTGGTCTTGATGAAGGCTCAGATCTTTGTACAGGGTAATCATTTTGTACACTTGTAGTAGTACCTTTATCAGAAAACTTCTTTGTCTCTTCGAATTTATTTTTATGGCATGAATCATTTGTGCTACTGGGGATATTTTGGTCTTTATATTGATCTAATGTCCCAGTTACTTCTTTTAACTGTGTAGTCGTACTAGAATCTCTTCTATGTCCTGAATTTAGAAGTGAAGTTGGCCCAGAACTGGATCTAGCAGAGTTCGACATAACATTGTCAGATGCAATATTTTGAGGTAGATTATTCTCTGATTCTGATGTTACTAAATGAATTGACTCCACTGTTTCAGTACGGACATTTTTGCGTAACTTACTCTCTGTAGCAGAAGATGGCTGACTTTGTTCTGGCATTATTAATTCCGATGTTTTTTCCTCGTCCTTTGAACTATCTTTCTTCCTAAGCTGTATGACAACTTCGTAAGCGTTGTTCTTTAAGAAATCTGTACTACCTAAGAAAAACTTACCAGCTTCAATCAAACCTCCTTCGCTTACTACTTTGGCGTCATCACCAACGGATGCATTCTTTATTTGATCGTTGCTAGCAGATTTAAAAGAAGACGCTGATGAACAGGTTTGAGGATGCTTCGCTGACGTCGATGCTGTATTGGTGTCCACAGTAGAATTGATGTTGCAAGTATTAGAGAGATGGCAAGATTTGGGAGTCCTGTGAATAAAAAATATTTTAGTGTTTTACTATGATCGCGTAGCTCGATCACTTCGTCAGACTGATCGGAAGACGCGAACTTTTATTTTTGTAAGTATGTATTATCTAAAACACGACTACCAATCGGATGAATTGTTATATTTTAACTGTTATTTTCTTAAGACCGTGTGATCCGACGTGAGCTTTTAGAGATTACTAAATAAAACATATATTTTGGTATTTGTATTAAGGCTACAACTTGGATATTTATATTTTTAGTGCCTGTTTCAAGGTTGTATATTTTTCTTATCAATATGCTTAAAAAAACAAGTTTTTTTTTTATATTATCGATTATAACACGAATGAAGTGTTGAAAAATATAAATGATTATGGAAAGGTTCGAAGTTGACCGATAAGCCGAACCATTAGCCGGATCAGTCGGACGAAGAAATCGGACCACGCGTTTATCGTTCTAAATTTTTCTTTTTTACAAAATTTCCCGCATTAGGAATCCTGTGTTGCGGTGGAATTTACAATATGTTTGTACATGAAACGAACACAAGAACACCCAAATTCAGAATACCAATTTGTGAATCACACAAAGTATTATCCCACGTGGGATATGAACCCACGACACTTGACGCAGTAGAAATCGCCGTGGCGACCGCTTTAACTAGATCAACCGTGCAGTCGAGTATAAAAGATATAAAACTAATTACCGCTCTGTGTGACGAATGCTGTCAGTGTCCCATTCAGGAACAGCCCCTAAAACAATTCATTATTTTTTTAAATTAATATTACATAGGTATATGTGCGTATTGGAGAGGTCTATGTCCAGAAATGGACTACAATAGGCTGATGATAATGATGCGTTTTTCAAAGGCAAGGCAAGGTGCTAACTGAATTTCTTATCCCGTGAATTTTATATATTTTCATACTTTAATCTTCATATTCATTGTAAATATTTACATTAGTTTTAGGTCAATATATTTTTTTTTCATTAATAAAGACGGTTACATAGGTTAGTTAGGAGGTACCCTAAATAAAATTTTTTTTCGTCATTTTATTTTAGCACTGTAGACGTGTAAAAACATATATACACAGAGGGAATACACCTTTTACTGATGTTTATAAGCCTAACATGATAATAAAAAATTAGTTCAAGTGGGCAATTTAAAACATTGAAAAACTTGCATAAATAAGTATGTGTGTATGTGTATAAATTCTGTTTCCTTACCTTTACTTAACTTCTTACACTGATCATGTTTATTTTCTGCAGCAATAAGAGGATTCTCTTCATTGTTGTTTGATAAAAACATAGAAGCCATGTTGTCCCTTTAAAAAATAAATAAAATTAGTAAGAACATAACACAATAATACACTACCAAATTATCATAATCTGCAGAGTTATTCTCTAAAGAAACAGGCTTGCGTACAGTGTTTCTACAGCGTCATATTTGCCAGTTGAGGTCGACGATCCGTCTTTGTGCCTGCTGTTGTTAGTACATGAATTACTGAAGACAAAAATTATGAGCAAAATTTACATGTTAATATACTACAATCTAATTAGCCATAACTAAGATTTTTTACATTAATGAAATCGTATTCTCTATCCTGTGAAACAATTTAGTGAACCATTACATAGTAACAATATGACTCTGTTAAACAAATTCCTACACTATACTCAATGTTTACAGTTAATTACCACCAAGGTTCGTTGCTGGTTGCTGTCTGCCAATACTCAAAGTTAGTAGAGAGATAACTGATCATATTGTAGGCACCCCTATGAGAGGACAACAGACGAGTCATGAGAACGAACTAAGTCAGATGAGATTTATTTATAGTTCAATAGAAAACTTACTTTTGTTCCTCGGCAACTTTGTATACACCTGAAAGTGAGAACATAAAATGTTATAATAAAAGAGATACTATATTGAATGAAATACGTAATCGTTATAAAATTTTCGGTGCTGGCGTCATTTTAGTCCTGAAAAAACTATCCCTAATAATAAGGGTTATGGCGCTATTTAGTTTTAAAAATTTTATGTTCCAAAAGACAATTCCCGTAGGATCAAGTCCTGTGTCCAGAGGGACTTTACAAATATAAACGAAGTTTGAGGCTCACAGAAAGTGTTCTTCCATGTGGGATTTGGAGCTTTAATAGTTAACATAGTTGGAAGTACCGAGATAGCTGCTTAAAACATTATGCAATACATGCAGTGAAAGGTAATTAGTTCTACAATACTAAAGTTACATCATTGTTATGATATTTCAACATAATACCTTCTTTAATGTGTTCAAAATCAACTGCATCATCAGGTGTCTGTGGTTTTCCTTGCTGCCTCACTATAGACTCCCCTTTATTTTCTTCAATTACAGATTTCTGTACCTTCTCAATGGATGTTAAAGATTTGGCTATGTCACTTAATATTTTATTTTTCTTCTTAGACTGCTTATCATTTCTTGTGTCTAGGATCTTGTATATAATAATTCTTTCAGCATCTGACGCATCTTGGTCTGGCTTTGTATTGTGTTTCATTTTGATTTCTTTCTTGTGAAGTCTTAGGTCTTCAACGGAACTTGTATCTGATGTGCTTGATGAATCATTTGTAGATTGACTAGCACTTTTGTCATTTACTGCAGACTCTAGGCTGTTTTCATATGAAACCTTATCAAGATGGGCTGTGTCTTTTGTAGGTGGAGTATGTTTATGCCGCGACCGGTACTCATGATAGCTGTCAACTTTGCTAAATTTAACTGTATTGCCAGATTTTCCTTCCTTAACCGTGTTAGGTATTGTATGTATGGCTAGATTTCCGTCGCCCTCTGGTACTGGCATCCAAGAGTACTGAAAATCTTTGGCTTCAAAGTCATCATCTACATCTTGCTTGGAAGGAGATGCGGATTTTCGACCTTTTTTCTGAAATGTAACAGTAATGATTAGGCTATTTTGATAACTAACTTAACGTAAATTTTATATCTACATATTCAGTAAATTATTTCTTATATTTAAAAAAGCGACTCCCGCACTATGAGCACATTCTGTATCAAGGGGCACTTCACACCCAAACTCGGAACAACAATTTGTGAACACAATGTGTTTGTCCACTGTGGGAATCGACCCCAAAACACACAGCGCGAAAGTGGCCGCCTAATCCTGTATTCGTTGTTTAATTTATTGCTTAGCTAGGCTAGCTGCACCAATAGTATAGACCGTATCCTGTTGGTGCAGTAATATCTTGGTATCTACGATGTACTGAAGAAAAGTTGTATAATTTGTGTGTTGCGATTATTGAATGAGCGTGCCCATAAACTGAACCAGAGGAATCCTCCATACGGAATATATTGTAGCAATCAGAAATCGCTCATACAGATGTTTGGTAAGTTATTGCTACCGCGTATAGGACTGTATCGTCGAGTCAGACATCGGACTAAGTTTATTATACAATGTATCTATTTACCATACAAGAATGGTGTCTTCGACATTCTTTTTCAATCTTCCTATATTCCTGTTGCATCTTATGCTGTCGATGTTCATTTTGCATTTTTTGGCGACGATCATCCATGTATGCTGTTTTCTGAAATAGTTACAGTAATACTTGAAAAAAAAAACGAAGACAATATTATTTACAAGTACACAGATATTAATGAATTATATTATATTAATGTCCTTGCAAGAGATTGAAAGTTAATGTTGCTAAATATAGCCCTCTCCTAGAATATGAATACATTACAAAAAAAATGGTTGACTTTATTTAATGTTATGCATTATAATATTTTTAAGATTTCAATACTTACAGTTACTCTATTGCCATTATCTTTTGGTAAGGAATTCAAGAAGTTCATAGTATCCTTATATTCTTTTTCTACAGTTTGTTTTGTCACTGCCACTTTGTTCCTCATGTGCTGAACTTTTTTCTCATGCTGATTGATTTTAATTTGTGTTTGAGACTCTTTTTGAGCCTGTGAATAAGCGTCCTCTTGATCATGGTCATCTCTCACTACAAGTTGTTCATCACTACAGGGCATGTCTCTAATATCTCTGGTATTGTGATTGTACATTGTTATAGAACTCTTTTTATTTACCACAAAATTTGGTTTGATTTTGTCTGAACTGCTGCCTTTGCCTGGAAATAGAGTACAGAGTTAGTAAGTCTATAGAAAAATTATATATCATCTCATTAAAACAGCAAAAATGAGTTTAAGGAATGAATGAGCAAGATGTATAATAGATGTTTTATAAATTTACTTTACGTCTTAAATTATTTCAATAACTATAACTTAATCAAAGTTCATGATATCTTATGATTTAATGATATTACAATCTCAAATACAGCATATGTAGTTCACTACAAAGTGTTTGAAGCATGATATTTTTTCAAACTGCTTACAAAATTTTTGAGCTACTTTATTCCTTCGAAATGGACTTGTTGACCTTAAAACAGGAGTTGGTCCAACACCAGATCCTTTCAATGGCCTTATAGAACTAAAGATTTGATTAATTTGAGAGTTAGTTACAGAAGTGAATTGTTGAGCAGTTAAATTCTTGTGACAGGTTTGGTTTGCACAGTATTCACAAGATCTTGCTGCATGCCATGATGGAACTGGAATAACTTGCTCATCACACACACAACACATATCATAACATCTACCTTCAGGCCTAGCAGTCCTTGTTCGGAGAATGGTTTGTCTTAAGCTTGAAATATCATCACTCTTCTTATATACACTAGGAGGTTCCGGCTCTCGTAACCGTAGTTTTCTGTTCTGTAGGTATTCTGAGACTAAGGTCAAAGAAGGTCTTGTCATATCTCTCTTATCAGAAATATGTACATGTTGGCCTCCTAAATCTGCAGGCATTTCTTTACTGACTGCAAACAGGTCAACTTTTTTACTCTTGCCTGATTTGGAAGCTTGGTCATCCTGATTTAAGCTGCCTTGGTCATCTTTAGGGAGTACTAAGGTTGGTATTTCAGCTTCCCATTCATTAGGTATTGTCTCAGCCTCGCACTGTGTAGCCATATCATTTCTTGTCACAGTTTGAGATTTATCTTTATTAACATTAGATGTAGGGTTAAGAATTTCAGCTGCCTCAACAGGTTTATGTGTTGCTTCTTCAGATTTGGATGTTGAAGGTTTTGTCAGTTTATTTGCTACAGCAGCTGATTTCTCACGACTTATTATATTAGCATTTTCTCTGTAAAAGTAATTACAGTAAGTATAATGATGATTAAAGTTAATTTTTGGTTTACTGAAAACATCTGTTCAGTGCATTACACGGAATTTATGATATTACTGCAGGCTTACTCTTGAATTTAATCCCAATTTCAGATTCTTATTAGATAATAAGAATCTGATTTCAAGTTAGGATGAAAATAGTTTGAGATATATCATTGGTGAGTGTGAGACCGGAGGTTGGGAGAATGATGTAGAAAGATCTGACCAGGCTCCCATGTTATAGGTCACCACACTGTGCTGTGCCTTCACTTACAGTGAGGATGGTGACCGTACTCTTGGATACTACTCATGCTTTCCATCAGAGTAGTGTCACTTTGATAGGCTTAAATATAAAAAAAAAATTGATCTAAAAAAAGAGGGTATATAAATAACAGATAGAATTGAATCACACCTAGCTTGAACTTTTCTATCAAGAAGTTTCTTTTGCTCATCTAGTTTTTCTTGTCTTTTCTTCCTGAGTTCAGCAGCAGCCTCTCTGCCTCGTAATTTAGATAAGTCTGTTTTTATTACACCATCTGAAATTGAAAAAAAACATGCTGTTATTTATGTTATCCATATATAATAAAAAATAAATAAATAATTTAATTGCTTTTCACTAAATGAACTGGACAGTACAGACAGACAGTTACAGAAGGTACTACAAGCGGATTTTGTTATTAGCTAAACTGTTTAATTAATAGGACAAGGTATTTCCATAACATGTTTAAAAAATTAAACAGGCCAAAGTGTATACATCATGTACAATTACTAGGTATAATAAAAACAAATCAATTTTTTTTTAGATTGCTTTAGTTATCTGTATCTCGCATTGTACAAGTCCGATCAGGTTCCACTGCATGGCACTAGAATCATATTGATGAGGTTTTATACTTAATAACTTTTCTGACAATTTTGTGATTAGTTGACTCAGTTTTTGTCGTCAATTTCATCCGAAAATAATGAATTTCTTTTCACTACACCTATTATTTTTATGTAGTTTCCTACCTTGATTTAACTCAGAAGCGCTGTGATGGCTAGCACCAACATTATTTACCCCTCTTGCATACAACACCTCTAAACGTTTCACTAGTTTCTCTTGACGGTCAAAATATTCCTTTTGTTTCTTTGCATCTAAATCTACGACTTGTCGTATAGTCTCGACTTTAGCACGTTGACGAATTTTCTTTGCGATATCTTTTGATTGCTCTCGTACCTAAAACCACTCTAAAATTGTAAATCTCTAACAACTTTAATATTTTTTATTTGATTATATACCTTTTACAAAATAAAAACAATCAAAACTCAAACCTGCTGAAGTCTTAGCTTTCGACGTCGAAGAAACTCATTTGTTTTCAAATCTTCTACTTCAGAAGTCATCTTGACAGTTGTCTTGAAAGTAGATAAGGTTTTAAATTACATTATTCTATGCATTTCATGTTTTAAACTTATAACGTAATTAAAAACAACAAATTAAGCAATAAAAACAATAAACTTAGTTCATTCAAAATCAAATAGACTTCAAATAACGTATTTGATGACAGTTTTGACGTTCCAAACAGAATGTAGGGTTGTGCACATCAAAACCACCCAAAAACTTCATAACATTAGTGGTAGCAAGTAATAAAATATTTTGTAAAGGTACATTAACGGAAACTTTAACTGTTGCGTGTCTAAATCAGATTTAGATTAAAATATTACTGCTAATAGGTAGGAGATATAATCTAGGGGAAGCGCGTGGCTTTTGATTCTGTTAATTCTTTTTTGTTTTCTTTTTGTACTTTCCTTGTTGAATGATCCTTAAATAAATAAATAATCTAACAAAGAGTACCGCTTTTACTCTTTGTCGGATTATTTATTTGGGTGGGATGGGTCCGCACCCACGATCAGGAGTGTCTCACGTTATTTGAAAACTTTGCGTTGGTCACATTCTAATTAAAAAGTTACTGATGAACTGGGTAAACTTGTATTCCGACCGGGCATGATTCGGCATGCAAAAATGAAAATTTCAATATAAAAAAAATTATAGATCCTAATTAGCCCTTTCGAACTACGTTAGTTAATTTATGAAGCCCGTCTTTCGTTTTCCCAGGAAAAATCAAAATATTGACACGCGGGCAATTTAAATCAGCTCAAGGGCAATTTTTCTACGCTTGGTAGAATAAAAAATAACTATTTTATAGAGATACGGGTATTTGAAAAGTTGAAAAAAGGAAAATGATATTTTGATTTTTCCTGGGAAAACGAAAGACGGGCTCATAAATTAATTAAGGTAGTTCGAAAGGGCTATTTAAGATCTATCAATATATATATATTTTTTTTATCAAAATTTTCATTTTTGTAGGCCGAAACATGCCCGGTGGTATTCCGGTAGAGTACAGAGAAGCAAAATAATTCATATTCTTTTTTTTTCAGTTTATTTCGTATGTACGTTAACAATCGTGTAACGCTTTCACATAATTTTTATAAGGTGAAGTTATTTACTCATCATCTTCAAGGCCTTTATAATTCTAGTTCAATCGGTTTTACTGGATGATTGTTTTTCTACGAAGCGACTAAATCGGACCTCCACAACCCTGAGGGTGAACTAAATTCGAAAGTTGAACTAATTGTTAGTATAATTAAGGGCACTAGCTTCCCAATAACGATAGTCACAGATCTTCATGACAACCGGGACCGACAGCTCAACGTGCTCTCCGAGCCACTAGCGTAGAACATAACCAAATTGAAATGACATACTTCGGGCTTCTATTTACATATATTATTTTTATTAAAAAAATTTTTATTAAGAAAAACCCAACAACAGTCCGACCAGGGAAACGAACCCGACACCTTTTGAACAGTAGTCGCATTTGCTAACCGTTATACAAACAAACTAAATATATATAACATATTGATAATCACATTCGGGTAATAATGAAATACTTTTTGTTTATCAGGTTTTAATTACAAAATATATAAACCTATTACAGATACTTCCAATTTTTGGCAACTGAATTTTTTAGATAGGAAATCGTTAAGGGTATAATAATTGAACTATTACTGAGGGTCATCCTTTAGCACATTCTCACTGTCACTAATATTAGTTTCATTTGTAGTACTGCCAGTAGAAGAAAGTATTGATACTATTACATTTTCAGGTAGGGATACATTTTCTTCATTTTCATGAATATCATTTACATTACTGACGGAAGTGATTAAAGTTTGGGACTTGGCTGTTATAGTCTGTGCTTCAGTACTAGTAGAAGTTTCTTGTGATTGATCAGAACTATTATTAGAATTACGAGCACTCCTTACACCAGCCTCTTCTAGGCCCTCATTAGCTAAACTTCCAACTATGCTTTCTGTTATAGCTCCAGCTACAGCGCCACCTGCACCACCACCCGCACCACCACCTAAGCCTCCCCCAGCTCCACCGCCTAATGCTCCCCCTAAACCTCCACCTAACCCAAGCCCTAAGCCTAGACCTAGACCACCTCCCAGACCACCACCGATACCTCCCCCTGCCCCACCACCAGCACCACCACCAGCACCACCACCTAGTCCTCCATCTACACCACCGCCTAAACCTCCTCCAAGACCAACACCCAAACCTAAACCCAGGCCACCACCAACACCAGCGCCTAGGCCTCCGCCAACCCCACCACCGACACCCCCGCCAATGCCACCACCTACACCTCCGCCAATCCCACCACCGACACCTCCGCCAATTCCACCACCAACACCTCCCCCTATTCCTCCCGATATACCACCATCTATATAACCGCCACCACCACTTTGATGATTATGGCCTACACCACAGTTCTGTGTAGCTGTGTACACTAAAGCATTGACTAATTTCAAGATTATTTCTTCACTTATTCCACTGTTCTGCTGACACGGCTCTTTGTCCTCAATTGTTTTAATCAATTGTAGTAGAAGGCTCAAGTCTTCAAGTGCTGAACTGCAAGAGTCGTAGCGAATGTTTGTAGATGCAGGGCATAAGGCGCATTGCGTGCGTCGAACCCATTGCGCTTGAGACACCTGTACACAAAGATACATAAGTATGTCTATGTTTACATAGATATAAAGGTACTTCATGTAAAACGCTTTTGTTTGGGTATATATTAAAAATTAAACTTACCGCTAAAATAATACAGGCGCCCACAAACCAAGTAGTTCGTATGTAAGCCATGGTTCACAATTAAAAACTCACAAGGAACAATAGCTTATATAGATCATTCTCAGGTATTACGACATATTTATAAGAAAACGTATATTTCGTTACATCGTATCAATATTATATGCTAATTAAATAATATGTGAAGTTTAAGTCACGTATTTTGTGTCAAAAGGACGGATTATGGACGTGACAAATATACCTACTGTGTCTTTGATAAGCACCTACCTTAATTTGTTAGTATTTATTCGAAGGTCTGCAATTTAATAAAAGGACACATAATTGTTAATTTAGTTTCAAATATTTAGTTGCCATGTAGATTAATTAGGTACCAAGTATTTTAAAAAAATTATGTGACGAATTCTTTGTCTGACATGGCGCAATGGTTTCAACCTTATTATTACACTACTGGGTATTTGGGTATCGAACGAATTGGAATATATCCAATGACGTGAGCAACTTTATATACATACATGAAACAGACACAAAGAACAGCCAGATTCAGAATCACAATTTGTGGATTACAGAAAGTTTTGTCTCATATGAGGTTTGAACCCACAGCACTCAGCACAGTAAAAAATTACGTGGCGTTCGCTTAAACCACTACGCCATCAGCGTAGTCAGACTACTGCTGTTGTGATAACACTTTGCGTAGTACACAAAATAAATAAATCGTTACTCTGAGTTGTCTGGGTGTTCGTTGAGTCCGTTTTATATCTGTTAAGTCCTCAATAGGATATTAATTCTAGTGCAAAGATCTTTTTAAAAACAAAAGATTCAGATAGATGGTTTTTAAAAGATGAATATACCGCTTTTTATAGAACTAACAAGTATATAGGTATGCCTATGCAAAAAGCTGGTAGCATAATTTTTTTACTACTTGAATTCTGACTTAGGCCGAAAAAAAAGTATTTTTCATAATTTTATTGGAGCACTTTGTCGACGTAATTACAAGACATATTCATGCAAAGTTTCATCTTTCTAGCACTTGCCGCTTGGATGGTAAGTCGAGGACTGAAGGACGGACGGACATGACGAAGCTATAAGAGTTCCGAGTCATAAACTTCGGAACCCTAAAAAGGTGGTAAAATGTAGTAGAGAGGTGTAGTAAAGGAGGTATAGGTGATGACATAACACCATTAGTCCTCCTGAAATATGATGTTGAAAACGAAAAGCATGAAGCACGCATAACTCATAAGGTTTATGAGTTTTTCCAATAGGTTGGAGTTGCCTTTTAAGTCTACTTCGTAAACTTTGTATTTTTTTGCGGAGCGTCCACTATCTGACCTCCACAATCCAAGGATCAGACGAAATTAAAATTCTGATAAAATCATACAAACATTTCGTCCGACGCAGAAATCGAACCAGAGACCTCAACAGCACACACACAGCCTCACAGAAGTCACATACGCTACAACTGCGCCACTGAGGCAGTCACGATATGCTAAGAATGGTCACCCATCATAGACTGACCTGTTTAAAATTGCTTAAATTTACAAAAGAATAGCCTCATAGTTAACCCTAAGCCATGAGCCCTTCATCGTCATTAAAGTCCAATAGGAATACAAGGGCTAATAATTACAAAATAGAAAAAACTCTACCTTAAGTTGAATTGCTTTTTTTTCGGGTACTTGGTATGTCGTTAGGAATTGATATAGGGATTGCAGTACATTACACAATTACTTAGGTAAAATAGTTACACATTGCACTATAAATAGTTACACGCCTACTTGCACGTAATATAAAGAAACTACTAGACATATTCACAATATCTTATGTGTTTGATTATTAAGTAATAGCCAATGACACAACAGATTTTTCACGACCATGCAGATTTAGCATCAATTTATTGTCATTTTTGCAATTAAAGTACATCTAGATAATCTAGAACGTTTTGGTTATTGGCTTAGCAATGGATACGGGTCCAAAATTGAGAAGAAGGGCAAACCCGCGGTTTAAAGCCAACTTATTCTCCATTCTTACATTTGGGTACGTGTAATACATAACTCAATTAAATAATTTACGTGACAATTGATATAATTATCATGGACTTACAATACAAAATTAAAATACAAATTAGGATCTTACATTGTAAAGTTCTATCTGTTGAACATGTTATATCTGCAAAATTATAAATATATTCAAAAATATTATAAATTTGAAAGGAATTATCTGTATGTCTATCTGTTTCCCTTTCATAGCTGAGCCGCTGAACCGATTTGGATGAATTTCGGTTCGAGATAGGTCCAAACCTTGGAGCATAATATAGACTAGATACTTTTTGAGGTTATAACCGATATAATTATGTAAATACACACGAGTAGTCACACATCATTTCTAAACAAAGTCGTACATGAAATTATTTTGATTCGTGCTACTGCACTGTAAAATATTGTTATTTTATTTAGATGGACATTGGAAACATTCAAACTAGGCTACAGCCGAGATATAACCGACGGGGATCTTTATGCGCCTTTACCAGAACATCGATCAGATGTCCTAGGTAAGATATAAAACCAACAGCCATAATTATTATTATCACCCTTTCCCCAATTGCGGTCGGTACAATGACTTTTCTACTTTCATCATCACTGACCAGTTCACTGCTTAGGTATATCCTTCCTAGACATACCTATTACACACGCAGTACGTTCCATCTTTTCTGCAGTCATCCGTCGACTTCCAAACGAAAAACTTCTTTTACTACAATTTTCTCATCTCTACACGTCACGTCACGTCTATACCAAGATAACTTCGCAACTTGTGATCCACAGGCTACATTAACATTTATTACATTTTCATACACTATTTTCAGGCTTCCTCTAATGTTATAATAACTATTCCTTAACTTGTCCATTCTAATCACACCACACGTTAATCTAAACATTCACAAAACAACAAGAGAGAGAGAGAAAGTTTAAGATGTGGGAAGTGTATGAATTTTTAAGATTTTCCAACTTGAATATGTCATTGTGTATCTCTGTACACTGATAATTGTGTACCTACAATGTTGTATAAATTTTCTTACATACCTTTTAGCGTAGTTGGTTTTAAGTTTTTACTTTTTTATTTATCACTATCGAGTTACCCGCCATTTTTATTTTATAAAGGTGATGCAGTACAAAAAGCATGGGATGAAGAAATAAAGAAAGCTCAGTGTGCTCGGGAACAGCACAGAAATTATAAGCCCAGCTTATGGCGAGTTCTTTTCAAGGTATTCGGCCCGGAACTTATGTTGTATGGTCTCATCCTTGCGGCCATGGAATTCTTAATCAGGTGAAACCTAAAATTTGAAAGTAGTTTTTAACTAAGTACCTACACCTTAACTTATACCCTAACTTAGTACCTACACATAACTTATTTAATCTGCATTGACATATTATCTTTAAATATAATTTTTAGGTCATTTGAAAATTTATATTTCATTAGTATTTAAAAAATAAAATGTATCGTATTATTAATGTTCATCGTTTTTCAAAGAGCCTATAAAACTATAGATTTCGTGTTCGACAGTCTTCCTTAGAATCCTCTTCAATGACTTCGTGGAAAGTATTCATCGATACTTTCCACGAAGTCATTGAATATAGACTGCACAGTTGGCCTAGTGGCTTAAGTGGTTGCCACGCCGCTTCCTACTACGCCAAGTGTCGTGGGTTCAAATCCCACGTAGGACAACACTTTGTGTGGTTCACAATTTGTTGTTCTGAGTCTGGGTGTTCTTTGTGTCCGTTTCATGTATGTTTGTAAGTCCCCCGAGACACAGGAATTTATATTCCTAATGCGGGAGTTGTCTTTTAAAGAGAGAGAGAGAGAGATACTTTAGGCCTTATAAACGAGTTTCCCTTAGTTTAGACTTTAGGTATTGTCGCCATAATGAAAAACAAATGTCTATCCCGTATATCCAGTACCCAAAGAGTTTCATTTCCTAATTCCGTAAGTGCTTTTGTTGTTGTATCTAAACGCTGCCGGTGAAACAGTATCATGGAATAGTAAGTAAGATATCTATATCTTAAACGAATAAATTTTATTGGACTGGCTGCACTCCGCGTCGTTGCTAGCGATAATGTAACCGCGGGCAATGATATTATAAAAAATCTTTTAATATCATTGACCGCGGGTGCCACCGCTGGACTCAACCAGTTATTCTTTACATTATTTCTATTAACAGATTGCAGCAACCACTATTTCTTGGAATGTTGTTACGATATTATAGTCCAGCCCAAGAAAATACTGCGTAAGTATTATAGTTCAATAGTATTAGTTACACAAAATATTTATGTCACAATTTTATTGTTTGTCTAGAAGTATACGCAATGATAATGAAATATTCTTTAGCAATATTTATACCTAGCAATATGTTTAAGTGGGACAATTTAGTACACGATCAATCTCCTCTGCATCTTTTTAGCCGCGTTAATTATTAACGGGGATTAAAACCAAAACTACACAGTGTAGGTAAGGTAAACCTTAAATTGGTAAAAATTAATCTGACCTTGATAAATTGAAACATCCATTCCTGTACCTAAATAAATAATAATAATAAAAAATATCAAATGCCTATTAGATAGAAATTATATATTAGCCTGTAATAAGTTTTTTTTTTTTTTTTACGTGTGGAAATCCCCGCGGACCGTCACCCCGTCGGGGGTTACGGCGGGGTGGTGTGTCGGCCGGTGCCCGCATCAGGAGCGGGCAGGCGCTGGAGAAGTTCAGAAGGAGATCCCACCCTGGACTTCTCCTACTCCTAAACGGAGAAGCGCGGAGAGGGCACACTGTGTGTTTTTTAGTCGGTTCAAGTCCGACACACCACCCCGCCGTAACCCCCGGTGGGGTGACGGTCCATGATGATTTTTCACACACTAAAAAAAAAAAAAAAAAAAAAAAAAAAAAAAGGGGGTGGTGTGTCGGCCTCGAACCGACTAAAACCACACGGTGTGACCCTCTCTGTGCCTGTGTATTGGAAGGAGTCCAGGGAGGGGATTTCCTTCTGGACTCGGCCTGTAATAAGCCTGCACTGTGGAAACTAGTAACCAGACTACTGATAAAAATCTATGCGAATACATAATAATATATAAAATTGAATGATCTGTTAATAATTTCAAATTGACAGTTTTTCACTGAACGCAAAATGTATATTTGTTGTTAATGAACCGTCTGAACTTTCACTAGTAGATAGCTGATGATATCACGAGTAAGGTTAATTAGATTTAGAATTAGCTGAGTCCAGCGCTGTTACACGCGGTTTTTGTTGTAAATGTAGTCTAAATCGAATTAGCATAAGTTACTCTATATTTCATCAGCTACCGACCACTGAAAGTCCCATCAAAATAGGTCCAGCCGTTACAGAGATTATCCGGAACAAACACACACACACACACAAAATTTTAAAAATTGCTATTTTAGTGCAAATACCGTTTATATACTTTCATATGCATTCAGTAAGAAAATGATCATGTGATATTACAAACAGACCCTTCCATTTTATTTATTTGGATTGTATATGATGGGAATCGAACCTACTATCTCCGGCTTAGTAGTCGGGATCACTGACCGCTAGTACAACAAGCCCATCATATGACCAACTTTTGTTTTCAAAAGAGCAAACAGCACATACGTGAATCGTCTATTCTCTTATTACGATATGGACGGAGATGTGTCTTGGGGTGAAGCAATTTTCTTCGCGTTCGGTATTATCTTCTGCAGCAGCGTCAACGTCATGGTCCAGCACCCTTTCATGATGGCCGTCATGCACATGGGGATGAAGATGAGAGTTGGAATATGCAGTCTTATTTATAGAAAGGTATGCTGACCTACTTGTTTAAGTTTACTTACTTTTTCTTTGTGTCTGTAGTAAGGTTTATCAAGATGCTTAATTGCGTGTTGAAAAATACAAGCTCCGTGTGGTCAAGAATTCAAAATATGGAGCAGCGTAAGAGCCGACTTGGGAAGTAAATTGCACATGACAACAACGTCTGCAAAGAGAAGAAAAACTTGACACAAACTCTATACCAACCCGTTTCTTGAAAAACCTCCTATACTAACATGTCTGTACAGCGTAAAAAAAAAGCTCCTTTCTAAGGAGAGGCCTATGTCCCGTAAAGACTACGAAAGGCTGTTGATGTGATTTCTTTTGTTGTCACATTTTCACGGGTAGACAAATTGGTGTGACGAGTTTAGCGAACGGTATCGACCTGTTCGAAACTTATCGAAATAGAAGTTATCTGAAATATTTTTTATAAATTACAACAAAAACTATGTGTAAAAGTCATTGATGTGATGTATGAAATAGTAAAGGCATTAAGTGTTAAATTATTGTTTTTAGTCTCTAAAAGTAAATATACAAGCAGTGTCTGAGAGCAACGCCGGTTTAGTAGTAAACTTGATGGCAAACGACGTCAACCGTTTTGACACAGGACCTTTATTTGCCCACTACCTTTGGATAGGACCGCTAGAGACAGTGGTAAGTTGATATAAGACTAATTAAGAAACATATAAAATACATAATAAAGTACACAATAACTATTTAAAAAAAAAACACCGCCCTTAATGCGAAAGGCGCCAACGTTGATCAATTGTTACTTATAATATTATTTCTGATATTTGACTTTTAATTACCAAGGTTAAGACAAAAAAAATATGAAAAAAATACAACCGATTTCTGAACTATAGGAGGAGCTCTTTAAAGTTATTTAAAATAACAACAAACTCTATTATTTTTTGTCTTCAATCACTTTTTTCTGGTTTCTTCCTCTTATATAATTTGTAACGAACTTCAGTGTCATATAATTTAAATATAGATATGTTTGAATCTGAAGCAGAATTTGGATTCGTTTAGTTTAGATGCAAAATCATGCTAAGACTTATGAGCAACAGTGCAGTCGAAGTCATCGTGAGTATTATTTCAAGTTATTACTTCCTCACTGTTCTATGCATTTTGGTTGCAGTTATTAACTGTCTATGTTTACCGGGAAATGGGAATGCCAGCTGTCTATGGATCATTGATCATCATTGCTGTGATACCGTTCCAAAGTAAGCAAATGGCTTAACTTATTTAATTAAAAAATTCTCGTTAAAATCGGTTCAGCCGTTCCAGAGAATAACCGGAACAAACAGACCTGAAGGTAAAGTATTGAAAATTGCTTTTTTGATATAAATCTCTATATCATTTGATATTACAAACACAGACACTGATTTTTTTTTTAATTCATATGTGTACGTAATTTATAATTACACCCAAAAACACAACACATGATCGTGTTGGTAATACAATATTTTTTTCCGCGACCTAATTAACGGCTGAGCAGTTTAATATTTTGTCTAGTATTTTTGGGAGTAAACACGGCCTACTTCAGAAGGAAGACAGCTGAGAAGACCGATGAACGTGTCAGGTTAATGAAGGAGATAATTATGGGAATTGAAGTTATAAAGATGTATACTTGGGAGAAACCGTTCCGGAAAATTATTGACGTGGTTCGACGGTGAGTGCTTAACGATAGGTCCAGAAATAGATGTTGTTATGCCCGCTTCACACGTTTCGATAAATGTCGAGTCTGTGTAGACCGATCTGAGCAGATAGATTTATCGAACATGTAGGTATATGAGAAATCGTTCCAGATATAAATAAATAAATTAACAAATACACCTCCTCACACAACGTCATCTAGTTCCAAACTAAGCAGCTTGTATTATGGGTAAAGACAACTGATAAAGTTACAAAGGTAAACATTTTTTTTTTTTGTAAATACATACATACAACTCATATACATAGAAAACACTGAACAAACTCTGAAACAAACATTTGCGGATCACACAAACATTTGGTCCGACCTGGGAATCGAACCCGAGACCTCTTAACCAGCAGCCGCACACGGCAATCACTGCGTCATCGAAGCAGTCATCATCATCGTTGATCATTGTCAATATCACTAGGAGTGGTCACAGATAAGTTGGAACGTGTGTGCAATAGATGCAATCAGATGGTATTAGTTAATCATTTAAATAAATCTGCCTGCCTGTTACGTTTTCACGGCAGAATCGCAGAAAGGATTTAAATGAAATTTGGCACGGAGGTACTTTTTTTAAGAGTTACAAGCAAAAGCTAGTTATTTTAACTTTTATTGAAAGCGGTAATCTTATAGTCAACATTCATAACCATCAGAACACAATGTGTTGAAATTAGATTGCTATTATGGCATCAATAATGTTATTTTTTGACGAGCCAAAATTGTAAAATGTCTCTATCTCTGTGCCAAACATCTACCAATTAATTCCGTTTAACCATTTTGGCAAGATTGAGTGACAGACATCCATACATGAAATCTCGCAAGCCTTGATCTTTATCATCATTACATAATAAACTATTACATGCACTAAGTATATGTAATACGTCATCAACAACTCATATCGTCCCACTGCTGGGCCCAGGTCTCCTCTGGAGGAGAGTTAATACTAAACGTCCTCACGCTGGCAGAGTGCGGGTTGGAGACCAGCAGACAACGTTGGGGCTACGTTGTTGCCATATGTAAATTATGTAATACGTGCTCAACAACAAATAAATGTGTATTAATAATTTGTCTATTGTTGCATCCATAGGCAAGAAATATTCTTCATAAAGATGACGTCATACATTCGCGGCATTATTATGTCTTTCATCATGTTTACGTCGCGTTTCGGTATCTTCATTACGGTGCTACTCTATGTGACGTATGTCAATCGGATAACTGTTGAAAACGTGTTTTTCCTAACATGCTTCTACAATATAACGAAGCAAACAATGACGTTGTACTTTCCTCAGGCGGTTGGACAAGTAAGTTCACCTTTTTACTAAAAAATGTATCACCATCTTCAATGGACCTCCGTCGAGACGTGTGAAAATTTTTTATAAGTCTTAATCTGTTTTAATAGTTTTCAACCTTAATAATAAATAGTTTTCTTGAAAAAGAAGAATTTCATAAATAATAAATAACGAAAATATTTTGGACATTTGACCCAACGTTATCTAGTACTATGGGCACTAGACACCTAATATAAATACATTACTTTTTATTTTAAATACGTAGATAGAAATATACTATATATAAAATATAGATATAAATATACGTAGATCATAAAAACATTTGAACTTACCAGGGAATCGAACACGACAGCTCAAGCACAGTAGTGGCACACGCTACCACTGCGCTACTAAGGCAGTCTAGTCAGTCAGTTCTAAAGTAACATATAAAAAATAGAGCTTCCCTAGTCAAGTTGACATTCTACAAAGATGAATATGATAAGAAAACAAACTAATGGGATTGACGTCGGAGGGCGTTCATGTATTTTATTTATGTATTAAGTCCCGCGGTGTTACACGTTATTGTTGTAAATTCAGCTTTAGCAACAGCTTTCTGTCAGTGAAAGTCTGTCTAGCCGTTTAATAGATTACCGGGAACAAGCAGACTGACAGACAAAAATTAAAAAAATCGCTTTTTTGGTGTAAGTATAATATATAATAACATACTTTCATAAGCATTTAGTAAAAAAATGTAAATTTGATGTTACAAACAGACACTTAAATTTATTTATTTTGCATATATTTTATTTACGCTATAACTAACTATTATTATAAGAATTACAACAAAATACAATTACATATTTAATTTACGATTAAACACTTGATTCTCTCAATATCTCTCATTCATCTGTAATGTTATAAATCCATCACATTTTAGATAGCAGAAATGAATGTAGCAGTGCAGAGAATTCGAGACTATTTACTAAGTGAAGATTGTGATCTGCCTCCTAGAGAACAGCCACGGTCTGATGACATTACAAGTCGCAGAAAAAAACAAGTCACCATTGCAGGTAAATATGAAAATTAATATGGATTATATTATATAATTAAGGATATTAATATAGATGTCCGAAATATTGATTTATTTAATGATGTGCTCCAAGCCGAATTGATATTACAAACTGACACTCTAATTTTATTACAATCAAATCTCGTTCTTCCTAGCCTTATTCCCAATATTATTTGGGGGCGGCTACTCGTTCAACCGGTTTACTGGCATCGCACCTCCGCAACCCTAAGGGAAAACTGAAATTCGAAGGTTAAACTAGTTGTCAGTAAATTTGAGGGTACTGACTACCCAATAACGATTGCCATATATGTTCATGACAACCGGTACCGACGGCTTTACGTGCTCTCGCGGCGGTAAATCACCGCCAAACTTCCAAACTCTGGACTGCTATTAGTAATTTCCTAAGAAAAACCGACTCGCATAAGCTATCCACTACACCAACAAGTCAGTTTTTATTTTTATTTCAATCAACTAATTAACAACCCATAATGTCTCACTACTGGGCTCGGGTTTCGGCCCGAGGTTACGCTGGCCAAGTGCCGTAATCTAGCCATGGTATTTTTGACTTCCGAATCACGGAAACTTACATAACATATCATACCTCAAACGATCACCCATCTAGGTACTGACCACGCCGTCGCTGCTTAACCTCGGTGATTGTTTTCAATCAACCAAGGTCACTTGGCTACGAGAACTTCTATTTCATTAACTATTTTTCTAATTTGGCAAAAACTTATTATGACGCGATCAGATAAATAACAAGTTTCTCTGATCTGAATACTACCTTCGATAACGTAGAATTCAGATATTTGAAAGAACCAAAATTATTCATATTCCACACACACACACTCACACATACACACACACACACACACACAGAGAGACACCCTCACACACCAAAACAATAGAAAAAATTACAGGATGTACATCACTAGGATCTGTATCGAATGTGTGGATCAGATTGGGTTGCCATCTCAAGTAAAAGCCGCGCGGTGACCGTGCAGCGCTGATTTTCAGACAGCACCCTGTAAATGCCAACACAATCGTGCGCACAGCAGAAATAAAGAAAGAAAAATCATTACAAAAAAATACATATTCATGGAAATTAAAAAAGTTTTATTCAGAACAAAGAGGTATTTAGTAAAACGCTACGTTAAAAATACTTCTTGATTTCCCTAATATATTTAAGTACCAATACGTATTCTGTGTAATGCAATTCATAATAAACTATTTTTACCAGAGCCCGTGCAATTTCGCCATCTGAGCTCTTTGACATCTCATCCTAGTACATCCCAAAATATTCCTGCAGATGATGATCCAAAAGGTACGTTCATTAAAGTTCAAATGAAATATATGTAAATAAAATAACCATTTTGATACCTCTTCTCTCATGTAGAAGTTTATGCACAAGAAATTATTATTCGATTTGAAGATGCATCTACAAAATAGCTACGATCATCCGATAAAGAAGATGTAACAGATTTGAATTTAACAGTAAGTAATCACATTAACCACAGAATGGATATTACGGTTGGTTATTTTAAATGTGCTAAGTTAGGATCAGCTGTCTAGCAGTCTTATGATAAATAGAAGTTGTTTACATTATAGATCTACAGTGGCTGTTTAACTACTGTGATAGGATCAGTCGGTTCTGGCAAGTCTACGTTACTTCACATGATGCTCAGTGAACTGCCTTGCTCCAGTGGGCGGCTTGAGGTTAATGGAACTGTTAGTTACGCCAGTCAAGACCCGTGGCTCTTTGTAGGTAAAACAGAAGAGAATATTCTATATACTCGTACATATTACCGTCTTTACCACACGGGGCCAGTGCCCACGGCCCACCATCCTCAGGGGATCCCCAACGAAGTGATTTTTTTTTTCTTTCATACAAGTCTCGAAAAATATTGTTATGCACATTAATTTCACGCCCACAAAACTCGTGTGCCCAGGGCCCCCCGCATAGAGGCATTAAGATGGCCCTGTTCTTACATATTTTTCTTTTATCTGCAGTTATCTTAAGAATACCTTTCCATTGTTCGCAGTAAAGTCTATCGTCAACTTAACAATCTGTTTCGATATTTAAGTGCAACATGTTTACAGGATCTGTCCGACAGAATATTTTGTTCGGTCAGTCTTTCCAAAAAGCCCGTTACATGGAGGTGTGTAGGGTGTGTGCCCTTGAGCGAGATATATCGCTTTTTCCTCACGGAGATAAAACGGTAGTGGGTGAGCGAGGAGTTTCTCTCAGTGGCGGTCAACGTGCCAGAATTAATCTAGCCAGAGCTGTTTATAAAGAGGTACCCGTGATACTTAAAACTTTTATGGCAAATTTTTAGTTCAAAATACACCGCGGTCAAAAGGTTTCACAGGCATAGGTGTAGAGTGAGCTGAAGAAGAAAAGATTCGGCTACCGATGCCATAAGAGAAAAGTTATCGTTTTGTTGGTTCATCATCATCAACAGCCTTTAACAGTCCACTGCTGGAAATAGGTCTCTCCTTAGAAAGGAGGTTTTGGCCTACTATACCACGCTGGCCAGACGGGTTGGTATAGGGTTGGTTTCAAGTTTTCCTTCTCTTTACATTGATGTTGTCTTGCTTATTTTATCCCTTAATCGCCTTTTACTACACCCGCGGAATATATAGGGGTGGTGACACTCTGTATTCTTAATCCAAAAAAGTCGAAAAGTTAAAACAAAACAATCATGGAAGCCACACGTGACTGCATTATATTTTGAAGATCTACCGAAGGTGTTACCGGTTTTGTGCAGGGTTTTTTTAAATCGACGAAGGAACGAATGACGAAGAAAATATATTTTCTGTTTGTCTTAAGTTGTATTGGCACAGAATACATAATATTAGGTATTGGTAAACAAAGGCAATACATACTTCCTGGTCAATCTTCAAAGTGCTTCGTTAATATAATATACAATATATACGAGTAAGTTGATGTCATGTAGATGTTTGATTTGTGAATAGGCACTCCTAAAGTGAGTCATTAGGGACCGAATATTACTGTCTTACTACTTTTTTTCAGGCTGATATATATTTGCTTGATGATCCTTTGTCTGCTGTGGATACTGAAGTAGCAAAACACATCTTTGATAGATGTATAAAGAAGTAAGAGACATTTCTGTTAATTATTCTCTTGAATTTAAATATATTTGTTTTTTTTTTACTTAAGTTTAGAAAATCTGTGTAGGTATTTGTCGAAGAAGACAGTTGTATTGGTTACCCACCAATTGCAATTCATCAAGATGGTAGACCAAGTTGTTATTATGGATAAAGGGAAAATAATGGACGTCGGAGCCTTCGATGAACTCGATGTAAATATAAATAAGTTGTCAGAATTAACAGGATAATATACTATTTATCATCACTAATATAATGTTTTAGAAAAAATGTTTAAAAATAATTGAAGTAATGAACGAGAAAGCCCGGGAGGTGCACGAGGACGATATACTGAAGAGTATACAAAGTATATCAACCGTGATGCCAAGTACGATGAGCCTTTATCGACGTCATTGGTCAATTATGATGAATTTAAGTTCTGCTGTGAGTAGATTATTATTTACATTAACCTAAAAATATTTTAAATAATTAACAACTAAATAATTTTACATCTCTCATGTTCGGTAAGTAGGTTCTTATTACCTCCAAATGGGGCTTGTAGGTGACCTATTAGCGCTCTAGGATAATAATGTAGCTAGAAAATCCCAAGGGCGGTAAGTAATTAAAATAAAAACACTTCTTTCCTTCAAAAAGTTTGCGTAAACCATCATACTGCAATAGTCATCATGCATTCAGCCCAATGTCCAAAGAGGTCGCTTTGCTATTCAGCCTGGTCTGCGTGTGAATATAATAGTCATCAATTTAAAATATCGAACGGCGAAGCTCAATTTCGTTCTTGAAAAAAAAATCTTTACATGATTCTTTTTAAATGAAAAAAAGGCGGGAATAGAAAACTTTTACTATAAATATTGTTTGTTTTTGGGATGTTTTTTATAATTACGGGCTAATTATGAAAAAACGAGTTCTTCAAGTGTTGAAGATAGAAGCTGCACTCCCGATTCTATGAAAATGGAAACTGAAGCAGCAATTAACAATATTTTGCCTGAAACTTCTAAACAGACATTTTATTCTTATAATGCCGGTTTTTTTTCTACTTACCTCACAATCGAGATGTAAAGCAGAATAGTTAGTTCTGGTGTAAGCACCAATTGCACCCTAGAGCTATAGACGATCTCAATAAATATCTCGGGCATATATGCAATTGATGCCTTACAGCCCTTGGCTACTAATCTACTATTAAATTACATACGTAGGCTGTGTGTAACTTTAACATTATTAATGCTTATACACGTTTAGGTAACAACAGGAACACAAAAATAAAAATATTAGCTTCATCTGCATGATTGTTTGTTTGTTGTTGTTAACCGAATTTAGCAAAAGTGTTAAACCATATTATTTTAAAAGTAATCATTGCCTTTCAGGATCAAAAACTGGAAGCAGAATTTCAAACAGTTGGGCGAGTAGGTGGATCAGTGTATCGTAATTATTTTGTAGCGAATGCGCCATGCCTGCAAGCCCTCATTGTGTTCTTCATGTTTCTTTTGGCTCAGTTTTGTGCTAGTGCCTGTGATTATTGGCTCAGCAGATGGTGAGCTCTGAACTTTATACCCTTACTTTATTAATGACTGCTTCAATGCCGCTCAATTCAATCACAGCAGTAGCGTATGCTATTGCTGTGCTTAAAGTCTCGGGTTCTATTCCCAAGTCGGACCAAATGTTTGTTTGTTTTTTTTCTGCTAATTATCAATCTTGACCAAATTGTACTGCACCCTTCATTAATTTCCACACCATCCTACGGTAGACTGGTAGAGTATACATACATGTATTAATATCAGCTGTCTAGTATTCATACTACTAGCTCTACTTAGCTTTTAGGGTTCCATAGTACATGATTCCGAACCCTTATAGATTCGTCATGTCCGTCCGCCCGTCCGTCCTCGCCCCTACTGCCCAATCCCAAACAGTTAGTGCTAGAAATATGAAACTTTGCATGAATATGTGTTGTAATTAAGTCGACAAAGTGTTACAATAAAATTATGAAACAAAAAAAAATTTGGGGTACCTCCCCTACACGTAAAGTAGTAATGTTTTTTTTTCTCGCGTCTTTAACATCGTGTGGGGTATCATTAGATCGGTCTTTTAAAAACAGTGAGAGGTTTCTAAAACTATTTTTCAATTTAGGTATCAAAACTATAACGGCTTAGATAGCTTTGTTAGTTCAGGAGTTATAGAGGCCTAACTTGTGAAATACTTTTACTTGGAAATCTTCTTACATACATAGCGAAATAATAAGTAAACAATATTATCTATTGGACATCGCTTGTATATGACTACAGAACCCTATTCTATGAGTGGCCTGGCACGCACTTACCCGATTTTTTTGACTAGATGGACTTTATTCTTTAAACTTACATATTTTCTTTGTTCAGGAGTAACGTAGAAGATCGAATGACGGGTGACGAGGCAGTAGATTATCAGATATGGAACGAACATGGACTTGTACGAAGAGATTTTGTAGTGATTTTTGGTATAATTACTTTAGCAACTATTGTAGTTGCATTAATCCGAGCGTTTCTATTCTTTTCATTATGCATGAAGTCGTCCATCACGTAAATATTAAAACTCAATATTTATGTCGATTTATAATTTTTGTGAAGTATTCTAACAGCTTCTCTTTACAGATTACATGACAAAATGTTCGAATCTATTTCTCGATCACCAATGAGTTTTTTCCACACAAACCCTTCTGGTCGAATTCTGAATAGATTTAGTAAGGATATGGGTGCTGTTGATGAGTTACTGCCACAAGCTATGATTGATTGTTTTCAGGTAACAATATTAAGTTTTGAGTAATTGAATTGTAGAGTTAGAGTAACACAAGAATTGTCAATTAAAAAAATTAATGACGTTTATGAGAATAGCATGTAGCTACAGGTACTTGTTACCGAATATGCATGTAATACAGCAATCTACGTGAAACAAATAAATACAATGAAATGTAACATTCTTACGTTGGTTTAAATGAGGAGCAGGTAATAGTTCCTCCGATAGTCTAACCAGTCTCCCAACCCAACTTGCAAACGTTTTTCGTTTTTTAGTCTATTCTCTATTCTAATTCTCTATTCTCTTGTTTCTTTTCTTGTTGCCAAAATGTCCGTGTGGTGACGGATTAAGAATACAAGTGTCACCACCCCTATTCATTCCATGGGTGTCGTAAGAGGCGACTAAAGGAATAAAATAAGCAGCTAACATCACTGCCAAGAGAAGGAAAACTTAAAACAAACCCTTTACCAAGCCTGGCCAGCGTGGTAAAGTAGGCCAAAACCTCCTTTCTAAGAAGAGGCCTATGTCCAACAGTGGACTGTTAAAGGCTGTTGATGATGATGATTCTCTTGTTTTATATGCCAATATTTTCTTTTGATCACGTGACTGTGTGACATTACCCAATGAAACAAGAGAATAGAGAATTTAATAGAAAACGAAAAACGTTTGCAACTTGTCGAGGGGGGCATATGAAATTGTATAATATGTATTTCAGATAATATTGAATTTGGCGGGCGCGGTGGTAGTTATATTGATGACTGATATAACTTTGTTAATACCAATTTTCGCTGCGCTTATAATATTCTATATATTTCGCATTATATATATCAGAACTACTGGTGCCGTTAAGCGTCTGGAGGGAATCAGTAAGTATATTCTCGTATAATTCATGACGCTATTTTCATTATCTCAACCGAAAGACTACTACTGGACGTAGGTCTTCCCAATGTTTACAATCGGTCTCTGTGCTGCCTGCATGATGCTCTTCTGATACCCGGTCGCCACTCTAGATCTCTAGCGATCATTTTTGCTAACCCATATAACTATTATGATAGAGTATCTAATATTATTTTTTAGGATATCAATCAAACTTTCTACAGGTTATAAATTGCATTTTATTGTTACCAGCTCGCAGTCCTGTCTTCGGTCACGTTAACGCCACAATTTTGGGTCTCGCAACAATCCGTTCTTTCGGCGCGGAGTTTCTTTTAGCCGAAGAGTTCGACCGTCATCAGGATCTGCATAGTGCCGCGTGGTACCTCTTCATAACTTGCAGTAGAGCTTTCGGCTACTTTCTAGACGTTATTTGTTTGCTCTTCATCATATGTGTGACGTTCAGCTGTTTAATGAAAACTGGTATGAACTTCAAATAATTAGTTTAAGCAACAAAGATACTTTATCTGCTCGACTTTATAACAAAACTAGTAATATTACTTGATATATTATAATTATTCAGATATGGATGCCAGTAGCGTAGGCCTAGCAATAACCCAATCGATATCTCTAACGGGAATCTTTCAATGGGGCATGCGTCAGTCAGCTGAAATGGAGAACCAAATGACAAGCGTTGAAAGAATTCTCGAATATACCAAATTGCCTAATGAACCAGCTTTGTATAGCGTAAGTATATAAACATAATGTTTACCAAGATAAAAAAAATATATCAAATGAAATCCTATCCTACTACTATTTTTTATAATTTTTTATGGAACTTTTACGTAAAGTGTTTGTCAGTTCCTCACCAGAGTGCTCATAGCCGAGTGGCCTTTGGTGATTGGAAACAATCACCGAGGGTAAGCAAAGACAGCGCGGTCAGACCTAGATGGGTGACCGTATGTGGCAAGACCTGTTATGAGCGTTTACGTGATTTGAAAGACACGTTAAGCAATCGGTCGTGGTTGTTATCGAAAAAAAGCAGTCGTGAAGCTTACTTCTTCTGGTGGTTTAAAAACATCCAACGGCAAGAATAAGTAAGCCACAATGTGTCTTGTCAGTCTCGCACCGCACCCGCACTCGGCCAGGCAGCAGTGGGACATTATGGGTTGTTCCATAGTATCCTAAAAGTGTTACTACCTCCTACTAACATTAAAATACGAGTATTAAAAAGTTTATAAGGATGTATGGATGTTTTTTTATCCTTTCACGCAAAGACTATTGACCGGATTTAGATGAAACTTTATTGTAATATAGCATATATTATGTTTTCTATGTATAATATGTATGTATTTACAAAAAAAAGTATGTTTAAGTATTTATATCAGTTGTCTAGTACCCATAACACAAGCTCTGCTTAGCTTGGGACTAGATAATGTTGTGTGTCAGATGTCCAAGGTACTATTTATCGCGATAACCGCCATACACTTTAGATTTAGTGTTATTTATTTCAATTGGTTGGCAAATTAAAAGTCTGTATTTACATTTTACATTAAAGGAACCTAACGAAAAACCTCCTTCCGATTGGCCTAGTGAAGGTGCGATTGAGTTCAAGGATTTGTCTTTAAGATATACTCCAGATGGAAATTACGTCTTACACAACCTGCAGCTTAGTATAAAACCTCGAGAAAAGGTATTTATTCACCTACTCTGTAATCTATTACAAAAATGCTAAACTTGTTTCTGACTAAGTCTTGGCCTTATTGTTCCAAGGAAAGCATAGTTTGTTTTATTTGAATATAATATCTTTTTATGTCAACACTATACAAGTTACTTTTGTGTGTTAATTTAGTAAGATTTTAAAAACAAATTCTACAATTGGTACAACATTTATTCACTCCTTTAAACCTTGTGTCTAGTTATGTATTAAAACGACGACCAATATTCTCAATAACGAGTATGTACTCTGTAATATTTTTATAGAGCATAGCATAGTATCCAACTGTTCCAAATTTTAACAAAATCTTTCTAGGTCAGCATAATTATAATACGACATTCAGTCACAACTTTGCACAAATCATTGTTATTTCTACACCGCATCAGAAAAGTGCTTTTGGTTTACTGTGTCTAATACTGTGAGTTTGTTTCAAGTTTTCCTTCTCATAGGAGTGATGTTGACAAGCGTAGTTTTCTCCTTAAGTCGTTTGTTACGACACGGATGTCTTAAAAACAGCAATTCTTGGATTTCTCCCGTTCCGGGTGCAGAGTGGCACACCGTGTGATTTTAGTCGGTCCGATTCCGACACACCACCACTACAAATCCAGGCTTAACGGCCCGTAGGGTTTTTATATGTTTAAAAAATTGGCCAAATGCGTGTCAGGCCACCCACGCATAGAATAGGGTTCCGTAGTCACCCATAATAGCAGGTGGATTTAAAATCATGTACTTAATATATCTTTATTTTTGTAGGAAGTTTTACAAGTGAGTGCATTTTACAAGTTAGGCCCCTATAACTCCTGAAATGCAAAAGTTATCTAAAACGCTATAGTTTTCCTTTAAAGTTCAATATATGGAATACTACTATGTTTTTTTTCAGATTTTTTGAGCTAGCCATCTAGCTTTTAGAGGGGGGTTAGTTTTGCAAAAAAATGCAAAAAAGGGTTTTCAAGTTTCCTTCGCTTTGCAGTGTTGATCTGCTTAGTTTACACCCTTAGTCGTCTCTTACGTTCTTTCACATGGGGTGAACAGTTGGTGACTAGTGAAACTTCATATTCTTATTCCGTCACCACAAACACAATTGAAGTGTGTTTTCTATACTAATATTATAAAGAAGTAAAGTTTGTGTGTTTGTTAAATTGTAAGGGGTAATCTCGGGATCTACTGAACCGATTTTAAAAATTCTTTCACCAATAAAAAGCCACATTATTGCTGAGTGTCATAGGTTATATAAAAAACTGAAAAATAAAAAGGCTTTTACGTGGTAGTCCGGTTTGCAAAGTGAATCGGAGAAAAAACGGTCGAATGAAAGCGTTTCTTACGAACGCGAACTATGAAAGATATATTTTTGAGTTCTAGAGAAAAGATTTGGAGCTTGAAAATGCGTACAAAAAAGTCAACGACAGCATAGGTCTAACTTTTATATTTAAGTTATGCCCAACGAAGTGGGCACGGGTCAGCTAGTAGTTAAATATTTTCACACGATATTTAGTCAAAACTTTTCACAAATCTTTACTTTTTAACAGATTGGTATTGTGGGCCGAACAGGAGCTGGTAAATCGTCCATAATACAAGCATTATTTAGATTAGCTTACCTAGAGGGTATAATTACAATCGATGGAGTAGACATCACTAGCATCGGCCTACACGATTTGAGACAAAAGTTGTCTATTATACCACAGGTAGATGGAACTAAAACCTTTTTATGCATTAGATACTATGATTGAATCCTTTTTTATTATGTATCTTTCTATACTCATATTATGTATGAAGTGGTAAAGTTTGTGAGGATGTAGGGAGTCATATCTGGATTAGTTGTGTGTTAACCGAACAGAAAAATATTTCTCGCGATTTCCAACAAACACCCACTCGGGTTGTGAGGTTAGGTATGATGTAAGGAGGCAAACGAACAGTCGGATCAACTGATGGAAAGTAGACACCTGCAGGTAGAGTCACAAAGCGTTACCGCCCTTTGAATTTTATCCCAAAAATAGGGGTAGAAAAGATTTGAGCGCGATTAAATTCCCCGTTCAGCAAAACTGAGGAAAAATATATTTTCTATACGTATTCAGAAGTTATATTTACTACTAACGGAGTGCCGCGGTGTTTGTTGAAATACACTCGAAATTATAGGTATAGATGTGTGGATAAGCCATTTTTGTAGTATGATTAGTAAATGAGAATTAAGTACGTAAAATTCAACTTCATCAGTATATCCCGTATGGTCTAGTGGCTAGGATACCTGGCTTTCACCCAGGAGGCTCGGGTTCGATTCCCGGTACGGGAAGTGTCTTTTTGTTTTTAATTTTTTATTCTATAACTTTAAAAGCACAAAAAATAAAAATTGTTGCAGCCTAGCCTATAATGTTCCCAAGCTTATATGGGGTCGGGTAGATAGATAGAATATATATGTATACTCTTTATATGTACATCTTATCACAGTTTTACAATAGAGAATAAAAAAAGGACACAATTTAAAATTAATGTACAAAGGGCGGCCTTATTGCTAAGCGGTTTTACCTGAATAATAGTTTTTCACGGAGCGAGTGGCATCGAAACTCAACCTTGAGGGAAAACTGGATTCCAAGGTTAAACTAGTTATCAGTATATTTACTTAAGGTTATTGACTTCCTAATAACGATTACCGTAGATTTTCATATCTATCGGGACCGATGGATAACGTGCTCTCTCTGTTTGCTTAGATCTTTTAAACTAGGTATTTTTTAGCAATAGATAGTGATTCAAGTGAAAAATTTTACGTGAAATACATACATATTACTCGTATAGTAGAGTAAATCCGTGATTCAGAAATACTTTTCCGTGTGTATAATATAACAATGATTAGAGTGAAGATGACGTAAACTCATAAACGTTTCATTTCAGGAGCCCGTTTTGTTCAGTGGGACCATAAGAAAGAATTTAGATCCATTCGATCAATATTCCGACGATGTCTTGTTGACGGCTTTGTATAACGTGGAGCTTCAAACCGAAGAGGTCGGAGTGGGTAAGTTATTGTGATATTTATTCCGGCAGTTGGTGTTAAAAAAAATGCCAAAACCCAGAAACATATATTTTGAAACTATGACGCTAGACAGTTATATAGACGCGTTATTTCTCTTTTTTGTTCTCGGTTAAAGTAACCTAATCAGTAATAGAAGCAACAGTCATATTTGTGCATATGCAAATAAAGCATTTCTCCATCCCGACACAACTGCAATGAACTTAATTGACTCTAGTACTCTATACACTTACTACTCTAGTATATTCCTGGTGCAGTTTCCCTAACAAATAAATAAAATAAAAAGAAAAACAATTTCTACACTTCATGTTACAAGAGTAGTCCTCCATGGCAGTTGTGTCGTGTGACTATTTTCACGAGTCCCTTCACAAACAAATATAAAACATACAAAGAAAATCCAGATTCAGAATAACAATTCATGTATCACACATTCCCATGTGGGGATCAGATACATATCATTCAGCTCAATAGAACCCGGATTGATGAACTCTTCTATACCTTGCGTGCAATATAGTTTATCTATAATAATATTTAAAACGTATTCAGCTGCCTTGTACAAGGAAGTACAGGAAGGCGGGTCTAACTTCAGCGTAGGAGAACGTCAGCTGGTCTGCCTGGCCCGGGCGATAGTCCACAACGACAAGATCCTCGTGCTGGACGAGGCTACAGCTAACGTGGATGCGCAGACTGACGCTCTCATACAGACCGCCATAAGGCTACATTTCAACTCTTGCACCGTGCTTACAGTGGCGCATAGACTCAATACCATTATTGACTCCGATAAGGTATACTTATTTCTCCTTAAAATATTATAAATTCGAAAGTAACTGTTGTAAAATGCTTTTACGGCTAAGTTACTGCACCGATTTTAATAAAAAAAATTGGGTTGGACATGAAAACTTGTCCTGTATCTATAAAATAAGAAACGTTCGATCAACACGTTGCTAAACCGTAAGACTTAGATATTGAATTGAGCGTGAAATTTTAAAGAATGTTTCTTAGGTGACAGTGAACACTTCTTCTTCTAACTTCCATTCTTAAGGCTGCAAATTGAGGATTAGAAACATGTAAGAAAGCGTTATTTTCGGTGCAGAACTACACGCCTTACTAAATTGTGGTTAACAGCTTTAAAGTAACACAAATATTTAACTGTATCAATATTATAACATAAATAATAAATTAATATTTTGGACATCTTACAGATAAAGATATCTAGTCTCAAACGAAGTAGAACTTGTATTATGTTTTTTTTTTTTGTAAATACACACATATTATACATAGAAAACACCCAAACTCCGAAACAAATGTCAGCAGATCACGTAAACATTTAGTCCGACCCGGGAATCGAGCAGTCGCATTCGCTACCACTGCGCCACTGAGGTAGTTAATATACTCGTTTTTGCCCGAGGCTCTGTCCGTGAGTGTTTTTATATATAACCGTGAAAGCATAACATATAGGTACTTTTGTATTCATATTAGTAGGGGTAATACTAACAATAAATCATCTAATGCCTAGATACTAGTCCTCGACGCTGGTCAGATGATGGAGTTCGACCACCCACACATACTGCTGCAAAATAAAAAAGGATTTTTTCGAAAAATGGTCGCCGAAACTGGACCAACTATGTCTGCTTTATTGCAAAAACAAGCTGCTGAGGTTAACTTTGTATTACATTTTATTTTTTTAAATTCTCAATAATTTCTTACTTTCGGGGTTGTGCGGTTGCTTGTGCTACTATTCTCGCAATTAACATCTGAGAGTGTGCTATGAGTTTATACCACACACTGGTCCTCTGAAGACTGCGTACCTCTGCGTACTGGACGATTCGTTTTCTAATCTATTCTCTATTATATATCTTGATGGGCTAATATTTTGTTTTGATCATGTGACTGCGCGACATTAACCAATGAAACAAGAGAATAGAATAGAAAACAAAAAATATTTGCATTTTGCACCAAACAAGGAACCACACACATTCTAAATCCCGATTATAGTTATTTTTTTATTTTATTTCAAACTTAATGCACATGTAGCACAAAGGCGGACTTAATGCCATGAGGCATTCTCTGCCAGTCAACCTTCAGGTGATGTGTGTGTGATGTAATGTGAACTATTTTTTTTAAAAAAGATAAAGTCCCGTATTTAAAATAAACATCCTGTGTCACGGGGGACTTTACAAACATACACGAATTGACCACAAAAAACACCTAGATTGATGACCACAATTTCTGGATCACACAAAGTATTGTCCCACGTAGGATGTGAGCCCAGGACACTTGGCGCAGTAAAAAGCAGCGTTGCGACCGCTTAAATCACTAGGCTAGTTGATTCACAAGGTGTTGGTGTTGGTGTCACAACCCGCGGTTATTGTTGTAAATCGCAAGCAACGCCGCAAAGAGAAGCTAGTATGAAAAAAAATCGTTGCTTAGGCTATGGTTTCCCATCACACGATGGGGAACCATGCTCTATGGGAAAAGCCATAATGTAAATTTATTATCTCGTCAGTAATTGCGTACTAACAAGCGTATTTTTGCAGAGTTACAAGAATTTGGGTGAAACAAGTTTATAAAGTGAACATGTGTGTGTAAATCGAAATGAAAACAAAGTGTTTTTATTAAATGTTTTACTATATCGTTATATACATATATATAAATAAAGTTTTTAAATAATAATAATGTTTTAAAATGACTTTTACTTAATGATACAATAACTAGGCGTACATATTTAATAAACATTAACATATTGTCAGTATTTGCCACAATAAATATTATTAACAGAAGCCAATATTTAAAATGAAACAATCATGAGGACCGCCGACAGAAGTTAAAACTTAAAACTAATATTTAAACTATTGGTATTTTTTTACTATCTGTGTCCCCGAGGTGTTTGTTACCCGCTCTTGTTGTATACCAACTAATAAGCTAGTCTAAAAAGTGGCCCAAGTTACTCCTATTATTATCCTGTGTCTGCCTATGAATATCCTGTCAAAAGCGGTACAGTCGATCTAGAGATTGGCCGAAACAAACAGACAGATAAAAAATTAAAAAATAAGCTTTCTGATGTAAATACCGAATGCATTTACTTAGGTATATGCATTTATTGAAGAAACTGTTATTTGATATTACAAGCAGACCTTCAATTTTACATATTTATATACCCTCATATATCATTTACACCTCAATTATTGCAAACTGTGAGATAAAAATCACACTTCGCAGGAAAACATCACTGAAAAGAGAAGAAAAGAATACTTGAAACATATCGAAACCTAGCCAGCTTGGTTCATTAGGCCGAAACCTCTTTTCTAAGAAGAAGTCTATATGTAATAATAATAAATATTTTGGACATCTTATAACTCGTGCGAGATAAGATGGCACCTGGCTCAAAACGAAACCTGATACCGTTCCACCGCGTAACGCTCCTCTGTCGTCTTGCGAGTAGCGTTAGCATCACTATTTACCCGAATGCATTCTTCATGCAGTGATTATAATGATATTAGGTATTACCTAATATATTTTATATTATAAATTATATTAGGTACCGAAATATAGTTATAAAATACTATTTCAAATGGCCATGATAAGCCTTTTAATTTATTGTACTCTCAAAATATCATGTATTTTTTACTTTAAACTATTGAGACTAGTGAGACGCAATCGTCTGATTAAATCAAATCACTGCACGAAGTTATTGAATTCATATATCATTAGATTAGTCTGGGTAGCCCAATTGCTTATAGCGCTAGTTCAGATACGCGGTAACCGCGCGGTTACAAATCGTGCGGTTTGAAACCGCAAAATTTTGATGGTGTTCAGATGCCGGCGATTATTAAGCGATTTGCAAATGCGGAGCGTCAGTTTGAAAATGGAAGTCGATGAAGAACTATGTGTTTTACATGTGGTTGCTCATAAAAAAAAGAAAAGAAAAAGGCAGTATCGGGTACATCCAATATTAAGTGACCGACTAGTACATGGTCAGTTCGTAACATTATATCCTAAATTAAAAATGTTCAATGTAAAATTCTTCAACATTTGAGAATGTCCATATAATCTTTTAATGAACTAATTGGACTGATCAGGGAAGATATTTCAAGCTCTGCAACACACATGAGGGCAAGCATGTCACCAGAAGAAAATTAATAATTCTGTGTCGAAGCGCTCCATAGTGAGCTCAATTGCTGTTACGTGCTAAGCGCGCGGTGCCCGCAACGCAACTGAACGCTGAAGAAACTAAGAAAGACTCCATAGTAATAGTCTAGCGGTTTAGTAGCGGTAACCGCGTGGCTTGAATAATCACGCGGTTATGTCTGAATGATTGCTCATAATACAAATAAGATCCGCACGGTTCCCGCGCGATTCGGAAACCTCGCGTTTCCCGTCGTGTCTGAACTAGCGCTTAGAAAGGTGACTCGAAAAAAAAAATCCAGCATGACGACTGTGTACGATTATACTCGTAATTATTTGTTTTGAATTGTTATTTTTCATGTAGTTACTATTACTACTAATCATAAGAAGTTATATTTTTTTTAATTTTAATTATACTAGATCTCTATAGAAAGATAAAGAATGATATGATAATATCCTCCTTTGTATGTCTATGAAGTAGTCTAAATAAGGTTGGTATCGTCTAAACAATTGACATCTATATTAATCTATGGACTCTATGTTTAGTAAGCCAATATTGAAAAAAAAAAGCGCGGGAAACTTTTAACAGGACCGACGCTCTTTTAATTTCGGAAAATTAATTTAATTGTTTGCTATTATAAATGATCAGTTGAGTTGTTGTGAGGTGATCATATATAATTAGTTTGTGTATCTATTGTATTTGTGTAAATAATTCTATCTCCGGTAAGTTTTTATTGTAGATTAGTTTTATGCTTAATATGGACGCTGAATGACCGAGCCCCCTGATTTAAATATTATAGTGGGGGACTTAGGCTTTGACATAAGCCCCCCCGTGGGTTTTAATGTTGTTGCCGATGGAGGAAATGATATAGACACTGATGCATCACTAGGCAGTAGTGTAGCTTCAGTATCTCGAAAGAGATTGCGAGTTAAAAAAACGTGCAAACAATGCAATTGAAAAAGGAGGCGGAATTCTCATCAAGGGAAAAGTAATTCCATAAAAAGACCCAATTTAAGAATATAATTTCTGGAAGTGTCAAACGTATTGGTAGAAATAGATGCACTGTGTCTTTTTCTACTGTTCAAGGTGTTAATGATTTTATTAATAATAAGAAGTTACTAGATTTTAAACTGCGGTCTTTCATTCCCACATTTAATATTACAGATTATGTATAGTTAGAGGAGATGGACAGCATCTCCTCAAGAGAATATATATATGTATATATATATTACAATGCATTGCCAGTAGATTTGTATATCTATACAACAATTCAATGCTATAATTGTTGTCGCTATGGACATACCAAGTTAAATTGTCGGTCCCGTCCTAGATGCTTTAAATGCTCTCAGGAACATAAAGGTACTGTTGATGAAAGTTGTGTAGTGTGTTTAATGTGCTCAGGATACCATTATGCCACTAATAAAATATGTCCCGAATTTAATAGAGAAAAAGAAATTAAATTGCTTAATTTAATTTCTTTTTCTCTATTAAATTCGGAACATGCTTATGTCACACAACTGTATTTCATATAGTGAGGCTAGTAAACTCCACCCAGCCATATCCAAATCTTATGTTGATGTTTGATCACTAGTGAGTTGGTGAACAGTGGTACCGGGGGCGATCGTAGTAAAAGACTGCTTAAGAGGGTAGACCGATATGTCTGCCAATAACATCCCACCCGCAAGATCTTCAGTTACTCCATGATCATGGCGCTTGCAACAGCGCCGAAATATCGGATACTCACAAACAAAAAGGTACATGGTAGCAATCCCGCAGATTTAAATGTTACTGACCATGAAAGTTTAAAACTTATGTTGATGTTCTTGTAACAAAACAGAATTCAGTAGACAACTTCAATAATAAACTAGCTCTACCCTCAGAGCACATCATATAAAAAAACAGTGTTTAAAAACCCCATCCACCTCCATCACCTTCTAAAAGAGATGATCAAAAAACCCACAACAAGATTATTAAAAAAAAATTTGTCGTGCTCACAATAAATTGACCGTGATTTTTGTTATAATAGTTACATTTGACCGTTTACTTCATTGTTGTGTAGGTTTTTTTACAAAGGTGGTAGGTAAAAATTTACATAGTAAAGAAAAAGCCATTATACTTAAAGTATTGGCTTTTTTTGAACGCGCGAAAGAAATCAACAAATTTTTAATTCCTTTGAACCCTACAAAAAGTAGTCATAAAGTTCGTGAACATGCAAAAGTTAATGAAAAATTCATGATGCCGGTGGATCAACCAATAAAGAGAACTTGTGCAGCTACTGGTATATCCAAAAGAATGTTAATACGAATAGAACAACAAGTAAACCCTGTAGCGCGGTCTAGCTCTGCAGTGCCGAGTACTTCAAAATCTAACCCGATACACGGTCCATCAATACCTGGCAAAAAACGAAAACAGAGTACAAAAATAAAACTAGACCATTTCGACGTAACAGAGCGATTAAGTCAACGAAAAACGCGCCGTACCAATCAACGCAATCTGAAAAAAAACCCATGCCAATCATCAATAAAAAAAGAGACGCAAAACTGGTTAACCAAAAATAATATTAATTTTGATACCAGAATGACAAAACCAGAAAAAAATATAGTAGACGAATTATTGAAAGAGCATGGCCACGAAGTCGTTCGTCTACCGCCCTACCACTGTGATTTAAATCCAGTTGAATACATCTGGAATTTAGTAAAACAAAGGGTGGCAGACAAAAATATAGATCAGTCAGAAAGACATTGAGTTTGACAAGAGCAGCGATACAATCAATTACTGCTGCAGACTCGAGAAAAGAGGTGAACCATGCGGGGAGACTGGAAGAAGAATATTTTATTAAAGATCGATTTCAAGAAACATATGAAAGAGCGTTTATTATTTGAGAGAGCATTCAAAGTATTGGCTTTTTTTGAACGCGAGAAAGAAATCAGTAAATTTTTAATTCATTTGAACCCTACAAAAAGTTCGACGAAGACGAAGTTCGTGAACATGCAAAAGCTAATTAAAAATTAATGATTCCGGTGGATCAACCAATAAAGAGAACTTGTGCCACTACTGGTATATCCAAAAGAACGTTAATGCGAATAAAACAACAAGTAAAACCTGTAGCTCGGTCTAGTTCTTCAGTGCAGAGTACTTAAAAATCTAACTCGATACAAGGACCATCAACACCTGGCAAAAACGAAAAAAGAGTTCAAAAATGAATCTAGACCATTTCGACATAACAGAGCGATTAAGACAACGAAAAATTATTGCCTAACTTGCCTCCAAATGGCATAATTGTGATGGATAATGCGCCGTACCAATCAACACAATCAGAAAAAATTCATGCCAATCATCACTGAAAAATGAGATGCAAAACTGGTTAACCAAAAATAATATTAATTTTGATGCCAGAATGAAAAAACCTGGACTATATAATATAAAAAATAAACCAGAAAAAAATGTAGTAAGACAAATTGTTGAGAGAATTACTGTTGCAGACTGGAGAAAAGAGGTGAACCATGTGCGGAGACTGGAAGAAGAATATTTTATTAAAGATCAACTTCAAGAAAAATATAAATGAGAGTTTATTATTTGAGAGAGCACTTAAAGTATTGGCTTTTTTTGAACGCCAGAAAGAAATCAGCCAGTTTTTAATTCCTTTGAACCCTACAAAAAGTTAGACAAAGACGAAGTTCGCGAGCATGCAAGTTATGAAAAATTAATGATTTCGGTGGATCAACCAATAAAGAGAACTTGTGCAACTGGCATATCCAAAAAAACGTCAATGCTAATAAAACAACAAGTAAATCCTGTAGCGCGGTCTAGTTCACCGGTGCCGAGTACTTCAATATCTAACCCAATACACGGTCCATCAATACCTGGCAAAAAACGAAAACAGAGTACAAAAATAAATCTAGACCATTTCGACTTAACAGAGTGATTAAGACAACGAAAAATTGTTACCGAACTTGCCTCCAAATGGCATAGTTGTGATTGATAATGCGCTGTACCACTCAACACAATCTGAAAAAATTTAATGCCAATCATCAGTGAATAATGAGATGCAAAACTGGTTAACCAAAAATAAAATTAATTTTGATGCCAGAATAAGCAAACCAGAAAAAATATAGTAGACGAATTATTGAGAGAGCATGGCCACGAAGTTGTTCGTCTACCGCCCTTCCACTGTGATTTAAATCCAATTGAATACATCTGGAATTTAGTAGAACAAAGAGTGGCAGACAATAATATCGAACAGTCAGAAAGACATATTGAGCTTCACAAGAGAAGCGTTCAATCTCAATTACTGCTGCAGACTGGAGAAAAGGGGTGAACCATGTGCGGAGACTGGAAGAAGAATATTTTTCTTAAAGATCGACTTCAAGAAACATATGAAAGAGCGTTTATTATTTCACTTGGAGATGACGAGAGTACTGACAGCGAAACTGAGGAAAACGAAAGTGACAGCTCAATTATGTCTGGCGTAGAAGAGTTACGTAGTGAGTAATTATTAATAAATGTGTATATCATTCCTTTTTTTGTCAATTTAAGTTTTGCCATTTATTAAGATAAGTAAGAATGTTAATAGGTATTCCAAATCGGTTGAAAGTTTATTACTTTAAAGCTTGTATGGTATACAATACATTAGTTTTTGTTGTAGTCAAAAATACCTATTAGTTTTGATTTTACAGGCATTTAAACTTACGATAAATATAAAGCTAACAGTCACATGACCGCATGTGACGTCAATTTACAACGCTCCGCTTAGTAGCAAGTGGCCAGCGGTGACAGTAGGTTAGTAGCTATGGAGCTTGCGCAGTATTTTGTTTTGTTTGGACTGAAGACAGCTTAAGCAATTTTCCAAAGAAACACTATATAAACAATATAAGGAAGCATGAACTGTCTAATTTTGCAGTGAATTTTATCGATGACATTTTAATTTTCTTAAAAACTTTTGAGGAACACATAGTACATATATCAGAACTGCTGGAGGCAATACAAACAGAAGGCCTTAGACTAAAATTCTCGAAGTGTACTTTTGATAATAAAAATGCAAAGTACCTAAGTCACACAATAGAAAATAACTCAGTGAAACCTCTGAAACATTATTTAACTGCTGTGAAAAACTTTCTGGTTCCAGAAACAAGAAAAAATGTACGTCATCACAAATTCATACCACGCAGTGCGATTATCCTGGACCCGCTACACAATTTATTGAGGAAGGATGTGAAATCCATATGGTATGCAGAATGTCAGAAATCATTTGAGAAAATAAAAACATTGCTATGCTCAAAACCAATTTTTGAAAATCTATGATCCAGAACAACCGATTAATATTTACACAGATGCAAGTATCAAAGGAGTGGGAGCGGTATTGAAACAGACAGATGAAAATGGAGACAGTAAGCCAGTTGCTTATTTAAAAATAAAAACTGAAGCACAGAAAAAGAAGAAGGCAATATATCTACAATTTCTGGCCATAAAAGAAGCGGAGAAATACTGGCAGCACTGGCTTATGGGAAAATAATATAAATATCAAAGCTAGGACTCATGAAGAACTATGCGACTTAATATACTATTTATCCCAATATAATTTTGAACTAAAATATAACCCAGGGAAATTAAATCAAGAAACAGACTGTTTAAGCAGAAATCATTAACACCTTATGAGGTTTTGGAGGATCACGGTCCAGAAACGATATTTACACTTTCTAATTGATCATTCCACAAGTCAAAAAATCAAACCTCCAATGATTTTAATATACTAATAAAAAAGTAACACAGAGTTACAAGATTAATATGGTGTTAATGGATACGATATGAACGGACCAATACCCTGGAATGAATTCAAAGACTTTAAAGAATTTCTAAAGACGGAAAATATAGATATGGTGTTCACTTCCATTGATGCCCCATTTTTCAATGAAAGTCATAATGAAAGGCTAAACCAAACTTTGATCAATAAAATAAGATGTAAAATAAATGAAAACACTAAGAAAATAGCCTGGACAACTATAGCACAGAAAAGTGTGGAAAAATATAATAAAAGAGAACACACTGTAACGAAATTTGCTCCGAAATATCTTCTGGAAGGCGAAACTATAAATATTTTACCACTCGAATTGAAAGCAAATGTACTATAAATGATCTGGACAAAAAATAAGTTGGCCTACAAAAACACAATAAAATCGCACAATACAATAAAAAAGTATGATCTACATAAGGAAGAATATAAATTGGAAGTTGGAGATAGAGTCTACATGGAAAATAGGAATTGTTTAAGTAGGAAGAAAATGGATGAATTGAGTATTGGACCATACAAAATTCTAAAAAGAAAACAAATTCAATCTATGAAATTGACACTGGACACCGGAAAGTGGAAACGAATTTCTACTACATTACAAAACTATCACCAGTATTGGATCATAAATAAACAATTGCATTATCCCTTGCAAGTGTTTTCTCTTGGAGGGGGAGATGTAAAGAAAATCTCCATCATGTTTAATACTAAGAAGTAGCTTTTCTTTGTTTTTGAATATTACCTCTAAAGCGACACAGCCTCAAAGTGACAAACGTCATGAGCGAGGTTTAAGATTGTAGAAATTGTGAATTCGTTTATAATATCAGGAAGTAATAAATCCCGAAATAAAGACTAAATGTTGTTTCTTGTATTTTCAATCTTTGTTATTCTACTGTTAATGTTATTAACTATATTGTGTTTAATTTAAGTAAATCTTGTATTTTCAGAGAAACGCAATTACGTCTTTGTTAATTTATTCTAAACGAATAATACCATTATATATATATCGCTCCTAACAGTCGTCATGCTGTTTTTTTTGCTAGTATGTAATATGTATGTTGATATTAAAAAAAAACTAAAATTACGTCTGTCTTTCAAGTCAGGTGCCATTTTAGTTCGCACGAGTTTTACACACAACGACATCTAGTTTCAAAGACATCAGAGTTTGTATTATGGGTACTAGACAACTGATATAAATACATAAACATACTTTTTTTTACAAATACATAATATGCTATACTTTGAAAACACACAAACTCCGAAACAAATATTTGTGGATCACACAAACATTTGGTCCGACCCGGGAATCAAAACCCGAGACCTCAAGCACAGCAGTCGCACATGTTACCACTAAGCCACCGAGGTAGTCCAGCAATCCATCAGTCATCATGCCCAGCAGTGGACTATTATTTATTGATTAAGTTATTTAGAGATATTTTCGAGACAATCAAAACAGATACACACACTATAGAATATGTAGTATGCGATCATATCGCAATTCGATAAACTATTTCTAAAACATAATTTACATTCTTAATTGTCGGCACTTGGTGAACCTTGTTAAATAACATTTTTCAAATAAGCTTCACTTGTACTTTTATCCAACTATTTAATGAACTTAAAAAAAATACCTGAATTCGCCTTATTTATTTATTATACATTATTCACTTACGTGCATTGGCGGATTTAATGCCACCACTCAACCTTTGGGTAATGCAGAGAAAATAGTGCATTAAGGTTATTTGTACACATGATACATACATACATATACCTATACATTGACTCGTCTATAAATAATACAGGTCAGGTATTTTTTTAAGTTCATTATATAGTGGAAAATAAAAGTTCAAAATTAAATGCGTTAAATTTCAACAATATACATTTCTAAAATGAATGACGGTTTACAATACATTACACAGTCTCCATATTGCAGTTCAAACTTGCAAGCTGTAATTCCATTCTCTTTTTGAATCCTTCCACAATAGAATCCATTCGCCTGTAATGAAAGAAATATGTTAATAATACTTTATCATAATAATATTATTATATCGATTTATTGTACACCAGATAACTTAATATATAACTTAATGCTTTAGTCAATCTTTTACAGGCAACCTTGGGATCGAAATAAATACTGGGATTGAGAAAACGTATTTATAATATCTGGTGTATTTGAAAAGGAAATTAGGGTAGATATGTAAATACACATTATATAGAGGATCTTTATGGAGGAACATAAGCACTGTCTATGGTTATACACTATGACGATTAGCTGACCGACTCAACTATTTATTTCTCGAGGCGTGATGTTATAAAGCGTAAACTTTATATAGGTACCATAAAAAGTCTTAAGAGTTGATTGAAATTATTATGTAAATTAGTTCTGTGTCAAGGTGTGATTTGTCTATAATATGTGTACATTTAGAAATATATGTGTTTATTAGCAGTTTAGTTAGAACGGTCGTTGCCTAGTTTAAAAAGTTATTTTTCTGCTTTGATGGAATGATAAACGAAGAACAATTATGTGGTTTAACTATTTATTAGAATAATTAATTACAGATCGAATAATGACAGTTACAATGAATAAGCGGGAAGGGACGCTTCACCATAGACGACCGACATAGGCGTCATGTGTGTTGCCATACAAATAAATTAGCGTAGGCGTTCATGCTTCTCAACATCTGGTATTTAACTAAACCTAATTACATTATATTTCACTCACTTTTTTTCTTCTTCGTTTTCTAAAGGTGGAATAGTAGATAACGCTTCCATTAGATAGTTCCTGAAAACAAAGAAATTAATAATTATCATTTACTAGCTTTCGCCCGCGGCTTTGCGCGTCTATGTCGGTTGTCGCGTTAAAAAGTAATGTGCGTTAAAAACCTATGTAATTTTTTAGGCTTAAGACTATCTGCGTACAAAATTTCATTTACATCGGTGTTTTTTGAGTTTTTTGCGAACAGACAGACAGATAGACAGACGCGGCGTAGGACTTTATTTTATAACTAGCTTTGGCCCGCGGCTCCGCCCGCGTGTATGTCGGTTACCGCGGTAAAAAGTAGCCTATGTCCTTTCCCAAGTTCAGTTCTATCTTCATACCAAATTTCATCAAAATTGGTTCAGTGGTTTAGGCGTGAAAGCGTAACAGACAGATAGACAGACACGAGTTATTTTCGCACTTATAATATTAGTAGGGATATGTAGTGATATAACCACAATTGTGTGCAAATGTATCTTAAAGGAATGGACTATTTGATAAGTATTTGTGACGTATGTAAGCAACACGCACTCGGCCTTGCGGGTGAGGTGTTCAGCAGTAGCGACGTGCAGCAGGGTGTACTCCAGGCGAGCTTGGAAGGCGGCCTGCGGCGCGAGCAGGTCGGCGGCGGGCGCGCAGGCCGCCAGCCGCGCCAGCTCCTCGCACACCGTCTCGCAGATCAGCCGCACGTAGCGGGATGACGCTGCACCACACACACCATCCACCTAACACACACCAATTTACAAAAATATTACTAATAAAATAAACAAAATATTACCTTGAAAAGAAATTTGCTATTTAGTTAGTCTTCTCCCACGCAACTTCGTTTGCGTTTCGGTGATATTAACCATTTTAACAGTTTAATTAAAATATCAGGATGGGAAGCTGTAGGTCCTTGTTAGGAGTTCATTCAGTAAATTTAGGAAAGGAAACGTACAAGTGTTAGCTCACCCACGTCCCACGCTATCAGTGTTTCCACTTTTAGGGAATTCTCCCTATTTTAGGGACAAATAGCTGATATTTTGGATGGTTAAAGACAATTTGAAAAATACAGGGATTTAGGGAATTTCGGGGTAAAATCAAAGCCTATACTGGTAGCCCTGTAGTAAAGTAAATGATAGACTATACCACAGCTTTTTGCTTGGGGATTCCCCAGAATCCTAATAAATGCTATTCGTCAAAAAAAAAAAAATACCTATTTTCGGTGATGTCACATGAATTTGGTCGTATTGTAATGTGTAGGTTCTTGATTTGATATTATTTCTGTATTGCGTTATTGCGTTATTGTTTACGTTATTTCTGTATTGCGGAGTAGTGGTGGCACTAGTGGCATCAATTTTTCAAGTTCAAGTTATTACGATATTATATGGAAGGAAATAATAATTAAGCATCATCTTCGACAAAAATAATGTGAAAGCAATGCGTTAACTTCCAAAAATTCTAATCCTATAGATGTATGATCTTCTGTGGGCATTTTGTTATTATATATACCTATATTAAATAATATGCTGAGGTTTATTTTCTGTGTTATATTTATGTTCCCTAAATAAAGGATTTATGAAAGTAGTTTAGGGAATTTTAGGGATAAATTCAAAAGAAACTAGGGAAAAATGGAAAACGAAAGTGGAAACACTGCACGCTATATTCAAAGAGTGTGTAACACTACGCTATATTGAACAAAGATCAGACTATCAGACAGACAGAACAGAATTCACAGAATTATTAGGCCATTACAGCCTTTCAAAAATTGCCATAGCGGACGGTATTTCACGTCCACGAGGCGGGGTATTGGTAAAGTTTTCAACTAGCAATAATCGCACCTCGGATAAACCTCATCGGTTACGATATTGCCTCTGCGCAAAGTTAGCCAAAACTGCGATTTCCAAAGTACTTATACAATCTAGTGAGTCGGACGACACCGTGAGCTAACTCGATCTTAACGCCATCTATCGAGATTTGAGGAAAAATGTTTTGGCTCGCAATCTGTTTAGCTGTTAAACTGATAACTGTCATGACAATATTTTTGTAGTTTTTTTAATTAATTAATAGAGTTGACACTGAGTTTTGTAACAAGCTTAGATAGGATTTTCTCATATTACTAACATGAGTACAAGAAATCCACTAGTACTTAAATTGGTTATTCATATTATGTAAATATATCACTACTGCTGCATTATATTACTAGATTTACGCACTAACTTTATAATTGTGGTTAGTATTTTAAAATTATCTAGAAAATTATAAATGTAAACTTAAAAAATAAGAAATAAAAATTATATACCTCGGCATGTACAGCAATCAAATTGTTGATAATCTCGTACACATAGGGTCTGGCGTCATCAATAATAGCGTCAGCATCAGTCTTATGTCGGCCCATGTCCATACTAGTCTCTATAGTCCCTACAAGAGGGTCGCCCTTGTGTTCTAGATAGGTCTCTGCTATCGTAGACTCGAGGGTGCTCAGTGCTTCTTTTGTTGCTTGTAATGCTTCTGTTGGCACTGGGAACCCGTAACTATAGGAATTATAGACAATAATTATAATGTGGTCCTAGTACTATAATATATTTATACAACTACATTCTGGCTGTTTACCTACCGCAGATCATACTTTAATTATATTAATACATAGGAATAAATATTTTTTGCTTTGTTATTCTGTGCAAATTTTGGAAATGTAGTCAGTGTACTATCTTTATATAGTTTATAGATCTTTCGAACTCATCATCATCATCAACAGCCTGGCCAGACAGGTTTGCTTCAAGTTTTCCTTCTCATAGCAGTGATCTGCGTTATTTTCTCCCTTAGTGGCCTCTTACGACACCCACAGATTTTAGTGCGATATTCACTAATGCAGGGTGATTCACGAGAAAGGTTATGTACAATTCTAGCATATATGATACTATTGCTATTTTACTAAAATTGCATATTCTAGTAAAATATGCAATTTCAGTAGAAAAAAGCCATTTCAGCTAAACTCGAACTTGAGAATTTAAGTGACAGATAAACAAGCCAGAAAGCTCGACTTAAAGCAGGCATTCTCTAAGTCATGTAAGCCATATGGGTTTCTTCTACTTTTCCTTTCTATACTCCCCAATGATCCATTCAAACACTAGCACACTTGAACTTTATTTCCTAGACACGAGTAAAAAGGTTATATATTATTGGTTCCTTTGATGATATCCTACAACTTTATCATTTTATATCATTATATAATTTCTTCTTCAATAATTAAATATGAATTTATATCAGTCACAATAGACATGTGTTGTGTTGTTTGTCTGTAATTGTTTGTTACATTTAAATTGTTTCTTAGTTCAAATGTTCATTGTTCATGTAATAGTGTAAGCAAACATTGATAAGTGAAATTCATACAAATAAATAAAATTAAATTGGCTGATTGTAATTTCAAATTAAGACCTCTTCACGAAATGTATATAAGAGTTTGTACAGTAGTTACATCAAAAAATTAATTGCTTTTTGTCGGTCTGTCTTTTTGCTACGTTTCTGGAATACCGACCTATTTCGATTGGGCTTTCACTGGTAGATAGCTTATATTATTAAAAGTAACTTTGGCTTTTATTTTAGACTAGCTACTCGCCCTAACAATGCTTACTAAGAAAATAATTAACATACTTCTGAAATGCCTCGGATATATTGGTGAGTGTGACGCGTCTGGTGTAGTGAGCGTTGGTTCCAGCCAGCAATAGTCTCTGCTGCCAGCTCCGGCTGTTGCTTGCACCTTCCTCCACACGTTGCTCCAGAGCAACTGACAAATTGCTGTTATTAAATTCCTAAAACGCAGACGAAAGTAGGTCAATATTTTTTAAGCTTTCTACCATTCTCAAGAATCATGTATGGGGAATATTGATAAATCAAAAGATAGCAGTAGGCGCGAAACACAACTACATTTAAAATAGATTTACATCCACTTTTTTTTTATTATTTACAGTTTATTATTTACACTTCAAATATGTCTAATTCGTAACTTTTATAATAACTTCTGTCTACTAAACATTTTCGGGACTGTAAATCGAAAGGTTAAATTAAAAAAAATATAATCTATAATAAATTTTACATTCAATCAAATCAATCATACAAAAAAAAGTAACATTCATGAAAGCAGTTAGTTTTTTTTTTTATAAACGATAACTCCCGCATTAAGAATATAAAACCTGTGTCTCGGGAGACTTTACAAACATACATGAAACGAACACAAAGAACACCCAGACTCAGAACCACAATTTGCGAATTATACAGTGTTGCATCACGTAGGATTTGAATACACGACACTCGGCGAAGTAGAAAGCGGCGTGCCGACCCCTTAAACCACTAGGTCAATCGTGCAATTACTTCACTTCAAAACTGTTCTTTATGTCTAAAATTACACTATCTTGAAATTTAGGCTAATTCCAATTTACAAATATGCATACTTCTAGTCTAAATAAAAACGATAAATTAAAAAAAAAACCTTGACTTTTTTCATGTGATGATGGTGTTTTGTTCGTTTTAAAGAGGTATATTTGAAACGGTAGGTATATTTAGATTTACTATATGTATTCCTGCTAACTTTTGTATTCTTTCAAACTAAACAAGGGTATAGAAACATTTAACTTTTTGGTAGAGTGAGGATAATGTTTGAGATGTTCGTTAGAGTGTTTGGTAGTATGGCAAGTGAGACCTGTGAATCATCGAGGTGCAGGCCGAGGTCCTGCAGTACGGTGACGTAAGCCAGCAGCAGACCCTGTGTGAGCTTGATGGCGGTCCGCGCCGGCTCGCTTCCCTCCGCTAGCAGCGAGCTCTCGCGCCGACCTCCACTTGCCACGCACTTGTGAATGGCTGACAACGCCTCTTTAGTGTACGTCTCTAGCAGGTGTGGCTGTAAACATTAATCATTTAATCAATTAGTGACAGTGAACACAATATAAAGCTCTTAAATGGAAAGATATTACAGTCGGTTCTTCTTCTTCCTAGCCTTATTCCCAATATTATTTGGGGTTGGCTACTAGTTCAACCGGTTTTACCTGAATATCAGTTTTTCCACGGAGCGACTGGCATCGGACCTCCGCAACACTAAGGGAGAACTGAAATTCGAAGGTTGAACTAGTTGTCAGTAAATTTGAGGGCACTGACTCCCTGCATTACATTTACCATTTGATAAATTGTGTGTTACAGTGAAATGAGTGCCTTTGTTTACATAATTGTACATGTTCCTTTATATTTTTCCTTCATAAACAAAACACATCACTTGATTTATGTATTTATGTTAAACACATTTGGTCTTAGGTCAACTAAATTACTTTCAAAAAAAATTTCTGCAAAGAGAAGGAAAACTTGACATAAATCCTATCCAACCATTTGTCAATTTTGCGGCTTAGAGTGATATATTAAACCAAAACCTCCTTTGTAAGGAGAGGCTTGTTGTGTTGTGTCTGGCAGTACTTGCTTTAAGGCTACTGATGTGATGATGTTATCACTCCATAGTCTGACAGAAAATTGGGATAAGATTTTTTTAGTGAGTTTTAATTTGGTTAGAGCCTAAGCTGCTAATAATTCTAGAGAGATTGTTCTAGTCAAAAAGTAGTTTGTAACTCTTAAATTGTAAGTAAACACTTAGTACTTGCCACCAGTGACAGTTACCTATGTAGTGTTTCCCAGTTTAAACTCATAAATACACTTACAAGATTAGTTATAGCACCATAATCAGTGAACTCTTCAATCTTCCATGTTTCCTTTTCGGCGAGCCCCTTGACTTTTTTGTGAGCTCGTTGCAAGAACATCGTCATACCGTACACGCGGTAGTCGAATATCACTTTCTCAACTATGCTCAGAGGCTGAAAAGAGACAAGGAATAAACATAAAAAGTTACCTTAAAAAAAGGTAGCTAAAATATTCAAAGGTTTTTTTTTAAACTAACTACTACAAAAAATAATATACAATGGACAGTTTCATATATAGTCGGATTTTTAATTAGACGATATCCACTGACGTTTACTGTGTTGTCAGTTTTTGATGAAATAAAAATAGTGTTGTGACAAAGTGAATGATTGAAAAAACTCCTGAATGAATAAAATTAATAAAAATTAATGAAATTAAAATTAATTAATAAAATTAAAAAACAATCCTAAACACAAGTACACAATTAATTCTGTGCCATTACAACCAGTGAACTCCCAAAGAGACCTCGGAGTTATCATAACACATAAACTGAAGTGAGATGAGCATATTACAATGATAACAAAGAAGGCAAACTCATTATTGTATATAATTAGAAAGGCATTCTATGTTATCAGTAAAGAATTATTTCTCAGCATCTATTTAACGTACATTAGACCCTTGCTGGAATTCGCGTTTCAAATATGGAATCCATATTTAAAAAAAGATATTGTAATGTTGGAAAGAGTACAACAAAGGGTAACTAAAATGGTCTTCTCTTTGAAAAACATGTTCTATGAAGAACGTCTGCTATAACTCAGTCTACCAACACTAGAACCTCTATTCTAAAAACATAAACATTTCTGATCATAAACAACAAAAAATACTTTTTTATTTATAATTATTTATTATAAAATAGTATTTTTTGTTGTTTATGAACTCTTTTGTATTTTCTATCAATACAAACTTATATGTCATGTTTTCATTGACATACATCAAAGCCGGAATTTTCCAATGAAAGAAAAAATGTGGTATGGGGAAGGGGCCCGCCCTCGTAAGACTTTGGTTAAAACCGCATACCTAAACATTTCTTTTGGAGGAACGAGGGTGAAGCACCATGGAGCCGTCAAAGACCCATGTTGCCACTTTGCCTCAACAGGAATTAACCCAACCTGTTGAGGGATGTCAGTCTGGGCTCCGACCAGCTGACTTAATGCAAGGAGGACAAGAGGGTGCCAACCTCCTTGTTGGTATGTGAGTGGCAAATTATGAAGCTGTGCATAGCGCCTCAGCCATCAGATACGTAACAGAATATCCTTGGTATCCGATGACAGTAACTCTACATAAAATATTGGTTTGAGGTAAAGAGATCATAAGTAATTCGGCGCTTTCAATAGGCATGCTATCCGAAAATACTGGTGAATCTAGAAATAAATTTTAGAGATATGACCGGGAACACCATGTTAGAAAGTCAGGCGGCGAATAACACATGACAGATCTATTTAACAGGGCAATTGTGTCGTTTAATTTTTACATCCGACTTTCACAATTGATTCTTTTTAAAAATTTGTATAAATAGGCAAAATTTTCTGTCTGTCTGTCACTCAATTCGATTCGTTTATTTTTACCACAAGTGCAAGAAAGTACAACAAACAAACAAACCAAAACAATAGAGCAAATCTATTGATGTTCAGTAATTTAAACACTAGAGTGAAATTTATTGACATGTATACTGCCAATACCCTTCCTGTTTGCTTTGCCTTTGCCCACAGACGAGTAATATCTCTATTATCAACCCTAAAACCAAAGAAAAAAGTACAAAAATTGAGAAGCTTGTAACTTAAAGATCCTGGATGATTAGGATTTGTTTTTTTTTGTATTACTGGTACTATTGCAGGCTAGTTATTTATCAAGGTTTTGAATCCAACTAAGACAAGATATAGCTGTAAAATATTATATCCTGAAATAACATTGTTTGTATTTCTCTCCGTTATTTTTCATGTTATGGTTTATATGTTTGTGTTATTTGTGTATGTTAAAGCCGCAAAGAAGGACATTAGTAGATTTACAGAAACTCATATGGGATCTACGATTTTAATAAAAAAAATTTTTTTAAATATTTACAAAAAAAAATATTTTGATCAAAGCACATTTGGACATCAGGAATTCTCGTCTTTCTTTTTAAATTAATTTATCTATTTAATAAAAATAAAATAAGAGGATGGTTGTTTTTTGGGTCAAAAAACATAATGAGCGGCGTTGAGCCGTCAAAAACCTGATTGTTGTTACATACTACTAGTATCTAATATCAGAGCACTTTTATACAATTTCATTCTTAAATAGATATAATATTCTTTTATAGTTTGAAATGATTAACTATTCACACTCATTGTTCATTCATCTGATTGAATGAGAACTGAACGCATCACTATTACTTTAAATATGGCAGCATTATTTTACTAAGTGACATTAGCTACTGTCAGGTAGCTTCGTCTAATTAAAAATCCGACTATAGAGCATCAAGTCAATGACAGGTTTCAACGAATTTTGCTATTCGTGACCACCTGTAGATATTATCAAAAACTAATAGCTTTTAGAACACTAACTTATACAAAGCTATACACATAGCAATGTGACATCAATGATTAAAGAAACACATGACTTCGGCAAAGTATTGTATGTCTTAAAATGTGTTCTCATGTAAGTGAATTTGTAATTCTTTATGAGAAAAAGTTTCTTGAACCCAGAATGACTATTTATTCAAATAAAACATGAATTATCAATCTTCGGACAATGACTGATAACACAGTGGACTGCGATAGGCTGATGATGATGATGATGATACGATAACAGAAATTAAGGTCTGCTACTACCATAATTGAATTCCAGAAATAATATCCGCATAATATCGTACCTGAGAAGGCAAATCCAGTTTAATGAGTTCCTCGTAAGCCTCTCTCATATGTCGGAGGTTGGCGACGAGTCGCACGCGCAGGGTGTCGATGGGCAAGTTCTTGGTGCCACCGCCAGAGAGCAGGCAGGTACGCATGTGATCTGAGAATAACTCTACTGCCGCTATTATCATTTCCTGTAACATTTAAAAAACATTTTGGAAACATAAAATTAATTAATTTAAATTAAAATTACTTGAATTTGAGTATCGAGGTATTGCGGAAAGGTGTTTTAATATTTTTGAGATATTTGGTATGCTGCTTTTATGTACTTTTCTTATTTCAAAAATGATGCATTTTACGTTAATATTGCATGTTTTTAATGTGTTGATGCTTAGTTATTCAATATATTTATCATGATTTTTTTCAGATTTTTCGAGACAGCTGTTTAGCAACGACCTGTTTTTAGAACAAAAAGGCGCTTTCACGTTGAATAACTCCTAAACGGATACCTAAATCGAAAAATAGTTTTAGGAACCTCATAATATTTTTAAAAGACTTATCTCATGATATTCCACACGATAGGGTAGACGCGAGAAAAAAACATCCCCACTTTATCTGTAGGGAAGATAACGAAAATAAAAATATTTTTTATAATTTTATTGTAGCACTTTGTCCACGTAATTACAACACATATTCATGCAAAGCTTCATATTTCTAGCACCAACCGTTTGGGCGGTAGGACGGACGGACGGACATAGCGAATCTAAAAGGGTTCCGAGTCATGAACTACGGAACCCTAAAAAGGAAATTTCTTGAGCTAACGATTTATGAAAATCTCGACATTCCCATTGTTTCCGCTGCCATTCGAGTCTACTAACGATTAATCTAGTGGTAGGAGACCTTGAGTTGCGCCTGCCGCTGGTGGTCGGTGGGTTCCCCGGCCAGCTCGCCCGCGAAGTAGCGCCTCGCGAGCGGCCACAGCGCGTGCAGCTGCGCCGACAGCGCCCCGCACATAGCCGCGCACCACGCGCCCCGTACCGCGCCCGCCCCGCTCTCCGCCTCCTTTAGCTTGCGCTTGCCTGCCAATACATACATAGTACATACATAACTGACTGTTCACCGGCTCGGATCAAATGTTTCTACGATCTTTTTGGCTTTGGGTGTTTGGATGTCTATGTAAAATATTTATGTATTTACCAAAAAAAACTATGTTTATATATTTATATCAGATGCCTAGTACCCATTTTTTTTTATGTGTGGAAAATCATCATGGACCGTCACCCCACCGGAGGTTACGGCGGGGTGGTGTGTCGGACTTGAACCGACTAAAAACCACACAGTGTGCCCTCTCCGCGCTTCTCCGTTTAGGAGGAGGAGAAGTCCAGGGTCAGATATCCTTCTGGACTCCCCCAGCGCCTGCCCGCTTCTGATGCGGGCACCGTTTCTGTTCGACGACCCTCTCTTAGGCGGCGTCCGGCACACACCGACGCAGAAGCTTAATACCCATAGCACAAGCTCTGCTTAGTTTGGGACTAGATGATGTAGTGTGTAATTCGTCCGAAATATTTATTTATTTATAAACAACTGCCTAGTTGATCCAATGGTTAGTGTATGTTACTAACGATCGAGAAGACTGACTCAATGCAAAAAAAGTGTTAAGAAGTTTTAATGATTAGTATAGAAATGTTTAATAACAGTTCGAAAGGTGGTCGACGAAAAGCATGTAATGTTGTCGGTCCAGTTTTGTTATCCTGTGTAGTTTGCTACTTTATTCGACTCTTACGATATTATTCACTCACTTTTATCAGAAAACTCCTGTTCCTCTTTCTGCTTGAAATGATCTTTGACTTTGTTCATGAGATTCATTAGATAGTCTTTGCGACTGGTGATGGCGACCCATGCAGCATCTCCTTCCCAGTTCAGACTTATTAATAGTCTGAAAAATATAAACACAGTTTAGCTTTTTTTGTGGTTTCGAAGTTTCTTGAAGCCTTTATCTATACATATTAATTTAATATAATAGTATTGTTATGTCAGAATGTTAGAACTCATTAAATTAATTTATATTTACTACAAAGTCTGTCGTTTGTACATACCATGAATTAACTATTGATTGATTGATTGATGCAACCTACCTGATGTACTTGGTTTGTTCCTGTACGTTGATAGGCATAGTTTTCATTCTATTGTAAAGTTTTTCTTTTAAATCTTCTATCTTCTTATCTATCTCCCCGAGAATTTTCTGGAATAACTAAAAAAACACAAATATATTTGGATGGAACTTACATTTTGAAAGATTTAATGAATTTACAAAACATTACTATGAATATTGTAAAAATAATACTCTTGATATTATTTTTCTGTTGTTGTTTTACATTACAATTTTTCGCATAACTCGAAATAGCGAAATGGCTGTTGTTGCATAACTCTTGTCTTAAATTATACTAGCTTTAGCTATTAGCTAGCACAGCTCAATTATATCGGTTTTCGCAGTAAAAAGTAGAATATTTTATTCGTTGATAATTTAGCTATCCATTATCCGAAAAATATTTATAATTGTTGGTCTAGTGGTTAGCGTATGCGACTGCTGATCAAGAGGTCTCGGGTTCGATTCCCGGGTCGGACCAAATGTTCTCTGTATCTCTGTGATCTGATAATATTTGTTTCGGAGTTTGGGTGTTTTCTATGTATAATATGTATGTAAAAAAAGTATGTTTATGTATTTATATCAGTTGTCTAGTGACCCATAATACAAGCTCTGCTTAGTTTGAGGACTAGATGGCGTTGTGTGTAAAATGTCCGAAAATATTTATTTATTTCATTGATTTCGACATGAAAGCATTACAAATAACTCACACTATAAGTATATTATTACCTGTAATAACACACACTATTTCAAATTTAAAGTTTTTTCTAGTATTATTAATTACTAACCTTCACATCAGTATTCCCAAACAAGTTCTTGACTCTGGTGTAGTCATTAACAACTAAATCATACTCCTTCTTTCTGATGTTCCTATCAATGGATGCCGGCAATTGGAACAAGAACTTGTGCCGAGTTAGGAGTGATAACGCCTCACGGGTCTTGTCTGCATTATCTTTGCGAGATAAAATCTCAGAGAACAGGGAGTCTGCTAATGTTATGGACTCTGTAAAACATGTAAGAGAAAATATTTATCGCAGTACATAATAATACCGAGATACTAGTTACAATAAACTATCCTACTGGATAGTTTTGATACTTCACAACAGTACACAGAGAAGGAAAACTTGAAACCTACTCTATATCAACCTGTCTGGCCAGCAAGGTATAGTAGTGCATAACCTCCTATCTATTTCTATAGAAGGGATTGTTTTTAACAATGTACCGTTTTACTTATACATAAAGTCCCAAAAAAGTTATTTATTTATGGTTCAATTGTATCATTATGAACTGTTGAAGGAGTTACAGTAGTTAGGGTCAGGTCCTAGTCCATATTGCAAGATGTTTTCTGTCAACAACAGTAGAAGTGTTATGTCTTTACACTACAACATTTGATTTTTAACTGGCTAACATGTTTCTTTAAGTTTTATTGACGCATTCACGAAAGTCCGATTCATTTAAGGGGCCACTTAGAGAGAGTTAGGTAACACTAAGTGATATTTTCGTTTACACAAACGTTTAGAAGACATTGAGTGCTTAGATTTCTCTTAAATTTTAGGGGCTATGTACATTAGAGGCTGCTAGTGAGGACATGGTAAAGTATAATAGGTTAAAACGGATATAAGAAACAGTACCTTCAATAGCAGCTTGAAGACTGGGCAGAGGCTCCTTGCCATTTTTCCTCTCATCTTCCTCATACATGTTTTTAAGTAACACAAGTCGGTCAAGTTGATCCATGACTGCACCAGTATTTGCCTTCAGGAAACTCAGCTGGCCCTCTTTTTGACTTTCCACCTGGAATATGATTATCATAAACATTTATTCTGAATATTAACCTGTAATACACAAAATTGTCACTGATTTATTGGCAAATGTTTTATGGATAGGAGTAAGCACGTCATAAAGATTCATTATTTGCACTAGCATCTAAGTTTTTTCACTTAAAACTTAGAAAGTCTTCTTTTTCTTCTTCCTAGCTTTTATTATTCCCATGACTATTTGGGGTTGGCTACTAGTTTAACCGGTTTGAACTGAATTTCAGTTTTTACACAGGGCAACTGGCATCAGCCCTCAACAACTTGAGGGTGAACTGAACGATGTGTGAGGTTGATGTGAAAGATTGAACTAGTTGTCAGTAAATTTGAGTACACTGACTCCCCAATAATGATTCATCATCATAACAGCCTTTCACAGACCACTGGTGGTCATAGGCCTCTCCTTAGAAAGGAGGTTTTGGCCTACTATACCACGCTCGCCAGACGGGTTGGTATAAGTTTTCCTTCTCTTTGCATCGATGTTGTCTTGCGTAGTTTATCCCTTAGTCGCCTTATACGACACCCTTTGACAACGATTGCCATAGATGTTCTCTGTTCCTCCGTCACAGTTATTAGAAAAACAGTGCCCAAATCTGCAGAGATCTGTTGCGTCCAGAACATCCTCACCAATATCTTAACCAGTATTTGGTTCATATATCACTTAACACTTCACTTACAACTTAGAAAGTATGAAGTAATAAATACGATAAATATTTTCACTAAATTTGATGGCTTTTGAAGAATGACATCACGTATTCCGGATAAAAACCTGTTAGAAAATGGCTGTTGGTTCATTTAAAGATAAAAATTAGTCACTATTAATATTTATTTTGATATGTATGTCAAAATTATGTAGTTCAGTTTAGTAAATACATATTTCCTAAACTAGGTGTGACAGATTTCTTTAATCAATTATTTTTCTGGATCATTCCACCTAAATAGACAACAAATCAACTTATGCTGTATTATAAAAACTGTGTAAACTAGTGTATTTTATTCAAATATTAAATAAACACTTTTTAAAATTCTCCCACAACTTTTGGCAGTGGTGGCACATTTGATATTTGGTCATTCTGAAAGATTAGGTTGTTTCAGTTGTTGAGATATTTTCTGAGAAAGATCATACGATTCTAACTGGTCATTGGCTTTTATGAAAACAAATTAAATACCTTTCTTTGGAGAAATACCATTCCAGCTTTTAGATCTTCATATGATGTGTTACTGTGATGTTCAAGTAGATACCAGCCGGGTTGGAAGTTATCATCAGATAGTTTCCCAGACCTGGAATAAGTACAAGACAATCACTGCAGTAGACAGTAAATTAATTAATAATCAACGGACATATTAATATCCCAATAGTAACCAGTATTTTACTTGTAATAGTATAAACCAACCAGGTACCAACCCATCTGGCCAACTTTGTATAGTGGGCATATATTTTTTTATATTAAGGCCTACCAAAGTTATGATGATGCAAAGTATAAGTAGAATCCAGGAGTAGGGGTCACCATCCTCATTGTGAGGGTAGGCAATGAAGCATGTTGAATGCAGAATGATTGGGCCTCCAGTCTCACACTCACCAACGAAATACGACAGCAAGAATGCTGTTATTATTAGGATGGTCTTCTGTGTGAGGGTAGTACTGACCCAGTCAGGCCGGCCCATTCGTGCTGAAATCAGCTTGGCTCTACTTCCTCCATTTTCTGCAAATAGACCATGTCAGCATGTCATCCTGATCTCAAACACAGTATACACTACCACAACACCACCAAATGAATGACTGCCTCGGTTACATGGCATTAACATCTTTGTTCTAATTTAAATTACTCTAAATATTCTATTGTCAAAGTGCAATTAAACAAAAAGACCAACCCATCAGGAAACATCTCATGTAATTCTTCTTCTGGAAACTTGCAGTCATCTCCCTCTGTAGATAGTCCCAGAGGATCAGGTGGGATGTAAGTTGTAGGTGACATCGGTCTGCGACCCCAGGGTAAAGAGGGAGGAGCGGCTTCTTCAACCCACACTGCACTCTCTTTCACCGGTCCGATAGATTCATGGTAACCTGCAATAATTATTAAAAAAGAATAAAAACCTAACAAATATTTTTTGGTTTAATTTTTAACCATCATTGGGTGCTATTTGAAGGTCTCATTGGTCAGGTGAACAAAAAGACTGGGGTTTGACCAAATGTTTGTTTTATACGCATTTATTTATTTTAGAGTTTAGGTGTTTTTATTTATTATATGTACCTATTTATATTTACAAAAACATAAATTTATGTTTTTATATCAGTTGTCTAGTACCCATAGTACAAGTTCTGTTTAGTTTGGGAACTGGCAAATGTGTAAGTAGCTGATGGCATTATGTGTAAAATGTCCAAAATATTTACTTATTTTCTTTTAGATTGATCATGAAAAGACTAACATCAAATCAAATCATATCAGTATGATCACATCATCATGATGTCACAATAGTAGGACATACACTGCTGTGCTGAAGCTTCCCATGACTCCAGAACAATATCTTCTTGAACGGTGGATGTGGCTAAAAGAATCATTTTTAAACCATAACATCACATAAGGAAAATAACAGAAAACTAATTTTATTGACTTGCACATTTTAGAATTTATTTCCCATACAGAGAATTTTAAAAACAATGATTATATCAAATTACTAAGACATGTTTATCCTTCTTGAACTATCTATGGAATAATATTTTTTTTAAACTGTCATTCTTTAAAAAACAATCCAAAATTTCTTCATATATCAAACCGCCCAGTTACATAAAAAAAGAGGTTGCATATCTGAGATTACTGTTCAACATATCTCTCCATTCTCCATTGGATGAGATCAGCATACAACCTCATCCTATAGAATAAAAATTAGTAGATATTAGTATTTAAGAGTTTAAGACTGTAGAAAATGATATAAAGATACCTCTAAACTGTACGGTAGAAGTCCCCTCTCCTCCAGACCTTGTAGTCACTATGATATCACCTCTACCCTTACATGGTCCCGAGCGTGCTACGATTTTATTCTTACTTTTCCATTCAGCAGATAGCAAACAGTCACAGCCACATATTTTCAGACCTGAAACATATTTTGAAAAGAAATTTGACGCCCACTTTATCACAACAGTTTTATGATAATAGCAAAAATCATAAAGATCACCTGATGGTACTGTACTTACCTATCAGATCTGTAACGCTGGTACCTAAAAACTCTCCACGTATTGTCACCCTCGTACCTGGGGGACCTTCTTTTGGAGAAATTCCTGTCACTACGGGTGGCGGACCCATCTTTTAGTATTTATAGCTGAACTCTGTTTAACAAATATTTATTTTATGAACAACATTAACTTTAGCTACGCTATAAAATCAATGAAAGTAATTGGTGCTGTTGAGAGTGAAATCAATCTAATAATCTATTATTTCCTATCGGACATCAAACAGGCACAATATACACTCAATCTCAAATTCTCAATTCAATACATTGTTTTGACTTTTGGACACTTTTGTCATTTGGTAATTTTTGACGGTTGACAGACTGTTTTATTTTTAATTTTTTTACATGTTTATTTGTTTTATCCCGGTTGCCCTATATAATGGTAAACTAAAAATTCTAACATTATAAATAATGTATTATCTCCAATCTATCAATCGTAACTTTTTTATTTATTTATACTATAAGCACATAACAGTGACAAAGGTGTACTTAATGCCGTAGGCATTTTCTGCCAGCCAGTCGACCTTAGGGTGATGCAGAGCCAAAAACTAGGTAGATGCACACAACTCATGATATGATTTGATTAAAAAAAAATAAGGATTCATATTTATACACATACATACCAATACATACTATTTGATGTGAAACATCTATAGCCGCAAGTAAAACAGATTTCTGGCGTGGCGACACATGCCGTGGCGACGCGTCGCCACGCTATACGATGGTATATATATACAGTCTATATGCAGTAGTGTGTACGGTGTGGCGACGCGTCGCCACACCGTACACACTACTGCGTACCACTACTACGTAATATTTTATTTTATCATTATGACATATTTAGTTCCTATTACAATATGTTCTTTTCTGCATATTACTTTTACATGTTGATGTTTCACATCTGCCAGGCGTCCCGTGACGGCTCACATTTTTTATATACTTAAACACAGTATATACGTTACATATAATATATACATACATGTAATATACATATAATACGTACATAACTTAAGTTCAGGAAGAAGACAGAGAAATCACGGTGAATCTGATAAGGCTTTTAGGAAATGATTCTTCACCCGGTCTTCAAAACTTTGTCGATCAATCTAATTTTCTAATCTTCGTCTATTAAATGTGCTTTTTTTAATGTGTGTAAAACTCAATCCACATAACTATCCTTTTAATGCATAATTTTAATCAATTTCCACATCACCATGTTTGAAAAACAATGTATTTCGATTAATTTATATTTATTACTATTTACTATTATTTTTCAGATGTTGTTCGTAATGTTTTTTCATTATTTCAAATAAATTTTCTAGTACGCCAATACCTCTTTATTAAGGATAGGCTTATGTCCAGCAGTGGACTGTTAAAGGCTGTTGATGAAGGGAATAATAAATTCTAAAGTGTCAGAAAGCCAATGTAAAATCTTTAGAAGTTTATTACCATAAAGATTCATGTTTCTAAACGCTTAATTTAAAGTCAATATTGTCAAAATGAGCAATCCATCTTTCATTCATTTATTTCATTTCATTCAATCAAAAAGCATTCATCATGTGGGGGTGATAGAAGCAGAGTATTCGGGGCGTATCTAAATTAAAATCCGCAAATTACATTCTATTTGATTCTATTATGTTCAATAAATGTCTCATAAATCAGATTCGTAGACATTATGGCTCAATCTAACTTCAGGTACTGTGATTAGCATATACGACCATTACGAATAAATAAACGTAATATTATTATGGTGTTGTTTGCTAAATTTTCTTGTGGTTTTAGCGCTGTCGATGAGTACGGGTTTGAGAGGCACGAGGATTTTGATTACGAAAGCTATGAAGATTTTATGTCCAATTACCTAAAGGTATTGGCGACAAGGGCGCAAAAATGGGCCAGTTTACTGGGTGAAGGAAAGTCGGTCAAACGCACTAACACTGTAAAGAGATACGTCCGTAAAGGTGTACCAAGTGAGTGTCTCTCTTTGTTTACATTAATATGCCGTGTGAATTTTTACCCAACTTTCATTTTTTTTGTGTGCACTATAAATGTTTTGTTATATCAATAGTGTTTATTGTGATGACTTTATTTTGTTTTACTTTACTTTTTAGTTTATGGACTCTGCTTCCTAGCTTTTAGTACTCATATTATTTATATATCATGCACATTTCATACATTTTTAATATAAATTGAAATTGGCTACTAGTAGTATCAACAGGTATTTTAAGTAGAATAATTTATTTTGACTTTATTAATCAAAAAAATTAACTCAAATTCCACACTATTTTTATGTATGTCATAGCTTATTTTATAAAGATATTGTGATGTATTATCCCATTGATGTCTACATATTTCATATTATATCAACAACCTCTACAAGTCCAATGCTGGATAAAAATATCTTTTTAAAAAGAGGTTTTGGCCTGCTATCAGGTTGGTATAGGGATGATGGTGTAATAACAGCTGTTCCGGGATCCCTCCTATTTCAGGCGCAAGTAGCATACCATGTGGTTTTAGTTGGTTTGATTTCGACTCACCACCCCGTCTCTATCCACATTCGGAGGCTGTGCAGATTTCCACAGATAAAAAAGGTGTTTCAAGTTTTCATTCTCTTTGCGTAGTTTGCTCCCTTAGTTGGCTCACATAACACCCATAATTTATATACAGGTGGTGACACTCTGAATTCTTGATCTGTTACCACATGCAGAATCTACATACTTATAAGCATTAGACATGCTCACAATAATAACTATCTGTCCACATAGTATATCTTCTACTATATACAATTCTTGTATCACATTATTTCTCACTATGAACTCTAAAACTCGTATTTTTAACTGTGTGTTTTGCTGGCGTGCATATGATAGGTTATTTAACATCATGCTCAGAACAATAGGAGCCGTTGAGCTGAGTTGAGAGTTGCATGTGTCTGTTAGTATATTATATACGTAATAAATACATATTATGTAGTTTAGAAATGTATAATTTAGCTTTGAAGATTAACAGTATGTTGTTGAATGTATCTAAAATATTCACATTTATTACATACTTTATGTTAAATTATGTAAATATTACATTCATCAAATAGATTATAGATAACATAAAAGCACATTTTTTAGTTTCAATTCATGTAAATTTATCTATAATAATCTTATCCTATTGTGAAGGTCAATGTTCATAACAATGCTAATGTACTGTGTTACTGTAATTTTAGGTGAACATCGGCCATCAGTATGGATGGCAATTTCAGAAGTAGACAAGATGCGAGATCAATGTCCTGATTTGTACCACAAGATACTAGATGGCCCATTTGAAAAGGAACTGGTTGATCTCGTAAAGACGGACCTCCCACGTACATTTCCTGACAATATATACTTTACAAAAGAAGCTAACCACCAAACACATTTGTTTAATATACTCATTGCATATGCCCACAATAACAGGGTCGTTGGATATTGCCAAGGACTTAATTATATTGCTGGTAAGTTTTGTAATTAATAACTGATTTAAAACCCATAATATTAATTGCGATTTATTTATGCACTTTTAAAACATTCATATTACTTAATGAGTCAATAATCATTATAATGTGATTGTATGGGCTGTAGTCTGTAATGCTTGTGTATTCAAACAACAAATACAGCGCGGGCGCAGCCGCAAGCGAAAGCTAGTGGTATAATAAAAAAATATCAAGTAGATTAGGTGTTTAGATAGTAGGTTTGATTGAGATGTGTAGATTAGCTTATAGGATAATACCAATTGAGTTAAAGATAAAAGATACTGTCAAAATTCCATCTTTTACTACATTAGCGATAAAAGAAATATTTAGGCAATTATTATAATTAATTAATCCAAGTCAAGAAATTCCTTGAGTAATTCCTGAATTTGACTAAATAATATATTATGTAAAAGATATAGAAATAGTTAAAGTGGGATATAGCCACATTACTACGCCTATAAAAAAACATCTCTGTCTCTTGCATAAGGACCCTAATATTGATGACAGTTTTATAAACTACTACTAGACTTATCTCGTCTACCACGTGTGGTTTTTAAGTGGTTGGAGTCCGAAATTTCAGATAGAAAAAGAAGAATATTTAATGTTTTGAACATAAACATTTATTTAGTCATAATATCAAAACTTGAGCCAAAAATAAACAATGTTTAATTAAAGAAATGATTACAATGTCCTGTATGGTTTTGAAAGTTGGGTCAACTTTCAAAACCATACAGGACATTGTATTAAGAAAGCGGATGAAAGACGCCTGAACGTAATTTAAAATGCGAATGCTGAGATTGATGTGTAGTGTGACTCAGATGGATGAGGTCAGATTTCTGACCAGAGGACCAGAGTACAGAGGAAATCTAAAAGTAACAAGACTGGATGAAAGTTATGAAGTAATAGGTTATCTTGGTATGAACATGTTATACTGAGGGATGAGGAAAATGTGGCGACGAAAATGTTGCATATAGAAGTTAAAAGGTACAAGGAAAGGGGTAGACCAAAGGAAAGGTGGATGGATTATTTTAAGGAAGATATGGCTAGGAAGGGAGTTAACAGTGAAACAAGAAGTGATAAAGTAGGATGGAAGGATAAAACATACTGCGCCAACCCCAAAAAAAATTGGGATAAGGGCAGGCAGATGATGAATTAAGAAACGATTATTAGAATACTAATCCTAAGCAGACAATATTTCAAATACAATGCAGACAAATAATAAATATGTAAACAGCCAAAATGTCTCTCGCTTGGCATGTACTATTTGACCCGCGCTGATTGAGACAGGTCAAGATGACTGTGATATAAATTGGTTTAATTTTCTTGAATTTAGTGCAGTCATGTAGACCTGTGATGATTTCATATCCGTATTAAAATACATCATGTGTAAAGAGGCAATGAGTCATCAAGACTTCAACGTTGCCTAAATCACCTAATTACTAACTTAGTTATAAGCTGAAGTGATTAAGTCAAGGTGATTAAAATTAGTATGTAACTGTTAGCTGTTACTAAAAGAGGCAAGAAATATATTAATTTGAAATGACTCATTTTGAAGGGTACAACATATGTTTGTTAATTATTTTAATGATTCAAATTGCATATAAACAATCTGAAGTACGAAAATAGGATGACGTAAGAACATAAAAGATATAAATATAAACTTCGAATACAACCCTTAGGCCTGAAACTGCGTTAAACGGATGCCCGTCGCACGGAGGTGGGCCCCGTTACGTGGGTGCGGTGCGCGCCTCCCCGTGACGGACGCCCGCGCAGATCCCCGCGACGTAGCACTTTTGTATGAAACCGCGCGGGCGCCCGCTTAACGCAGTTTCAGCCCTTATAGTTTCGCCATTTCTCTCTGACTTACCGTCGAAACTAACCTTGCTAGAAAGATGAAACTTTGCATGTGTTTTTATCACGTCAACATAGTGCTAGAATAAAATCACAAAAAAAATTGTTTACCTCCCCTACATGTTGTTGGGATATTTTTTTTCTGGCAGTTACCTCATTGTGTGGGGTATCATAAGAAAGGTCTTTTAAAAACATGATGAGGTTGCTGAGACCATTTTTTGATTTAGGTATCCGTGAGTTATTTCACTTTAAAAGGGGGGTGGCTGTTTTTACAAAAAATAGTAAAAACAGCCACCCCCCCCCCCCCCCTCCAAAAGCTAAACGACTAGTTCAAAAATCTGGAAAAATTCATGATAGTAGTCCGTATGATGAACTTTAAAGGAAAACTATAACGGCTTAGATGACTTTGTAAGTCAACATAACAAGTATCTATTTCACCTAAGCAGAATTCTAAAGTATTATTCGCCATAGCGTGGGTCACCATGCTGCAATTTGAAATCGCAATGAATATGGTGGCCCTTCACTTTTACTTTCCATCAGGCAGAGTAGAATCACTCTGGCAGATCAATTCTTTGGAATTGGAACCGTTTTTCGCCCCGTTTCTGTAACATTATTTATTGTTACTCTATTCTTATTGCTCATAGCGTGATAATTTATAACCTTTTCTCGATAATTGGACTATCTATAGCTTCTTTTTTTTTTAATAGGATCAGCGCATTCAATTCAAACAACAACTCTTCAGCTTTATCATATTATTATGGATAAATGTTCCTAAGAAAAGTTTGTTAATTCCAGGTTTGCTGCTATTGGCGACAAAAAGTGAAGAGACGTCATTCTGGCTCCTCAAAGTGCTGGTTGAGAAGATTCTCCCGGACTACTATACTAAAACTATGGATGGCTTAATCGTTGATATTGAAGTGTTGTCAGAACTAGTCAAATCTAAGGTGCCTGATGTGCACCAACACGTTATTAATCTCGGTAAGTATTATAATAAATGTTTGTTATTTCTCATTTTATGCCATTTCTTAAATATGATGGACAAATAAAAAAAACCTATATGCTCGTCGAGCATTCAGCATGCTTTAAATGAGCGTAGCTGTGACTAGCTAAAATAAGCTAATTAATTATCTATCGTCATTATTTTTCTGTATCGCGTATTTACCAAAGTCGTAATCACATCAAAATTATATATAAAAAATCCGAGTCTCACAAGTCGCGATGCAAATACTCGTAGTCAAGAGATTTATTTTGTTTTTTGGTTTACAATACCTAAGAACATTTTAAGCTGCCTAAAGTAAATATAGTTATTTTTTATTGCTTGGAGCATTTATTGTGTTCGGGGTAATGATATATAAGTAACTTTAAATCCAAAAATTATAAAACTGTGAGTGAGTTTGTTCACTCTTAAACAACATAACGAATTTAAAAAATATTCCCACAATAAAAAACTACATTATCAGGGAGTTTCGACAAACATGCGGGCTGATGAAGGTAACCCAACTGCGGTTAACACCCCTGGGGTTAGCTAGTACAAAATAAAAAAGAAAATTGCATCTTGAAGAACGGCTGTTACAGCACCTTGGGGGAAGTCTATGTCCAGCACCCCTAAGTGGGGCCGCGTAGGTGGACGCGACGAAATTTCCCCACCATCCGCTTCAGTTGCCAAGTCCGCTTGTACCGTTGCCTAAATTGAAAGTCTAGTAGTTGATGGCGCCCGCGTCAGTGCGGGCCGGCGCTGGGAGCGGTCAAGATACGACAAAGATATTATTACGACAATAACAGCTGTTCCTAGACCCCTCCTATTTCAGGCGCAGAGTGGCACATCGTGTGTTTTTAGTCGGTTCGATTCCGATACACCGCCCCGCCGCAAACCCCGGTGGGGTGACGGCCCGTGGGAGTTTCTACACGTAAAAAAAATCTATGTCCAGCTGTGGACTTTTGGCTAAAATGATGATGCGTCTTGGAGTCCTAACTCACCATATAACTGAAGCACACTAATTGGGACATTTTTTGTACTATATTTCAGGTTTACCATGGGCAGTTATAACCACAAAATGGTTTGTGTGTTTATTCGCTGAAGTCCTTCCCATTGAGACAGTACTAAGAATTTGGGACTGTCTGTTTTACGAGGGTTCCAAGATTTTGTTCCGGGTTTGTCTGACGCTAATAAAGAACAACCGTGCTGAGATAATGGCCTGTAACGACTTTACCTCCCTGGCTGAGTGCTTTAAGGCGATTGTGAAGAATGCTAGTGCTTTGCACTGCCACGAATTTATGCAGGTTAGTGCAAAATTTGTGTAAATCATTGTTTTATAATAAAGATAATATGTGTATCCTCTAGAGTGCTATCCTAACATACCAAGTTTCTTGTGTAATATAAAAATGTCTACTAACATCTATAAAAAACCCCAAAGGTGCAATATTTAAAGATAAAATGATTGTAAATGATATTTAAAGAAATTGTAAATATGTTACAAGTAAATTAGGGGTAATAATAATATACATTTAAGGTTTTATAAACCCTTTGTTTCTTTGTTACAGTCTATTTTTAAAGTACCTGGAACGTTGTCAAACGCAACTATAATAAAACTACGTGCACGTTTTGCAAAGCAGCGTCGAGAGCAACAACAGAAAGAGCCACTTCGGTGAACGTAATGGCCTAAGATTTGTGTCCTGATCTCATTCTTGATATACCACCAAAACATTGTGACTACTTCAAATATCGTATTTCTCTATGATTTAAATATACATCATTTTTGAAAAATATTGTTACATAGAGTGGTCGTCCCATGTCAGTTGTTTGGGAAGTGTAAACATTTTTCTTTTTTGATGACTTGTTCTTTTTTAAATAACAATTAAATTTTAGTCTATCAGATTTATTGTAAAACATTCATTGTCACCATATTGCTTTGATATTAATTTATTATGAAATTCGTCGTGTCAATGCTTGTTCTCCAAAATTTCATCTGTGTTAGTTTGAAGTGAACATTTTGCATGATTGGAACATCTATTTGTGTCTGATCACGAGTGAAGCAGCTGTATCAAAGATTAGCCTTAGATTGCAGATTAGATACTTATGAGTATTTGTTCTTTTTTTTCAACCTTTTTAGGAGATATAAGAAAGAGTGTGGAAAACTAACTAGTCTAGATTTTCATGCTGAAATCACTTTTACATTAAAATGATTTTATCTCCAAGCAGTCATGACAGGCTTCGGCGCAAACAATTCGTGGTTTTTTTTGTAAGTTAGTGATAAGTTGTAATGTTTTTTTTGCATATCATTAAAGTATTTTTGTTGGTAGTATTATTTTTGTTTGTTCGGTTTTTAGGTTTAATTTTTATTTGTAAGTTTGAACAAAGTGCTCATTTTTTTATTAAAGTAAATCAATTTTGATGACCTCTTTGATGAATTTAAACCGTTTCTATTTACTATTTTTTACAAAAGCCTAAACAAAACATAACCTAAGTAAAAAAAAAAGGTATATCTAGAGGAGGCTAATGATGCAGCAGCATCTCAGCAAGCCGCTATTGTGTGGGCTACCATTGTCAGATATCTTTTGCACCTTCTTAATTATAAGACATTGGAAACAAAAATAAAAGTTAAAAAAAATATGCACTAGACAAATGTGCTGTTTATTAAATAGCAAGTGAGTGCTTCAAATTGTAATTTAAATTATGAAAACGACTATTATTTTTGAAAATTACATAAACAATGTTTATGTGCTTAACCTCATATAAAATGTCCTTTTTTCCTAAAAATATTAAAAACTTTGCACAGGACAGCTCTAGATTAAAATGGATGAGTAATTCTGCTTTAATTTAATTTACGGAGCATTTACTTCTTTCTTCCCACCTTTTCAAATGTATCTGGGAAGAAATTCAGGAGTTAAAACATATTCAGGTACAGATGTTTTAAAAATTTTGACGAAAATGGGACTTGCCTATAACCAACACATCGACTGCTAACGGATTCAAAATAATATTAGGTAGTTACTGCTATTTAGTAATGGTTTAGAAAAAACAGTATTATATACATAAAAGATTTTTTTGCTTATATTTATGTTTTTAAAAAACGTTGGATATGGAAAACACAATATTTAAATCTGGAATTTGTTTCAGCTCAAATACACTTGATTGAAGTATACCAAGCATTCTAGATTAACTGCTCCATACCACAGCATTATGCAGCTGCTGATCAAGAGGTCTCGGGTTCGATTCCCAGGTCGGTTCAAATGTTTGTAATCCACAAATAACTCAATCAATCAATCACAAAGTCTGGGTGTTTACCCAGACTCCGAAACAAATATTTGTCATTAGGTCTATGTATAATATGTATATATTTACATAAAATAAGTATGTTTATGTATTTATATCAGTTGTTCAGTAGGCATAATACAAACTCTGCTTAGTTTGGGACTAGATAGCGTCGAGTGTATAGATGTCCAAAATATTTATTTTTATTTATTAATTAATTAAAATCTGAATGTATGTAATATCTAAGTTTGTTTTTGGATTTTCTCAAACATAGCTTATAAAACAGACATTAATTTTAAGTATGATATTGCCTACCCTAAGCCTTATCTTAAAAATGTAAATCCTTAATAATATCCTTATTGGTGTGAATAAGTTTAAACAGTTGTAACTCGAAATATAATAAGTAAAACAGTCTAGTAAACGAATTCAAAATTTAATACTAGAATAAAAATTCACTTCATATATATTTTAAATAAATGTTTATATGTATTAGAAAGTATATAATACTCTATTGATGATATATGTGTATGTGCTGTGTTTGGATATTTGTTCTACCTGAATCCTAAGTACATTGTTAAAATGTACCGCAATAAATGTGTTTAGGTGTTCATTGTAACAATAGACAATTGAGATGTTTTAATATATTTTATTAATATGCAAGTTCCCTATTATTTACTTATTTTCTTTGAGGGCCGAAACTGCGTTATGCGGACGCGTGGACTCCGTGGAACCGCGATGGTCTCCGTCACGGGTCCTACTTTATTACTACTGAACAAGCCCGTGCGTGTGACTACTCTGACGGTTGGAAAGCATGAGTAAAATCCATGAGTGGTCACCATACTCATTGTAAATGCAGACAATGCATCATGGCACCAGCAGACCCACTAGGGCAGCCTAGTGAGAAGCTTCTGCATAATTAAATTAAACAAATATTTCGTAACAATTTATATCCACTAACAGATATTTATTAGCCTGTTGAATTCTAAAAACAAATTTCTATATACACTAGTTTCACTAATTCATGTTCATGATTTCCCACTTTCAAGAAGATCCTTTGCTTCGTTTATTTTAGCTGCAATCAAAGGAGATCCACCTCTATCAGGATGATTCAAAAGCATAATCTTCCTATGAGCATCCCTTATCTGAAAAAAGAAAAATCAGTTGAAGCAGGCACAGAAATTTGCTTACAATTAAGTTGAACAATATGTTTAAACTATAATGTTCCATAATGTATAATCACAATTGTGGAATTAACACTGGGACTTATCAGCCTATGACCATATCTGACAATAAAATACTCATACTAAGCCCAAAGAGAGTCCAGTTGCATTACTTAAATTATTTATTTTAGGTAAAAACGAAATACTCTTAAAAGGAACTGATTACATTGCTAAAGTTGCATACCCACTATTTTCATCATCATCATCTTCCTAACTATTATGCCAGAGAGTATTTGGTCTCGGTCGTCTGACAAAAAATTAAGTCATGGCTGCCTTGTTGGTCAAGTGGTTCGCCTGTGCGGCTTCTGATAAGGTCTCAGGTTCGAAATTCAGGTTTTACCAAATTGCAAAAATTTGTTTAGGAGCTTATAATATGTATGTATATCAGTTGTTTATTATACATAGTACAAGCGTTGCTTAGTTTAGGACTAAATGACTACTAGAAATTATAAACATACTATTTTCTTAGGTACAGCAATAAAGTTAAATAAAGAAGATAACCTTAGCTTTACTTGCAGTTGGACTAACTCCCAAAATTAAGGCGGCTTCTCGTTTAGTCATTTTGTGTTCAAAACCACCTTTATAATATTTAGAGTTTGCTAAACTATCTGCATCAAATTTGGGAAGGTTTTTAACAGCTTCAGCGAATTTCATTGACGCATTCGGCATCTGCTTTAGTATATAACGACCGGCAAATCCTACCGCAGCCATCCCAAGACCAGCTAAAATAATTGAACTCGCCTGTAAACAATAATAACAATAATATTTCAAAATTAACTATAAATTGTCGTCAGTTTATAGGTTATGATAATGACTAAATAAGAATAATAAACAATTTATCACCATTTTAAGTGACACTATTAACGTTTAAACGTTTGTTTATTAAATTAACTTATTCATGAAGACTAAATTCACGTAAACAGTAGAAATCGTAACTATATTGCGCTGTTTTATAGGTGTAATATGACATTTATCAACTAATTTTGAAAGACAAGATCATGATTTCCATTCGACTGTGAAACTGTCAAACAATTGTGTCATTTTTTTTTTTTTTTGAATTTAATGACCTGGTAACTAAGACCTTTAAGTCAAGACAATTGTGTCATGTGTGTCATTTGCAAACAGTGCTGACTGCTGTGTTGTTCTTAGTAATTTTTTCTACCACGTCAATACAAATTTCTCCACTAATTATAAAATTGAAATGTGATTGTTGTTTCAAATTATAAGCTTTTCATTCACTAAATGCAAAAGAAAGTTTAAACAGCACTTACATCAATAATAATTTTACATCGTGAATTAACCATTTTTTGATGTGAAACATCTATAGCCGCACGTAAAACCGATTTCTGGCGTGGCGACGCATGCCGTGGCGACGCGTCGCCACGCTATACGATGGTATATATATACAGTCTATATGCAGTAGTGTGTACTATTTTAATAATTAGTAATATTTTATTTTATCATTATGACATATTTAGTTCCTATTACAATATGTTCTTTTCTGCATATTACTTTTACAAAATAATGGCGATGTTTCACATCTGCCAGGCGTCCCGTGACGGCTCACTTTTTTTTTTTATATATTTTTTGTTGATGAAAATCACATCCTTACCGCTACAAATAATTTCAAAAGTAACTCTGTCTGTCCAAGTGAATAGCTTCGTCGGAAAAACTATTCAACAGGTTTGAAATTTGGTGCACAGATAGTCAAAAGCCTCGGAAAGGAATTTGGCTAACTTTTACCTTGATATTTGACATAAGCTCGGGCGTGAGGTAATATCACTGAAGTAGGAAACTAATATTTATACAATTATGTATTAACTTATTTTGAACGAAGACAGCCATAAACACAACAATCTTAAATGTTAGTCCAGTCGTCCTTGATTTTTAATTGTTGTGTTCACATAACACGACTTTATATTTATACATAGTTTAGTTGAATTTTATGAGAAAAACTAAGTGTCGCACTAAAATGATTTTGATATTATAATGTTGTAATAATTTTTTTCTTAAATTATCCAAAATCGAAATCTCGGTTATAAACTAGGTGTCCCAGCATCGATTTGTGATTGGCAAGGCTTGTTTTATTTCAGACGTTATAAAAGTTAAAATTTGATTTCATTTTCGTTGTGTTGTCTATGCCTTTGTAGTCGATTGATAATTAAAAATAATTTAGAACATATAATAATTTTAAACATCTCTGAAGTTTTATTTGTAAAAATATACGTGTGCCGTTCATAACTGAGAAACATACTCTAACAATCGAATTAATTTCGAAAACTTTGTTCGATACTGGCAACTTGTGCCAAGTGATCAGCCAGATAGAAGTTTATGAAAAAAAACTGGGCCTTTTCGAAGAGGTGCAACATGGCAGGAGATCAGGCGCAATTTTACCAGTTACTAAATACTTTATTATCAACAGATAATGTCATCAGATCCCAAGCTGAGGTGAGTACGTTAATTATGCCATGTTTTACTATTTTATTCATTTGAAAACACACAAATAGCCGGCATTTATGTCTAACATTCTAATGAGGCCTCGTGTCAAAACGTGGTCATGGAGGATCTAATGTAATGACTCTTAATGCAATATCCAACACTTTGTTTGTCATAAAGATAGGACAATATAAGTTGATAAAAAACTGCCGAGCTATCGTAAACTAGAATAAACAAATAATATAAAATGTTAAAATGTTTACATTAAATGACACCCCACGAAACGCGTATTTTAAGCCGGGTGGCTTGTTCACGTTTAAAAGCATGCATAGCATAATATATAACATTTTTATCGCTTAATTGAGACCAGTTATTAGTTAAAAACTTATAGATAAACCTTTTTTAAGTCCATTTCTGGTCATAGATACAAGCATTTTTATTTCTATTGTTGCGCAAAACAGCTAGCTAATTATTATAAAACATAAATCTTAGGATTTTTAGACTGTAAAGTTGACTAACTGTAATCTTACTTAAAAAGAATGTCTTAAATTGTAAACTTTAATGTGGTCTGTTGCCATATTTAGTGTTAAAAAGCTACATAAAATAAATTTGTTTGCCCATTAGGATGCATACAACAGTATTCCTACTGAAACGAAGGTGATTCATCTGGTGGGTGCTATCCAAAATGTTGCTGTTGGAGAAGAAGGACGTCAGACAGCTGCTGTCCTGTTGCGGCGGTTGTTCAGTGCTGAGTTCTTTGAATTCTTCCCAAAGCTGCCATTTGATCAGCAAGCAGCTCTCCGAGAACAACTTCTCCTCACACTCCAGTTGGATGTCAGCCAACAATTGCGACGAAAGGTTTGTCTAACACTTAATGATTATTAAAAAAATTACTTAAATTTAATTTTGTTATAAATTTAAGTCTGCCGAAATATTTCAGACGTCTGACACAATGCCATATAGTCCCAAACTAAGCAAAGCTTGTAAGTAAAAGGTTTTTCAACAAGAACTTTGTTTTCTAAGCAAAATAAAACAAAGAATTTATATGTCAATGATTCAATTTTTTATTACAATTGAAAATTGAATCATTTTCATATAAATTCATAATACATACGAAGAGAAAAATATGGCAATTTTGAATGAAAAATGATTTCTGATAATGAAATGTCCATCACAAGCATGCTGTCAGATGTTAATGTTTTAAGTTACATGGGTGAAACAATCACTGAATTTGGCATTAGCATGTTGTATTCTATGGTGTAACTTCTAAATTGTTGAGTCATGCTCTAGGAATTCATTTTGGTACATACATGTAATTTCGTCCTATACTAAGAAGATAAGTGATGACTCACTGCTATCTATGAAAAAACATATGGAAAAGACTACACTTTGTTTAGATGTTTACCTTCACAGGAATATATATGTAGTTGAATGTAATTTTGTAGTAAGAAACTTAATTTGTCAAACATCAACATTCTTAAAAGGCCATTGCTGGATATAATAGGCCTCTCTTGTATTTCTTACTGTAACTCCAAAATCAAATAATAAGTGATAATAATCACATATTATAAAATAAAGTCCTCCACTCGTCTACTAAAGTCTGTTCGTGATCAAATCAAAAACCACTGGCCCAATTTGAATGAAGTTTTCTGTTCAGATAATTTAAAGCCTGAGAAAGGACATGGCTTCCTTTTACTGCCATAACTGACATAGATACCACATTTCTTTTAACTCTGCATGACTCAGCTTCAAAAAAAAGCGGCCAAGTGCGAGTCGGACTCGCCCATGAAGGGTTCCGTATCAGCAAGTAACATCATATAAAAGTTCTTGTAGTTCGTTGTGACTTTCATCGATGTTTTTATACTAGTGTATTGATTGGATGAAAGGTTAATTGCGTGTTACGATTTATGACGTATTAAAAAAAAACTACTCGCTAGATCTCGTTCAAACCAATTTTCGTTGGTAGTTTACATGGTAATGTACAACATATATTTTTTTTAGTTTCATAACTCTCTTATTTTAGAAGTTAGAGGGGGGGGGACACACATTTTTCCACTTTGGAAGTGTCTCTCGCGCAAACTATTCAGTTTAGAAAAAAATGATATGAGAAACCTCAACATCATTTTTGAACACCTGTCCGTAGATATGACACACACGTATAGGTTTGATGAAAAAAAAATTTTTGAGTTTCAGTTCCAAGTATGGTGACCCCCAAAATGTATTGTTTTTTTTCTATTTTTTTGTAAAAATCTTAATGCGGTTCACAGAATACATCGACTGACCAAATTTCAATAGTATAGCTCTTATAGTTTCGGAAATAATTGGCTGTGACATACGGACGGACAGACAGACAGACAGACAGACTTGACGAATCTATAAGGGTTCCGTTTTTTGCCATTTGGCTACGGAACCCTAAAAAGGACAATTTATTATTATTTTTATACTTGCTAGATGTTACTTAACTTTTATAGTTCTAGGAAAGGAATCCTTACTGTGTCAGCTGCTAATAAAGTCTACCTTGTAAGGATATACCACTTATTTACTTCTATTTACGTGGACTTAATTTTCTGGTAGTAAGTAAATACTGAAACTTTGAGGAAAAAAAAATAACATGAAAAGAATATTTTTTTCTGTCTTCATGAAATAAAACAGCCTTAACCTATTTATACACAAAGTAATTCAGTCGAGAGCTATTCATAATGACGTAAAATAATAAAGTCAGAATACTAATTTGACCTGGACATAAAAAAGTATTCCTCACAATGTTTCATGAGGGGCTAGCTGAAAGTTAGGAAATGTTGGTTCAATAAAAGATTCCTCAAATTTATTTTTAATGATTCTTTAGTGTCTTTCCATTATATTTTACTGGTTTTTTTTTCAATTTGTTTATTATTTAAACCCAGAAAATATATAAAAATTGAAAAATTAGGGAGGTAATTTCAAATTTACTAAACAATGATGTAGATGATCACGGTGGTCTTCGTCAGGCTAGCCCAGCTCCACTGATTTTGGTTTCTAGTTTTGTATTAAGGGAATGTACTTTGATACATACTTAGGTAAAAAAAAAACAGGCACTTTTTAGGGGCCAGACTGAAAACCTCAGGCTGGCCCGACCCTCAAGTGTCTAAACTACACAACGCATGGACATTGTGGTGCTACAGATCGAATATACTCCTTTAATTAAGCATATTTCTTTATTTAGTTATAAAACCCGATATCGTAAGAGATATCAATGGTTTTTAAATGAAATTATTTTTTTGCTTTGAAACATTAAAACTGCTAGGGGTGAAGAACATACTTACACCACTAGCAGCCTAGGGACCAAAGTGCCTCTAACTTTTTTATCAAAAGAGGTACATTATAATCGAAGTATGTTTGTATCCAGAATTACATTCGATTAATACAAATCTCCTGATAAAATTAGTGGGGCCGGGCAAGCCTGACGAACACTGGTCATGTAAAAAAGTATGTATAGATATTTTCTAAGATAACTGTTTACTTTTATTGATTATTTTCAATATAATTAACTGTATGATACAGTTAATAATAGATAATGTCTGTATCTTCCTGAATCTGAAAGCTGAACATAAATACTGCATACAATGTTACAATGATCTTCATAGCAAAATATGTACAAGCGATTACGGAGATACATTATGTATTTCCATTATCTTACACCATTGCTTTCGTATTATCGGAAAATACTTGGTGTATTAACAACGTTTTTGCATTTCGGTACTATACAATACATGTAAGAAAGCTTTTTACCTTTTTCCATGGTTTGTATGACAATTAAAAATGAAATGCTATGAGATAGTAAATAGACACGGGACACGAATCTCGCAATCCTTCTCCCCGGCGCATTACAATGGTGCGAGAGGCGTTCATAGCCAAGTTGCCTTAAGTCGGTAGGTAGGCTTGCCGGTCCCAACGGTGAAGACGTATGGCCTTAACCCTCTCTTGAAGAAAAGCATTCTACGCGTATAAAAAGTGTTCTCAAGACTAATTTTGTTCAAAATACTGAGCGAAACTATAATGACAGTCGTACTGGTTTACTAGACCTGTCTTATATACTTGTCCCATCTCATATCGTGTTATTATTCTATAAGAGTCCGACATACTCCCACCCATGGGCGGCGAGCATCCGTGGGATGATAATAATATATATGTAGTAGTTGGCATCTTAGATCGATGAGAAAATAGACAAGATATTTATAACTGCAAAAAAAACTGTCGTGAATTTGTGAATCTTCACATTGTGTGATTATAGAAACACCTTGTTCCAATTGAGATTATGCTATTGCCGGCATGCGGCAGTTGAGAGCTAAAAGTAAAAAGTTGCAGTTGTTTTAAAATTTCCTAAAACATTAAAAACCAATGCCTCCATGCCTCTGGTAGTTTTTCAAGGCGTCGGTTATGGTTGCTATACGAAAATCTTTAACAATAATTACGGATAGGTTTTTTTGTTGACGTTGTGGATAAGCCCCAGCCCTCCTCACCCGCCAGCATGGCAGTAATGATTCCTAGCTGGGGCAGGTAGTTTGACACTTTTTTTTACGTGTGGAAATCCCCTCGGACCGTCACCCCGCCGGGGTTTTCTATGCGGCGGGGCGGTGTGTCGGAATCGAACCGACTAAAACCACACGGTGTGCCATCTGTGCGCCTGAATTTTAGGAGGATTCCAGGGTCAAATCCTCTTCTGGACCCCTCCCAGCGCCTGCCGGCTCTTGGTGCGGACTCTCTCTTGTAGACCCTCTCTATAGGCGACGTCCGGCACACGCGGACGGACCAAATTCTGTCATCGACATTGACAGTGGTCTAGTTTTGCAAACTTTTACCACTTTAAATTGTTGAGATAAGTCGTATCATCTCAGTTTGAATCTCAATTAACAATTTTATTGGAGGTCAAAGTTGAATCTTACTAAAGGACTTTGACCAATCGCTTGATGTTCCGCGTGTTGAAATGTTTTTTGATAAGCTAATAGAAACCTAATTTTTCCTAATAAGAATATTATCTAGAATAGGGATAAATCCAGAAATAAACTATATCTGTGCCATATTTTTTGTGATCATTAGCCTATCGCAGGGTTGAAAAACGATATTAAGTACTAATATAGTACATATTACTAATACAGTATTAACTATACTATACTACCAAACCTTCAGCTTTGTAAAACTATCATCTCAAGGTCTCTAAACTTAACATCTGTCAATGATCTCATATGTGTTGGAATACCAGAAAAGTATGTCTTTGTTTTAGATCTGTGATGTGGTGTCAGAATTGGCAAGAAATCACATAGACGACGATGGCGTTAACCAATGGCCAGAATTTCTACAGTTTATGTTCAATTGTGCTGGTGCGATGGACCCCAATATACAAGAAGCGGGTATTAGAATGTTCACGTAAGTAGTTCACGTAGTTGCTGCTATTTTCCACCAAAATATTAAATAGAATAAACAATAATAGCAAACGCGAAACTCAAACAAAAAAATGACAAGTGTATTGTACGAGTGACACCATGAATAACTATAAATAACTTTAATAAGCCATACGTAAAAACAATGATAGATGATGATTTTATTCCAAGGGTTTTAGATTACAATCAATTAAAACTTTGTTTAGAGGGAGTCTTTACTCTGATACTTATACCAGTTACCACCTCAACATGTTATAGATAGTAATTTCTGTACATAATATCAAGAAAAATAAAAAAGTTCTATTTATAATTATGATGTAAACTTATTTTAGTTCTTTTTACAAGGTCAATAATCGGAAAAAATAATAGTAATCTTTTGTGACATTTTAGGAGATAAGAGTAGATTAGAACAGATTATTTTGTGAATTTGTTACAAGTTAACACTGACTGTCCATTGACCTTATAAAAACTACATGGTAAAGAAATTTAAATGTCATAGTAATTATTAGCACATAATTACATACACATTTTTCATAAAATGTTGTATTGCCAAGATGTGCAAAATAAAACTGGGAATTTCGCTAACATCGTCTCCTACATGAGATGAAGTTTGATAGTAGTTCACCACACAGTTTACACAAACATAGCTTAGCCATATCTGATTAATTACTGTTATTAACTTGGAGATGACTCAAGTTCTAATCCAATTAGAACTGTCGAACTATTTTATGTACTCTATAGAAGATACTACACAGTGAAAACTGTAATTTTTTTCTTGTCATATGATATAAGAAGTAATGATCTTCATTTGCCATCTTCAAAGACATTACTGAATATGTAAAAATTGTGTAATTTATTTAAGGGTTTGAATTATTACAGGTCAGTGCCTGGTGTCTTTGGGCATCGTCAGAATGAAAATTTGCCTGTGATAAAGCGCATGTTACTGTCTGGACTCCAGTCCAACTCTGAAGTTCTTCGCACTCAAGCTGTCAAAGCTGTTGGAGCGTTTATACTTCTACATGACAAGGAGCCTGCCATACAAAAACACTTCACCGATATTCTTATTCCATTGATGCAGGTTGGTTCTATTCTGCAAAAAGAATTCTTCTGTGTGTTCATGTTTGAATGCCAGTTATATCTATTTATGTATTTTTTTAATACACACACCTATTCAAAATTTAGTTACAATGTGTGTATTTTGAAATGTCATATCAGGCAGAAAACTATTATACGCAATTAACTTTATAGCGGTACTGCGTTTACGACCCATAACCATAAATTCGAGCTTTTTAATTGTGTGATTATTACTTTAGTAGTTAGGGTTAAAATGTGAAATAATATTTCCAATACTCTGTTAGCAACTTGGTTTATTAATGATAGACCTTAACACTTTAGTGGTGAGTACTAATTATGAATTCAAAGCATGGTGTGCATATTGTTCTTCAACAGTTAGCCTCTATTGTCCTAGTCATCAATTTTTTGGATTGTATTCGTGAATGACAATGATGGTAGTTTATGTTGAATATATTTATTGAAATAATATGTTTAAATACCTGTTACTATGTATCTCTTTGTACTACCAATTTAAATTTAGGCAGTGATGAATGTGTTATCAATAACTAACTACTTGTAGCAAGTGTCATTCATTGTATGCCAATGGTGACGCAAGTCCCGATGATGTTACTCACAATGAGAATGTTTTTTAAGCAAGTCTTTTGCATAGTTTTTTTCCTTTTAAGAGAAGATAAACTACTGGATCTTGTGCTGTTTGCATACTTAGTTCTGCTTTAGAATATTATTGCTGAAACATTTTACTTGGTAATCTGCAGATTCATAAAATAATTTTTTTCTTAAGGCTTTAATATAGATTTATGATGTCCCATAGAAGGTGAAAACCAGAAATTATTAAAGAAATCGAGATATTAACTGTTAGATCTGCTGTTATGCTTACATAAATTTTGCACATATTTACAAACACATGGTTATACAATATTGTGTGTTTTGCCAAGATGTGCAAGATCAAACTGAGAATTTCGCTAACATCATCCTCTCCATAGGGTGAAGTTTGATAGTAGTTCTTCAGACATTGAAATATAAAATATGGCTTTAAAGAAGCCTGTATTGGAGCACTAACTTAAATAATTTCTTTTACAGGTTATTGTCCAGTCAATTGAAAAAAGCGATGATGACTCTTCCCTAAAGGTGCTTATCGAATTAGCAGAATCTGCACCTCAGTTTTTGCGACCCCAGCTGGAGCCCCTTTTCCATGTGTGCATAAAGGTTTGTGTATATTTGCAATTTATATTTGTGGCACACTCACAGAAAATATTTATTTTCGATTGTTAATGCTTTTTCAAAAACATTGTTATGTTGCAATGTCTATGTTCATAATGAGGATGTTGACAACTACTAATGCTTTCCATCAGGCAGAGCAGTCATTTTGCATAGAAGCACATTATGATGACGTAACTGAATTAACAAACACTTACAGATTGTGGGAGATAAAGACGCAGAAGACAACTGGCGTCAGTTGGCCCTGGAAGCAATGGTAACGTTGTGCGAGACAGCACCCGCCATGGTTCGCAAGAGGGTACCCAACGGTGTCCGCACGCTCACCCCGCTCGTGCTGGACATGATGTGTGAGCTTGAGGACGAGCCTGACTGGTCCCTCAAAGACGACGCCGCTGAAGATGATAATGAACAGTTAGTAATATACAAACAATTCTTTTAACAAGACCTTTCTTTAGAAAAAAGGCCTAATATTCCGCCCTGGTCAGATTCCTTTAATTTATGTAAAGGAAATCTGGCCATGACAAATATTTTTCCTTATTTTATAAAATCAAAATTGTTGACAGCTCAATGAGCTATAGATGCCATCCTCATCAAAAGTCTGTAACAGTTCAAACCTGTACAATAAAAAGCGGCCAAGTGCGAGTCGGACTCGCCCATGAAGGGTTCCGTATCAGCAAGTAACATCATATAAAAGTTCTTGTAGTTCGTTGTAACCTTCATCGATGTTTTAATACTAGTATATTGATTGGATGAAAGGTAAATTGCGTGTTACGATTTATGACGTTTTAAAAAAAAACTACTCACTAGATATCGTTCAAACCAATTTTCGTTGGTAGTTTGCATGGTAATGTACAACATATATTTTTTTTAGTTTTATCACTCTCTTATTTTAGAAGTTAGAGGGGGGGGACACACATTTTTCCACTTTGGAAGTGTCTCTCGCGCAAACTATTCGGTTTAGAAAAAAATGATAATAGAAACCTCAACATCACGTTAACAGAACGAAACGTTAACAGAATACATCGACTGACCAAATTTCAATAGTATAGCTCTTATAGTTTCGGAAATAATTGGCTGTGACATACGGACGGACAGACAGACAGACAGACAGACAGACAGACAGACAGACTTGACGAATCTATAAGGGTTCCGTTTTTTGCCATTTGGCTACGGAACCCTAAAAACCTCTCTATAAAAAGGAGGTTTTGGCTAAATAGATGTAAAAATAATCAGAAAATTATACTAAAAATAAAAATCTTTAGATTTTATTAGACTGAAAATTGAAGGGACTTCATCTATCAATTTATAACCTTAAATATGAAGTTAAATTGATGAATTCGGAAGATAAAGATATGTTTTATCTTACTTTACTCTACATATGTAAAATGATTTGATCCAGAAAACATTTTTATCGCAAATTTTAGTGACATTAAAACAACGCAGGAAGATAAAGCTTTAATGATAAATAGCATTACAACATTCACATCACACTTACTGTTTGTCGTTTATAAAATATTGCTTCGATCCAAGTAGGGGTACTCAAAATGAGCTAATAAAAACGTACAATGAAAATGCATAAGTTTTAAGTGCAGAAAAGTACTGTAGAACTAATAATATAATATAGGACATATATTATAAATGCAGAAGTTTTTGAGGATAAATGAATGGTTGCTTTTTTCAGTCAAAAACCACTAAACGGATTTAGATTAAACTAGACAGTAATAGCTTTTAACACAAAGGCTTACTATTTACTGTGATAACCGATGTACGCGTTTGGAACCATAGGCCAAAGCTAATTTTCAAAAAGATTACAAGATGGGTGTATGTAACTATGTTTTCCAAATAGTAAGATCTTTTATTTGGCTACATCATTAATGTTGTAGGCAGTCATGATCTTACAAGATTAAATAACAAGATAATTAGCACTCTATGTTCCTAATACATTTGAGTGTCAGTCCCTTGATAACATTTAATTTCAAATAGATTTTTAAGTTTTTTTGGAAATCTGAGAACAACAATGGCATTTTAAAAATGTATATTATTTTACAGAAATTATGTGGCTGCCGAATCAGCTCTGGATCGCATGTGCTGCGGCTTGGGAGGCAAAATCATGTTGAATTTAATTGTTGGCCAAGTGCCTGAAATGTTACATTCTGAAGACTGGAAGCGTCGCCACGCCGCTTTAATGGCCGTCTCTTCTGCTGGAGAAGGCTGTCATAAGCAAATGGAACAGATGCTAGATCAAGTGGTCTCTGCAGTTTTGAATTATCTGACTGATCCTGTGAGTATTTAATTCTAACAATTAATACTGCTTTACTGAAAACTTACACCAAACATTAGTATAAAATTACAACTTATAAGTGAATTACATTGTTCCAGCATCCTCGTGTCCGTTACGCCGCGTGTAACGCCGTGGGACAGATGTCAACTGATTTTGCTCCCATATTTGAGAAGAAGTTCCATGACAAAGTTGTACCTGGTCTCTTAATGGTGCTTGACGACAATGCTAACCCTCGTGTACAGGTAAACTGGGATCCTAGGCATTGAAAGTAGCTTATTTAAGTTGGACAATTTAAGCATCCCACTAAGCCGCCATAGTGTGGGCTGCCATGCTTGGTTGCTTGCATTTGCAGCAATGGTGTGTGGTTTCCCCCAATCTTGGATTCTACTCGTGCTTTCACTTTAGGGTCACTTTAGTAGGCTAAATATAAATATAAAAAAAAACTTTTCATTTACTTACAGGCACATGCTGCAGCTGCTTTAGTAAACTTCAGTGAAGATTGCCCTAAACCAATCCTCACGCAGTACCTTGATCCTTTGATGAACAAGCTTGAAGTTATCTTGACCACAAAATTCAAAGAGGTAAGACTATTACTGTTATTTGTTTATCCAATGTGCGTTTGTGGTGTACTTTATTCATTGTATTGTACTTAAATAACATTGGAAGATTAAATTGTGGCAATTGCTCCATTTCTTTCTCGCATAGAAAGTAAGGGATCTCAGTTCACAAACATTTTACCTACATTAACATACTCAATTAATGTTTAAAACTTAACTGTCATAATAACTTGTTGTTGATGTTTTTTTAGCTGGTTGAACGAGGAACAAAGCTTGTTCTAGAACAAATAGTGACGACAATAGCCTCAGTGGCTGACACTGTGGAGAAAGACTTCCTTGTATATTATGACCGCTTGATGCCTTGCCTCAAGTACATTATTGCTAATGCAACTACTGATGACTTAAAGATGCTTCGTGGGAAAACCATTGAATGCGTCAGTCTTATTGGTAAATAAAACATTTCACCTTTATTTCTAATACATATAAACTTACTGACTGAGTGCTTCTTATAATATAGTATGCTCTAACGGAACTAAACTGGTCAATTTGATTGCTCTATATTAAATATTTAGACAATCTTTCGAAAACTATAATTAAAAATGAATGGCTATGTACATCATAAACTATATAATAAAAAGATACAATTGTTTATCCAATTATCCAATGTTCGTTAGTGATATACTTTTTTTGCAGAGTACATCGCCTCCATAACATTGGGATATTAATTGTGTATTGATCTTTTGCTTTCTAATGTAGAAAATAACAGATTTAATTTCACATACAAAAATTATAAATGAATGTTACAGTTATGGTATTCTTTATATTTATATTAAAATCTATCTTAAAGTACCTATTTTGCCTAAAGTCGCCTATATACTCTCATTTACATGCTGGAGGTATGATATTTATTTAAAGAGCTAACTTATTATTTTGATATTGATTGTTTCTAAAATTATTTGATAATTTGATAGTTTACCTAGAAACTATTTTTATCAGCATTGCTCCAAGGGTTCAAAATTAAAAAAACTGGATCTTTCATTAATAGGGTTGGCTGTTGGTGAAGAAAAGTTCACATCAGATGCTTCTGAAGTAATGGATTTACTTCTGAAAACTCACACTGCAGGAGAACAGTTACCTGCTGATGATCCACAGACTTCATATCTCATATCTGCATGGTCGCGTATTTGTAGAATTATGGGTGAGTATTATATTATTTATATCAAATACACTTCAGCAATTTCATCATCATCATCATCAACAGCCTTTAATCGTGGTATAGTAGGCCAAAAGGAGGTTTTGGCCTACTATACCACGCTGGCCAGACGAGTTGGTATAGGGTTGATTTCAAGTTTCCCTTCTCTTTGCCTCAATGTTGTCTTGCGTAGTTTATCCCTTAGTCGCCTTTTACGACACCCGCGGGTAGAATAGGAGTGGTGACAATCTGTATTCTTAATCCGTCACCACATGGACATTCAATTTCAATGTCAAGTTAATACTTGCCACTTAATTCTATTTACATTACTAAAAGAAGGTATTATTTACTTTAAATATAAACAATTTCGGGCATCTAGCTAGCTGCTGTTCTTATTTATGTTTTGAAACACTGACTTTTACCTATATCGGAATGTTTGTATCCTATCCTACTAATATTATAAATGGAATTGTTTGTGAGGATGAATCTATGGATGTTTCATTCATTATACTATCATTAGATTAAACTTGCCGTAATACAGCTTATACATGAGAATGACACATACAATACCACTTACCGTGATGACCGATTTATACGTCAAAAGCTAGTAATATATAAATTTTAGTTATTGCTTCCTGAGATCTGTTGTCCAGCAGTGGACGGCGATATCTATATCATCACATGTCCAATGTTCGTTAGTGATATACTTTTTTAGGAGTACATCGCCTCCATAACATTGGAAAATTAATTGTGCATTTAGTCAATTGCTTTCTTGTGTAGAAAGTAAAAGACCTCATTTCACATACAATTACTTTGAATTTCTATGAATAGTTGACAAAAACAACAGAAGTTTGTTTATTTCTGTTTATTATTATTGATTATATTCAGTACATTATAAATTGAGTTCTATAAAACCTAATTTGGGAAATAACTGTTTGTAAGAATAATTACATTTATAGATTAACATAACATTTACAAAACAATTTAACTATGCCAGAGTGTATTGTGGAGGGAACGGGTATCGTGCCCCTCCAACACAAAGGAAGTATCCTCCGACCAGGCGAGGTGATCATGCCTGGCGGACCACTGCCCAATGGCTGATTTTGGGATGTTGTATATATGCTAATTGGTGTGAGAATTTTTCTATTCCGATTCTTGATTTGTACTTATTCCGTACAGTTCATTCCGAGTTTCATTGTCTTTGTTGTATATAATTTTATAATTTAAAACATTGACGAAAATTTGTTCCTAGCAGGCTTTATACATAAAACTAAATGCCAAAATTTAAATTTTTTCAGGCAAAAAATTTGCGCAATACTTACCTATGGTGATGGAACCTGTAATGCGCACAGCTGCAATGAAGCCTGAAGTTGCGTTGTTGGACAACGACGACTTGGAAACCATTGAGGGTGACTTGGACTGGCACTTTGTTACTCTCGGTGAACAACAAAATTTCGGCATTAAAACTGCTGGTAAGAACCTTTTCACTGCCATATTTAATTTGCCTTGCAACTAAGTTTATCTCATCTCTCGCGACTGAATACTAGTTCAACCTGATTCAGGTGCATGATGGAAAGGATCTCATGATAAATTCAGTAAATGAAGAGTTCTTGGATTGGATTAATGTTCACAATTGTTATGTGTTAACAAGTACTTACATAATAGATAGATACATGCAGGGTGGACCAAAAGTTCGTTTACATTTCAAATAATGATTAAAAGAAATTAGTTATGAGATAAAAACTGTTTATTTATTAATTAACTACACAAATTGTTTTTTTTTTTTAAATTACATTAACCATATGTGATCCTTGACTATTTGGACACTGCTGCAACCTGGAGCGAAAATTATAAAATGAAATGTATAATAATTTACTTTCAGGTCTTGAAGACAAAGCATCAGCATGCGACATGCTAGTGTGCTACGCACGTGAACTTAAAGAAGAGTTCGCCGAATACGCTGAAGACGTAGTAAAACTGATGGTGCCTATGTTGAAGTTTTATTTCCACGACAATGTCCGCACGGCTGCAGCAGAATCTCTGCCATACTTATTGGAGTGCGCTCGGATCCGTGGGCCTCAATACATTCAAGGCATGTGGGCATATATTCTGCCTGAGCTGCTTAAGGCGGTTGACTCTGAGCCTGAACAAGAAGTGCAGGTCGAACTTCTTAACAGTCTCGCCAAGGTATGGATGTTCATTTAACAATGTTTGTTTTAGTGTCCAGCAATTCAAATAATCAGTTGTAGGTAGATGTAAAATTTATATTATTACTTTCAGTGTATTGAATTACTTGGTGCTGGTTGTCTGTCAGATGAGATGATGGCCGAAGTATTAAGGATACTAAACAAATTACTGACGGAACATTTCGAACGAGCCACTGAACGCCGTCAAAAACGAGCTGATGAAGACTATGATGAGGTACTTCAAAAACAGTAAAAAATATACTTTGTACTAAAAAGTTTAATGTTAGTACTGTCTGAAATTGTAGTTTTATAAAGTATTAAAGTTACTTAATTTTTGCCAGGTTGTTGAGGAGCAACTAGCTGATGAAGATAACGAAGATGTATATGGTCTATCACGTGTTGCTGACGTTTTACACGCTCTTATGTCGGCTTACAGAGAGAACTTTTTCCCACATTTGGACAGTTTGCTACCGCATCTTGTTCAATTATTGGCACCGGGACGCCCATACTCAGATCTTCAATGGGCTATATGTATATTCGACGATGTCATTGAATATGGAGGTGAGTTTTATTTTTTAGTTTGGACAAGAAATTTCTTATCTATTTGTCATTAAGTGTCATCAAATATTTTACAATAAATGTGCACTGTGCAGTGAAATTCACTACTAAATTCAGTGAATCAATTTGCCAAAGATAAGAAACTTAGTGTTATCCAATCATAAATTCTAATAATGTTTAAAATTATCCATATAGATTTGATCAAAAACACCTAATGCATATTGTTGAAGTAAGAACCGAGTAATGTTATGTGACAGGTCCGGCATGCGTGAAGTACCAAGACATATTCCTGGAGCCGATGCTGGCGGGCCTGCGGTCGGGCGAGGCGGAGGTGCGGCAGGCGGCGGCGTACGGCTGCGGCGTGCTGGCGCAGTTCGGAGGCGCGCAGTTCGCCGGCGCCTGCGCCCGCGCCGCGCCGCTGCTCGCCGCGCTCATCGCCGAGCCCGACGCGCGCTCCGTAGAGAACCTCAACGCCACCGAGAACGCCATCTCCGCCGTCGCCAAGATCATCAAGTACAACCACGACCAGATCGATAGGGATGAAATCATTAGGCATTGGTATGTACTTTTCTTCTACTCTCTCGTTATGCTGCACCGTCTAACTGATTGCATGAAAGACCTCTGCAAACCCCTAAAGGGACAAGACTTGTGTGATTTTTAAAGTGCTGTGTTCTCTGTGCCAGTTTCATACTCATACCTGCACATCAAGAATGTTCCTAGTGCAGTTGTTTTTTTAAATTTTTAATTCACCGTTAATTCAAAACTACCCTTTCATGCTATATTTAATGCTGCCAGTTGTAGATATTTTGAATTGCCGCCATTGTAAGTAGTTGTGTCACGATTCGCTGGCCAGACTATTTACATTGATTAAAATACCTATTAAAACAATCATTTATACTAAAACAAAGAAGTATTATTTATTTATAACAGTATCGATTTCCACTAAATCGATCCTATTTTAGGAATGCTACGTTTGTGGAGCTAGTTACGAATATTGAAATAAGTGTTGCAGAGGTTTACAAAGATTGTTTAAAACAATAGAATTCTTCTTATTTTCTACACTTGGCCATTGCAAATGAAGCTAAGATTTCGATAGGTTAATCAAGCAAAATAGACGAATTATTTGGTACATATCCCATTCGTGTAACGCTTAGGCCCAGAATCGGGTTTCTCCTTTATACATAATAGCTCAAAATCGATCAGTGGTGTGCAATGGAAGAGGCCTATGTCCAGCAGTGGACTGAGATGATGATACATAATATCTGTTCAGGCTGACATGGTTACCCGTAACGGAGGATACGGAAGAGGCGCCCCACGTGTACTCTCTGCTGTGCGAGCTGGCGGCCAGCGGGCACGCCGCGCTATCTTCGCCCGACGCACCGCAGCGAGTGCTCGCCACGCTCGCCGAGGCCTTCCTCAGAGACGCCGTGCCTTCTGACAACCCCGTCTACGCGCAAATGGTGGCTCTCGTTAGACAAATACAGGTACCTACCTCTCATGTCAACCTCGTCTATGATTTTTTTATTTAGGACCCATTCCTTAGAAGGATCAAGATAAAAATTATTTTAAGGAGTTTGTAGATGTTTTGTGTGAATAAAAAAAGAAATAATCACGCTTAAATCAAATTCTTTTTTTTTGTATTTATATAATTTTTGTGTGATTTCCAGAGCAACGCTGAACTATTCAATGCCGTTTTAATGCAGTTAAGTAATGAACACAAGGAGGCGCTGCAGCTAGCTCTGTCGACATAGTGGTCGCGAACTGCCCTCCACATATTTATTACAGCTATACGTCACACTCCCGGCACAGCGCTCATCCGTTGCCAGTCACACACTGCTCATCGCGCCCCTCGATCATTTGTATGGACCGCTAGAACGACACTTATATTATTAATGTGTATAAATTTTGTAATAATTGTAAACAAAAATATTTTATCGCATTTAGACGACTTTTAACCGAGTTTCACGAAATGACTGATTCAGAGAAATTATAATGTAAACTGTATGTAATATTACGATTTATTTTCTTTTCGACTTTTCTTCGATCTCACTCAGTAAACATACCTGTTGGGCTTAACATAAATTACTGTGATATATTTTTATACTATTTTTGTAGGTAACATACTGGAAGTGTTTGTGTTAGATCCTTAATTTGAGCATCATCTTTATACGTAGTTGTTTTTCTTAATGTCGATATTAATAAGCAACTATTATGGGGAATGTCCAATCAATCTTTGATATTTGATAAATATATTAAAAAAGGTTATGAACATTAATTACATGTTATGTCAAATATATCGGCAGTAAAATATTTAATGGAATGTGTTGTTTCTCCTTTATTAATGCTGTTTTTATAACTGTAATATTTTCTTTGTATAAGGCTCTTTGTTGTAGCTGTTGCGTTTTACGTATCAAATCAAAATGTATTGGGCCTAAAGGCAACATTAGGTATACCTTACTGTTTGAACATTTCAAGTGTACTCGGTGTTTTTTTATTATTATGAAAATAAATATTTTTGAAAGAATTGCTTGCCGTCTGCATTTATGTTTTATTATACAGTTTGCCATATATGCTAAGATGAGAATTTGGTGGCCGTTTCTCGCAATGGACGAGGTGTCATGCCTGTTTATAAGAATTAATTTTATTCATTAAATATATAATATTATATATACATTTCTTTGTTTAACTAAAATAAAAGTTATTTGACATTACATTTTGTTTTTATAAAAATACTATTATTCCAAGCCATCTGACCCTCGGTCCATGTTTCATTTGATGAGTTAGGAGTTTACGAAATTATTGCACACAAGCCATTTCAAGATTAAAATCCGTCAAAATATCGTTGCCACGCGGTTTCTATAATGTTACAATTAATATTAAGTATGAAATCTTAATCAAAACATGCAACACAGATGTGCACTCATACTGTGTGCTACCATAGTATTGGAATTTTCTCACTCTTGCAAGCTGGAGCTTCAAAACGGTAAGTTGTATAAAAAAACTGTTTAAATAAAAGTTGTAGATAATATTGAGAGGAACAACATTTACATTTTCGCCAAAAAAATATATTTTAAAGGTAAAAAAGTGAAAAAACATGTTTCAGCAGTGCAGCGCCACCTACTGTGTACACTTCTTGTTGTACGGCATTGCTCCAATGACATTAATAATTGTAGATAATAATGTCCTCTACACTTTTTGTACAAAAAATTTTTCTCAAATGCATAGACTCCCGAGAAAAATGCATTTCAAAATTTTTTTTGAACTTTTCCAAAATACCCTCCAACGTACCGGTGGGACACTTGAGAGGTAGTTAGGGGACATAATTTTCAATCAATTAAAACACTATTTACCCATTAGGTACTATTTCCAGCACCAAACAGACAGATTGACTGTACTATAATCATAAGACACGAATAATACTGTAACGCAATACCCATTAAAAATGGAAGATTGATTATAACTGCCTACAACCAAACCTTTGACTGCCTCGTGGTTAGCTTATGCAGTTGCTGATCAGGTTCGATCCCGGGTCGAATTAAATGTTTGTATGATCTGCAAATATTTGTTTTCGAGTATACATATAAGTATAGGTACTTACATTTCACACACAGAAAAGACCCTATCTTTTCTGTGCGATGTATGTACTCCGTATGTACTTGTATGTATACTCCGAAACACCCTATCTTTTCTGTGTGTTATGTATGTATTTACAAAAAAAGTGTGATCACAAGTCGGGTCACAAGTCAGAGCGGTATATCTGAGGGTGAAATATCTTACTGTATTCTGTAACACTGTTCACAAGTACTTTCTCTGAGAAGAAACTATCGAGTAATTCTAGTAATTCTACCGACTTGGCTGAGATACATCCAGCCGTTCCATTTTTTTTCATAGCACTTTTACTTAGCATGGAAAACACCAGTTTGTTACACAACAACAAAAATGTACATGGTAGCAATCCCGCAGATTTCTATTTTAATGTTACTGACCATGAAATCTTTTAAACAATAGGTATAATAATTATATTGTTTTAAAGATTATTATGGAAAACATTGTTTTAAATTTAAACTTTAGTTTATAATATTAATTTAAACGTTTATGATATAACAATTTTTTACTACTTTTAAACCGATAATGTAACAATACATACCTGTACATGATCAAACGGTCTAGTCTTAATTATTTTCGACGAGTCATTAATTGATCATACTATTTCATGCACAAATTTTGCTATTTGTAACAAATTACCCCTTAGAACACACTAATTTTCTGTTATACTCTCATCTCTCTAAAGCCCATAAAATCTAAAGCAATTTTTTTTTACTGGGGATGTACACCGCTAAGAACTCTAAGGTAAAATTCACTTCGCTCCCTCTCATCTATGCTGTGTACCTTTATGACTTGGTTACCTATCGCTAAATTATACTCTGTTGCAATTAGGGCAGAGAGAGGAGGCGCTCATGGCCAAGTTTCGTCTTAACCCTCTAAGAAGAGACCCGAGCCAGACATCCCACTGGCGGGCTAGGGTCTCTTCTTCTCTGTCATTATTGGTTGTTGATGATAGTATATAGTCCAAAAGAACTATATTTATTCACTGTACGGAAAATATTAGTTGTCTAAAAACGTCTAAAATGTTACATTATATTGAAAATATCCACCTGGCTGGTATTGCCAACAGCAATATGTGGAGATTATACGTATTTCAGAAGCCATTCCGCTACCTTCCAAAGGGCGCCCCATACTATACGTAGTGTTACATACTCTTTGCCCCATACTAGCTTTACAAGACTAGTTCGCCGCTCTGTACGCGCACTCTTATTCTAACTATTATCGATTCAGCGACGTATGATCAGCCCATTAGCTTTCCGAGCTATGTCGGTTACCTTGGTTCTCTAAGGGATCACTTCGTTCTTAATTTTATTCATAACTAACATTGCCAACATAATAATCAAACAAGTATTTTGCACTGAAGAAGGAAACCTAAAAACAGATTAAAAGGTGGGTCTATGGTATTTTGTGATTTGACTGTCAAAATTATCCCCGAAAATCAAAATTATCTTGGCTGCAATATTATTTTAATAAAAAATAATAGCTCAATTGCACCTAGATAGAAACATATTACTACACTTTTAGTTACATCCCCGATGAATGTTGTTATTTTGATTTTGAACCAGTTAAAACTTTTCTTTAGGAACTGCATTATTAGTGTCAATGTCAGTTCTTTCATTATCAGTCTGTCAAAGTGGATGTCGTAATCCACAAAAATTCTATTTACAACCTAACATTATTTGTTTTAAAAACATATTTGGAGCAATATTGGTTTATACGCTCGTAGAGCAATAACAAATTTATTTTATTTACTTATTCCTACATCAAAACAAATCTTATAGGTTCTTTTAGTTTTGTGATAATTTTTTAATGTTCAACAAATTGTTACCGTAAATCAAATCTCTGCACGCTGCCGAACATAGACAGCTGGTTGTAGCTCGGCATTCATCGTTGAATAATACAGTTATACAGCGGAGGGGAGTTCGGTTATATATTTATTCGACTAAATAGTCGAAGCAAGACGTTGTCAAGTGTAGCATAATCGTAAATTACTTCGCCGGTAGGCAATGTGATAATGTCCCGTAAGAGGTCCAGGCTCAGCGATAAAGAAATGAGTTCTACAGTGACTGATTTGGGAAACGGCGAGGGCCAAAATGGGAGTGACACCAGCTTCACATCAAGTTCCAGCCAGATACCAATTGAAACACAGGTAAGAAGTTTTTCAGTTCAGTTCAGTCAATCAGTGTATAGCATACCTATGTAATATGACATAGGCATATCTTTATTCAAAAAATTAAACCCAGTAATACAAAACCTGTATTAATTATTGTTTAATTATAAATCAACTTATAAGCGCTAACAATTGTTAAAAAAATTAATTCAATTTTGACCTTGCCTAAATAAATATTATAGAAGAGTGGCGCATATGTATTTATACTTTATGTTTTATTATAGTGTAAAACACAAATTATTCATGCTGGACTAGCAGACCTACTTCATAATAAAGACAATAAAAAACTCCAGATTCATCACTTAGTCATACAAAAAGCTTCCCAACAATTAACCGTAATACATACAGAATATAAGCAAATATTTATAAAATTTTAATATAGAAAAAACTGTATTTATGACTGAAAAACGAATGCAAATTAATTCATTAGACATTGTGATCTCTGTGTTATAATTTTTTAAATACAAAATGCAGCTAATTTTATTCAGGTCAATGCTCTGGCAACCTCACACCATGTCACTGTGTAACTGGACAGCGGCTAGCTTATTGTAATCTGATTTGTTACACTAAGCACACAACCTACTTTCCTACTGTAAAGTGCATACAGTAGAAATGGATGTAAACTTTTTCAAACAAGATACATTTTTCCAAGTCAAGTCTAGGTCAAATGATTAAGTTTTAAAAATTATAAATATATAGGTAGTCTTCATCATATCCCATTTAAATATACATTGTATAGATTTTAAAAAATGGCTAGTATTTGTTTTTCTCATCATCATCAGCCTATCACAGTCCACTGCCAGACATAGGCATCTCCAATTGCACACCACTTAGTTTGATCCTCGGCTACTCTCATACAGCTCCTATCAGCCTTCTCTTGTTTCTCTCATTTAATGTTTATTTGTCTCAAAAAGCTTGTTTCTCAGTTTTTTTTACTCCAGAATTTAAAGTTACTCATGAAACCACTCTCAATGTGAGTTTATCATCTACCTTTGTATTTTCTAATGTCAGTCAGCTATTGACACTACCACAGTCCTCAACAATTTTAGACACTTTCTTCATAATTCTAACATGTCCCAGATCACAAACATTCTAAATTAAAAAGTTGATATTGCCTTTTAATTAAAATGTTAGATATATTGAGGGAAAGGTTCTATAATTACTGTAATTATAACTTTAATAATAATTAAAGCTAAGCCCAGAAGTAGGGATGCAATCCTGGTGTTCCTCCCGACTGCCAAGGTAGGCCACCGCGTTGTTTAGTGGGTAAACCGGTTACCCGGGAGTCCCTCACACGCCCTTCACTTACCCCACGAAAGGTATAGTGCCAAAAGCATTCCCCGCGTAAAAAAAAAGTTCCTTGAATTTGAGCGAATATATTCTTCACCTTCTTAACCTAATCTCAATGCTTTGCTAATCTTATCATTAAGCCAATCTTGATCAAGGCAAAGTTATGATAACTCATTTGCACTCTCGCCTCGTGTCTTGCCTCGTACCTCGCGTAAGCAGCTCGCGTAATTTTTGTGATATTATTATTAAAGGGAGTTAGGATGAGTTTGTTTCGCGATACCATTGTTACCATTCGTGAAAAGTTTAGTGCAGTCAGTCAGTCAATGAAGGACATCGATGTTCAGTGCAAGTGGAGCAGACAAAAAAAAATATGCTAATTGAGTACTTTATAAACGCAAAACTTCAATTGAGATTGATTCATCATCAACAGCCTTTAACAGTCCACTGCTGGACATAGGCCTCTCCTTTGAAAGGAAGTTTTGGCCTACTATACCACGCTGGCCAGACGTGTTGGTAAAGGGTTTATTTCAAGTTTTCCTTCTCTTGGCAGGATGTTAGCTGCTTATTTTGTTCCTTTAGTCGCCTCTTACGACACCCATGGAATGAATAGGGTTGGTGACACTTTGTATTTTTAATCCGTTTTAATTATTAGCAGCAAATATTAAATTTTAGCATCCAGTAACCTCGTAAGGCCTAAAAAACTGTTATTCCTAGTGGGTGGAATTGTTAAATCCTATGTACCAGTATGCATATACTATACTAAACAGAGGTTAATGATTTTATGGGCGTAGTTTGACAGAGTATTGGAGAATAACACATGACATGATATACCAAACACGACGATGAAATATTTATTAAACTTTAAACAGCTGTCTGACAAAAAAGTAACCAGTTAGTATCCCTTCTACCAAAAGTCCGATTTTAACATTATGACGGATTAAGAATACGTGTCACTAGGTCTATTCGCCCCACAGGTGTTGTAAGAGACGACCAGTGCAAACTTCAGAAGACGATGGGCGATGGCCCATAAATAGAAGGAAAACGAGAAACAAATCCTGTACCGACCCGTCACACCGACTTGGTATTAAGAAATAGGTATTAAAAGTACTCTTAATACGTTACAGACTTCACCAACGAAAGGTCGCCACCCCTATTCAATACATGGGTTTTATAGTAAAACTACACAGGAGCACCGACTGACTGAAAAGAAAGCTACAAACGAACCCATAACCTGTCTGGCTAGTATGACAAAACAAACCAAAACCTAATTTCTAAGGAACCTGTTGATGATGATTATGAATCTCGTCACTTGTGTCAATAGAAGTAACGCTCTTTCTATTCTATAGGGATGTGAAAATGAAAGCTAAAACGAATCAATAGTTTTGGGCTCCCAGCCAACAATGTGGCGTGATTACTGACCACGTTGTGTGTGCACGTATAGCGTACTTGCGCGTACTTTGTGCTGTACACATACTAAATAGATTGTATTCTGTATTCGCATTGTATCATGCAAAAAATATTACATATTTGAATAGATACCGGTTCATAGGACTTACATCGTACTGTAACTTACAGTGAATTCTAATTTATGTAGCTACCTGTGGGTCTAGTCAAGTTGCAATCGTAATTTACGTGCAATTTACGTTTTCGCGTTCTGCAATCGCTGACGCCTCTATTCTCTTGTTTGATTGGCTAATATTTTGTATTGATCATAGTCACGTGGACTGAGTGACAATAGCCAATTAAGTATCTGATTTTATAAATATTTTTCCCTTATTTACATGCTATTTAATGAGGTCGCTTTCGATGTTTGTTTGCTTACGGATTTCCATTAAAAAATGATTTAAGAGGAAGGTTTATATATCTATCTATACAAATAAATAAAATTGAAGTATCTTTATTTAATATCAAAATAACAGTATTTAACTAAATAACTATGAAAGTAATAGATACGGTACTTACATCAAAAAAGCAATTTTGGTCTCTCTGTTTGTTCCGCCTAATTCCGGCTGAACCGATTTTGACAGGATTTTCACACTAGCAGAAAGCAGATGACATAAGGAGTATCTTAGGCTATTTTTTTAGACAAACTTTGCTCCGCGACGTTACTCACGATTTATAAAAATAACCGCGGGACTCAGCTGGTAAAACATGTATAAAATCCCAGTTCCAGTTAGTCGCTAATACATATTTTAAACAATAAAAGTGATCATAAACGTATATAAACTCTGTATTAGCTTGTACTTATTGCAACTATATATTAGAAGATTTTAAACACATTCATTATAAAACAATTCCTAAAAACGCAGAGTATAAACTTCTCGTCTCCACTTACAAAGCAAATTAAATCTACAATAGAACTTGTTTAAAAAATGACAAATGTCAACATGCACATAATATTACAAGTATACAAGTATGCTAATTAATGTAGGTATAAAATAAATATATTTCTGAACACGTTTTTTAATATTTTTTCTCTACACGAATTTTAAGTTACTCCGATTGTATTCTCACCCAACTGTCAAAAAGAAGAAAAGTGCCTAAGGCAAAGTTGTGACCATGAATAAGTTTGAAATTAACGACTTTTTAATTGTTATTTAATAATTAACAAAGTCAAAATAATTATGTGATACTAATTAATTATACTTATTAAATGGTTTGTATTACTGCATTTAAATACATAATACACTTAATTGAACCTGTGATCTTGATAATTGGAATGACAAATTACATATTCGACTGGCGTGAAATGAAATACTATTACATTTAATTAGTCTATGGTACCTAGTTGGCTGGCTTAACTGTGTTAGAATCATGTGAGTGTGCCAGTGTTTTGGCAGCTCAATCAGCCGTTGTAGGAAAGAGGAGGCGTTTGTTTGGCGCCCATCGTTTGTTTAGTAGGGCGGTCGTTGCCTTCGCCCATATTAAAAATAGGTCATGTTATTTAAATTTATTTAACTTTTATAATTGTTACTGTCTAACTAAAGCATACAGGATCGGGTTTTTACTGGTAATTTAGTTTACGAAATGTACAAAAGGAAGGGAATTTTATCGGTACCACATATTATATTCTATGAAATAAAACCTACTTCGTAAAGTAGCAGTGTTATTAATAGCTATTTTATTCGATTTCGATAAGAAACAAGTTTAATCAAACTACAGTTATTTCTTATCGCTATGCAATTTGCCAAAGGCGTCGCGTTTACGTAAAAGTACATAATCAAATTTCTTTTAATTTTCTCTTGTAAAGTTATATCCACTGTTTCTGATTTCGTTTATATTTTGATTTAACAGCAGTAATATTATCACAAAACATTAATGCTTGTTTCATATGACATACTATTGCGTGTTACCACCTTCAAATATATTACACTTACAATAATTAAAATTTCATTTTCATTGAAGTGTTCGTTGTAAATTGTCTTGTTCAAGGATCTTTCATAAATGTTTAATTCAATGATGCTATCGTCGGATCGTCCTGCAAAATCTTATTATTCGTTAAACAACTGTGCTTGGTGACGAGCATTAAGTGTAAATTTTAGATCTATTAGTTACCGTTGTAAACTAAATAAATATAATAATTAAAATAAAAACTAGCTTTTGCCCGCGGCTCCGCCCGCGTGTATGTCGGTTATCGCAGTAAAAAGTAGCCTATGTCCTTTCCCAAGGTTCCGTCTATATCTATGCCAAAATTAATCAAAATCGGTTCAGTGGTTTAGGCGTGAAAGCGTAACAGACAGACAGAGTTACTTTCGCATTTATAATATTAGTAGGGATTATACTAGCTTTAAATTAAATTTGCCATATTTAATTTGTCATGTGTGTTCCTTAGGCAGCGTAGGCAAGCAATCAGGATTTTGGAAAATTCCACCCCTAAGGGGGTAAAAAAGGCAATCACAGTTATACATCAGAATATTATATTTTGTAAAATTTCAATGATTTAAACATACTGAGAGATATCTTTACTAATATTATAAACGCGAAAGTTTGTGTGTGTATGTATGTTTGTTGCTCTTTCACGCAAAAACTACAGAACGGATTTTGATGATTCTTTACTGTAATATAGCTTATATATCAGAATAACACAGGCTACTTTTTACTGCAATATTCGAGATACATGCGGGTGGAGCCGCGGGCGAAAGCTAGTTGTAATGTAAAACATTTTGATGATCTGTAATTACCAGAGATCGGAATTGGGTGTGTGAAAATACCTAAAGTTTGCAGTAGGTTTGCAATAATAATATGGAGCTGCTACAACCACTGTTCTTGCAATTGAAATAAATGTTTTTAATTAATTTTTTTATGCGTCGCAGGTTTAATAATTAAAAAAAAGCCGACTTCAAAACTATGTAAAGACGCGAAAATGTTCGTTTTTCCTTGCATCAACCTGTAGCAAAACTTTTTAACTTAAGATACAGATCAAAAAAAGAAATTAAAACCGCATTAGCATTTTGCAGATATATAAAATTCTGTGTTTGACCGACAAAGAGCAATTGGGACTAAAAGACCGAATTTTAACCGGAAAAGTACAAAACAAAAAAATATTTAGAACTGTATTAGCAGAAAATTTATTTAGAACTGTATTAGCAGCTTGTAAATGTTTATAGTTCGGTGTTTCAAAGGTAAGGAACATGTAAAAAAAACAAAACTCAACCGGTAAAATTCAAACCCGGTTTAACTTAAGTGGTTGTAACAGCTCCATATTATGTCCCGCTGCAAACTTTAGATATTTTCACACACCTAATTCCGAACTCTGGTAATTACTATATATTTATTACTAGCTTTCACCCGCGGCTACGCCCGCGTCTATGTCGGTTATCGCGTTAAAAAGTAACCCATGCCCTCTCTCAAGTTTAGACTATCTGGCTGGGTAAATAATTTAATTTTAAGCGGTGCAGTGGTTATTAGGTTTATCGCGATCAGACAGACAGACGCGGCGGAGGACCTTATTTTATAGCTAGCTGCGCCCCGCGGGTTCACCCGCGTGGTTATAGAAAATTGTGATAATAATTATAAGAATGTATCTATTTTATTTCTTCATAAATTTTTCAATGTTTCATATTATTCTTCTATTCAGGACTGAGACAAATCCAACAAATTAAAATCATGAGTTGTCCAGTTAAGTGTTAAAACAACTATTATCTATAATATGTAATGTATGTAAACGAAACAAATTTTGGTATATTTATGATGAAAACGCTACTGTATCTTTAATTAGTAAGGATAAATTGGTTTGTTTAGTTAGATTTATCTATTGTAATATACCCCTATAAACTGTGTTAAAAAAAATATTTTGTTCTGCATAAACATGCAAATTTTTCGATTTAGAAACGGGTGAGCAAGCAACGTAGAGTTGGCCGTGGGAAAAACATGGTGTGCCCAAATGTATACCCGCTACCTTTAAGGTTTGACCCTGCGACTTGTTGATAGTCATTGAAAATGCAACTTTTAATGGGAACTGCAGACGTTTAAAGTTAAATGGCAAATTATTGGGAATGATTGGAATACGCAGTATAAGAACATTGTCTCCCTTGCATTCTCCAGTCAAGATTGCCTTCACAATATGCTTACCTAGTTCAGTGACTCGCAACCGGGTACCGTTGCATAATCTTGGCGCATGCAAGTTTTGCATTAACAAAACGGGTACACCTACTTTTAATTCCAGCTTATGTCATCACATAGGAGCTATCTAGGGTGCCATCGCACCCTAGATAGCTCCAAAGAGTTTAAAAACTCTACTGGGTAGCTCGTAGTGTCGTCGGATGACATGACTGTGTCGATGGATTTATATACTGACATTTCGCCGGTTATTTGGTCCAATTTTTTTTTATTTTTTTTTGCAACAGTCTCATTTCTTGGTGCCAGTATAGTTCTATCATATAGCCACTTTTCGTCAAGAATATGTTGCTGCAGATTCGGAAAAACTTGATCAATGAGTTCGGCTTCCGACTCCACGACCTGGCAAAATTGGTTTGTGAAAAGTACCAAACCTTCTTGGTCGGTGTGTAGGCGGCCTTCACCAATTTCTAGGAGTTTTTGGGCATATTCTCCTGAATCGACATCGCTGAATATCTGGACTCGCATGTTAGTGGTAAGATGAAGCTTTTCAACCTTAGTCCACAGATATGATGCTTTCAAACATGCATTAATCTTGTCTGCTGCGGTAGCTCTTTCGATAACAGGTAAAGTCTGTCTGAAATCTCCTGCCAATAACACAACCACACCACCCATCAATCTCCGATTGCTTTGAATGTCTTGTAGACAGCGATCAAGCGCTTCGATGGCACGTTTGTGTGACATTGTGCATTCGTCCCATACAATCAGTTTACATTGCTGCAACAGAGCGCCGCGGGCACTGCCTGTACCCCCCGGGGCATCGAAAAAGAAAAGGCCGGCTTCACCAAGCTCAACGCGTTGTAATATTTTTTTATATATATCTTTTTGCTCGGGTAGCAGGTGTGGTTCAGTTTCGCGTATCTGAGCATCTTAATTTCTTTTTTTTTTCTAGCTGCGCCCCGCGGTGCTACCCGCGTATTTTCGGGCAACTTTATTTATGGTATGCAAGTGTGTTGCCTAGCAACCTGTGAAGTCTTGACAGGAGATAAACAGTGATACATTTTGACATCTACGATTTATATATTTTTATAATCTATAAAATATATCTCGATTATTGCAGTAAAAAGTAGCCTATGTGTTATTCTGATATATAAGCTATATTACTGTAAAGTGTCATCCAAATCCGTTCAGTAGTTTTTGCGTGAAAGAGCAACAAACATACACACAGACACACATACACACATACACACATACTCACAAACTTTCACGTTTATAATATTAGTAGGATATTTGAAAAACACTAAATTATTTGGAATAACGAAAGAACAACCCACAAGGCTTATTTTTTCACGTATTTAACAATGCAGTAACTCCTGCAAAAACTTTGATCTATTAAGCTTTAACAGTAAAATATGAAAAGTGGGTAAAAGCTTGAAAATAGGAACTAAATACAGTCTGAATAGATCAGAACTTTGTGTTTTCTACAAACTAGTAGTTTTGTTTTCGTTGCTTGCGTCTTTTCTCTAATTTTGACTATATCTTATATCCAACCAGCCGTCAACGCCGAAGTAATTCTTTTCCTCCCTACAAGCATCGACAGGTTCTGAGTCATCCTCTACCTTATCATCATCGTCCTGCGATCTATATACTGTAAACCAAAAATATAACAAACTAGAACTAAACAAAGAAGTTATCAAAACATACAAAACTACTCATAAGTATTTCGGCTTGTGAGTTGGGAATGTTACAAATAGCATAAGGCGATCATTTTGACTCACAGAGGTAGTTTATCTACGTAAATACAATACTCAGTATACTCACTCATAGAGGCGTGTGCATCATTCGGTTCTGCAGCGGCGAGACGGTTTGAAAAAGCCATGTGATGCATCAATTGTTATGAAAGATTCAGATAGATAAACTTCGTGTGTGAGTCATTTTGACTCACAATACAGGGCTAATATGTCACCACACGGTCAATTTGTAATTTCTTCTTCGATCTATGTAAATGTGTATATATTTATTTGAACTAAGTAAAGGAAGTGAGATAACAGTATTTGAATACCTTAAGTCTTGGTGGACAATATGTATCTAGTGCCTGTGGCACAGAATACAGCAGATGAAATAAAGTCTGTTGTTTATTGATGTATTCTTCAGCGTTGTGTAATCATCGCTCGTCTTGCCCGAGAATAAAATATTCATTTGCATATGTAGCCAAAATATTACCTGTTTTATTTAAGACAAGCTGAGTCCCGCAGTGCTGCCTGCTGTAAATCGCGAGCAACACCGCGGAGAGAAGCTATTCAAAAAAATACCCAACTTAAGCTTTTTGCCAAGGAGAGTCACGTCAAAATCGGCCCAGTCGGTTCAGAGATTAACCAGAACAAACAGACGGACAGTACCGTATATACCCACTTTGATATGCAATAAGTAAAAAATGTTCATTTGTTATTATACAGACACTTCAATTTTATTTATTTGTATAGATGTTGCTATAGTTAAACGTCCACCAAAAAAAAATTTTTTTGTTTTCATATTTACATTATTTATTAACTTATTACAATAAAATATGAGGTTGAAATTAGAAACTAAATTATCTATATAATTAGAGTTTCCATTAAATAGTAACGGGGAAATATATTCATATATGTATCAACCTCATAAATTAGAAAACAATATTATAGAGATGTTGTCAAATTTACTGACAACTTATTTTTTTTTTAACGTTTGAAAATCCCCGCGGGCCGTCACCCCGTCGGGGGTTACGGCGGGGTGGTATGTCGGACCGACTAAAACCACACGGTGTGACCCTCTCTGCGCCTGTATATTGGAAGGAGTCCTGCCCGCACTGTGGCGGGCACCACCTCAAATTTTACTCTCTAATTGGGCAACCTCCGGTCACACGCGGACGCCGCCCCCTTGCAGTTGGCCACTACTGCGGACGGACGGGAAACCCGTCCCGCCCATCCGCGGCCACTCTCAGGGCGGCATGAGACGCAGGTTCGCCGCAACAACTAGTTCAACCTTTGAATTTCAGTTTTCCCTTAGAGTTGCGGAGAATGCCAATAGCTCCGTGGAAAAACTGATATTCAGGTAAAACTAGTAGCCCATCCCAACAAATATTGGGAATAAGGCTAGGAATTTGGCAAACCCGTCGGGCCAGCGTGGTATAGTAGGCCAAAACCTCATTTCTAAGGAGAGGCCTTTGTCCAGCTGTGGACTGTTAAAGGCTGTTGATGATCATGTTGATGAAGGCTAGGAAGAAGAGATATTATAGAGTAATTGCGCCCACACAGTCACTCCAATTATTTATTTACATAGATTTAGATTCGAAACTACAAACGATCGAGCGAAAGCATTAGATAATAAATATTGTATGTACATATGTACGAGTATAAGCCAAACATAGACTGAGCTTTATTTGCACTTTGTTTAAGTAAAATACCACACAATATATTTGTATGCTTATGTGTATGAAAAGTTTTTACTTTTCATGAATGTATTTACATTAAAAGTAACTTAAAACTTACATAAATATCACTCTTAGACAGAGGGGAAATATAAGGGTAAAATAAGATAAGGTTAAGTAAAATTGTACTACAATTATAAATTTTCCAGATATATTGCAACACACAAAATAATATTTATTTAGATCGTAATAAGCAAATCAGGGGAACAACATCGTACGATACGCACTTACTAAATTGAAAACTGATTATATTATCATGAATTAACTATACATAGAAGATGGAACAATAGTTTTCAATAACAGTGTAGATTAAAAAAAAATACTGTCAATAATGACAGGACATTCATTGGTACTGCGACATGTTTTTCTAAAGGCATGTAAAATACGCAGTTTTTGCCACTTCACAAAACTTTTTTACGTAAAAAATATTTTTGGTTTTTGATAAAAAATTTACATATTATATTATTTTTGAGAAAATTTAACCGTTTACTCAGAGCACACAATACAAGCTCTCAAAAGTAATCAATCATTTCCCCCTATTTTTGCAACATATTTTATTGATGCTCTGTTGCTTTTGGTCGTAGTTTGATAAACATCGTCTTCTTCCTAGCCTTTATTCCCAATATTATTTGGGTTCTGATTAATTATTGCTGATGAAATATAGTCCATAACCTTCCTCAATAAATGGGTTGACTGAAGCATTGGAAGAATTTTCCAAATCGGACCAGTAGTTGCCGTCTGTAGCTTTATCATTCTTACTAATATAAATGCGAAAGTAATTATCTGTCTGGCTTTCACAACAAATCTACTACGGTTTGAAATGAAATATGGTACACAGATATTTTTGAGCCTGAGAAAGGACATACACTGCAATAACCGACTTATACTTATAAAGCTAGTTTTAGTATACACAAATAAATGGGAAAATTTCCTAATATTAGAGTTCTCTCTATTATAAAAATACAAAATTGCAAAAGGTTAAGGCGTTGGGTTTTGTCTGATTTGTTTTTTTTGCCTTCTCGTACGCACGAATTTTTGAGCTTATCCATACTAATATTATAAATGCCGTAATACTAATATTATAAAAATAGTAATAATAGCTTTTATGAGGTACTAATATTGTAATGTGCTTAAGTATCATTTGGTATATACTTGGTTATCAATTTTGTGAGAGATTAGGAATCCAGAGTGTATCCACCTCTACAAGTATTCATCCTATGGCGTCCTAGGCGACTAACGGAGTAAACTATGCAGGATAACATCACTGCGACAACAAAGGAAGAATATCAATCCTACACCAACTCCTCTGGCCAGCGTGGCATATTAGGAAGAAGCCTTCTTTATAAGGAGAGGTCTACGTGTATATTCAATAATGCACTGTTAAAGGCTTTTGAAGATCAATGCTATTGTAAATTATGAACTAGAGCAGTTAAGTAGAGCATTCAAATATAAGCGTATAATTTACACACATTTGAAAGGTTTATTAGTTTTCAAGGTAACATGTCACTCATACACGTCCATGTTGTGAGTACGTCACTAATTTAAAGTGAAGGCAAGTGGTTCGGACCTGCATGATATGCAATAATTCCTAATGGGCTGTAAACAAAGCATATAGGTACTACATATATTATGCACTTATACATTTTATTATTATGTAGGTAGTACAATAGTCAGGTATGTGTATATAGGTAGGTAATAAAAAAAATACATTGAAATCGTACTAGTTCCTTTTATCAGCAAGGTTTTAATTAATTTTAAAGTTAAGGAATAGATTTTTATAAAATGCTTGTTTCTTTTTTTTATAAGATTTGTATAAAAATTTTCCTTATAATAAAAAAATAATAATAAAAAATAAGTCCTTTCCGTGTGGTGACGGATTAAGAATACAAGTGTCACCACCCCTATTCAGTCCATGGGTGTCGTAAGAGGCGACTAAAGGAACAAAATAGGCAGCTAACATCACTGCCAAGAGAGGGAAAACTTGAAACAAACCCTTTACCAACCCGTCTGGCCAGCGTGGTATAGTAGGCCAAAACCTCCTTTCAAAGGAGAGGCCTATGTCCAGCAGTGGACTGTTAAACCTACTAACGTGACTCTATACTGCCTGATGGAAAGCATTAATAGAATCCAGTAGAAGTAGTCCCCATCCTCATTGTGAGGGTAAGCAATGCAGCATGGTAACCCTGGTCAGATGTTTTTGCATAATTCTCCCGGCCTCTAGAAGCCGGGAGAATGAACTCCTGAACTAACAAAGCTGTCGAAGCCGTTATAGTTTTCCTTTAAAGTTCGATATATGGACTATTGTCTTGATTTTGCGAGCCAGCCATTTAGCGTTTAGGGTAGGGAAAACCCCCTTTTTTTTCACAAAGAATTGCGTTTAAAGTTGAATAACTCGCAAACAGAGACCTAAATCGAAAAATAGTCTTAGCAACCTCGAAATGTTTTTAAAATACCTATCTAATAATATCCCACACGATAGGGTAGACGTGAAAAAAAAACATCACCACTTTACGTGTAGGGGAGATTATTAAAAAAAAAAACAATTTTATTGTAGCACTTTGTCGACGTAATTACAACACATATTCATGCAAAGTTTCATCTTTCTAGCACCAACCGTTTGGGCAGTAGGTCGAGGACGAACGGTCGGACATGACGAATCTATAAGGGTTCCGAGTCATAATCTACGGAACCCTAAAAAGGTGGTTATAGCTTTTAAAATACTTCTAATTCAGCTAAATCTTCGTGATTCCATTCAAATGAAATTCAGTGCGACCAAATGCACATTTATGTATACAAAAAGAAAGGTGGAGAGGAAATACAGCTTAGAATATGTGATCACATATTCGAATATAATCGCTAGCAGTTATCAGAAACATTGAGAGATTTGGCCATACGAAAAAATGTTAAATATTCTAATGCGTGGTAAAAATAAAAACCTGTTTTTTTTTCTGTAATGTTTTTAAGTAGCATGAGCCATTTATTAAATACATACACAGGTGCATACACTCAATCCTATATTTATAGGAAGGGTATACAGACAGGGCTCATTAACCCATAATTAATCAACTGTAATTCAGTTCCCCTTACGTTTTAGGCGAATACTAAAGACTAAATCGGAAAAGTTAAAGGATATGGTAGGAAAAGTCTATTATTACATGGGTGGATTAAGGAACTTAAGCACTAGTTTGATCAGATCAAGTTCTCGTAACTTTAATTCAAGCTTGCGCTGTGATATCGTAGCTTATTATTGGTAGTAATTTATTAGCGGTATTTTTTTTCCTTATGTGGGGAGATAAACAATGTGGGAATAACCAAGATAATCGTTATAAAAAAACCGGAATTTGGTTTTGAATACAGCATGTTTTTTTGTGCAATACAATAAAAATCAGATATAATTTTAATGTCAAGGTTCTGATAGCGTATTTGATTCTTGATATCGAATTAACTTATCTCATCAATGAAATTTTGAAAGATAAAGTTGCCAATATACTTTTTTATATTTATGATACATCGGTTTTGCATTCAAGTTAAAATCTTTACTAATGTTCTCAAATTTCCTTTGTTTGGTTATGGATAACATAGTAGATTTATTTTGATGTATAAAACTTTAGAATCGGTTAAAGTATACGCAATAGTTCATACGATCTACGCGATGGTCATAAGTTGCGTAACGGAATATTTAAACATAAATATGTATATGTACTTAACATATGATGTGCCAAATCTGGAGCAAGGACAGACACACGTTGTTATATTTTGAAGCTTTAAATAACTTATTTAGTTATTTACACAAGAAAATTACAATAGGATATTTAACACTCCAATGAGTTGCATGCATTCAAGATTCCATTCAAGATTCGTTTTAAGCCAGATTAAGGCAACTTTCAAAGATCGACTGTTTAGGAATGTCATGCTAAAATTTTAGGTATCTACCATATGAAAGAGCGCATCTGAGAATCAGAGAGTAAGATCAGTAAATTTAAACCTCATCATCATCATCAGTCTTTACTAGTCCACTGTTAGACAAAGGCCTCTCGTTAAAAGGAGGTTTTGGCCTACTACATTACGCTGTCCAGACGGGTAGGTACCTATGGAATTGGTACAAGTTTGCCTTGTTATTTGGGTTTATTCTCAGTACTTCCCCATGTTACATGTTCCATATGGAAATGTTGCAACTTTAAAATACTCGTGTGGAGGAACGGGTATCATGTATATTGTTTTAAACTTTCATGGTCAGTAACATTAAAATAGAAAACTGCTAGATTGCTACCATGTACCTTTTTGTTAGTGAGTATCTACCTTTTCGCAGTCTTTTACTACGATCGATTTTACTCGTAACTGTTCTCTATACTAACAAACAGGTATATGGTAGTAATCCCCAATTTTCTATTTTAAAGGGAATCATGTACTTCCAAAACAAAGGGAGGATCCTCCGACCAGGCGAGGTGATAATGCCTGGCGGGCTACTGCCCAACGATTGATGTTGGGACGTTGTATATCTATGCTACTCGGCGTGAGAATTTTTCTATCGCGATTGGTAGTTACTCTGTATAATTCAAACCGTGTTTCTTCGTTCAGTTTTACTTCGGTAGATGGCGTTGTTGTATGTTTTCGGTGCACTGTATGTGGAAATCGCCACACGAATACTTCCCATTAGTTCCATGTTACAGTTGTACATAATATGTACTTCCTTGTACCCTTTATACGTAGGTCACTGAGAAAGTTTTAAGAAATCGTTAAACTATCCACAGCATAAGTCTTGTATCAAACTGTTACCGCTAATAGCTTATCTTATTAGTAAAAAAACAATTCTATCTATCCGTGATACATTTTTAATAAATTTTAATTAAGTCGAGATAGCAAAATTAACGCTCCTCTATTTTCGGGCAATTATATTCTTGTTCATTGTGTCAGTGACTTAAAACTTGTGTTTCAAGGGAAAGCACCGTCCCGTTGCCCTAGTGTATCAGTGGTACAAACAGTTCCAAAGAGGAGATTTTAGCTTGTCTGCCGATTCTCGTCTTGGATGGTCTGCTGAAACAGTGTCTCTTGTAACGTAGTGGAATTTGCCTAGGCGACCTCTTTCGGCAGTATGGGGTGTTAGTTCCGCGAGGTGGTTCTTAGAAGCGCCGATAGATGGCGTTAGTGTTGTTATTGATTATATGCTCGAAATAAAAGAATTTTAAAAGGGTTAAAATAGATAAATATTTATTTTAATATTGATAAGCTCAGGATTTAAAAGTAATTTTCTTAGTAACGATAAACACAAATTATAATTGTCTATGGGGAATTCGAGTGGTTTCAAAAAGAGGAGTTGACAGTTGACGGAAGAGGCCAGACTTTGGTTAAGAGTTTTTTTTCTTGCGGCGGAGATTGAACCGCGTGGACGTGGTCTTCTGAGAGGCAAGGTTTTGGGAGTTCAACGCTAAGATGTAGTTGCTTACACTTCGTGGGGGCCAGGAGGCGCTCCCACTGACGCCTGCCAGCGTCTGTTGTTTGATTGGAGGAAATCTAAGCCGGGTTTGTGCCGATCACGTCACCACGTGTCAAGTAAGGTCTTCTTATATTATTTTGTGGGTGGATGGACTTCCTTCCGCTCAAAATATACATAGTAGCAGATCCGTCGCCTGCCTGCGACATCTGGGAACCGTCCGGGCTGTCATGAGTCGTGGACGAGGCCGTCCTGTGCACGTGTTTGGCGGCTGTGGGGGACAGCCGTTAAATTGTTCGCATCAGTTCTTCTCCGTGAGCATAGACTCCTTGAAACCCTGATGGACTACCGATAGAAATTATTATCAGTTTAGTAAATGAGTGGCAGATACAGATAATAGTTAAATATAGGTCCCAGTGCGGTCGGGACAAACACTGTTCATCACCATTTAGTGCGAGCGCAAGGGCTTGGAGCCCGCCCTGAGTGTGTTGTTTTCTCCGGGTCAGTGATAGAACAAATAAAAATGAACTTTATGAGTCTCAAGTAATATATTGTTGCAAATGTATCTAGTATTAGTTTAGTTAAGTCCGTAACAGGTTAACAAGAAGAATTATATATATAACCCTTTCCCCAGGGAAATTGTATGTTGCTATATGTCGGTTAGATATAGATGATAATAAGGATAATAATAATTGATAAGGCAGTAAAAATATTGTTGACTGCATTAAAGTTAGATGTACCACTGAATTGAAAGATTTTAATTTTCTCAACCCTGCATCCCGGATGAGTCTTAGAAATATTTCTGTGGCGTGGTGGTAGGGGAGCTCGCACTCCAAATATAATCACCCCGCAGGCCACCACGTTACACTCTAACATAGCTGCTTTTAAGAAACTCATTGAACATTTAATTTATAAGCATATAGAGGGGACCTTAAAGATTTGCACATCAATCACCGTCAATACACTCTATTTTACACGATCATCTTCAAGTTAAAATGTTAAAACGTTATATGTGTAGAAGATGAGGAACAGCCCACTGTCAAACAGTCTCGATTCGTGAAAAAGAAAATGATCGCAGTCTTATTTAGCAAAAAGATGGTACACAGAGATTTGTTAACCTCAACTGATTGAATCTCTCAAGAACCTCCGACTGAACTCGCGTCTCGATACTTGGTGGTTGCACCACGATAACGCACCTTTACATCGCCCCCAAAAAACTCAAGATTTTTGTCGGCTTTCAGCAGCATTGAGGTAATTTTACTTGAGCATCCTCCCTACAGCCCTGATCTTGCACCTTGTGACTTTAGCCTCCTCACTATGATTAAGGATAAACTGAAAGGGCGACGGTATAACAATGTTGACGAATTAATTCAAACGTGGATAGATATCTGTAGATACTTCCTTACACGCTAAGTCGTGTGAACAAGTATCTAAAGAAGAATGTCCGAAATTTTTTAATAATTGATTTCAGCGGTATGCAAAAATGTATCGCAGCCGTAATTATTTTGAAAAAATTTGAAGGTCAGGCGCCAAATCTCAAAACTTTCTTAGTGACCTACGTACTTTATGTTTTTAGTGTGTATAATAATAGAGAATAAATACAAATCTTAATATATATAAATCTCGTGTCACAATGTTTGTCCTCAATGGACTTCTAAACCACTTAACCGATTATAATAAAATTCGCACACCATGTGCAGTTCGATCTAACTTGAGAGATAGGATAGTTTAAATCTCAAATTATAGTCGCAATTTTAATAATCGCGGGTAACACCGCGGGATTCAGCTAGTACGAAATATGGCTTGGGAAAAAATTAAACAGATCATCGTTGGTGTGGTAGTTGCCAATTTTTTTCTTCTAAATCTGTATTGTTTGTTGAGGGCAAATATAGCTAACATAAATATGGCTAGACTAATTTAATTGAAGCTTTAGAATTGGATGAACTGTGATGATGATTATACATAAAAGCTGATAGTAGAATGCTATCTTTGCCGAATAGTGAAATGCGCGAGTTCTGTGCATGACGCCAAACTTACCTTTGTACCATTGACCAAAATCATTATAATTTATTTAAAACAAGACAGCTCATCGATAAAATTAATCATACATTTTAAAACACTGCATTCGACTCATTTTATTATCGACATCGTACGATGTGTTGATAAAATGAACAAAATACATGTCGGTGTAATTTACGCAATGTTGCTCGTGTTGTGTTTTGATGTTATCTGTAAATAAAACAGTTATTTTTCCGTTGCTTCTCGTGGCAGGTAGACTCACGAAATCTACCCTGACAGAAAGCCAAGCTGTCAAATAGGGTATCAAAAACTGTGTGGCAAAGAACAATGGGTAATTTTGTATGGAACCTGTACCCACCTTTGTAGCATTTTAGACTAGGTGTCATTTCGAAGAGGCATAATTGACTAACTCAAAAATAAATGAACGAATGAATGAATGAATGGGAGATCGAAGTCATGATAGCTTCTTTATTACATTTTTAATTGCCAAGTGTTATAACAATCGCACCTTTTTCTGTTCTGTAGACCAAATAAATAACCAGTCGTTTTTTCTGTCTAAAGAGAGACCAACTTAGCTTCCTACCGTTCGTTTTTGATACGGAAAAAATATGAAATAAAAACCATCAATCTTAAAAAGCACAGTTTTATTACAAAAGACAGCAAAAACATCATTTTTAAATCGTGTTGTTACTCTCAATGATTATATCATCCCAGGCACTTGCCGGACCTACGAAGTTATCTACGTGCCAGCCAACACCTTGTTGTCATACCCGTCATGCAGGAGCAATAATAGGCTTCGATGGCTTCTCTGCCCTGGACATTCACTTTGATCAAAATATATGTGTAATATATTTTATTCGATACGTGCCTCGATAATATGCGGCCTCTAACTAACGAGCAGTTTTCGGTCACTAGCCCATGCTGCGACATATTAGGGCTACGGCTAGAAGATACCTCAATATTATATATACCATCTCCACCTCGCAAATGCTCGGCAACATATGATCTAGCGAGCTTTAAGTGGTATGTTCCCAAACTGAATAGAATGACGTCTTCTTCTGTCAATTGCTACTACTCACTCACGGGTGGTAGCTATATGGTTGCATACTGAATACCAGTTACGACACACCGACGCTGGCGCATAATAGTTCGAAGTACCTAACGTATAAAATCGCAAAAACGTCAAACGTGCGTGGGTCGATTTTACTAAGGATTTTTGACATTTTCAACGTCGAATATCTTTTTTCCCCCGCAAGCTACAAAGTTGCCCCCATACAACAAATATATATACTTTCAAAGACCTTTCTAATGGTACCAATTTCAATTTGCTACATGGGTGGATACGTTTTGTTCCATGTTCTTTATGTAATTGTCAATAACAAAAGCAATATATTTATCTATGTTTACCAAACGGGAATTACCCGTCTTGGTGTTGCAGGCGTCCCTGAATTTTTTATCCCTCTTATTCAATTAAATTAATATATTATTATTTGCGGTTTTACTCAAATTTGTATCATTATTTTCACTTACGCACACATACCCACGGCACATAGATATACACTTCATCAAATTCGCCTCCATCTCTCTCCAACTCCATTTGAATGCTTTTTCTAGAGATATTAAGAACATTATTATTTCATCATCTCAGCCGAAAGATAGACCACACTATAGACCTCCCCAAAGGCTCCCATAACAAGAAGGGATAGAACCTAAAGATAGAACCTATGGATAGAACTTATAGAAAAATATAAAATATTCGGAAACGTTTATCCACTTACTATTATTCTTATAAGGATATAAGAATAGAGTATTTGGCTTGCCAAATCGACATATTGACATGCAATATTAATTCAGGTGTGTAATATGCATAATAATAATAACACAATGCACACACTTGAATGTGCATATTCTGAACATTTGGATGGATTGCGACGGTGCGCGTCGCTGCCGCCGTCATGCCGGCAAATAAAGTCCTCATTCGGAGCGACTCGTGGAGCGTCGCGTGTCTGCCGAGCCTCCACGTCGGCGTCGCGCCACCAACATCGACCGCCCGCTCTCCTCACCTCACACCCGCGCTCGTCCCGCTCATACCAAATACATTCCTCATGCCGACTCCCTGCCTGCCTCCATATCAGTTTTGTCGGGTTAGTTAGTCACTTGTACTTGTCCGCGGAGTGCGCGTTTTCCGTTGCTGACAAAAATACTGGTTACACAGTAAAATCGTACGATACAGTAGAAAAAAAAAAAACATTTGTCAACAGTCACTCAAATTTGAAGTTTCGGTACTTAAGTTTTAGATAATATTTTTTTCAATTTTATTTATGTGATTATTAATGCGCCAAGTTCCTAATTTATAGCTTTAATATTTTGAATTTATGTTTATCATTTAATATTATTATTTGAATTGAACTTTAATAATGTCAGCGTTAACTATAACTACAACCCTTACAAATGGGCACGTCAACGGGCAGTTGGAGACAGGTCTTAATGGATACAGAAAAAACGGATATGTCAAACAGGAACCAACGAATCACCATGTGAGTATCCACATACCTTTCAAAGACGTAACTTACGTGAAACGTGAAACGATTTAACAAAAAGCCATGCAGTATTCTCGCGATCCTAACTGGAATTCAAAATTTTCTCTAAAGCACAGTGATCAAAGAGTATTTCGCTACTAGTAATACGCAGTGCTTATTTTGGCACATACAACCGACTAGGTACATTGTTTGTTCAAGTCTAAGTGAAAGTTAGACACCCACTCGATGGCAGAAGGTTGTCAACTATAAACATAGAAAGCTAGTTAATGAATTACAAAAATATGTATTAATGTTGGATTTGAGTGTTATGAAGATATTGATCCTAATGTCAGTCAAAAACGCAGTCGTGAACGGCATTACATTAGGAAAGACCTTTGCATCGATTCAGACTAGAGCCAGAATTTCTTTTGCCGCCTAGGAATTCCCAACAACATTGACACAATTAGCATATTTACAGTAAATATGTTTAATTCTTAAGTCACACTACACCAGTTATGCAAACAGTAAGAAACACCATTTGTGACGTGACGCAAATAACATCACGAATAGGAGTTTGAATGAGTTTTATTTCAAAATCTTTATAACAAGAAACTGCTATTATTTTCGTACGTAAATTCAAGTTTATGTAATTGTATTTTTCGAGATTATTTTCTTCCATAGTTGCTTATAGTCCAAGTCAAGCGCATTGAAACGTATTCCAAGGTTGCTTGAAGCAATTGTTTTGAGAAGCTTACGTATTAATGTGAATGGTTTTCTAGGCGATGAAAATAGCACAGGTTCAAGTTCGAAATAAATATATTCTATTATTACTTTTTTATTTAAATCTGCGGTGTCTGAAAAGGCACTCTCTAATTTGCTCTAAGTGTGGTGTTAAAAGCATTCATTTTGACCTGTCAATCATGTCGAATATTTTGTCCTGAATTTAGTGTCAATCTGTCAACGTTATTACGTACACAGTGACTTGGAAATGTTAATATTAGATGTTTATGAGCACTCAAGTGTTTATTTAATAATACATTTATTCACAGCCAAAAGTTATACTCAAATACCTGGTATTTTTTTATCGCTTGTTCGCACTTCAAGTTGGAATTAGTTTTGAATATAGTAGTTTTTGCTGATCCGGCTATTAAACCTATGATAAATTAACCTACATTTTCTTTTAATTAACCTTAATCTCATGACACAGTATACCTGTTAAAGTTGTAATTACTCATTTAATAAGATTAGTAACAATTACAAAGTAATTCCTTAATTTAGTTGAGCGTTTATAATGCTCACATTACTTAAGTAATAGGATGCCTATTTTGATCTTTTCCTGTACATATTTATATTTTTATATATAGGTAAGGAAATAAATTCTTATGAATTATAAAAATAGCTTTTAGTATTTGTTTTGACTTCCAAAGTAACTGTATTTAACCTGAATGTGCAGAATCCAAAAGTAGTGTTCACCAAACACATTGCGAATGTAGACAATGCAACAATGCAGCATGGTGACCTATGCTATGGCGGTTTGATGCTTCTGTATCATTATTATAAAACAATATTGCCATATTAATAATACCTTCTAACAAGTGGTGCTCCATAACCAACATACACGCGAACAGAGCCGCTAACAGAAGATAGTTGAACAAAAAACGAAATTTCTTTACTAGGTACCTAACCTAGTAAAGAAATTTCGTAAACTATCATTAGTAAAATTGTAATAGGTAAACACATCGACTTTTAGAACTCTCATTCTTTACTGAATGATATCATTACCGTGATTATACCCATATAATCACTCTGTCCATTAGTTTGACGAACCTCACATTTGACCTTTGTTATCACTGCTCAGAAAACAATCATCCGATTATTTTCTGAGCAGTTATAGCAGCAAACAATTTTATGTGAAAACTGTGATTGTCTTATTTTTTGTATTGTTAGCACGCATCGAGAGCCAAATAGGTGATAGTATATAATGTGTCCTTATCATTTTCATATTTTCGTTTCGATTTTACCTTTGAATTCTTTATTTCATGCAGAGAATATGGCAGTGTGAAGAGCATACCACTTGAATAAAAAAGAAATGGAAAGTGACATTTGTTTATAATTTGTCTATTTAATAGTTTTCGAGTGTTAATTTCTCGGGTCTTCGCATACGAAGCTTTGAAATACGTACTTAATCCGTTGTCTATGCATATAAAAACCGCACAAACACCGCCGAAAACCAATTTGAAAAAGTTGCTAGCTGATATTATTTTTGAACATAACTCATTTTTGAAGAAGATAGGTATCAGCGAATTTCACCCCCAAGGGGATAATAGAAAGAATTAACGGTAGTATAGAAGATCGTTATTTACTTATTTATTAGTTAGAAACACAAAATATTAACACCAGCGAGGCAGGCAATAGATGGTGAAAAATATATTCGCAATGAAAAACGAAATACCATTTTACATTATACTACATTCAATGATTTTTGCCCTTAATTCTGATGAATTTTTAGTGTTACCAATAAATCAAAGGATTCACGGACGATTGATATGAAATTATTTGTTATCAAACACAAATCGGGCGGATGAAGAAAGTGCCTAAATTTCATAATCATCCGTTGTTTTACTTGAACATGCGATATTGATAGTATAGTGATAAGCATCTTTTCTACCTAACAACTACGCAGTTTTTCAAAACATACTTTGCATATCAATTATATACTACGGCAGATTATATCATTCCGATAGTATATCTCTGAATAAATTGAGCTTTTTACTAGTCTTACGTGGACTAATATTAGAGATCCAATGTCCAGTCACTATTTGTTATCACGTCTTAATTTACCATCCGGCTGGGTACTGTTTTGGGCTGTAACGACATATCAATGTTCATCGTCATCAACAGCCTTTAATTGTCCACTGTAAGGCATAGGCGTCTCATCCTACTATACCATGTTCGCCAAACGGTTTGACATAGGCTGTCAAGGTTATTTTTCTCTTTGAACCTGCGTAGTTGGTTCGTTTAGTTGCCTCTTGCGGCACCCACGGGATGAAATCGTGAGGGTGACACTTCATCCCACACGTACGGCAATGCAATATAGGATACGTCTTATTACGGACAGACAAAAATATATGTATATGTGAAATACTTACGTACCGACGCGACGGTTTGTAGTTCTATGCACATAAGCAAAAATAATAGTAGATTTGTTTGTTGTACTATTCGTTTTACGAGTGGTATAGACCCACACATACATAAATATGTGACCTATACTAAAATTTTACACGAACATTGCAATAACTGTCACGATACGTTCTCGGCCTACATTTTGTACATACCATACGTATTTACTTCCTATTAACAAGCAGTGCATAATACTTTTTACAAGGTTTTATTTGACTGGTAATTCTCTTAGTTCGGTCACAAACAAGTTATCACCTAGTTGTGAGTTTTTATTAGTTGACATGGAAGACTTTTCATCCTACCATTCAGCATATCCAAAACTATAACAATCCAGACATAAGCCTTTCTTTGGAAAGCAGGTTACTCCTACTTACTAAAGCACGCTACTAAGACGGGTTGGTTCAAGTTTTCCTTCTATGTAGGTTGATAGGTTCTATAGTGATGTTAGTTTGCTTCCTTTTTAACCAATTTCAAAAAAGGAGGAGATTCTCAATTCGACTATTTTATATGTTTGTCGCGATTTGGATTTTCGGAATAGTTTTTCTTTGAAGTCGTTTGTTTTTGCCAAAATTAGTTTAATCCCACTACTATTTTTAATGTTGTCTTCTTAACTGGGTATGTCGTAGGCGTTATGTTTTTCCAGCTAGTATTCTAAAAAAAAAAAAAAACTTATTAGTGATTTAATCATAGTGAACATTGAGTAATATTTGCCTAGCTTTTTAACATTTCAGGAAATAAAATATTTCATCGTTAAAATGTATGTTATGGCAAAAATCGAAACTGGTGACATTTGAGAGAATGAGGGATGCATGCCTAGCAGACTGCTCATGTCTGAATAAGTCAAGCTATGTCACCTTATTACTTTGTAATGTATTTATTGAAAGCATCGAAAAAAAATTGTTCCCAACTACTCAGTAAGTTCTTTTACACAATTACTGCCAAGCACCTATTATAAACTGTCGATATGAAAGCATATCAATACATATTTTAACGCACACACTAGACTCGTAAATTAATTCCTTTTGTTTTACTTTGTCTGTATGTACAGCGACCAGTGATCTCAGAGAACATTTTACGACCAATCCGATCGTTATGCGTTTGCGGTTTAAATGTTTATTACAGTTTCTGATAAAATAGTTTCATGCTCATGTAACTACGAATCTCCTTTCTAATAATATGCACGATAAATTAGTTATTTCTTCCTAATGTTATGATAGTTTAGATGTGTGGTATGCAATGCAATATTCATTGATAGAGTCGGAGGGAAACAGATAAAGCATCATGAATTGCGTTAATCTATGTCGGTGTCAGGCCAGTGGGCACGGATACGTCACATCACGCCACTTCATTATCATTGACCGTACCGTTTGAACCTTGACGCAAGAACAATACCTACCACGCTATCTTCTGTTTTATAACTTTTCCATAATAACTAATTAAGAAGATAAAAACGACAGAATTAAACTCAAAATGTCAGCCGTTCTCTTTAGGTATAGGGGGTCGAGATAGTCGAGAATCATAATTAAACAACTAAATTTCTATAGACATGTGGATGAAATGAAATAGAGGCGTAGAATCCCGCATAATTCTCTAACGTGTAATGTAAACCTTAGATACATAGGCAAAAAACCAACTGCCTATTAAAAACAAGCATACAAGAACTGTTTTTAAACTTTCGCGACTTTTACACATACTCATGTTTTTACTGTAAACGTTTACAGTCTACCCGTGACCACGAGCGGTATAACCCGTTCGAAACGTCGGAAAATAGAAGGTATCGTAACCTTTATAGTATTATCGCGAATAAGTCCCGTTTACAGTAAAAACATGAGGTAAGCATACAAGAAATATTATTTTTTCATATGCATGTGATGTGATGCTATTTATTATTATGTTATTATTTGTTACTACTTTCTAAGATGAGTAACAGGTACTGAGTAGTAAAAAGCCACATACTTCTTTCATATCCGAAGGGATTTTCTACACCGTCAACAAACAAGTCTTGATCTGTGAATTATGCATCTCGCTCAAAAAAAGTATTTTTCCTTATTATGTAAAGTGACTAGATTTGGTGTCACTTTTTCGAAATGGAGAAAGGAAGTTCTGACACAGTCTACAGTGACACTGTTACAAATCTGAGACAATTGTGTATATAATTACATGATATAAGCATTTTTATTGTATGTGTTATGTAAAGATAAACTTCGTGTTGGTCTTGAAATCAAAGAGACAACATTTATCAGATAAAATAGATGAAAAATTGAGCATTTAAGAGGAAAGGAGAAATCGAGGAGATTTTATTTCATTTATTTTTCAAAACTTTACATTACAATTAACATGATCAAAAACATGACAAAACCTCAACTAAGGTTTACCGGTGATTATTAAGTCGCTACTGTTTAGTTAGATTGACTGACAGAAATATTAAAAGTGTATTTGAGACAGTGATTTGTTTTACTTCTGTTGAACACAACAATTTGTCAACAATCTCTTGTGGAAACGAGTTTAACACATTTGGCAACACAGTAAGATTGATATTTTGAATGAACAGCACAACAAACGAAAGTATTAATTACGTTTTATGAAACAAACAAATGATTAATTAAACCATTAAATACTTTGTCCTAAGTACAGGTATAAATTAAATATAAATAATATTAATGTTACAGTTATCATGTTATCAATAACGTTATCAATGAATTTGTTAATGTACTTTTAATAGTGATTAAAGCTATTTAAGTATAAATGAATAAGATTCAATAGAAATTCAAAATGTTAGTTACAAATTCTTTGTTTTGACAGACAATTAATGTAAACCTAATTAATATTAATTTATTTATTTATTCTAAATTACAAAACTCTAATACGAATTTTAGAAAATCAATATTTAATAGGTTTTGCACCAATTTTATGGTTCCGTAGCTAAATTGCAAAAAAACCTAACCCGTATAAGACTCGTCATGTCTGTCTGTCTGTCTGTACGTATGTCACAGCCACTTTTTTTTCGAAACTATAAGAACTGTACAGTTGAAACTTGGTAAGTAGATGTATTCTGTGAACCGCATTAATTAAATTAATATAATTCGCACAAAAATGTAAAAAATAACAATTTTGGGGGTTCCCGATCTTTCTTTAGTAACTTTTTTAAATTAGAGTATGATAAAACTAAAAAAATATATGATGTACATTACCATGCAAACTTCGACCGGAAATTGATTTGAACGAGATCCGGGTTTTTTATCACGTCATAAATCTTAAACCGCAATTTACCTTTAATTCAATCAATACACTATTATTAAAATATCGATTAAAGTTACAACGAACTACAAGAACTTTTATATGATGTTAGGATGTTACTTGCTGCTACGGAACCCTTCATGGGCGAGTCCGACTCGCACTTGGCCGCTTTTTTTTTCTCACTGACAGTAAAAAAATACTTTTGAGTGCCAGGTTATTTTAATTGTATCCTTTCGTTGCAGTAAAATTATTTTAAGTTTAAAATTATAGAAAAAAATATTAAGTTTTGAAATTGTATATCATCGACATAAATACCTATTCAAAAAGCAAGGTTAACTGACTTGCTTTTTGCATTTTTTAATCGTTTTTAATACAAATACTACTTTAAATCGTATTTATTAAAATATGTAATATTATTCTGAATGTATGTATTGAATCAACTAGTTTATGTTAAGGGTCAATGATCCTCCATAATCTCTCTATGTAATATATTTTTGAACGAGCAAATCTGGTATATATATATTTATACTTCCGTTCCGACTCTTTAACTGTTTAACCAAAAAAAATATCATTTGGAGTTAACAGCTTATTGTGAATATCAAATAATAGACAAATAATTTGCAATAAATTAATATTGCGACTATAAATTAAATTAAGATTTAGGCTATCCTATCTTTCAAGTTAATTCAAACTGCACACGGTGTGCAAATATGATTAAAATCGTTTAAGTAGTTTAGGTTTCGGACAAACAACGTGACACGTAATTTATATTAAGATTATATTTGTGATCTCGAAAAGCTCTAACGATTTCGTTGAAGTTGGTATTTGAGGGTTATCGGAGGTGAAAAAGCTACTTAGATTATTCTTGTTAGGGAAAACGCGAATTTTCTATTTTTTTAGGATTGTTTGCCACACATCTATACTAATCTTTCAGTGACTCTTAGTTGGTGTTTACTACTCTAACACTTACACAGCAACACTACAGATACTAACAATAAATACGATAACCAAGCAAGGCAATATATTGCTTTATTTATACTGGTATTGTACATCTGAATTTCTCAAGGACTTAGTAGAATTGATTGTGTGATTGATACAGTCACTGGTGACGCAAACAGACCCTACTTTACAATCAGGTGATGGAGCGAGTCCACGTTTTATAAAATGCGATACCGGTTTCATATTTTATTATACACTCATTTTTGTTTTTGTTTTCCGGATTCTGAAGCATGTCGAATAGTTCAAGGCTCCTTTTGAAAACATGAATTTACAATTAAATACTTTTTTAATCTGTATAGATACTTTTTTTGGGGAAAATATTTCTAAATTTAAAGTTGTTGAAGTATTACGGTTACAAGAAAAAAGATTTTATTTTATTTTAGTGTATTTAAGCATTTCAAGGACCTTGTTTTATTATGCAATAAAACATACACTAGCTATCACGAATTCAAATTTCTTATTTATGCAGACTATTGAAGTGGCTAGGCGTTTGAATAGCTGTCAATACGTTTTTTTTTTCACTCACTTTAAAATTGACCACGCCACCTAATGTTAAGCTGTATTGAGATCGACATATATAGTAGCTGTTATTGGGCTTGTCACCCTCACCTTGAAAACCCGACCTCTGTTACTATCGTAGCACCTCTCCAGGAGCTCTTTTTCGGAGCGTTTTCGAACCTCTATTTATACGAAATATTAAAGATCTTTTTGTATACTTTCCTACTGCAATCTGTTTTTAAGCATGTCATAAGCTAGTTTGATTTTTCGAAGAACTTGTACTGTTTTATATTTAATCATTACATATAATGTATTTGAAGTGTTAGTGAATTTAATCAAGAATTGACGTTTTCTAGACGTTTGTAAACAAGTGTATTTTTCTTGGAACGCTTTAAGTTGATTAGGTTTTCATACATTTAGTCGACGGAATAATATTTAATGTGCTATATTAATATCTCATCATATTGAATGAATACAAAACTGTAAAGGTAGTATTACATGTAATTTTGTAAAGTAACTTTGTTAATTCATTATAACATTTTGGCTATTTGTTATTTTGTTTCGTTCGACGTTAGTTAGCGACCGTCCGGCTTGGCACAGACAGAATTCCTTGAAATTTTTCGGATGTCCTCTACTATGGTATGCCTGTTGTATGTAACTTAGAAACTGTTCTCTTGAATCCCTCTATCTATTGCTGAAAATTGTATGTAGACAGCGAAAGCGAATTCATTTTATAAAATGTAGAGGAGAGTACAACACACGCAGTCAGGGCGTAATGATAGTGTTATTGAGGTGGTTTGAATCTAAAACAGCCGCTTCTTCTTTAGGTATTATGGACCATTTGTCTACTATTTGGAGATCTCCTGATACGGTTGAAGTGACCATAATTTTACCTACTTCTAACATTATCTAACTTCTTAAAGTTGAAGTGATCTTGTATGGCCTGTATTAAAACATCTTGTTATACCTAGGCAACTTTCACTCATATTAAAAAGTACTTTTTTGTATTTTTTAATTATGACTGAAAGTGACTTGCTTTTACACTTTTACTAAAAAAAGTTCGATATATTCCAAATTTGACAGATATTTCTTATAAACAAATATGTACTTCATAATACTACGTTTTTGAAAATACATATTTCAATTGTTGCAGTCACTAATAACGCCAGCACCATTCAGCACAGACCCCGTAGCCGTAGCAGAGAGAGAGCGGTGCCACTATGGGCGTATACCTCGAGCCCAGGCAGTGGCCGGCACCGCTCACCGCAAGGTGCGGGTCTACTCTGATGGGATCTACGACATGTTCCACCAGGGACATTCCAGACAACTGCAGCAGGCCAAGACGGTCTTCCCCAATGTTTATCTCATTGTTGGTGGTGAGTACAGATATCACATTATACATTGAAACAAAAAGCTTTTGATATCATAGCCTGTTCAGATCAAGAATCAGTAGGTGTAATAGACTGCTTTTTACATTACTTAATTTGTACCTTAATTGAAATGAAATGAAATCAAACTGGAAGAGAATGGAGAGAATTTCATGAGATGGTAATAAAAAAAAATATCTCTAAATGAATTCCTAATTGACAGAGTACCAAGGTAGCCAACTTAAAAAAATACGGCCCAATTGTAAACTTTCCTTTTTTAAGTAGGTTAAGGACCCTAATTGGGTTTATATTTCATGAGAATGTACCTACATAAGAATTTATATTTGCTTATGGCTAATCTCACAATATATCGACTGTTTTAATAAAATTGTTTATTTTTATTCTTTAGCTTTGACGGAATGGGAAAATCCGAACAATCTTAAACGGGAAAACCGTAAAAAAATAATAGTTTAAAAGTTTATTTCGGTTTTCTTATATTTAGCGGATTAAATAGTTTCTTTTTATCATTGTTTGTCTATTTCAAGCAAAATTACTTTAAGCCTAATAACAATCGTAAATGGTTAAATAAATACTAATAATGAAACCTTCAGGTAGAGATTGTAATTTCCCAGACAATTCTTTAATCTTGATGTCTACATAAATTTGTCCAATTAATCGCATATTTATATCATTAGGAAGTATTTTATCACAAAAGTCGATAATTTTGAAGGCCTCTGACTTAACCGTGTTTTCAGAGGTTGTAACGGATAACGCATTAAAAAATAATATTTTATTAGTAGTTTTGTAGTTATTCAAACTTCTGTGAAACAAGAAAATCCCCGAAATAATTGTGACGAATTATTAGGCCAGTTGAGTCGTTGACACGTCCCTATCTCTTTGATTGACACGTCGTTATCTGTTCTTTGGGTTGCGAATTTCTTTTTACTGCAATAACAAGATCATAAGTAGTTGAATCCTAAAGAAAATGTAAAATTTTAGAACACAAGGCAGGTCATAATGCAAGCGCATTGAAGACGGTCATATTTATTTAAGAGTTTAACATTTTAAAACATTAATCATCGTCAATGATCACAAATAAACAATTTATTATTTCTTTATTTGCATTATTCTAATATTTAATATATATATATATATATATATATATATATATATATATATATACAGGGTGTAACCAGACGACTATCGAAAACGAAAGATGCAGCTTCAGCACCTTAAAACCTATTGAAAAAAACAAACAGTTGTCCTTAAAAAAAATTGTAGCCGGAAAAAACAACGTGTAAAGATTTTTATTGATTTCAGAAGCCAGCAATGTACTGCGCGCAACGAGTAGCTAGGTGAATGCCTTTCATAACTATTCAATTTAACTACCTACGCATCGCGGCGTTGGTAAAGATGCCTACCAACGAAAAACTGTATTCTACTTATCTAATTCGCCGGTAGCCTTTGTCGAACCAGAAATAGCTCAAATGGAGCTCCTTCTCGGTCATAGCACAGCTGATTCCTACCCGAGGCTTTCTCTTAATAAGTACCAAGACATGTCCTAAACTGTTCTTCCACTCGAAGACCAACTTCTAAGCCTCTTCCATGCCTTTGGGGTATAACCCTCTCATTATTCAAAACTCTCTGGTAACTTACCTATCACGGTAAATACGCAAGGCTATGTCTATCAATTTATTAAATTTAGTCCTACTACCACTATAATCACTGCGTATAGGTAAGATTATTGTTCTTAAATATTATACCTACACAGATTTTAACTAACACTTATTTAATCACAGAAGAGAATACACAAGGCGCGGCACAGAAAGCAAAGTAAATTACAGTTCAAGCAAAAGAATAGAGAAATAGAATTATTTAGACAATATTATGCACTTAAATGTTTTGCGTAAGCGCGGAGTTAAAGTATTATGTCAAGCAACGTAGATTCGCGGCGAGAGCGTACGGCTCACTGGCTCGAGGTGGCGGCGCCTCGGCGGCGGCCGGGCGACAACTTGCGCGGGCGCGGGCGGTACCTCGTCAACTGCCGAGTACGCACCGCTTAAGTTGGCGTAATGTTATAGTAGTAATGTAGCTAAATACGAACGCAGAAAAAAACACAAGTGCACAGGATACCATTATTAATTAGCGTTGGTTGATATCCCATCAAAAAGCCAGATTAGTGATTGATTTTGTTTAAAGTTTTCTGTCCTTGAGTTTGAGTTTACTTGAGTAAATGATGATGAATGAATGATGAAATTCAATAACGTAGGAAAATAAAGTTTTGTACCTATCTAATACAAATTTATCTACATAGACAATTGTTTACGCAGGTACACGCTCATAAAGTTACGGCTTTACAATAAAATGTAATGTTAAAGTACCTATAGGTTCTTTATTATTTTATTATGTTAAAGAACCTATAGGTACTTTAATATTTTGCATTTTGTTTAGAACTAAGGTTTCTTAGAAGTTCTTAGAAGTTCTGTTTGTAAAATTAAAGCAGGCTGTGATTTCTAGGTTACTATGATTAGTAGGCAAGCGCGGTCATTGAACCGCGCGCGACCGAACTGTGCCTACCGACCTCCGGTCATCTGTTTTTATTTTGAAATACATTGCAGTTTTATTGATTTTATTTGTTTATTGGCTTTCTAAATGAGATAATTAGGTTGTTAGTGTCCTATTATGTTGTACTATGTGTATGTAACCAGAAAAATACAAAAAAGAACTTAGATAAATTAACATATATTTTGCGTTTTTTTTTCGCTAAACCTATTCAGTATCATGATCTGAATGCAACCATGAAGTTTTCGATTTCAGTCTTTTTACACCCTGTATATATATTGCGCTATGTCCCACAAATACACGGGCGAGGCCGCAGATAAAGGTTAGTTATAAATGAAGCAAATCGACTGCTTTGTTGGTCTAGTGGTTAGTGTATGCGGCTGCTGATGAACAGGTCTCGGGTACGATTCCCGGGTCGGGAATCTTTGTGTGATCCGCAAATATATGTTTCGCAGTCTGGGTGTTTTCTATGTATAATATGTATGAAGTTTACAAAAAAAAGTATGTTTATGTACATATTTATATCCGTTGTCTAGTACATAATACAAGCTCTGCTTAGTTTGGGACTAGGTGATGTTATATGTAAGATGTTCTAAATATGTATTTATTTAGGTATTATTTATAATCATTATCACAATCTATCATTTTATCCTCTAACCAACCAATATGTACAAAATATACCTTAGCTCGTGTCATGGCTAGCCCGATCACCTTCACCAAGAGGATACTTTTAGGTATAAAATATAAATATAGGTAAATATAGTTTTAGTCATGGACGCGTTAAGGGCCCCACAGGTGCTTATCAATAGCAGGTAGATAGTTTGTTTGGAAACTTAATATCTTTAAATCCTCATTATTTTTGTCTAGACGTTATTTTGAATTTTATGGTATCAAAATGTTCGAAGCTTCAGTTTTTTAAGTCTTATGATATTCTTTTAGACGGCTTTAGCAAAGAAAACGGACTAGCTGTGTGTTTTTCTAATTTACAAGCTTATATTACAGTAAAGTTTCTACATTAATCCTCACAAACATTCGCATGGATAGGTGGGAAGCAGGATTTAAACATCTGCTTATGCTTATACCCTAAAAAAACCTACTTCAAAAAATACAATCGCGTGTGTGACCAGACAGGGCAGACAGTGGCCAGACGATAAAATAAATAATCTATAACGTCTATATCAATACAAATAAATAAAATTGGAATGTCTGTATGTAATAACTAATATCAAATGATCAATTTTTTACTAAATACATATCAAAGTAAATATGCTGTACTAACATCAAATAGGTAATTTTAAAATTTTAGTTTATCTGTATGTCCGGCTTTGACGGTTTAGACGGGACTTTCTCTGTCAGCAAGCTGATGACATTAGGAATAACTTTTCCTAATTTTTTTAGACTAGCTTTGCTCCACGTCGTTATTCGCGATTTACAACAATGACAGCGGGTAATAGCGTGGGACACAGCTGGTGACAATCTAAAGACTAATTACAAATACCGACTTCACTTGCTATTATTCCCATTGCCCGATCATTATTTATAGCACCAATTTAAATCACTTGGCCCAAAACATCACACGTTCATAATATTCTTAGATAGATCATCCGAATATGACGCAATGAGCACATGCTCCGTTTGCGTTTTCTATCACATATTTCAATCCTTAGTACGAGTATAAGTGTAGTGCACTGCAGTAATGACTCATTGGGTAATCTAGATGTGTGTCGCGTGACATCAGTTCTTTATCGATTTATAACCTCAATGACGTGTGAATTGTTTCTTTGCGACTAAAATGTGAATAATAATAAAAATAAATATTTTGGACATCTTACACACAACATCATCTAGTCCCAAAGTAAGCAGAGCTTGTGTTATGGGTACTAAACAACTGATATAAATACATGAACATACTTTCTTTTTGTAAATACATACATATTATACATAGAAAAACACCCAGACTCCTAATCAAATATTTGTGGATCACACAAATATTTGGTCTGACCCGGGAATCGAACCCGAGACCTCTTGATCAGCAGCCGCATATTAGATATGTGTGAAAAAAAATAGTCCCACAGAACAATGAAGCTTATTCAAGTCAATGTATATCTGGATATAAATGAAAATTACTTTCATAGTCCCACGTTTAGTAATGACAATGAAGGTGATACTGTTACTTGACTGATTAGAAACTATTGACCATACGATATCTGTTATTTTAACCCTGTTAGGGCCACAGCACACTAGAACTTTTAGAATCGGCGATTTTGCGACTGCATCGATACTGCATCGCGTTTTAGCGACTTCCTGCGTTCGATCGCGGTATCAAAATCGCGCGTCATGTTGCATCACTCGCGACTCTCTGCGTTCGAACGCAGAATCGGAAACGCGTGTTTTAGCGACTTCTCGGATGCCTGGATCGCGTCGGCTGTCGTGTTGTCTATAATTTTCTGACGCCAAATCGATGCTACCAGCATCTGAATGTGTGCGGAGAGTAGCGTTCAGCTGCTGTGTCGCGCTTCTAAAAAGCGACTCAGTCTCCGTTTGGCGTTTTTAAGTGTGCGGTGTGGAGCGTTCGGTCACCGTATTTAGCCGGGTACTCATTAGCGAACTGTAACCGTAACTGTTGCATGTTATGTAACCAAAAATTGTAATGTGTACGTGGTTCGCGAACTTGCCGCGAGCGGTTCGAGTTGCAGTTCGCAGCGAGCCGACGATAAACAGGTACTCATTATGTAACGTAACCGTTCGACGTTACTGTAACCACAGATCATAGTGTGTACGTGGTACGCGAGCCTTCCGCGAGCTGTGCGCGAGCGGCTCGCAGCGAGCCGATGGATGTCGGTTTTTGGCGCGAACCAAAGGAAGCTCGCGGTGCGTTCGTGGACGTCCAAAGAAGGTCGTTGCACACCACGAACCTATGTATAAGTATTCTTCTCGAGATGAGTGAGTGGACAGAGGATCAATGTCTATGTCTATGTCAGTGTTCTATGGAATCCGAAAGACAAAGATTACTACAAAAAACAAAGAAAAAGTAGATTAATTCTTTCCCTGTACATTCGATGAGTCCACCATTTTCGTGGCCTTTTATAATTATCGAGTAAAGCGTCTATAAGTATATATGCTGCACACGCGAAAGATATATCGTCCGACATCGCCAGGCTCCAAACGAACACTGCGTCAGAGCCGGCTTGTCGTTACGTTCACAGTAATGTGGACATCGCGTACACACACTGTATCTGTTCGGTAACAGTTACAGCCGACTGAATGAGTACGGTGGGTTAGGGCGTTCGATGGACATATTCAGTTCGATGGACACGAAGACTACAACACGCGTACACACTAGAACCACGTTACTGTAACTGTCCGGTTACAGTTACAGTTCGCTAATGAGTACCCGGCTTTTAACTTTTAAAAGCGACTAGTTGCCGATCGTCGATGCTAAAAGTAGCTAATGTGCTGTGGCCCTTACATTTACAAGATAAATGTTAGAAATAAATTTAAAGCTTGTAGTAATAGAATGCCAGTCACAAGGAAAATTAAACGTTACTAAGGGGCCATTCATTTATTACGAAAGTCGATTTTTACTAGTTTATCACCTCATGCCTACCATAAATAAGAATAGGCAAACTCCCACCCCGATTTATTATATATATTTATTTATATTATATATTATAAATAACGTAATAATCTAAAGGAAAAATGAGAATATACCTTCGGCTGGTTTTGATGTTTATTTTTAAACCCAACAACACTTTTGGTCGATGTAATTATTGTAAGCGTGATACAAATAGGAAGGAAACTCTCCCGTATAATTATTTTATCCTGTTTGACGTATGCAAAGTACATGTATAATTAATTTATTATTTCCATTGTAAATGTTTCTTATTCAAAGACACAAGAGGCATAATGAGAAAAAAGTACATACAGTTATATATCCTACATATGTTACAGCTTTGAATACGGATGACATACACTGCCCTTAAAGCATTATTGTTCTGTTATCAAGTCACATATTTTCAAAACGCATTCTATCACTAAAATAACGATCTTGTCCAATTTTGTTTGCCAATATTATCACCGATGAACAATAACACAATGATGTTTTGTTTTGCCAATGTTTACAAAAACAGACGAAAATATGTATACCGTATAGCTGCTGGTAAAATTTGTCTTCACATCACGGTCCTCAAATGAGTTCACAGTTCATTGCTTAGGCATAGGCCTAGAAAAAAAAGGTTTTGACGTACTTATACCACACTGGCCAGACGGATTGGTACAGTGTGGTTTTTAAATTTAGTTTTTAACCGACTTCAAAAAGAAGGGGGAGGTTCTCAATTCGTCGGTTTTTTTTTATGTATGTTCCGATATTATGAACCGATTTCAAAAATTCTTTTTGCATTGGAATGGGCGTAGCTTACAGGTGGTCCCATCGTCACCATATCGGGATCTGATGATGATCTGATGGGATCCCAAGGAAATCGAGGGAGATCCTCAAATATCATACGCACAATGTCGCGATTTGGGTACTCGGAATAGCTTTTCATTGAAGTCTGTTCCTTTTTGTTAAAATTATCTTAACAGTGCTGTTTTCGAATATAGTTTACTCCCTAAATAGGCTATTAGAACTCCCATGGAATGCATAGAGAGGTGGTGACAGTCGGCATTCTTAATCCGTCACACTACACGGACTGTAGATATTAATACTACAAGCAATTTATTGGTGGAAATTTGTCGTACGATGATTACGTATTGGCACGTGCAGAACGTAAACAAACTAATCACTGATAAATATACGTAATTATTATTATGTTCACGTATGCTTACAATTAGTGATAAGTTGGTGATAAGTGCATAAGAGATTCTAATAATCTCTATTGAACCTATTAGCGAAATCACGTTTTCAGTCACGAATATCACTAAAACGTGTGGATCAAACGTTCAATAAACAACGGCGAACGAACCCGAGTCGAATCTACTTTTAGAAATGACGAAATAGGAAAATATCGTCTATTTACTTACACCCCATCAATTTTAATCTCAATTGAAGTATCTATTGAAGTATTCAATACTTCTGATTCTTGTGATCGTCGATGAATGCTACGGTTTGCGATTTTGATGGTTTCTAAGTTATTTGACTAATTTTTAATTTGATGATACACGACTATTAATTTTCACCAACGTCCCCTAAATTTAAGGAGTTACCCTAAGAGTTAGGTAAACCTAAGTGACGTTTTCTCCTACCTTTTAGGGTACATCTAAGTGCTTAGATGTCTATTAAAATTAAGGAGCTACCTCAGTGAAAGGGCTCTTTGTAAGGAGATGGTTTATGTATAGTTGGGAAAAACGAACAAAAACCTTCTCACAATTCATGTACACCTAATTATTTAAGAATAAAATTGACAAATAAACAAAACATATTCTTCTAAACTTGCATAAATTAGATGACGTTATTTATCGATGGAAGATGTCGATGGTCTGGATTCTACCTACCGCTCACAGTATGACATCATCGCTTCTCTGAAGTGAAAACCTGTTTAATTTTAAATGTGAATCTACCCTATTATAAGTCACAATAAAAAAATGCTTTTATTCCAGTATGCAGCGACGAACTAACGCACAACCGCAAAGGACGCACAGTTATGACAGAAGAAGAGAGATACGAAGCCGTCAGACATTGCAGATACGTCGATGAGGTAATCATATAATCACCATACTACCAATAATATATCTGCTTACAAATATAACTGTTACCCGGTAATTTAAATCGATTAGGGTTGTCAGGCATCTTATTTATGATACTAGCTTTACGCCCGCGGCTTCGCCCGCGTGGAATTCGCGACACGGTAAGGGTAGATTAAACAATCTTACATGATTTTATGTTTGATAATAAGGAACTTCGACACAAACTTTCGTCCCCTATTTCAAACCCTTCTACCTTTATTTTCACGATAAAAAGTATCCTATGTCCTTTCCCAAGTTCAGTTCTATCTTCATACCAAATTTCATCAAAATCGGTTCAGTGGTTTAGGCGTGAAAGCGTAACAGACAGACAGAGTTACTTTCGCATTTGTAATATTAGTAGGGATTTGGGAGGCAAACTCAAGTTGCATAAGCCTCACAAATATCGTAAGTAAATGGAGCCATAGGTATTTATGTGACTAGCCATTCTAACTTTAGCTATCTCAGACATCATAGAAATGAACATAAATAAAACAGCATTATCATGGTACCGGGTTACCGATTTAACTGTAAAATGTTGTATTAACATATGGAGTAGAACGATACCTATCTCATCGTTTTGAAATTTAAATATATCGTGTAACTATGTATACAACAATTGAATAAATGAATAGAAATAATATTAAGTATTTTTGTAGTTAACAACCCTAGACTCATCACGCTACCATTTAAACGTGACCACTTAAATGTGGCGTGTGGTGTGTTGATGGCGCCTTGTACTACGACCCGAGAGTCAATGGTGATAAACGATTTAAGTTCTTAATTATGTGCGCCTTCAGTGTCAAATTGTATTCGTAAAAAAATATTTATAGATTAATGACCAATTATATTGACCCTTACATCGATATAAATCGATTAATTGACTTAACTTAGAAGGTTAGTTTTGCCTGTTTATCGCTAGGAAGAGTTTCAAAAGTCAACTTCCGTGTTAATAAATGACGTAACGTAATTTTCCAATCTGTACAGGTTTGGAAAAGCTAGATCTTTTTTTTTATTTTTAAGCCTACCAAAGTGATGAAAGCATGAGTAGAGTCCAAGATTAGGGGTCACCATCCGCATTGTTAGAGGGTAAGCAATGCATCATGGTGACCCATACGATGGTGGCCTGTTCGGATGTTTCTGTGTCATTCTCCCGGCCTCTGGAAGCCGGAAAATGATGCAGAATGATTGGGCCTCTAGTCTCACACTCCCCAACGAAATACGACAGCAAGAATGCTGTCATTATTAGGATGGTCTTCTGTGTGAGGGTAGTACTGGCCGGGTCGAGCCGGCCCATTCGTGCTGAAATCAACGTGCCTCTAATACTTATTAATTTACTATCTCTACTTTAGATTTAGTTTACTCTAGTTTTATTAACTCTAGTTGAGGAAATGTAAATCGAACTCGACTAGGAGCAGACATCTCTAGGTGTATGTAATCACAATCACACGCTTAAGTAAATAAAAATCAAGCTTGAAAATAACATAACTATTTGAGCCATACGCCACCAAATGAGATAAAGCAAATAATGTATTATTATCGAATCTACAGCCCGAACAATGTTATCTTCGCCATCTTTACATATATTATCTCTACTTTTACAACTAGAGCGCACACGACGTTCGTGCCTATATCGAAGTTTTTGTTCAAAACGTTTACAATCTAATAGTTTTATCATTTCAAACACGTTCTTAGGAGACCACGTAATAATACTTATCTTATGACTGAGTTCGTTCAGTAATTGTAAGGAAAAGAAACGTAAATTGTAACCTTGTGAGTCACTGCTCACAGTCGTGCTGAAATTACGTTGTAGGTACTGTTCTCCGGAGTATTTTATTTTTATTTAAGCCTACCAAATTGACTACATTGGGCCTCCGGTCTCATACGACAACAAAATACGACAGCTCGAATGCTATCATATTAAGTTGGTTTTCTGTGTGAGGGTAGTACTGCCCATTGGTGCTAAAATAAGCGGGACTAAATATCATATCATTAAAAATGATTTGACTCTGTTTTGTCTTCTAAACATATATCTGTATACAGTTACCTATATTCATTATGATGATAGACAACACGGGACAAGGTCTTAATTGACTGATTTATAGTGTCTCATCACGAGATAAATCTTAACTTGAAAATTTATTTCTCATTGCACAACTATCTTGATCACCGACTAAAACATGAGATACATATTGTAAATAAATGTACTAAATAACGATTTATATAACGAAAGTAATCAGGAGGTTTAAACTTGATTCTAAAATAATAATCTACCAGCAGTTACGATGTAGTAGTGTAAAGTGACGCTTGAAAGTATCAAAGTATGAATGCGCGTATGGCCTTGTCTTGTCGTTTAAATGGTCACCTCACCGCTCTATACGTCCCCAAGTGTTGTGGGTTCATATCCTACATGTACAACACTTTATATGATACACAAATTATTGTTCTGAGCCTGGGTGTTCTTTGTGTTCGGTTTATGTACGTTTGTAAAGTCCTCCACGACACAGAATATATTTCCAGTCTTATAAGACTTTAGAAATTGTCTTAAAAAAAAACCTGGAACTTGATATCTGAATCGTCTTTAACAACGAAAGAAATGATAGCCAATATATTTTAATACTTGGAAGCTTGAGGTTTAAATATCGGCACTCTCTCCTAAGCATATTTTAATACTTATCATCTTTATAAAGCCAAGCGAGCTATATAGACTATGTTTTCTTATTCGTCTAATGTGTATAACATTACTCGAAGTCTAATAAGCACTATATTTCTTTCACGCGTTTTTTTAAAACCATAACATTGACGTAATATTAGAACAAGATAATGATAGGTTATTTTACCTACGTCAATCGTGGAACAATGTAAATTGTTTGATTTTGATGAAGTCGGCGTGCATTGACATAGCAGAAAAATGACAAGATTATAGGTAAGCATTGTAACTGGCAGTTAGTTAATATAAAACAATATTTAGAAACGGAACAATGGCGTGATTAAGTAAGACCGATCTTTGCTTTAATGATATGATAGAAGTTTTACTAGCAAAAACTCGTCTGACGAGAACAAACGAATTCGGAGTTGATTTTGTAGAATATGTCTATGCAATGTCTAAACAGATTAAAATTATACAGTGTTTTAACCCTTTCCTAGCCAATATAACAAAAATAAGGAAAAACATAGTTTTTATGATTTTATATGGATAAGGGGTAGTAAAGAATTGTGATTTATTTTTTTTAGATTTTTTTAGTATTTCTAGGTACTATTTCTATAACCTAGACTTATGAGTACCGTCAGGGACTTTGGGTCACAAAATAACTAATAAAATAGGAACATTAAGTACTTCTTTGTGGCTCGAATTATAAAATAAAATTATAATAAAATGAAACATCGATTAAGATTATGCACAAAAATATATTGCAGTGTGAACATTTTGAGTGAGGCTTTGACTGCACCTTTTTCATGCTGTATACTTCACACCTCCCTATATTTGGCACAAACTTAGTCCAATGTACGCCGCGGTTTCCTAAATAAACGTCTTTAAACGTTTAGAAGCCAGTTTTGTGCCTCTTAGATGGCCCAGGTCTAGGCACAGAGTATCTTGTTAACCTTTTCTTTGATGTCCTTCATACACATCAACCCTAGCGCAATAGATCTCCAAAAGTCTTTTACAGGTATCTTTTCCATTGAGTCCATGAATAACATAATTATGCATTTACAAATGTTGTATCAAGAATACCCCAAATCAACCTGTGAAACCATTTTGAGGACTTCCTGTCCACGTAGTACAGCGCCGATGAACAATGATCTGTCCACGAAGGCCGATTGTTGTACCCCATTTATTACTTTATTCCGATAAACGCCAGTAGTTCCCCTTTTTTCAAGTTAAGAATTGTATCTCTTTGTGTTGCATATAAGTTACTTTGATACACAATATTAAACAGTACATCACTAATCAAGACTAAAAAATATCACTACCCTCTACACTAAAAATATCAGTTGGCGTAGTGCCATCAGCAAAATATTCGTCAACTACCCCCTTGTTCGCAGAATAATCTAGTAAATACGTTTCTACATCACTTTTCTTCCATATATGATTAGCTCAATAGTTTTTTTTAAGATTGTGCATGTGTTGACATAACAGTTTCCTCAGTCTGTAAATTATCTGGAACAGTGTTGGGGATAGCATATACAATTACATACTGATCTATTTACGCGTTATGATTTTCTGCCTCCTGTCCTGTATTAGGTCCAGTTTGGCTTAGCAAAAATATTCATCTAATGCTGCCTCAAAATTTTCGTCAAAATCACTAGTTGAGGGTAGTTGTACTTCGGGAATGATTTCGTCGTCATAGAATTCCATATCAGAAGTTTCGGAATAATCTGGAAGATCTTCCATAAGTGAGTCTTCTATCAAAGCCGTATTCTTCGAAATATTCATTACAATTACCTGTAATATAAGATAAATAAATATCAAAATATATTCGGTCTAATGAAAAAAAAATCATCCAAAGTCACTGACGGTACTAATAAGTCCGTGTACATTTTAGCACTAAAATTTTAAATTATAATCTAAAACCATATTAAATGTATAGTTGAAACTACAATCTAATAGAATAATATAAAACAATAACACTTACCCTGTCTTTTCTAATTTTAAATATTTTCTAAAAAAAGAGCAATCCGCAGTTCCCCAATCCGAAACAGGTCGACACTTGAAAGTGTCACTTGCTGGCGGTAAATAGGCAAAATTTAAATAAATCACTGTGATTGGCTTGCTTAGTGGTCCCCGAAAGGATCGTCGGTATCAAATACGTAATGCGCGATCATATTGTCGAAATAATGGACTAGGAATCACCCGGTACAAATTGGTACCGTCGGTTAGGAAAGGGTTAAATGTAGCCTTATATTGTTGACCAGCTTTCGCCCGCGGCTATCAATTTTACATACAGGTGATCTGTACACGTTTGCTTAAATAATAATACAAAAACTTCTCTATGTTCACTTTGTTAGCGTTCCATACTGTTAATTAAAAAAAAAAGAAAAGAATAAAATGAAGTGTATCTAATTTTATAATTATCTCAAACAATATCGATTTAAAATAAATTATCGAGTTGTTGATTTTTACGATATAGTTGGCAACACTGTGCAAGCGGCCATTATAAAAAGAAATGTCAGATCGAGAGACGGCAGTTAACTGCAAAGAGTACAACACTACGCATAGTTAATTGGATTATTTGTAAAATCACAGAGATTGATTAAAGTATTTCAGGAAAATGGATATCTGTGTATAATTTGACCTGACTCCGCTAACAGTCAGAAGTGGTAAGAACTAAAAGTGTTGGGAAAAACTTCAGGTATGTTTCTTATCTTATTTTGTTGAAAACAACATGAGTTGACCGGTAATCGGCTTATCACGATGTTGTTGTAGGTGTTTTTAAATTGAACTGCTGTAGCAAAAGTGCGTTTGGAATTGGAAGTTAAATGTTGAGTTTCAACAAACGAACGACATGTTTACGAAGTAGAAGGATTTCGATTAACGGAATATGACTAGGAAAACGCCTTATAAAGCGCGTGGGTAATTTTATAGGCAAAATTAAAAGTAGGTCACGGGTGTGCTAAGATTTGTAACATAATGTGGGTAAGACTGCTATTTTTTCGAAGACAAACTATATGAATAAAGTTATGAGTATGAATGGTTATATTTGCCAATTTAAAAGCATTAAGTTAGTTTAATTATAAATAAGTATATTATGTAATTGCGTAATAGTAATATCATAATATAGTAATAATAAGTACCGGGATATCGTAAAATGAATTTGTAAATGTGATTACTACATAAGCATGCTGTACGAATACCTAAAAGGTACATATTACGTAGACATTTCTTACGAGATTAAACGAAATAAGGATAGTTAAGCTTTGTCCTTAAACACTGTTTCTTCAATCATGAAACTTAGAGTAGTTTTAAGACTGAGCTCAAATAAAATTTCCTGTTCGCCTATTGTTTATAGTTATTTTTTAAGCTCAGATCCATAGTGTTTAGTCACCTACCTACTCTGTATTTGAAGACGAATAAGTAGCATATTTCATCACAAACTGTGTAAACATATGTGACCTATATGACCTGACTACCCATTGCAATGCAAAAAAGTGCAGCATGGGTAATGTAACCAAAAAAAAAAAAAAAATGTTTACTTTTCTGTCTTTACTGTAAACGGGAATTCGCGATAATATTAAAAACATGAGTATGTGTATAAGTGGCAAAAGTCTACAAACAGTTTTCCGTCTTTGTTTCGCCCCATACAAATACCTACGGCATTCAACATGTACCTAATATGATAGTGTTGCAAATATAGTCCTCACCTTAAAAAGAAACTACAAAATGTCGTCAGGTGATAGGTCGAATTATACACCACACATAAATCTGCACCCTCGAATGACAGATAAGGAACTTGATTCAACTTCCAAGGCTAGAATTGTGGTGAAACGAACCGTAACTGTACTAAACCATTAAAGAGATGCGATAAATGTTCACGGTTGGGACATATGACACAAAATTGTGAGCCGATAGGTTCTTAACCAAAGAGTTATCACAAGATAATAATATACTAAAAATAACAACTCTACACAAAACTTCTTACAAATCACAGTTAATGAACAATCAAGCAGTAAGTATTTTAAAACTATTTCTGTGGATATACCGGTATCAGCGTAGATAGATAGATAGTCTTTATTTGTATAAACATGGTGTACATGTATTGCATGCAAGACACCAGTAATTTAAATAGTCTCGGTCATGTTTGGCCGCATTTAACGGCATACGAATTGGTGACACGCCATAGGCCAGCCTAATGTTTATCACAATATAGCCACGCAAAATATTTTAAATCAAGACAAAACAATAATATTCTAATTCGTCAAAAAGAAGTAAATGTCAATGTAAATTGTATTGTAAAAGGAAAATTGGAATAATAATTTGATTTTATGCAAAAATACAGATAGACAATGTTAATCTGTCATATTCATATTATGTCCTATCAGTTATTAGTATTATTCTAGCAACTTATCAATCAACAAAGTATCTATGATCACATCAACCATTCAAAGGCAGGGAAGACCGTCCTCTTTCTTAAATCCAAAAATGGCATAAAAAGTGCTTTCAAATAAAAAGTTCTTGACTTTATTTTTTTAAAAAATAGAAGTACTTAGCAATTTTCACGATCTTGGTAGTTTTCTTGTAGATGGTCGAAGCCATACAGAAAATACTTTTGCGCTTAAAAGTTGTTTCAGCACCGTGAAGGCAGAGTTTAGAATTGTCACGTCTGTTCCTTGGAACCGCATCAAACAAACGCTGATCACGTTCACATCAAACAAAAGAAGGTAATGTCAATATTTTATAATATATAAAGAACGGTTTACAACTGTCTGTAGTTTCCAGTTTAAACATCGATTTAATGCGTATATAGTTTGGGAGTCAATGCACACTAATCCGAAAATCTGTTGTTAAAAAGAAGCGCTAATTGCCAAGTGGCCTTGGGTAATTGGAGACAGTCGCCGAGGGTAGGCAGCGACAGACTGGTCGGTCCTAGATTGGAGGTGTTGTGAGCGTATCCGTGATTCGGAGGTCACGTTAGGCGGTCGGTCCTGGTGGTCGTCCTGGGATAGCGGTTGTGAAGCTTAGTTGGAGGCCTTCGGGAGGCTTAAAAACATCCAACGCCAAGATTGCGTAGCCGCAGCTTGTCTTGCCGGTCCCCAGACCGAACTCTGCCGGCGTGGGGGCGTGTGACTTTAGGCCTCTCCTGAGAGGAGACCAGTGGGTCGCTATGGTTAGTTGTTGTCTTTAAAAATCTTAGTGTCGTTCCGGTAAAAACAAGACTTCCTGTTGTTGAAGGTTTCGCTACTTGTACTTTAGAAACGATTTCTAGAATATTTGTAACCGTCGTTGTAGACGCTGTCCAGGCTGACATATAAGCATTTGTTATGCCAGAGCATTTATTTAAAACAGACGTCCTTATTGGACAGTCGTTGAAATAACCACCTTCTGTTACTGTTCAAAAGACTAGCACCGATCTGGTCCTTTAGCACGATGATTTCCACTTAGTGCGAGAATTAATGTCCTTCGTGACCTTTTCCTGGACATTTATTCATCCCAAGTATATGTTCATATGTAGGGAATCTGGGAATAAATAAATATTTGGGACATCTTGCACACAAAACCTTCTAGTCCCAAACTAAGCAAAACTTCTATGAAGGACACTAGACAGCTGGTATATGAATAAATATACATTTTTGTAAATACATATTGTACACGGGGGCACTCAAACTCCGAAACAAATATTAGTGTTTCACAGTAACCTTTGGTCCGACTCGGTAGTCAAACCCGATTCCTCAAGCACAGCAATCGCATACGCTACCAATCACCGAGACATTTTATTACAAGGTTGTCACGCTTACAAGGCTTTAGTGGTCATGTAGTGAAACAAAGTGAGAGAAAGGAGAAGGAGAGGATTTACAGGTTGTTTGCTATTTCGAAAACAAATCAAGGTTTTAGGGGGTTTCTTCAGCGACGATACCTCGAAGATGTAAGAGGCACTCAACTATGAGGGAGTCGATGTGTAGTCGGTAATTTGTCACAAAACCCTATTTTACTGACCAATTTAAAATAGTTATCGCGGGCTGTATAACTGAATAAACGAGAATTATTTACAACACAATCTATAGCTTTGAATTGGAATTTTATTAATCTTAGCAATCAGTCTTGTAATGCACGCCATAGAACCGACTCAAAAAGGAACCTATTACTCTGTTAAATATTATATCTTAAATATCGGCCTCAAAGTAAATGATACGAAAAAAAAACAGCCTGCTACACCTCTTAAACAAATACAAGGACTGCTTTGCATTCAATATGCAAAACCTGGCTTGACTAACCAAATGGAAATGACAGTGCGTAAGTGATAAGACGCCTATCACTTATAGGCCGTGTAGACTTTATTTTAGCGAGTACGCTAGCCCGATAGCTTAGTTCGAAAAAAAGAATAATGAATACAGTCTTTTGCGTTGATTATGGGTCAATAAACAAAAATACGATAAAGGACAGCCATCCGATGTCTACTATAGACGACCATCTCGATCGTCTTGGTGGTAAATCACAAGTCTAGATTTGTCATCCGGCTATCATCAAATTCCTGTGGTTGAGGAATCACGTCACGTTAGAGCCGAGTCCACTAGGATGCCATTCGGTTTCGGTAAATGCCCCGGCAGTTTTCTAAAGTATGAATAACTAGCTTTCCCGCGGCTCCGCCCGCGTGTATGTCGGTTATCGCGGCAAAAAGTAGCCTATGTCCTTTCCCAAGTTCAGTTCTATCTTCATACCAAATTTCATCAAAATCGGTTCAGCGGTTTAGGCTTGAAAGCGTAACAGACAGACAGAGTTACTTTCGCATCTATAATATTAGTAGGGATAAGGCTCTTGAAGCTGAACGATTTGAACTGATCATTCCTTTTTTAGATTATTTATTGTTTACGGACAGTTCCTTTGAGGAGGCATTAAAAAAGCTGGAAGCTATTTTAGGTCTTAAACGTGAAGCTAGTTAGGAACGGGAAACATCTTACTTCAGAGACCTAATGAAAAATATCCGTTCAGACCAGTCGCTTATTTTAGCCGCCGAACAACGCGTGAAGAAGCGTTTTGGCACTTGAAGAAATTTAGGGTTCGTTTATTGGTCTGATACTCAAAATTATAACAGACGGTAGCGCATTACGCACCACCTTAAGTAAGATTTAATTCCTAAATTTGCAAAGTGGTGGCTGATACTACAGGAACATAAATTCAGCATCTAGTACTGGCCAGGGCATAACATGCTTTGAGCAGAAATCCTGTCTCATCAACAAGTATTGCAGAAGAAGTACCTAGATATTTGAAACATCACAAGTCATAATTAGTAACATAGATTATGTGGAGGAACGGGTTTCGTGTCCCCCCCAACCCAAAGAGATGATCCTCCGGCCAGGCGAGGTGATAGTGCCTAGCGGGACCACTGCCCAACGGATTTTTATTTATTTAATTAAACTTATTGCACATGTTGTTCAAAGGCGAACTTAATGCCATGAATATAGAAGTATGTGTCGGTTAGTGTTGAGATGTTTTATATATATTAATCGGCGCCAGTTTTTCTTCGGTGAATGGCACTGTTGTTTCCGTTGCGCTATATGTTAAAGTCGTCACAGGTACAAATGACGGATCCATGGATAAAGACATATCAATAACTACGTATTACGCGATGGTAAAATATATGGGCGTGTAAGATTTTAATTAAAATGGGTGGTGCCCAACTGGCTAGATGTAGGATATGTTGTATGTTAGCTTAATCACGGCGAAGCGAATCATTTCCCAACCAAAAAAATGGTTGAGAAGATTGGATCCGACTATTGGTCCCCAAAAATTGATGAAGAGACATATCAATATGAACCGCTTCCTCAAGAAGTAAGTAAATTGCATGCATTAACTGTGCATACAACAAAAATGTCAGAAAAGAGATCGGGGTTCTTAATTTCATACCATCCACATCGATCATCTAGGTCCATTTCTAAAAAGTAAAAGAGGGAATGCGTACCTCCTTAGTGTAATCGACGGGTTTAATAAATCTATATTTGTCAGAGCTGTTGGGAATACTAGGTCTAAGACGGTTAAAGCACTCGAAGATATTTTTGCAACACTTCGATGCCCGAAAATAATCATATCAGACCTGGGCAATAGTTTTACGTCTGGTGAGTTTAAGAACTTCGTTACCTCAACTGGTGCCAAGCACGTTCTTAATGAAGTGGCCATGCCTCGAGCAAACGGGTAAATTCAACACTATAATCCGACGATTCTGAGCTCACTAGCCGCTATGAACCATGGATTAGTTTTCAGTTTATCGCCAATAATAAGCAACAAAAGTGAATGTAGTGATTCATATTTGAAATATGAAAAGCGCAACATTATTATTCAACTGAAGCTATTATGGTGTTATATAAGTATACATTGTTTGATAATATGTATATCACAGTTAGATTCCTAAGTGTAACATGTGGAATTTTCATGGAAATGGCCGGTTACTCATATCCAATTCCCATATCATTAATATGTTTTGTATTAATACAGTTTAGATTGGTGTCGACACCGGAGAGTCGGCAATGTCCGGACCTTCTGAGAGGCAGCGTCGAAGAGGACAGGCTGCTGTTTGACCGTGGCTCTCGGGTGGCTAAACGGCAATGATTGAAATGTAATGGCTCTCGGGTGGCCTACTATACAGTGTGATGATCCAGGAGACAAGCAGACCGTGGCTTTCGGATGGCTAAACGGGAGCTTTGTCCAAATTGTGAAAATGAGAGTGCAATGTTATGAAGAGTCAACTGGTCGTCGGATGGAGCTTACAAGAAGACATTTTATCGTTAATTGTATATTATAAGAAAATGTGTATTGTAGAAAATCATTTGGATAAAAGATGTAGTTAGCTATTTATAGTATAAAAAAAAAAATGTACCTATCTATGTTAGCTCGCAGAAAAAGAAGGTTAATATTATTGTCTGCATTATTAATTTTACATGATGTAATAATTACTATGGGTATGAGGTCATACCCTGTACAATAGAATGGCCGAGCTAAATTTAGGAATGGGGACATTCCTGTTGCAGAATGGCCGTCTGTTAGCGTTCCATACTGTTAATTAAAAAAAAAAGAAAAGAATAAAATGAAGTGTATCTAATTTTATAATTATCTCAAACAATATCGATTTAAAATAAATTATCGAGTTGTTGATTTTTACGATATAGTTGGCAACACTGTGCAAGCGGCCATTATAAAAAGAAATGTCAGATCGAGAGACGGCAGTTAACTGCAAAGAGTACAACACTACGCATAGTTAATTGGATTATTTGTAAAATCACAGAGATTGATTAAAGTATTTCAGGAAAATGGATATCTGTGTATAATTTGACCTGACTCCGCTAACAACTTAGTTAATGAATGAATGATGCAGAAAAATTTCACTATGTAGCCATGGTGTGGGTTACCGTGCAGCGTTGTATGCTCTCACAATGAGGATACCTCATGGATTCTACTCATGCTTTCCATCAGGCAGAGTCACTTTGCTTAGGCTTAAATGTAAAAAAAAAATTAATTGATTAAATCACTGGTAATTTTCTGCATTTCTCATGCAATACTATTATAATTACCAAATATAACAATCATGAACAACTCATAACGTCCCACTTCTGGATTCAGTTCTCTTCTCAGGAGAGGTTTAAACTGTAGAAACGTAATTTTGCCATTGGATGTTTTAAGATGCCTGCAACTAAACATCACGACTGTTATCCTAGAATAACGATCGGGACCGACTCCTTAACGTGACCTCCGAATGACTGAGACGCTCATGGTATCATGCCACTAATGCTCACCCCCGGTGGTTGGTTCTATTCTCTTTTGGCAACTTGGCTACCAGATCGATAATCACCTTATTCAATAATCTAAAATTGAGCTTTCAAACCGTCTGAATGCTTAAGCGATACTTGTTTTAGAATGAACAAATATTTTACAGTCAATTTTATTTTGTTTCAGGTGGTAACAGATGCACCCTGGGAATATAGCGAGGAGTTCTTAGAGAAACACAAAATAGACTTTCTAGCACACGACGACATTCCTTACACGACAGAAGACTGTGAGGACACATATGCGCTCATCAAAGCAAAAGACATGTTTGTCGCTACTCAGAGAACAGAGGGTGAGTGATTCATTCTTATCACACTAGTCATCAACACTAGTCCACCACTAGACACATGCCTCTCCTTAGAAAGGAGGTTTATGCCTACTATCGCGGTGGGTTGGTATAAGCTTTATGTCAAATTATTTCTCTTTGCAGTGCTGTTGTCTAACGTAGTCTTGAATAGGGTTGATATGATACATGAGATACTCGTAAATAGGGTTGGTGATAGTCCCTATTCTTTGTTCTATTTCTTATTGTATTTATTTGTTAGTCTACCAAAGTAATTCTTCTGTTCTCTCTCTCTCTCTTTTGTTTCTCACGGTATAAATTATATATACCTAGTTTCGAGGAAATGCTTCTGTGTACCATATTTGTTTATAAAGAAATTGATCGTAAAGACATCCCGTCTTTACGATCAATTTCTTTCCCTTCTAAAAATTTGGTGTTATAATTACTAGACGACAAAACAATCGAAGTATCCAAGCCATTGCTCTTTAACAGCTAATTCTTAACTTGCACACAATTTATTAATATTACAGCAGAAAGCAGGCTATTACGGGGTCTTAATTACTACTTTAACCTCATAAACAAGAAACGAAACACAAACGTAAATAAATACACGCCTATATTTTACTATTAGTTAACACGAAACTAGGGTATTCTTTATAGGTCGATTCATAAGTATTACCTTGACCAAGACTAAACGTTTTTTTGCATTAATTATTATGATTTGAAGTCATCTATTTTTATTTTATACTGTCATTATTTTTTGATGACTTGTTTTTGTTTTGTTCTTAATGGTCACTAGGGTCAAAAATCATATTACTATGATTTATATTTTTATTTTGACTGCCTTGTTGGTCTAGTGGTTAGCGTATGCGGCTGCTGATCAAGGGGTCTCGGGTTCGATTCCCGGGTCAGACCAAATATTTGTATGATCCACAAATATTTGTTTCGGAGTCTGGGTGTTTTTCTATGTATAATATGTATGTATTTACAAAAAAAAGTATGTTTATGTATTTATATCAGTTGTTTAGTACCCATAACACAAGCTCTGCTTACTTTGGGACTAGATGATGTTGTGTGTAAGATGTCCAAATAATTTATTTATTATTATTATTATTAATTTATTATATTTTAACTAATTTTTGTTTCTGTACATCACTTAACGTATATACAGTAAGTAATTTACATTTAAAATAAAAAATACAAACATATTAGAACTGTTAGACTTAGGCCCAAAGTAATTAATGTTTTGAATAAGTGGATACTTTATTAAGATGCGTGGCAGTAAGGAGGGCAAAGGACTTTAGCATTGTTTGCCATTCTTTAAAGACAACCTGATAGTGAGTTCGATTTATTATAATCATCATAGTCTACCGTTGGACATAACCCTCTTATCAGAAAAGATGTTAATGATGTCCTCTCATCAGAAAAGATGTTATTACAATAGATGCTCAATTGTCTGCTAATAATTTAGATACACGTACATACGTAAATCAGACTTATTTCTAGTGGTTTTTTTGCTAAAATTTATAATTTAGTTATTGCACTTGTAATGCAAATGTAATTAACGCATAAAATTAGCAATATATATATATATATTTTTAATAATTAAAGTTTTAAAATTTATACTGTTATAAACGATAATTAAAAAAATGTGATAAGTTTTAAATTCGTAGTATGAACACTTGGCATGCTGATATTTTTTCTGTGAGTCGAAGACGTGCCACGGTTCACGCGTCCGTTTAGTTTTTGTTTTTGTATCAAATTAACTGTAATATACACTAACAGGACTTCGCTTTATACTTATCCTCTCTACTATGCAATCTTTGAATTGAACTTGAGATTGAATAACCCACATATCAATAAATCGTAGACGCAACGTCATGATAATGCCCCGTTAAACTATAAAAAAACTGTTCCTCTGTAGACGATGTTATTGAACTGTCTTTTTTATTTATAATAATATTAATGTTCGTAATATGTATGGAATGTGGGTACAGTTACAATCTGTCTATGGTTCTTTAGTCGATGGATGTATGTTAGTAAATTAAAAAACTGTAGTTTATGGCTGGTAGTGGGTGGACTGTCCAAGAAATAGGTATCTTTGCTATCAGCAATAGGTATGCTACCAAATTCTAAAACACAGGTGACACTATGACAAAATGTGTCTATGATAATCCCAAAACGTTACCAACTTTTTGGAGAAGTAAATAAAACAAGTAAAAAGATTTCTGTGTTACGAACTATGACCACAAAGAAAATAGAACAGAGAATCATCAATCAGAGGATAAGAAAACTTGTTTCATTTGCTATTGTTTTTTTTTTCAGACACAAAAGTCCGCCATCAAAAGCTAACCTCAAGAGTGTTAAGTATTTTAAATTCACTTTTATCTTTCAGGTGTATCAACATCAGATATAGTTGCGCGGATAGTACGCGATTATGACATCTACGTGCGAAGGAACCTGGCGCGAGGCTACTCCGCGAAAGAGCTCAACGTATCCTTCCTAAATGAGAAGAAATTCCGATTACAGAATAAAATGGATGAACTCAAAGATAAAGGCAAAAAGGTATTTTATCTTTTATTACAATCTTTGCTTTTGGAGTAAAGCTACACGATCTAGTGTTTACTGCCCTGTCATAGAGTAAATTAGGAAGTTTATAAAATGACCATAATAATACGATCAGTTTTTTTAATATACAATTTGAATATTTATATTCAACGAGTAATTTTTTAACAGTAGGTATTATTTATTTACCAGTAGGTATGTTATTTTTGCGCAACAATAATGCAGAACGGACAAGTTAAGAATGACATAAACAAATAAAATATCGCGTCCAAAACATTTATCCTCCATCCGGATATACAGTATCCCGTCTGTTTTATACATTCGTGATAAGTGATACATGATGTAACAATGTATTATTAAGTACAATTAAAATTAAACTTACTATCATGAACTTAGTAGCTATTGCCCGCGGCTCTGCCCGCGTGTATCGCGGTAATGAGTAGTGGATGTCTTTCCTTACGAATCAAAGTACGTAGATATCTCCAAGCCAAATTTAATTAAAATCGGTGCAACTTACTTTCTTACTTTAAAAGACAACTCCTGCATTAGGAATATAAATTCCTGTGTAGCGGGGACTTTACAAACATACATGAAACGGACACAAAGAACACCCAGACTCAGAACAACAAATTGTGAATCACACAAAGTGTTATCCTACGTGGGATTTGAACCCACGACACTTGGCGCAGTAGGAAGCGGCGTGGCGACCGCTTAAGCCACTAGGCCAACCGTGCAGTCTCATCTGTTATGCCATGAAAGAGGCAGGCAGACAAACAAACAGACTTTCAGATTTATAATACATATTAGTATGAATTTATTTGTTAATTATTAATTGGATAAAAAACATGTTTAAATATTTAGAGATAGCGTTATCATTATGTATAGAGAAGACATTGATATCGACATGTTTGTCACTAAGCTTGTGATGTTACTAAGCTGCTAAATTGACTAAACTTCGTAATAAAACGACTTATACCTATTAAAATATTGAACAACCCAAAGTGAGAACAAAACTGTGACACAAATAGTCTGTATGGCTGTAGGCGTAGTGACGTAGTGCAAGAACTACGCCTACAGCCATACGGACTAGCCATACCTTTAAGAGTAGAGTGAACAGGTTTCTTTTGGATGGGCGTGTACCATCTTCGTCTTCATCTACACTTTCCATCAGGTGTGATGGAAGACAAACGCCTATTCCATTAAAACAATAAAAAAATAAAAAAAAAAATAGCCATAGTGCACATACACTATTTATATAATAAGAATAAAATTAAATTATTAATTGGTGTATATTTCAAGTCTTTAATTAAGATAATATGCATAAAACCTTTTTTATATTTACATTGTTATTTAACAACTTTTTATTTTAAATTACATTTAACTAAGATACATTGAATTAAAGACTTTTTTTAACCAATTAATGTACCATACCAGGTTTATAATTAATTAAATTCCACTTTTTTATTATACTGTTGACCGTTTTCATTAACTATACTTAAACCGTCTTACTAGGAGCCTCCTAACGTAGGAAGCCCCGAAATTTTAAAAGAAATTTAAGCATTTAGTTATCCCTTAGAGGGTGGTGAAAACGGCCATGTGATTTTTAAATTCATAAAACCCCTTTCATTCATTAAAATTTCACGTCATTAGTTAGTTACTTAAGTCAAAAAGTCTTAGGATGTTTTTACGGAGCCTGAATATGTATGTATAGTAAAATTTTCACCTATCTTATTATTTTCTACTAGTTTTCGCCCGCGGCTCCGCCCGCGTGTACGTCAAAAAGTATCCTATGTCCTTTCCCAAGTTCAGTTCTATCTTCATACCAAATTTCATCAAAATTGGTTCAGTGGTTTAGGCGTGAAAGCGTAACAGACAGACAGAATTACTTTCGCATTTATAATATTAGTAGGGATTATAAACTTTATACAAATAAATAAAATTGGAGTGTCTGTTTATAATAACAAATGAACAGTTGTTTACTAAATACATATCAAAGTATTTACGGTACTAATATTAAAAACTGAATTTTTAAATTATTTGTCTGTCTGTTTGTTTGTGTGGGTAATCTCTGGAACCAATGGACCAATTATAACGGGACTTTCACGGGCAGATGTCTGGTGACATAAGGAGTAACTTAGGCTATTTTTTTTAGACTAGCTCCACACCACGGCGTTACTCGAGATTGACAACAATAAACGCGGGTAACAGCGAGACAGCTAGTATACTACAAATTTAACACGTAAATTTTATTTCAGGTGATGACAGATATAGGTGAAAAACGAGTGGATATACTAACAAAATGGGAGGAGAAGTCTCGAGAGCTGATCGGCGCGTTCTTGTTGCTGTTCGGCCCCGACGGCCGCCTGTCCAACATCTGGAACGAGTCGAAGGGACGACTCATGCAGGCGCTCAGCCAACCCCCCTCGCCGAGAGGGTCACCACCACCCAGCGAGAATGGAGATTCAGACTCACCTACACACAGGTGAATACTTTTATACTCATGAACTATATTAATCAATTTTTTTATACATACTATATTTAAGCCTACCAAAATGATTCTACCACTTACTACCACAATGAAGGGGATTACTACTCTTGGATTCATTGTCCTCATTGTAAGTACGGACAATGCAGCATGGTGAACCACACTATGGCGGTTTAGTAAGACGCTTCTAAATCTTTGGACCTCTGGTCTTACATTCACGCATCCTGTTATTTTTAAGTTGATCTTCTGTGTGAGAGTCGTGGCTCTACTACTACTGCCCTACGGGGATTCAGCTAGTTCTTATTTAGTGTATTATATACACTAAAAACTAGCTGAATCCCCGCAAATAACGCTACAGAGCAAAGCTAGTCTAATAAAAATTAGCCAAGTTACTCATCGGCTTTCTGCAAGAGAAAGTCCCGTTAAAATCGATCCAACTGTTCCAGAGATTAGCCGAAACAAACAAACAGACAGACGGACAAAAACCTCATTATTAATCAGTAAGTACCGTATATAATTTGATATGTATTTAGTAAACGATTGTTGCGTTTGATTTTAAATACAGACCCTCCAATTATATTTATTTGTATAGATGTTTAATGGTTTCGGTTCGGTCCTTACGACGTTAATCACAGTTTACAACAATAAACGCTTGTAACACCGCTTGCCTCGGCTAGTAGTTACCAAATGAATTCGACACGAGGTTAACTAATAAATGTTGTTTTCATATAACGACAGAGGATCATCGTCACCGCCGCCGCCGAAGTCGCGCCGCTACGCCACGCTATATGAGCCGCAAGCAGGTAACTGGGTAACTATTGAGCTGCTTGTATATGCCACCATGCCACCCTACATGTAACACTACTTGGAAAGCTCAATGCGCAACACCTACATTAATTGTTTTAAATTACATTAAGCCTATAACTAAAGACCTAGCTTAGGTGTCAATACTGAATTAAAAGTAATAGAAATAATTCATTAAAAAAAAAATGTCGTTCTTTTTTTTGGGGTAACCTCTGGCTAATGACATGAGTACTAACTTAGCTAATTTTGTTAGCCTATATTTGCTCCGAGGCGTTACTCGTGATTTACGCAGCTGATCACTGAATATTGTTCACTAAACTGTATTATTAAATATTTTTATTTGACGTAGTGCGCTTTCACAAGTATTCCATTTAAAGTTTGCAAAGGCATTAGAGTTTTGTCTATAATATTATAGCAATGTTTTAATAGAAGTAAAGTAGTTAAGTAAAGCATGATTCATCAACGTTTGTCGTGGTGACACTGTTGCTTAGTACTAGGGCTGCCATCTCTAAAATTTGGAAACCAGGACGAATAGATTTTTTTTTATTTAGTCAATTCTCTCGAATCGTATATTTCTTAAAACATAGTGTACTGTTTTGGAGTCAGGGTTTTTTGACGTTTTGATCGGACGCTCCACGGATGTTCTTTAAATTGACAATTCCAGGAAAACCCGAACGAATGGCAGCCCTACTTAGTACGGATATGAGATAGTAAACAGTACCTACTTTTTCTTAGAAAAGATATATTTGGATTTAGCTAGTCATAGTCATATGATAGCTTTGTTTTTGTTATTTAGTTTTTGTTTCTGCTATGTAACTTACTGCAAATTATTTAAAATAGTTATTTTATTAATGGATGTATGCTTCAAAAATGAAAACTGTTTTGTTGTATTTTAATTGTGAAACAAATTATATATAAATGATTTGGACATAGTTTGGTGTGAAATCATAACTTTTTGTTACATACATATTTCTAAATAACGTATCGTTTGCATGTTTAATAATGCCAGATTGATTTGATATAACAATAATCATACATATAACATTCTATCAATTTCATATGTGCATGATATGCTATGAGCGTTTCCGTGATTCGGTGGTCACGTTAGAAAGTCGGTCCCGGTTGTTATAGTGGTGGCAAGGAGGTTTGGGCCTACTATTTAACACTGGCCTGATATATTGGTGTATCATTTGTTTTAAGTTTTCCTTCTTTTTGCAGTGCTGTACTGCTTAATTTGTTACCTAAAGGTTCGAGCACATTATGTCGGGCCGCAGCGGGGCGGAGCGGGCCGCAGCGCATCGCAAAATGCTTACTTAGCACATTAGTGACGGGCCGGGCCGCAGCGCATTGACGGATTTTGAGTACAGTGTACTGCATGCGCAACTGCTGTGCATTTATTGCAACTGCACGTTATGGATAGCTCTGACGAAGAACTTTCTTTTTTTGCCTGCTGTTAGAAGAAGAAGTTAATGAACAGCATAAACAAGAAGTTCGTCAAAAAAGAAAACGTAAAATATAGATACATGCAATTTGTTACAAAAGAAAGGTATTCGGCGAATACCATCATCTTTTTCCCGATCTTTTAGCAGACAGACAAGTTTTGGGGTTATTTTCGTATGACTCCTGATCGATTTTTTTAATTACTCGAAATAGTAAAAGAACCACCAATCCGCTTGATATAGCACACTGTTGACGGGGCGCAGCGGGGCGGGGCGGGCCGCATCGCACGGACGCAAATCCGCGTCGCAATAATGCGAGCCGCTGCGGCCCGACACAGTGTGCGATAATGCTTACAATTTGTATTAGAGCGATTTGAGCGGATTTTTGCGCTCCGCCCCGACACGCTGCGGCCCGGCATAATGTGCTCGAACCTTTAGTCGCTTACTACGACACTCACGAGATGAATAGGGGTGGTGACATTATCCTTAATCCGAACCCTTCGATCGAGTAGTTTTAAAAGTATCTTACACTAGCGTACGACAATGTCAGTGTAGAAAGGATTCTTTATAGCGTTATTACAATACTGTTTTTTGTTGCTACAGATGCATCGAGCTCTGAACGCGTTGGGGAATCGGAAGAGGCGGTACAGCGACAGCTGACCGACGACGGCTCAGACGACAGCGACGACGAGTACCAGGATACGAGCCCGTACCTCTAGGCAGTAACCACAACACACAAACTGACATTAACAGTGGAAATATATACATCGTATTTTTATACTGTGTACATTGTCCATTTTTAATTTCAAAATGAGAATCTACCGCGGCGCAGCCTCTTGCCACCGCGGCCTTTGGAAGATCTCCAGAGATAAATCGTAGTATGGAACGTCGTCAAAATTTTGTATGTGCGTTGAGTACAAGAGCAAATGTATTTAATTAATATTATGTTTCATAATATTGTGAATTTTTAAACCCTATTATTATTTATTTGTGTTGTTAAGTAGATTTAATTCACTCCTCGTCCCAACATACTGCAGGCTGACTGTCTGGTTGCACCTATAAATACCACTATGTAAGATAACTGGTGCGAAATATTGAGTTGAGATATTAATTTTATTTATATTGTAATATTTAGATGACACTTTTTGACAGTCGATTAAAAAGGTGCTTATAAATCGTCACTTGTTTTATTATATAATACCTACTACCCCAGTACTTTATGTATGTTCTATTATATAAGACCAACAAGACGTCAAAATTGATATTTCATCTAGTACCTACTGTAATTTATATAAAATAACAGATCAATAAATTATTTGTAAATAAATATGTTTTTATATTGAAAAAGTTAGTGGCATCACGTCAAAAAAAAAGCAATTGTATGTACACCGGAATTAATATGCCTATGCGCTGGTTCCCACTACGCCGGACCGGCAGATTTGCCGGGCCGGTAGAAACGTTTTGTCACTACGAAAGTGCCGGTAGACACACCGGACCGGAGTAATGTGAACGAGTTTGTGCCGGTATCTGTCCCCCGCTCGCAGCACCTGTGCTCCCCTCGCCCCGCCCGCGCTCCCCTCACGTCATTCGGCTCGCATTTTCATCAGTAAATCGTCAAAAGTTCTATATCTATGGGTTGCTGTCATTCGAAAATAAAATGTAACCCAATGTTTTCTTTTATTTTGCCTTCTACTAACATACCACCACAACACAACAATTTCGTCGTCCATTGTGTGCACAGGTCCAAATTTAACTGAGCTGAGTACTTGACTGTCCGAGGATCCGGTGTAATGTGAAGACTGTCAGGTGTCCGGTTTCCGGCAGATCTGCCGGTCCGGTGTAGTGGGAACCAGGCCTAATCTTTTCATAACAATTTTCCATCCATCCATCTACTTATATCAACAACAACAACAAAATGTATCTACCCAGTGATGGAAGAAATCTCTATAGTAATTCAAAGCACAAAACAAAATAAATACATATTACAGAATATGATACTAAATATGATCCTTTTTTTTGTCATTCGTAATCCCTGATATGAACATAGATTTTCTAACAAATACTGAATGCGACCCAGTTATAATCAATGAAGGTGTTTGTGTGCGACCGAATTAATTAGATTTCAATCAAAAGCCAGGCTCACACTTAAAACATTTTACGGAACATTAATCCAACACTATATCAGAAACGCGCGTCAGTACCGAAAACGTGAACGTTAATTATTGTTACAAGCTACCTACAGTTACGATGATGATATAATGAACGGCAGGACAATATACATACTCGTCTATGAAATTACGATGTACCTACTAGCCGTAAGCCGGGTCTAGTGTAGACACTGGTTTGTGTAGTCTGTCACTACTAAGCTCCGATCTCGAAAAGGAACTTTAAGCCACTGTTGGCAAAAACAAGAAAATAAATGATTCCGTTAACGTGACGATGAATTCTGCTTTAGGGACGCATTCTTGTATCTCTTCGAAATAAGTATCAGCCAAAAATACAACTACTTCTTTGAACGTAATGCTAATGACACTCAGGCGTAAGCGAATTTCATAGCTAGCAAGTTCCGTTCGACTTTTTAACGCACAAAGACGCATTGTCGCGATGCGACGCAGTCCAGGCCGACTTCTTGTGACAGGTGTTCACCCGGATTTACATCAAGTATGTTACCTACGTAGCCCGCCTTTACATTCCAAGTGTGTTAGTCTACGTAGCCCGGCTTTACATTCCAAGTATGTCAACCCACGTACAAACCGATTCAAACCTTATGAGGATACTGAGCATCACGGCACGGTGTTGCGCAGGCGCAGGAAGTAATATTGGGCATCAGCGGCGCGGGGCAGGACCACATATATATATAAATAAATCTACCGCATTAGACCCAAGCCGCGTCTGCTTTGTGTATGTGAGTTGCGTCCGTAGGTCCTCTACTTACACGCAAATTCCTGTCTTCGCATACCTATTTAAGTTAAGAATTCCTAATTATTATTATTTTATGAATTATTATAGCTGGAAAATAATATTTTCATATATCCAATTATTTTCATGTTGGCTGTACAAATGTGCACAACTGTGTGCACAGCTTTTTACCGAACCGCCATTCAATTTTAAGTTACCATCGAACTGTGTGTGCCAAATCCAGACATTATTACGTTCTGTCTATTCTCCACAGCCCCCTCAGTCACTGTAACTGATTATATCTAAAAGAAAAGAGATGCAGTCCTTCCTTTGACTAAAACATTAGTAATATACAAATCCTAATAAAATACTAATCAAAAATATTAAATATATCATTGTTTATGGACGGTGGGCTATGAGATGTAACATTATTTTACAACCCTTAGGAGAGGAGCTGTCCTTAAAGAGGAGAAGCTAGGTATGGTTAGTCAAAAACAAGAATTTGGTTTAAACATTTCTTTGAAAATTATTACATCAAAATGACTATGACTGTATGTACTTAAAGTCTATAGGAATTAAAGATACAATATGCACTTTTCAAGCCAAATCCATAAAAGCTGCACTTTTAACCCACTTAGAATGTACATATTGCATTTATGCATAATAAATCGTAGTGTGACATTATCAGTTAAAGATTTATGAGATTATTTCGAATGTTATTCTTATATATCCTATAAAATTTATTCTAAACTTATTGAAACTATAAATTCTGCTATAAAAACCATCCATTATTATCTTTTAAATGGATTATCTCTTTCGAATATAAGATTTGCTGACAATTTTTTAATTAATTAAATAGCAATTTTAATGCAGTTTAAATGCAATAGTTACCAGTTGCAAGAGTGATAAGTTTTTTTTAAAGTCCACAAACGTACCGCTGAGCCTCTTGATTAAATATAATACAAATATAATAATTAATTATAATACAAAAATAATAAAATTGTTTGTTATCTTAAACAATTACATTAATTACAATAAAATTGTTTGTTCTATAAAATATGTTATGTCAATTACTAAAGTGTTGAAGATACTAAACATTCTCATTATCACAAAGATCAGTTACATTAAATCTTAAATGTACACAATTTTACGAATTGTCCACTGGGCTATTGACTCTCACAGTTCAGTTTTAACAGCTCTACCTCTCTCACCCTTAGCAGTAGTAAGTTCCTCAGATAGACATGAAGAATCAGTGCCTCTCAAAGCATGTTCAGTGCACAAATGTGTTTTAAGCTCAATCTCCTCCTGGTGATTCCAATACCAATCTTCAATCGCACCTTCATTTTCTTCTAGAAGACTCTCACATTGTGTCTTCATATGGGTAATCTCAGCCGAAGGTTTGTCCCACAACTCAAAAGGAATACCAAGTTCCACCTTTACTCCTTTATCTACTAAGCCGTGAAGAGTTTTAAATGTTTGACTCATGCCTTTAGCAAACCTGGTACTATCCTGACGCTCTTTGTGAATGTTATATTCTAGAATTTTATCACACACTCCTTCTAACGACTCGATCAGTCTTAATTCTGATTTTTCATACTTGGTTTTCTTTTTAGGTTGCACGTCATCTAGGGAATATCCTATTTCGATGACTTCACGATTTTTACCGGTCTCCTCCAACCTGCCCTGTAACTCAGTGGCAAGAATTTTGCAAACCTCACATCTATTGGCATATTTTACACCAATATCTTCTTCAGATTTTATTTCTAAGTCATCGCGACATAAAATATTAGTGGTAAGAAGTAAAAATACACAAATTACTTGGAAAATCATGTTACAAAATAATTATCTTGTTTATAAAACCAAATATCAATATATGACAGTTTGTTTTACAGTGAATGTGATATAGAATTTAGATAGATAAGAACAGTATAGTGCAGTGTTTCCACTTTCGTTTTCCATTTTTCCCTAGTTTCTTTTTAATTTATCCCTAAAATTCCCTAAACAACTTTCATAAATCCCTTATTTAGGGAACATAAATATAATACAGAAAATAAACCTCAGCATATTATTTAATATAGGTATATATAATAACAAAATGCCCACAGAAGATCATACATCTATAGGATTAGAATTTTTTGAAGTTGACGCATTGCTTTCACAATATTTTTGTCGAAGATGATGCTTAATGATTATTTCCTTCCATATAATATCGTAATAACTTGAACTTGAAAAATTGATGGCACTAGTGCCACCACCACTCCGCAATACAGAAATAACGTCAAACATATCAAATTAAGAACCTACAATTAATGTGACATCACCGAAAATAGTTAAATATTTTTTTTTGACGAATAGCAATTATTAGGATTCTGGGGAATTCCCAAGCAAAAGGTGGTATAGTCTATCATTTACTTTACTACAGGGCTACCAGTATAGGCTTTGATTTTACCCCGAAATTCCCTAAATCCCTGTATTTTTCAAATTGTCTTTAACCATCCGAAATATCAGCTATTTGTCCCTAAAATAGGGAGAATTCCCTAAAAGTGGAAACACTGGTATAGTGTTACATTGTATAGTATACTCTTTGGATAAGAAAAATGAATGAAAGAAACAGCGAATGAATGAAACCAATGTTGCCATTCTCCCGATTCTTCACAAATTCGTCATATTATTCGCTGATGCTTACAATACAAGTATACGTGGACAAAAGACATTTGGCAATCATAATTATTTAATTAATATCATCCAATTAACTGGTTGAGAAATTAGTATAATAAGAGTCTGGATAATTAATTTGTTAATCGAAATATTCCAATTTACAATTAAGATAGAAAAACTGTTAAACAATAATAATGTGAGCCGTTTAATGAATATTTTTAAGTGTTTGAAGGGTTTATTGATCTTGTAGTTAGAGATCAGGACTGTTCATCCTGTGGTCAAGATTCAATTTCTACACTACACAAAATAATATTTTGCATCATCATCATATTTGTTTAGTGTCTAGGTGTTATCTATATAATTAAAAATGAATCATTTAAGTTTATATATACATAAAATCAGAGGCTTATTTAACTCGTGAACCACCACCCTTACGAAAGCGCGAAGGTTTATCAAAAGTGTCTTTAAGGCGCTAAGGCGATTCACACACTGCACCGCGCTACGACGCGTAGCGCGGAGCGGCAGATTTTAATATTGTATGCAAGTACATCGATTAGTATAGAAAACACGCCAGGTCCAACACACTGAACACGCGCCTAGGCGCGTGAGCGCGTGCGGCTAGCAGCTTCGGGATTGGCTGCCCGCGCCTACGCGCGTGTTCGCGTCGCCAGTGTGTGAAGTCCCTAAACAGCGCTGGGCCCGTGTGCATAGCACACCCTACACTATACAAATAATTTTAGATCGATTGATTATCCAATTTGGTGCACCAAATTGGATAATCTAAGTAATAAAAAGTGTGCTAAGATCTTGACAGGAAATTTATGTTTATTTGTTCCCTCATGGCTCCTCAACTACTTATTAACAAGCAGGGCCAGGGTATCGTTAGAAGCGTCTTGATTGTCCGCTGGTTACAGGGTATATGACTTTCACTGTATCTAATGTGGTGGCCTCCGTAAGCCGTAGTCACGCGTTGCTAAAGTGATATGGTACGTTTCTATGTAACATGTGACTATGGCCTTTCAAACTTGAAATGTGTATCTCTCTACACTGATAATTGTCAATTATCTTGGTTCTACAGTAACATTCAGTAACGGGTCGGATCAAATGTTTGCGTGATCTACAAATATTTGTTTCAGAGTTTGGGTGTTTCCTATGTTTATTAGGCATGTATTTACAAAAAAAAGTATTGTATTTTTAGCAGTTGTCTAGTAACCATAGTACTAGCTCTAGTTAGTTTGGTACTTTAAAAGAATAAGAAAAAATCATAAGCAGCCATTGTACACCATCCGTGGAAAGCAGATGCGGGCATAAATACTACTACATTTAAGTTTTTTGAAAGTTTACATTCACAAAAAAAAGATCGACGAGTCAGTTATCCTATATAGAAATAAAGTCAGTTTATCAGTAACCATAGTTACCATACCGTACCGGTTACCACGTCCGTGTGGTGACGGATTAAGAATACAGAGTGTCACCACCCCTATTCATCCCACACTGGTGTCGTAAAAGGCGACTAAGGGATAAACTACGCAAGACAACATCAATGCAGAGAAGGAAAACTTGAAACCAACCCTATACCAACCCGTCTGGCCAGTGTGGTATAGTAGGCCAATACCTCCTTTTCAAGGAGAGGCCTATGTCCAGCAGTGGACTGTTAAAGGCTGTTGATGATTGATGATGATGACCGGTTACCATAGTATACTTATAGACTGCTTATATTGGCAGTTTTCTTATATAATGTGAATAAGTAATAACAGAAGAACATACAAATGCAGAACCATCTCAATACAACAGGCCGCCATATTGTGGATTACCATATTGCATTGTCTGCATTGGCAGAGTATGGTGACCACTACTCTTAGATTCCACTCATGCTTTCCATCAGGCAGAGTATAGTCACTTTGGCAGGCTCAACCAGTAATGTTCAAAATGAAGACCAAAACTATTAAAAAAAGCTGGCAACACTAAGAAAACTCTTGCTATCGGTACTTTGCTTTTAGGTCATATCGTTGTTCGATAATGTCTTCTACAGAATTCTTTATCTAATATGAATAAATAAATATTTTGACTATCTAACACACAACGCCTAGTCCCAAACTAAGCATATCTTGTACCATGGGTACTGATATTACTGGGAAAACTGATATAAATACACACACTTTTTTTGTAAAACCATTTTTTTTGCAAACTTTTATTATTAGAAAATATCCATACTCCAAAACAAATACTTACAGATCACACATCATATGGGTCAACACGTGAATCGAACCTGAGACCTTAAGCACAGCAGTTGTATGCGTTACCAATTTACATTTATTTTGTGATTTTAAATTGTAAAAGTAAATTTATTTGTTAATCTATCACTTTATCTGCTCAACCAATCAAAAACTGTTTTGCACAGAGCACAATGGAAGAAAAAAAATGCAAGTGCACATACAACAGACATTTATTTTATAAGCATTTTGAACTCAATCAACAACTTTTTATTTCATATTGAACTTCTTTGCTTAACCATTCCATCCATTCAGTGCTAACTTCTTTTTCTAATGTAATTTCCTTGAACATTTCACTTCTAGACTTTTCTTGGAATCCTAACTTTTTAAACATATTGATGCTTATTTCATTTGATATGGAAATCTTTGATTCAAATATCTTTAATTGAATGTATTTAATACCATACAAAAGCATTAATATGACTGCTTCCCAACCCAGTTTTTTCCCTCGCGCAGATGGTTCAGCTATCATTATTTCTATTTCACCTATTGCATACTCCTGATCGACTATAAAAATGTTTGTATCTCCAATCATTGATTCTGTAACAAATTTTAAAATGTTATATTTGCTACACAAAGAAACATAAGTAATCATCTTAATACTTTTATCTTGCAAGGCAAACTACAGCAAAAGCTACCAACTCAGTTCACACAGAGCTGTTTTTCTACTCGCACCTGACAAATGGTCAGTCAAAAGTTATTAACCGCACATAGATAAATCGCAACATAATAAGCATAAAATGTAAGAAAATGCATAAAATAATAAATAAATAAATAAATATTTCAGACATCTTACACACAACATCATCTAGTCCTAAACTAAGCAGAGCTTGTATTATGTGTACTAAACAAACTGATATAAATACATAAACATACTTTTTTTTTTGTAAATACATACATAGAAAACACCCAGACTCCGAAATAAATGTTTGTGGATCACACAAATATTTTGTCCGACCCAAGAATCGAACCCAAGGCCTCTTGATCAGCAGCCACATACGCTAACCACTAGACCAAGAAGGCAGTCATAAAGGTATTACCGGCATTAAAAAATGAAATATTAAAACAAATCAAAAAAACTATATAAAATAGCAATCAAATTTTTACACACACACACACACACAAGGCAATACTTTTTTTATATTTAAGCAGTCTATTCGACTCTACCCTGTTTCTCTGTCTGATAGAAAGCATGAGTAGAATCCAAGTAGTGTTGACTTGAACATCATACTCAATGTGAATGTGGATAACACAGTATTTTGAACCACATAATATGGCTACATAGCAACTTCTATATTTCAAAAAATCAAACATTGTCAGTTTTACTTACCTTCTTCATTACTGATTTGATCATAAATAGATTTGTCCAATATTATAAAAGTACACTCTGAAAAAAGATTATTCATTTCAAATAATTGTGATTCATCTCTCTTAATTCAAGATAATTATTTTCATTATTTATTTTAAAATAAACTCATAGTTCAACCATATGGGGACTTAATTATTAACCATATTGATTGTCAGAAGCCCAAAATTTTCAGTTTAATCAGAGTAACATGCAATATAGGAATATATCCAGCAGATAGTCTGGTGATGATCATGATATAGATGGTAAATATCCTCCATGTGATATAACTCATAATTTTTATCGTAAGTTTCCAATAAGACAGTTTTCACCACATTAATGAAGACATTAGAGTCAGGTATTTCCATTACAATTGCTTTCATATTTTAAATATTTAAGTAATTAGCTCTGATAAGATGCAGTTTAGTACGGTTACATTGTTGGAAAACATCTTACTATCTTCATCTTCGCGCCATGATTTTTGCATTTCAAATTCTTCGTGTAATGTCAAGGGCTCTGAAGCTGTCAGTTTTTGCAGGTCTTCTGACTTCATCCATTCATGATATCTGAAAAATTTAAGGCTCTAACTTCGAGTGTTCTAATATTTAAGTACCTATTATATTTTAAATGTGGTGCATTACTTGGGTACATGATTTTCCCTGTAAGGTACTAGAACTATGTTGTGACCCACAATTTTAGTGTTACTGTTTAATTTCATTTTAACACAACTAAGTTAAAAGAAAAATGAAGAATAAGTTTTTCTTTTTTTACTTTTATTTACATTTCATAGTTCTCGTTTCTAGTCATTTCGAATTGTCATATTGACAGTAATTGACAGTGACACTGACATCTGACATGTCAGGCGGCAGACGGACGTTTCGGCTCACCGGGTATGTCCCGGCCTGCAAAAATGAAAATTTCGATATAGAAAAAATATATATTGATAGATTTTTATTAGCCCTTTCGCACTACGTTCATTATTTTAAGAGCCCCTCTTTCGTTTTCCCAGGAAAAAACAAAATATCATTTGACCTTTTTCAAATTTTCAAATACTCGTATCTCTTTCAAATATGGTTATTTTTTATTCTACCAAGCGTAGAAAAATTGCCCCTGAGCTGATTTATTTTAAATTGCCCTCGCGTCAATTATTATAAATGTTTAATAATAATCCTATAAAAAACAAAAAAACCGTAATGGGATTTATTTGCGCATTGCGCATGCGTAACAAATTTTTTTAAATTTTTATAGGTTTTATTTTATTTCTAAATAATATTAATATAACGTTTTATTTACGTTCTCATAAAATTAATTTAATTGTTATGCGTTGATGAGAAACAGTATGCTATCTACCAAGAACAGCAGAGGACTTCACTGGAGATTCCATAGGTAATTTAATACGTGGTTTGGTCGTATTTTTGATATGAATTGTAATTGAGTAATAAGTTGTCTCCTGTTAATATTACGTTCTTAAATGACTTTCTTCTATATCGACTATCTACGATTCCCTCTACAATCCAGAGAACAACTTTTGTACTATCTTGGTTAAATAATGAAGGCAATTTTTTTAAATAAGTCTTCTTTGTTTGTGGGGTAGGGTGGGTGGGTGTGGGAGTTTGCAAATGGCAACACTGCATCTTGGCGTCTGTCTGTTGCTTGTCATGTCATAGCATAGCATAGAGCTTATCAGAATCTTATCATGTTTTTATCAAAATATTGGCGTTCTTTTTAACTATCATCGTTATCATTATATTTGTATAAAATATGTACTGATCTTTTGATGAAATTAATTGACCTGTGTTCATTTAGGTAACCAATAATAAGTTATTTAGGATCAATGCAATTCCTCCTATACTCTGAACCACTGGAAAAGACAGTAAGATTACTCAAACTTTCTTTTTATGATTCACAGGCCTCTTCACGATGAATCAATATTACACAGAAAGACGTTTGAGTTGGTGCTACTTTCTCGCAGCAGTTTTGTTAGGAGTGTCTGTAATATGTATCGCTATCCCCTACAACCACTGGCGCACCACCTTGGATGTATGTCCTGGTGGTTACTTCGAGAACACAAATTGTGGTTGCATACTGTTTGGTCTCCGCACAAACCATTTCTTTAATGGAGGACACAACTCATACTGCCTGTATGCCATATTTGGACCATTGCCTGTTCTTGTGTATGCAGTAGTAATGGCACTCTTCCATATGTACAGAGTGTGTATAAACAACATTGGGAAATATGAGGATGAAAAGTCCACAACTATGGAGGAAATGTAAGTTTCATTTACTATACTTATTTTGTATTTGTATGATTAACACACCTACTGATAACTGCTCAGACTTAAACACCTAAACTGTAAAACCTAGTAAAATTATAGATGCAATAAGTATATAATTTCAAAGTCTTTGTGTTTGACCAATTCTTATTGTTAAGGTAATTTATAATAAACTATCTTTTCAGTGAAGGAGAATCAATTGTAGTTAGTACAAGAACGAGGGTGAGTAAAAGCAATGATGGTGTCATCTATTGTTGGATCCCTACATCATGTATTGCAGCTGTCTTTGCTGTTTATACATTAGCTCATGCAGCTATTTTGACAAGTGGCTTAAACAGGACATGCACACAATACAGAGGATATTTAGTCTCGGTGAGTGTCAATAATCGATCAAAGTGGCGTGCAATGGGAAAGGCCTATGTCCAGCAGTGGACTGAGATAGGCTGATGGTGGTGGTGGTGGTGGAGAATCTTGGCTTAATAGTAGCTTTATCAGAATTATTAAACAATTGGACCCTGTCAAGTAGAGAGTATGCCCAAAATTAGCCAATTAGTGTTATTACAAGCAATTGAATTATAAAGTACTTGGGTTAAAGTAGTTTAGAAGGCTAAATAACTAGTATGATCACTATTTATTTATTACTTCAATAGATGGATCAACAAACTGCCCAAACCTAGGATAGTTACCGTTTGTGTGAGAGAGGCCTACCAGTGGATAGCAATAGGTTGAGGGCCTACACGTAAAGTTGAGATGATTTATTAGACAGGTCTTTTGAAAACATTGAAAGATGTTTTCCTCATTAGGTATCCATTTGCAAGTTATTCAACTTTAAAGAACATTTTTTTTTTAAATAGGATTTTCCCCCCTCTAAAAGGTAAACTATTGTTGTCTAGTACCTATAATAACAAGCTCTGCTTAATTTGGGACTAGCTGATGTTGTGTGTCCGTTATATTTATTTTATTTTATTATTATTATAGTAATAATAATAATAAAATAAATATTTCGGACATAAAATATGTTGAAAAATCTAAAAAAATTATTATAGTCATCCATTTATGGAACTTTATAGGGAAACTATAACAGCTTAGATAACTTTGTTAGTTCAATAGTTATAGACGCCTAACTTATAAAATGCGTTAACTTGGAAAACTTCGTACAAAAACGAAATGATAAGTAAACGTAACAATTATCTATTGGATACGACTTTAAATCCATGTGCCATTATGGGTGAATACGGAACTATGCACACCGTGTGGTTTTTAGTCGGACCATGGAGATTTTAAGCGGTCTCCTCGCCGTTATCTGTTGTATACTTGGCGCAGTAGATAGATCAAATCCCACATGGGTCAAAACTTCGTGTGATCATCCTTAAATTGTTGTTCGGAGTCTGGATGTTCTTTGTGTCAGTTTCATGTATGTTGTAAAGTCCCCCGCGACACAGGGTGTATGTCCCAATTCTTGTGTACTTTTTTTTTTAAATGAATACGCCTGGGCGTATTCATTTAAAAAAAAAAAATATATTAATGTTGAAATACAGTTTTCATATATGAGATATTGACTCACTCAGCAATTACACAATTATCGAGTATCATTATCTTGTTGCTGCTACTCTTATTAAAGCTAATTAGGAGAATTTGTAATGGACTTAATTGAAGGTTACTCCTTAACCTTTGTTATTGCGAAACGTTTGCTCTCACGTCATAACTAAATTAATAAGTTGCTCTGAATAATCGTACCTGTTTACAAGGACGTATATAATTCACACTTTAAATAGGTCAACTTAAATTTAAACTAGCGGTCGACTCTTGAGGTTGTTTTGCCTGCAGATGAATCAGGTCCATCCACTATTGTTCGCCATATTGCCCACTGCTTATTACTAGCCTTCGCCCGCGGCCCCACCCATATATATGCTGTATTACTGTAAAGTTTTATCCAAATCCGTTCAGTAGTTTTTCCGTAAAAGAGCAACAAACATACATACATACTCATAAACTTTCGCGTTTTTAATATTAGTACGGATAAGCTGAGTCCCGCGGCATTACCCTTTATTTTTGCAAATCGCAGGTGTAATAGTCTTAAAAATTAGCCAAGTTACTTCTGTATTTTCAAATAATATTTTTTTTTATAAAATGCCTATGAAGGTATATATATTCGATACTGACTACAAAAACAGCAATTTTTAAATTTTTTGTCTGTCTGTTTGTGCCGAGTAATCTCTGTAAAGGCTGGAGCGATTTTAACGGGACTTTCAATAGCAAAAAAGTCTGCTCCAAGGCCATAACACCGTGGGACTGGTACATAATATATTAAAAGCAATTGTTTATTTCTTTTACAATTCAATCTACAGACAGTTTATTTCAGACACTACTATGGTGATATTAAAATTGGATCGTATATTTAAACTCCTGAACTAGGTCAAGGTTTCCTTTAAGATAACGAGTTTATAAAGTAGGTAACGAACTATAATTTGAGTAAATATTAGTCTCGGATCAGATTTATCTATGTCTTCAAAACAAAATTAATATTTAATAATAATATTTTCTTGCTTTTAATTGTTGTATTTGTGGCCGTGTCATGTATGTTTGTAAAGTCACCCGCGGCATAGGATGTACGTTCCTAATGCAGGAGTAATCTTTTAAAAAAAAAACAAAAAGTTTGAATAAATCGTTTTCTAAACCTATATAATTATGCAGTTTTAAATAAGATGTTCTTACATTACTATTTGTTATATTGTAAATACATTCTAATATATGTAAATGTTATACGTTACAGCAACTTCGAGCCTCCGGAGACCATGCAGCTGCTATACATTTTCGTCTGACATGCCAATCGATTTTAGACTTTATGGATTATATACAAAAGGACGCTCCCAACAGCCGCCGAGGAGATTTCATAAACACCGGTGTGGCATTGCATTTAGCAGTTATAGCCTCGTGGGTATCTGTGGCATTTTGGATCGTTATTGTAGTATATACCGCTCGGAGGGCGTTTAGAGAGCGACATGTACTCACTTGTTGCGGAAACTGAGTAACGATAAGTACTTTTTTAATATGTATTTATGATTCTAGCTATAGAATGTCTATATCAGTGTTTGGGTAAAAACCTTCGCCAGTCTTCAAACACTGATTATATGTTTTCATTCATATTAATCTTTTTAATCTTAGAATTAGGAAGATAACTAGTAAAATGTTTATAGATACAAATTGTTGTATCTATAGATTGAATACATCGAAGAGAATTATTAGACTTTAGTCACAATATTAGTATTACATATTTTATACATTTATTCATTAAAACGCACTTGTAGTAAATAAGAGAAAATTGAGCTTTAAACTGTATCAATTATATAAGTCTGAAAATTTTAACCAGTAACATTCCACCGAACAGGCATCAAATTTTTTAAAATAAATTATTTAAGTAGTTTTATTGTTTTTAGTATTTTTCTCTTAAATTTTTAATTTATGTGGATTTAATTGTAACCATAACGTGTGCCGTCTAATGTGCCGTCCATTTAGATGTAAGAAATGTATTTTTGTGTGTTAAGATTGAAAAAACACTTTATATTGATTAATTTAGTCTAAGTATAAGATGTTAAATTTTCTCTAAAAATAAAACACTAATGCCTAACACGAATGAACTGATTCTAAACTAGGCTGATGAGAGCCTAGCATGGTAACAAGGCTACTGACAAACATGTATATACATATATTTCTAAATATAAATACATACATGTTATAGGTAAATTCAGGTACTGAACAAAGACCCTGAATACAAACTGTCGTAAAGTCGCCAATATGCAATGCCACAAAAATGTGTGACACGACATTTTACTTCTTCCTTTTGAAATAAATGCACCGCGCCTATCACTTATATGACTTTTCTAGATATTATACCCACAGACACAGTGAAAAATAATGTTTCTATTTAAATTCTGTTGAAGACTTTACCCGTATTTTTAAGATACGTATTTATACCTTTTTATTCATATACAGATTTTACAAACACTCGATTTTGTAGAACTTTCATAAATAAATGTTAATATATTTCAAAATATTTGAGAGATGTGTTTTATTGTTTAGGGGCCATTAATTTATTACTATATACCATCTCTCCCCTATTTCTATAACGTTTTATCCCCATTAAGGTATTTCCTTTACTTATTAAATTTCAGATTTTACCTTTTCCAGAACTTCAAATGAGGTAGTAGGTTCAATGAAAGACATAATTATAACATAAAACATTTATTAAACAACACGTACCTATTCTAACATCTGTATATATTATAGGTATGTACCTACCTAACGATCACTTATATTGATAAAATTCGTGTCCGGCAAATTCCAAACTTAAATAACTTATATCCAGTCAATGATGGAATACATTTATTGAATATTGATACACAACTTTCTGCATATAAACCGCTCACTATATTGACATTCGAGTATAAGTAGCTGCTTTCTTGACTTCTTAAATACATAGTCGGTGTTAATAATAAGTAACATTAAATTATAATTTAAAAAAGAATATAAACCGGATTTCAAACAATTATCGATCAACTGTCTGTATTGTAGTTGCATAAATAAATATTTCGGACATCCTGATATAAATACATACTCGTATATTACTCTTTTGTATCTAATAGTAAAAATAAATCCATTATTTTTGCATGAAATTGAAAGCTGGAACTGAGTCATCTAATCACAGAACAAAGTTTTTTAGTACGACATCTTATCATTTTAACGCCAGTCAGTGGAACCCCGTACGACGTCTATTTGAAAAATAATGAATTTATTTTTACTACACCCATTATATTATTATACATAGAAAACACCCAACTCCGAAACAAATGTTTGCAGACCATACAAACATTTGTCTAAACTGGGAACCGAACCCCAAAGCATCTTGATCGGCAGCTGCATAGATCAACAAGACAGTCAATTAGATTTTAATTCTTAAAATATAACATAATAATAGTAAAATATTACATTATTAGAGATTCAAATTGGTAACTTCTTTCATTTACATTGCTATTGCATACAATACTATATATCTGAATAGGGACATATGACGAGTATTCGTGTGTATAAAAGCTCAGAATTATAAGTATACTGTACATATATTATTGCTATTTTTATATATGTTATACTTAAATTACAATATAACAATAACATATACATACCTACCTATTAAATTTAATCTTGAATAATATTTTTATTTATACAAAAATCTAAAAATAAATTTATATAATTCTCATTAAATACGTTTAGAACACAAACACTTCAAAAATCGTGCTCTATGGTTTATTTGGTAGTTCATTTGTTAGACGATAATATTATTATTTTTTAAATGGCACAGGCGAAAAATAAAAAATGCGACTGAAGCTGCCTAAAAACTTGTAACGTTTATGTCCCTAATCTAGTGCAAAAAGAAAAGCACAAGGGTAGATGCAGCCTCCTCTAGTCGCCCCAAAACAGAAGAAACTGGTGACATTCTACAAAATGTGGAGACCAACTTGCTCTACTAGGGAACAGAGTAACAAAGTTTGATGTTTGACTACCTCACTTGCTGAGCTGAGCGTGAACATATTTGCAATTCTCTATTGAAATAACAAATGAGTATACGATAATAAAACTAAAGAATTTTTAAAGACTCCAAAAGATTAATAATTTATCCAGAGGGCTAAATTTGAAGTTTTTCATGACACTCATTTATGTAATAAAACAATTATTATTTCCGAAATCTAACACACAACGTCATCTAGTCTCAAACTAAGCAGAACTTGTACTATGGGTACTAGACTACTAATAATAAGTGTAGTGGGCAAAATCCATTAATTTTGCATGAAATTTAATATCAAAACTGTTAGAAAAGTATTTTTAGTATGAAATCTCATTGGACTTATACAGTGGTAAATAAACATCTCTGGAAATACTGGATTTATTTTTGCTACATCCATTTATAAACATAAAACACCCAAACTCCGAAACTAATATTTGCAGATCATACAAACATTTGGTCCGGCCTGGGAATTGAACCTGAGACCTCAGACACTGCAGTCGCATACAAAGTGTCTGTAATGAGGTGTTATAGTAAGCTTATTCTGTAGTATGGCTTGAACAACATTGAATTCAATGAAAATGTAATCATGCGCCATAAATCTGCTGTCAATGTTGTAAAAATTTTATTTACTTATTAATATGTACGTACTTATTTCTGATAGTGTCACAGTACGATTTGGCATATAAAGGTATATTCTTATTATAATACGTTTTATATTTTTATATAAATGTAAATTAGTTTATTTAAACATCAAAAACTGTAAAAGTTTTGACATGATAAGCTTTAACACGCTGTTTCAAAGATTTCTCACCAATACCAAATGAATATGCTACAGAGAATCTTGGCAGATTACCTACATTACTATTTTTTTTAAACGATAGTTCATTGTCGATTAAAAAAAATAATGTAAATGGAATTATATTTGATAAAACTGAAAACAAATTTGGTACATCAGTGACAATTAAAGATGTAAAACTAGATTTCGTCTGGAGAGACAATTGGGTGAAGATTTGAAAATTAAAGACTCCATGACATGCTAGACGTTATAATGGGTTTGTTGTTGTCATAAATTCAATAAAATATTTATGTTGTATCTTCAGATGATTAAGTACAAAGAACCAAAGTTTTTATGATTTAAGTTTTTTATGCAAAGAAATGGCTAAAACTCACCATTTCAACATATGGCACTAGCAACATGATTACATTAATTAATAGTTAATTTAGTAGGTAGTTGATTCAAGACTGTGTATTGCCACACTCCGCCTCCCAATCGTCGGGTATTAACTTACTAACATGTTCCTTGAATAGAGTGTATGTGCACGGATCGTCACAGAACTTTGGTTTTAATTCTATTGGCTCATCCATTTTAGAATTGTTTCTGTAAAATGTCTGTAAAGAAAAGCACATGCATTCATTACTCCAGTGCGTCAGAAGGAGGGTAATGTTTTTCGAGCGTATGTATGTATGACTATTTCTTTGGCATGCCCTGCAGCCCAAACGCCTGGATGGATTTAGACATATGAGGTGTGGTTGAATTTGTTAGCGTTGTGGTATGACATAGGCATGTGGTAGTGACATGGGTTTGTTTTTTTCTTACGTAATGTAACTTTGCGTTTTTTTAGTTATTTAATTTGAACCATCTGAAACTTCAAACTGTAACTCCCTGCCAGCTCAAGTATTTCCTTCCTACTATGATCCCAGGTCTTTCAAGCGGCAAAGAAACATCTGACTATGCCTCCATAGTCTGGGTTACTGTGCTGCATTAATCCTCTTCCGCATTAACAGTGAAGATGGTGACTACCACTCCTGGATTCTGCTCAGGCTTTCCATCAGACTGAGTAGTTATTTATAGAAATAGAATATATATTTATAGGCAGCAAATTTATAGAAAAAAAATGTTTTTTTTTTACCTTAACAAAAAAGGATTCATTTTCGATATCCTCGTGCAACTCTAGTACGACGCTCGCGCCGTACTCTGGTTCGATTAGCTCTTCAAAGCCGAGAGCGCGCCACAGCGACACTATGGTGATGTCATGGCCAGAGTAGATGTAAAGTGTACGATCCACATTGGAATGTACTGCGGTTTCATCAAAGTACTGCCGGATCTCTTTCAGAAGTGGACCTGAAAATAACCCCAATACATACGAGTAGATAATATTAAATAAAATAATGTTATTTTATGAGCTGAGAGAATGTCCCAGTTCCATTTTTTTTTTTGTTTCTTCCTACTACAATATGTCGCCTTCTCAGGGATATTCAGTAGTATGTTGAGTGATTTTGTTAATGGCGCTTTCGGCATGTGACCTGTGTCAAATCCTCCTGTTCAGTCTATTCACTGTGGTAAATTACTATTAACTAGTACTATTGAATCAGTTTCATGGAAACAGATTTAATAGTACTAGTTAAAAGTAAATTTACACTCTAGAATAAGAAGACCCTTATAATATTAATTATAGATTTAATATAAAAACATACTAAATTCTAGATACAAATGGGAGTGAATTCGGTTGTGTCTTACGCTTCACGCCTAAATCAATTATTAAAAATAAATAATATAGGCTAATAATTATAACCGTAAAAACCGACACACCCGCCGGCGTAGCTACACCAATATATACGAGGGCCGACATAAGTCATTATTTACAAGACTTGCAATGTCACTAGTTATGGGTCGAGGGCAAAAACAAATATGGGCGAAAAGGCAAAAACTTGGCACATTGAGCTTAAGTGAGTAATAATAATTGCTCGAGCACTGGGCAAAAAAGCGTAAAAATATTTTGTTTAATGTAAGTTGAACAACTGATATTTAAAAAAATCGGCCAAGTGCGTGTCAGGCCACGCACAGGAAAGGGTTCCTCAGTCACCCATAATGGTACGTGGATTAGAAATCGTATCCAATGAATAATTGTTACATAATAATGCGTTAATTTAGTATGACGTTTTCCAAGTAAGCGCATTGTAAAAGTTAAGCCTCTATAACTCCTGAACTAACAAAGTCATCTAATCCGTTATAGTTTTACTTTAAAGTTCATTATATGGACCACTATCACGAAAAGTTTGTTGACTTGCGGTTGTGAGTATGTCATTCTCGCTCAAAAGTCCTGCTGGTGGTGGCGTGTGTAGCGGGTCGTTCTACGATATGGTTGAACTGGACGATGGCTGGTGCATGGGTCATGCTCGTGTTACGGGCGCCGCCAGTCGGGGCTGGTCATCTCACAACTTCTATTTATTGTTTAATTTTTTTTGGACACTACATGTGTAAATATCAGCATCGTTACATTGTCATCACATTTAATAAAATGCCTTAAACAATGTAACCAAAAATTGTAAAAACAATGTTGGAAAAGAGTGTCCATGGAGTTTCTTGTCTGTTCTTCTCCATAGGATCTACGAATTGGAACAGACGATTAGCTTCACAACTGACTACTTGACGTTTCAAAAGTGCCGTTGTATGGTTTATTTGAAATAAAATGATTTGAATTGATTTGAAAATTTTCCCAGATTTTTTGAGCCAGCCGTTTAGCTCTTAGAGGGGGGGACGACACTCTGTTTTTACAAAAAAGTGGCATTTAAAGATGAATTTCTCGCAAACGGATACCTAAATCAAAAAATTCTCTTAGAAACCCTTTATTGTTTTCAAAAGACCTGTATATTGATAGCGGTTACCGTTACCGTTTGGACGGTAAGTCGAGGACGGTAAGTCGAGGACGGACGGACGGACGGACGGACGGAATGCAAAAGATGTAGATCTTTTTCCATAGGACTAGTAGTTTTGCCAGAAATCGAGATAAGTCATATTTTCCCTTAAAACCCCCCCTCTCCGCCTTCCCGACCTCATATCGCCCGTAAATTATTTTTCCTTTAATTTTTGTAATATTCTCCTTTTACAATGGGTTTCTTACAACTTCCACACCAGGAACATTCTTGTGTAGCGGAGGACTTTACAAACATACATGAAATGGATTTAAAGAATACCCAGCCTCAGATTAACAATTTATTGTACACATTAAGTGTGGTACCATGTGAGGTTCGAACTCACAACACTTGGCGTTGTAGAAGCGGCGTGGCGACCGCTTAAACCACTTTTTTTTTTTTACGTGTGGAAATCCCCGCGGACCGTCACCCCGTCGGGGGTTACGGCGGGGTGGTGTGTCGGACTCGAACCGACTAAAACCACACGGTGTGACCCTCTCTGCGCCTTTGTATTGGAAGGAGTCCAGGGAGGGGATTTCCTTCTGGACTCCAACCGGCGCCTGCCCGCACTGTTGCGGGCACCATCTCAAAATTTACTCTCAATTAGGCAACGTCCGGTCACACGCGGACGTCGCCCCCTCGCGGTTGGCCTCTACTGCGGACGGACGGGAAACCCGTCCCGCCCATCTGCGGCCACTCTCAGGGCGGCATGAGACGCAGGTATGCGCGCCTCCGCCGCCCGGGGCGCCAGCGGCGGATCGGGTCCGATTGGATGGAATCCTCACGGGCCTTCTCCGCCACCTCCTTCTGCAAGATTACGTCCTCGCAGAAGGTTGCGACCGCGGTAAAACAACTGTCGCTGCCGGCCATCGATCTTATGACGGCCGGCAGCGAGAGATCCCCTCCGATGACTGCAGTGAGGACCCGGCGCTGCGCCGCCCAAGCGGGGCAGACCCGCCAGCGTGTGCTGGGCCGTGTGTGTGTGCAGTCGCAGTGGTGGCAGGCGGGACTCGGTTCCCTCCTAGCGACCGAGTGCAGGTACTTTCCGAAGCAACCGTGCCCGGAAAGTACCTGCGTCAGCCGGAAGGAAAGGGTCCCGTGCTGTCGCCCTGCCCACTCCTGATCGCTTAAACCACTAGACCAACTATGAAGTCAAATAATTGTAAGTACATTGTAGTAATTGTTATGTTTAAGTATTAATGCGTTAATTTAGTATGACGTTTTCCTGGGGGGGTCGATAGTGGACCTTTCGTTCGCACACGTAAAAAAAAAAAAAAAAAAAGTATGACGTTTTCCAAGTGAGCGCATTTTAGCAGTTAAGCCTCTATAACTCCTGAACTAACAAAGCTATCTAATCTCTTATAGTTTTCCTTCAAAGTTCATTATATGGGCCATCTTCACGAATTTTTTCAGATTTTTTGAGCCCGTCGTTTACCTTTTAGAGGGGGGGACGCCCTGTTTTTACAAAAAAGTGTACTTTAAAGTGGAATATCCCGCGAACGGCTACTTAAATAAAAAAAAATCGTCTTAGGAACCCTGTATTGTTTTCAAAAGACCTATCTAATGATACCCCACACGGTGGGGTAGCCGCGAGAAAAAAAAACCATCCCCACTTTACGTATAGGGGATCTCAAATATTTTTCAAAATTTTTTTGTAGCACTTTGTCGGCGTAATTACAACACATATTCATGCAAAGTTTCGTCTTACTAGCATTTACCGTTTGGACGGTAAGTCGAGGACGGACGGACGGACAGACGGACATGGCGAATCTATAAGGGTTATAAACTTCGGAACCCTAAAAATCGAATGCGAATTTAAAGTTTTGCCCAGATAAAAGCAATTTATTGTGCAAAAACTTTAATTAATTGTGCTTGAGCCTAAACCCATCTCCAAATGTGACTCATGTTGCATCTATAAATTTATTTTTTTAAGTATGCAAAACATGATTGTATGTATAATACACACATTAGAATTGAATTATGATCTAAAAAAGTACATTATTGTACCATGTGATAAATATATATAATAAAATACTTACCGACTTGAAGCCTTTGCAGTGATTCATTATAGGATAGCATTGCTAAGCTCAACATGAAAGGAGTGCGCATTTTAGATGGGAATACAGTTTTAGTCCAGTCTGGCAATTTTAGTCCTGCGTCTTGCTCTGCCAGAAGGGTACTATACAAGAAGTCAGTATCCAATATACTCCGTAAGGTCTGGTTTGTGTGTTTAGTTAGATAATCAAATAATTCTGCAAACTTTGGATCAGCGTCATGAGTAGCCAATAGCTCTTTATACATTTCACTCCAAACTTTGCAGGGTTTCGTAGAACTAACTATCTGGAATATAATAAATAAATAATAATAGTAAAACTTCCAATTACTTGTGAGTGAAGTTTGAACATTAAAGGTACGCGTCCATTGGCCCGCGCCGGACACACAGCACGCAACGCATTGAACGGATTTGCCTTGCTCGTAAATGCCGACGTGCGGTGCGTCCGGCGCGGGCCAATGGACGCGCACCTTTAGACAGATCAAGGAAAAGATTTTAAAGCATGCTTCTAATTGAGGTTCACAGAAAATGTCTGCTTATTTGGAGGCCTTTTAAATTCAATGCATACTGATTTACTGACTGCCTAGGTGGCGCAAAGGTAGTGTATGCGACTGATGTGGTCTCTGGTTCAATTCCCGGGTTGGACCAAATGTTTGTTAGATCAAAAATATTTGTTTCTGAGTTTGAGTATTTTCTAGGTATATTATTTATACCATATTATTTATTTATTATATATAGTTATTTATACCAGTTATCTAGTACTCATAATACAAGCTCTACTTAGTTTGGGACTAGATGGCGTTGTGTGTAAGATGTCTGAAATATTAATTAATTTATTTATCATATTAAATTCTTCACTTACAACTAATAGCCAACCCCAAATAAACTTGGGAATAAAGGCTAGGAAGATGATGAATCTAGAACTTACATTATCAAGTTCTCGTGGTAAAGAATGAACTGGTATGGGTTGCCACGGCATTTCAGGATGCCACATCTGTCTCTCTGTAGGTGGGAACAAGCCAGCCAAAAATGTGTAGGCACTCATCAAACACCTAGAGCGGTCACTACTGCGGATGAAGACATCTTTCTCATAGTAATCCTCCAAGATAAAGTTGGTATAGTAACTTCTGAATTTCTTGCCTAATTCATATAGTTGCAGTTTTCCAGCCTGAAAATGATTTTGAAATATTTATTACACCTTTAAATTTCAGTTTTATTTTTATAATTTACTTGTTTATAACTGCTTTTCTTACATGATATGAATTGTGCTTGCATCAGAATGAATTTTATAATCTAGATATATATTAAATTGTGCACATAATACATAAAGGTGTCTAAACTGCTGAAACTTAGAGCTTGTTCCCACTTGTTGGATTTCGGCGCCTTTGTTCACACACACACAATTAATAATTGGTTATCGGCCACATTCGAAGCTAGTGACAAAGTGGCACTGCCAATTTTAAGCACTCTACGCGAGGTGACTGTGCAGTGTGGTGAGTAGTTTTGTCCTAAAGAACACCTCTTTCCTGAACTAGTGTGATTACTATAAATCACTAAACATGCGTACAATAAAAACACAACAACAGCTTTATTTTACTTTATAATTATACTTTATTCTAAATTTACAAACAGTCCACTCAAAGTCCTAACAACGGAACGAGGGTAGCAGGGAGAGACCGGGACGAGATCGGGCCCGACATCAGACAAATGTGAACAGTGTCATTCTTAATCATAGGGGAGCGAGATCCTACGTGATTTTTTCCGGGTGTAGACTGGGCTGACAAAACACCTGACATTTCTTGTCGGAGCCGACACAAAATAAGTTTCTGTTAAGTGTGAATAGCTTCATATAAAATGCTCTGCAACTATAATCTCCGATTAATATACGGATCCGACACCCGACAAGTGGGAATAAGCTCTAAGTACTTTAGGTTTCTGACAGTAAAGTTGTATACTTACATTAGTTAGGCTGCCAAACCCATCTGGCCATTGATAATTTTTATATGGGTCGCTGTTATAAGCAGTTACTGGTGTTCTGGCACCATGACGAAATAACTGACGATGAGAAAATAAAAATGAATTATTAGAAATAAAAAGTATTGTTGAACTTTCTGATTTAAATATTGTCCTATTACTGATATAGACATGACCTTCACAGAGAGATTCAAAATAGCGCTTGTCTCTACAAGTATTGATGTATCAAGATCATTCTTGATAGATATTAGCTCACATATAAATCTTATTTTCATAATAATTACTGAAATTATAGGTATACTTTAATGTCACCTTAAATAATATGTTAGGGTCATGTTTAGTTTAACTTTTCATATAAATAGGCATTCATAAGTAGATACTGTTTGTATTTAAAAGGATAGTTAAATATTTTTTATTTGGTATTAAATTATTTTTGCATAGTATTCTAACTTTCCTTGATAATTAAAACTTAATTTTTTTAGACTTTCGTGACTTTTACACATGATGTGGAACGTCGGAAAGTATAAGGTATCGTAACCTTTTTAATTTTAACGCGAATAAGTCCCGTTGACAGCAAAAAAAATTAATTTATTTTTATGAAGCAAAAAAATATACTCACAATTATCACAAGTCTTAATGTTTTGGATTCGTGAGGAAGAGTTTCACTGAGGACACAGTAACCAAGCAGACAGCTTAGAACTGCCAATCCTAATACCACTACAGCTACACTTGTTGATCTTTTGGGGATTTGTTGACATGTCGTCCGCTCTACCTTCGGTGTTGATGGCCTACGCCATGTATTCTCATCGTTATCATACTCCATTGGAACTGAGTCGCGAATGATTGAATACATCAATTATATTTATAAATTTCAATGGTTTTAGGCAATAACAATGAACAATCCGTAACCATACACTTATTCTATAGTATTATTTATGAACATAATGCACAGCACACTAATATTTTGGAATAGTTGATTCTTGCGTTAGAGAAAAATCAAGAACACAAGGCTATAATAATAAAGATTTGTTCCATCAAAGTTTTATATTTTGTAGATAATAAAAAAGGTGTTAGGTTGAGTTACGCGAAAAACCGTTTGATAAACATATTTATTTCGTTATTTAATTCTTAATGCAACGTATGCTACGTTATCGTCAATAACAACTAATATGTTAATTAAGCTTTATAATTTAAGCCATAAGTCCGGCCACCAAAGTACCGATCACTCACTTCACTCAGTCGATCACCGATAATGAATTGACATTAGTGACAAATTCAATTATTGTCAATATTGTCATGTCAAGTTTTGTGAGTGGTAATCACTGAAGTAAATTATAAAGGTCTATGGTGGTAATGAGAATAAATTATTTTATAGGTCTATGCATGGTCTATGTAAATAACACATAATTTCTTAATGGTGATGATGGAAAGACCAGGGATGCCAGAGCCAAACATATAATTTTCTTTCCTCATCATCGTTCTTCATTATCAGTCAAGATTTAGTGAAAAGATAAGATAAGAAAATAAATCGAAATGAAATGATACATCACGTGAAAACACTTGAACACGAAATTATTTTATGCACAGTTTTAATACAATTTTAATAATAATTTCTTAGGAATCAACTTGCCCAAGTAAGGGTTATTTGTTTTCCAAGATAAACTTGATTTATTTTACTAAGGAAAACTTGAAACCAACCCTATACCGACCCGTCTGGCCAGCGTGGTATAGTAGGCCAAAACCTCCTTTCTGAGGCCTATGTCCAGCAGTGGACTGTTAAAGGCTATTGATGATGATGATGATGATTTTACTATGAATACTTTTTTTTTATTAATAGCTTACCAAAGTGACTCTACTCTGCCTGATGGAAAGCATGAGTAGAATTTAAGAGTGGAGGCTACAGGTGAAGACAATACAGTACAATACAGTATGGTGGTCCAGACTATGGTGACCTAGTGAGATGGTTTTCCACGTCTCATTTAAAAGGACCCGGATCATAGTGGGGAAGTAAACGAACTGATAGTGAGTTTCAGTTTTTGACTGCTCAGCAAGGTATGAAGATACAATGGTCCTCCTGAAAGACTAAGTGCGGAAACCGACCTACATAATATAGAACATATCATAGTCTAAACGTCGGTTTCATCCATCAATACCGAGTCCGATACTCCTCAGTCCTCAATCCTCAAATAAAATGAAGGAAGCATATGACAATGACATTTGTCATTTAGCCGGTAAATGTCATAGACCTTTCCTACTTCAGTGATAAAAAGTATAAAAACCCAATAATAGATCGATGATTATAACCTCCTTTCGAAGGAGAGGCCCATGTCCAGCAGTGGACTGTTAAGGGCTGTTGATGATGATGATGATGATGATTATAACTAAATATTAAATTAAACCCTTAGGGTGCCCGCACACACACAATAATATTGTGACAATAATATTGTGACACACGGCCCCGCACACTATAATCCACAATAATATTGTACAATACAGCCCGCACACACGCAATATTATCGGCAATACGTACTATATTGCCAATATTATTGTGTGTGTGCGGGCACCCTTAGACAATTTGTCTAAGGGTGCCCGCACACACACAATAATATTGTGACAATAATATTGTGACACACGGCCCCGCACACTATAATCCACAATAATATTGTACAATACAGCCCGCACACACGCAATATTATCGGCAATACGTACTTTATTGCCAATATTATTGTGTGTGTGCGGGCACCCTAAGATTAAACCGCTTGAATTGAATGACTTGACTAGGGATGGGTTGGACAAGGTAAAACAGATACTAGGTGCACCTAGTCCTATTAAAATACTTGATGCAAATACCTGTTCCACCTAGTCCACCTAGTCCCAATTGGTAAGCGTATTGCCGGTGATTGGGAGTATTGGTACTAGGTGGACTTCGTGAATATGATACAATTAGATACAATACATTCATTCGTCGTTGAGTTTTTGCTGAGAGCAGTTGTCTTACAGATATAAATCATCGTATTTTTATTCTAGTACAAAGAGTTATAGCTTTAATTGTAACGCTTATTGGTGTGGCATTGGTTTGCACTGTGCGAAGTGAGTGATTACTGTGTGTCAAGAGGAACAATATAACGCATATACTTTCATCTCAGTCCGGCATAGCACAACGTAAACATAGCCGTTTGCGTTGTATCCTTTTCAAAATGTCGACTAAAAGAACGCCGCCTAACAAGTTCTCTTCAGATACTGATATACCTATTTCAGTTGATAGGGATTCCAACGTAAGTACTCGCAAAAGAAAGCAACCCGATCAGGACGAGACTTTATTAATGGCTAAACTTGAAGAGAAATTTAATTCACAGCTGTCAGTGTGGGATCAGAAAATTACCGCTTGCATTACAAACTGCGTTGCATCAGCTGTTAATGCAGCCATCTCAAATGAGTTGACTAAAATTACATCCGTTCTGTCGGACATAAATATGAATATTACAAAACTTAACTCTGACTATAATTCTCTTAACACGTCATTAGAAAAAACCAATAACCGTCTTACAAACATTGAAAAGTCACTAAATTTTACTTCAGAGAGGCAGGATTGCGTTGACGAGCGTCTTAAAACTCTTGATAGCATTATTAAGAAACAAACTGAAGACTCCCACAAACTAAGTTTACTTGAAAATAAAATATTGGCAATTGAACAACAGGCACGCCAGTGCAACATAGAAATATGTAATGTACCAGAGCGTCGCGGTGAAAACCTTGTTTCTATTGTTGAATGTCTGGGCAATGCTCTAAAACAACAAATACGAACAACCGACATCGTAGCTGTTCACCGTGTACCCCATGCCGATCAAGGTAATCCGCGACCAAAGAACATAAGTTTGAAAGTTTCGACGAGAATACTACGCGATAATATCATCGCGGCATATCGTGCTACAAAGGATCTCGACAGCGCGAAGTTGGGTGTCAGCGGGTCACAAACCACTGCCATATACGTCAACGAGCATTTAACACTTGATAACAAAATATTGTTTCGCCAATGTCGGGACTCTGCTAAAAAACATGAATACAAATACGTGTGGGTCAAACACGGAATTATACTGGCGAGGAAACATGACGCATCTCCTGTCATCGCTATTAGATCTCAGCAGGACATTTCAAAAATTAAGTAATATAATATTATGTAACGTTTTCTTTACCTATAGCAATCGTAATAAAAATGTTTTGTTTTCAATACATAATTACTATTTTGTAATTGTATCTGGAGGGTATTTTTATTCTCTTTATTTTGTGAGTTTCTTGAAGGTGAATGTAAAACTTTTTATTATAAAACGTTATCTGTTTGTGAATGATTACAAAGAGCTGTTTGATTATGTTTGCGAGTATGTAAATTGTTTGCGTGTATATGTATGCAGTGCGGAAATAGTTAATGGCAGAGAGTTTTGTGTTTTTATGTTCATGTTGTTGGTTTCTAGATGGGCACTAGCGTTTAAACAATATGTAGTTATTGTGGTATACATTAGTGATGGATAGTCTATCTATATATTATCAAAACTGTCGCGGCTTACGTACAAAACTACATGTGTTATTTATGAATATATTGTCACATAATTACAGTATAATTGTACTGACAGAAACATGGTTACATAGGGACATATTAGACAGTGAATTCATTGATCCTCGGTATCGAGTGTTCCGATGCGACAGGGACCGCGTTAACAGTGGTCGGAGCGACGGCGGTGGCGTATTGGTTGCGGTACGGGTCGAACTGAACGCGTCGTGGGTTGCTGTGCCGCCTGGAGCGCCTTGCCCTTTGACGCCACTTATTGACCATATACTTATTGAGTTACGTTCCCGTAAATACTGTTGTATTATAAGTGCGGCCTATATACCCCCTGCTACGCGTTCGGACGCCTATGAGACACATTTAGATTATCTAACGTTCGTAATGCAGTTTACTAATATAACAAATTATATTGTGATAGGGGATTACAATTTACCTGAAATAGAATGGACAAATTTCAATACACATATGATACCCCGACTTGTAAGCTATAGTACTATTTCTTCTAAAGTTTTTATTAATTTTATGAACTTATTCAATTGTTTTCAATACAATAAATTTAGGAATGAGAGGGGGCGACTATTAGACTTATGTTTGACTGACATCGCCGATTGTAAGATAATGCAACCTTCGGTATCCCTTGTCCCTTTTGATACTAATCATCCGCCGTTTTACATCTTATTACCCATTGGTAGTAGTAATTTGAATCAAGTAAATCGAAATAAAACGCAGTTACAATTTAATAAAGCGGATTACACGCTAATAAATCAAGATATGGCTAAGATTACTTGGAATGAATTATTGGTAAATAAAAGTGCAGAGTCAATGGTAACTATTTTTTATGAACAAATATATGAAATTATCAAACGATATGTACCTCCATTAAAATAATCAAATCGTCTCAATTCCCTGTCTGGTTTTCGCCCGCTCTTACTCATATCTATAAAAATAAAAATAATTATTGGATAAAATGGAAAAAATATGGAAATATATCAGATTATGAACTCTTTTCTGTAATAAGGAATAGATTTAAGCGTGTCTCGCATGAATGTTACAAACGGTATATAACAATGGTAGAAAATAGTATACAAAAAAATATAAAATGTTTTTGGTCCTATGTCAAAAACAGGAGAAATACAAATGATATTCCTTGTATGATGACGTATAAAAATTCGACGGTCCATACAGCAGGCGAGGCGTGTTCTCTGTTCTCGGAATTCTTCGAATCTGTCTTTGAACCCTCAGATGTGACTGATAATCTTGATGTCGAAGATATGCCCGACGGCAACCCTGAATCTTATGTTCTCTTAAACGATGTCGAGCTATCTAGTGATGCAATACTACGGGAATTAAAAAACTTAGATATTTCAAAGGGGCCTGGAGTAGACAATATACCACCAATTTTTTGGAAGGCAACCGCACAAACAATTAGTGAGCCGGTTTGTCTTATATTCAACTCCTGTCTCAAGGAGGGTGTTTTTCCAACAATATTTAAAGCAGCCCGTATAGTACCAGTTTTCAAAGGTGGAGACAAATCTAACGTTGAGAACTATCGGCCCATATCCATCCTGTCTACTCTGTCGAAGACCTTTGAAAGATTAGTATACAAATATATTTATCCATCTCTCCATAACATAATTATTGAGGATCAACACGGTTTTGTAAGAAAACGAACTACTAATACAAATTTACTAATTTATACATCATACTTATTCGAAAGTATGGATGAAAATAAACAGACTGACAGCATTTACACAGATTTTCGGAGGGCGTTTGACAGGGTGGATCATAAAATACTTTTGGAGAAACTGGCCTACAATAATATACGAGGTAATTTGTGGCGTTGGTTCAAATCTTACATCACTAACCGGACTCAAAAAGTAGCCTTGAACGGTCATGAATCCGATTACACTCCTGTTAGTTCTGGCGTCCCTCAAGGTGCAATTTTAGGCCCACTACTGTTTATTCTTTTTATAAATGACGTTAAATCCTGTTTTAAATTTAGCAATATTCTACTTTACGCGGATCATTTAAAGATCTATCATAAAGTTGAACAGATGGACGATCATTACAAAATTCAGCAAGATCTTGACCGTTTTTCTGCATACTGCATTGAGAATAAACTTGCGTTGAGTATCAATAAATGTAAATCTATCACCTTCACTAAGAAGAAAAATATTAGTAAATTTTGTTATACTTTAAATGGTATACAACTTAGCAAAGTAGAAGTAATACGAGACCTAGGAGTCTTATTAGATAGTAAACTCCATCTTGACAGCCATATAGACACTATCATTAGTAATGCGTTTAAAATGTATGGATTCGTTGTACGTTCCAGTACGTGTTTTACGCGGCCCTCGACTTATCTTTATTTGTATAAATCGTTAGTTCGCCCACAACTTGAATATGCTGTGCCGGTCTGGAATCCATATTATGATAAGTACAAAACTGCCATAGAATTAGTCCAGAGAAAATTCTTGCGCTGTATGCATTATAAGTGCTATCATAAGTCATCTTCGTACAACAAGCTACTAATAAACTATAATCTTATAACGTTAGAACAATCTAATTTTAAATTGCGATATTGAGCTGTATCTTTTTTGTTTTTTACGCGCGGAAATCTTTTTGCACTATACCCTTCGTGGGGTAAAAGAAGGGCGTGTGTCGGACTACCGGGTGAACCGGTCTACCCACTAAACCCCACGGCGGCCTACCTCGGCAGCTCGGAGGAACTCTATGAACGCATCAGCGGCTTTTGGAGTCCTCCTGCAGGACATTTCGGCTGAGGTACATCCCGGAGTGACTAGTCTCACCCCCGGGGCAGGATGCTGTTGCGCCTATCACCGCTCTACGCAGTAAGAGCCGCAACACCGACCTACCTTAGACGACACCCTCCGGCCGCACCAGGGGTGTCACTTGTCTCGGGTCGTTTGCAGCGGTCACATCTCCCCAATATGTGGTTGCAGCGACCCTTTTTGAGACGACGAGACGATTGGGGGACTAGCGACCTCTACCGCGTCCCCTTCACCGCCTCCTTCAAGCAGGATCGACCCTTTCCCGATCCCTCTCAGCGGACACATTCTGGAGCATAACGTCCTCACTTTTCCTACACTTCCCATTCCTCGTCACTCGCCAGCATTGCGGCGATCAATGCTGACGGTGATATGTTTCGTCCGATCTGTCTCCTACTCAGAACGGCAGAACGACTCCAACAGCGCGTTAGCAAGCACAGCTCTGAGTTACGAGCCGTGCCTGCCAAGCCCGCAGAGCTTGCCTATACGCGTTCCGCAGTAGCATTCCGGGCTCGTGATCCAACACTGACTCTTCGCCTTTCCGACCGATAGAACGAATTTTGGTCGTAGAATATCGTGTCCATGTCGGCCAGAATGTCGAAGGGTGGAGATCGTGCCAGGACCGTCGCAGCCTCGTACAAAATCGTGCGGTAGCCTCGTACGACCCGTATGGTATTATGGCTCTAATACAGCAAAAAAATCCTATATTAGGCCATAACAATGGCAATGTTTAGCATGACTGTAGAGTCCAATACGATAGCGACAGTGGCGTGTATTATGGCCACATTACCCGTTACTGCTTATCATGAGGTCAAGTCCTGGGAGTTCTAAAGACAGGCCAAAAGTGTTATTGGTTTTTCTCACAGCAATTTCTTATTAACAGCCCGAGTATGGAAGTTTGGCGATGATCCACGCCCATAGGTCGGAGTGCATGTTAAGCCATCGGTCCCGGTTGTCATGAACATCTATGGTTCTCTTATTGGGAAGTCAGTGCCCTCAAATGTACTGTAACCTTCGAATTTCTGTTCTCCCTCGGGGTTGCGGAGATCCGATGCCAGTCACTCCGTGGAAAAACTGGATTCAGGGAAACTGGTTGAACTAGTAGACCCCAAATGATGACTGGCTACTTGTTAGTATTAGTTAGTAGCCACAGCGGAAAGATCTTTCTCTACGTTACGCTAAGAGCTTCAATGGTTGAAGAACGTCTAACGTCTAACAAAACCGAACCGAATTTGTATATATTTGTTACCTGTTTATAAAAATTATATATTTTTGCAATCCTTGCAATTTTAACAATGTTTAATCTAAAGTTCGTAGCCAGAGACAAAGCAGTAAGTGCTGGTTCCCACTACGCCGGACCGGCAAATCTGCCGGAAACCGGACACCGGACAGAGTGTTCACATTACACCGGAGCCTCGGACAGTCAAGTACTCAGCTCAGTTAAATTTGAACCTATACACACAATGGACGACGAAATTGTTGTGTTGAGGTGGTATGTTAATAGAAGGCAAAATAAAAGAAAACATTGGGTACATTCTATTTTCGAATGACAGCAACCACTTTTGACGATTTGCGGATGAAAATGCGATCCAAATGATGTGAGGGGAGCGCGGGCGGGGCGAGAGGAGCGCGGGCGCTGCGAGCGGGGGCAGATACCGGCACAAACTCATTCACATTACTCCGGTCTAGTGTTTTTACCGGACTATCGTAGTACCAAAACGCACGGTAAAAATACCGGACCCGGGATAATGTGAATAGCTTCATGTAACTTGTACAGCCACTAGTCCTTCTGGCAGTTTTACCGGCCCGGCAAATCTGCCGGTCCGGCGTAAGGGGAACCAGCGCTTAGGTTTTCGTGAAAATATAGGACTTTTGCGTACTATATTAAATTTTTTCTATAATATACGCCGACCTGAAATATAGTACAGTACTATCTATTTAGTAAAGTTGGCAACCCTTGTTTTTTTTTATACGTGTTGGACTCGTACCGACTAAAACCACACGGTGTGACCTCTTTGCGCCTCAATTTTAGGAGGAGTCCAGGGAGAGATCACGTCCTCGCAGAAGGTTGCGACAGCGTTAAAACAACTGTCGCTACCGGCCATCGAGCTTATGACGGCTGGTAGCGAGAGATCCTCTCCGATGACTACAGTGAGGTCCCGACGCTGCACTGCCTATGCGGGCAAACCGCCAACGTGTGCAGGCCCGATGTCTCACTGCAGTCGCAGTGGTGGCAGGCGGGACTCGATCCCCTCCTAGCGAACGAGTGCAGGTACTTTCCGAAGCTACTGTGCCCGGAAAGCACCTGCGTCAGTCGGAAGGAAAGGGTCTCATGCTGCCGCCCTGCCCACTCGGCGATGACCGGCTGGAGAGCCTCCACGGCAGCGAAGCCAGCGCGTGGAATCTCCAGCCGGAACGACTATCTGACCATGGTGGCTCGGCGAGCGGCTTCACGCCACTCGCGTAAGTCCTCGGGCGGTGAGCGAAAATCGCGTGGGAAAACTGGCCCCGCCCAAATGGGCAATAGTAACCCTAGGGCGAAGTGCTTGTCGAAGAGCCACCTACCGTCTAGGACCAGCCCAGAAACCTCATCTGGGCCCGGACCGGTACGAGGACCGAGTTGACCTCGATGGAGGCGCCGACGGGTGAACCACGACGGAACCCATGAAACAAAACGGCCCCGTCTCATCCACGGCCACCCGTAAACCCAGCGCCTCAATGCGCCCGACCACTAGAGAGACCCCTGTGGTGGGCAGGACGGCCGCCTCCTGGAAGTTAGCCCTCCGGGCCGTGACCAAAGTGGCATCGGCTTAGCAAATTACGCCCAGCCCGGGGGAAGACGCCCTCGTAGGGCCCAGTCGTATCCCATGTTCCAGGAGTGGTCCTAGGACAGACCCCTGCAGAACACCGCACGACATGGCCCTGTGTCTCAAGGCACCATCTCGGTCCTCGAACATGACAGTACGCTCCTCTAAATAGTCTGCCACAAGCCGCCTCAGGTACTCTGGCACTCCGTGATAGCGGAACGCTTCCCTGATGCAGGTGAATGGCAGTCTATTAAAGGCGTTGGCGATGTCCAAGGACACCGCCAACACCACTCCGCTGCAGGTCACTGCCTCTTCGCCCCTCTCGGAAACCAAATTAGGCTTCCAACAGGTCGGGGTCCACCTCGCAGAGGTGCCGAACGATGCTGGCAGAGAGAACCGTCTTAAACAACTTACTCGCCTCGTTCAGCAACACGATGGGCCTATAGGCCGCAAGGTTGGCAACCCTAACTTGATCACAGCTATGTGACCCCCCCCCTGGCGCCAAAGCTGGATCCGCCCTTGTATGTGAGTTATGTGAGCTATGTAAGTTGCAATATTCTCTAAGCAAAAAACATGTAACTATAATTTTTTAATATGTGGTAAATGTCGCTGATGGCACAATTACCCATACGTTTGTAATTGTATCCATACTCTTATATTGTGTCGTTGTTTATTTACCTAAATAAATAAAAAAAAAAAAAAAAAAAAAAAATACAATATTTAGATAGCACGTAGGACTAGGTATCTTAGAACTTTATGGATGAGATCATTATGTATTTAATGTACTTAATAATGTATGTTATGTTTACGTTTTTTATTGATTTTGCCCACTTGTTCGAATATTATCCGTGTGGTGACGGATTAAGAATACAAATTGTCACCACCCCTATTCATTCCATGGGTGTCGTAAGAGGCGACTAAAGGAACAAAATAAGCAGATAACATCACTGCATAGAGAAGGAAAATTTGAAACAAACCCTTTACCAACCCGTCTGGCCAGCGTGGTATAGTAGGCCAAAACCTCCTTTCAAAGAAGAAGCCTATGTCCAGCAGTGGACTGTTAAAGGCTGTTGATGATGATGATGATGTTCGAATATTTGGTGCGTTTTGAAAAAAAGATTTTGTGCACAGTTTCGATAGCAAAAGTCATCTGAAAGTATTAATTTCGTGTTTTTTTTTGTTCTGTATGTGAATTATGTTCAGTTGTACAGAATAATATATGAGTTTGATGAAAGAAAAACTATTGAAATCACAGGGAAATGAAATCTTTCCTTTATACTTCTTTAACAGGCTTAGGACTGTCAACTTACAAATCCATAGCACAGGGCATATCCTAGTTTGGCTTCGTGACTCCCACAAAAACGTATATTGTAAGTTTAAATTAACTATGTGACATGTACTTTGTTGGAGAAAAATAAAACATTATTATTATTAAAACAAATTATAAAAAAATATTGTGTGTAGGTTAGGTTACACAAAAAATGGTAAGCAGGCGTATATAAAAGATTTCAATTCATGTATGACTATTTACAAAATCAACTAAGTATATGCTTATAAAAACTTTTTTGTTTGAATTTTTGAATTTGTTTTTTTTTTTTTTTTTTTTTTTTTTATTCTTAGTTTTTTTTTTAAATGCTTTTAACTATTTTGATTTAAAAACATCAGCTGTTGCACCTTTCGGTACCCCAGCCGTGTTCTTCTATCATTAATTCATCTATCATTATCAGAAAATATCCTTTCGCAAGGGACGCTTGTTGCCATTGCATTGAGTTTAGTAACGGCAAGGCAAGATTATATAGATTTGGATAGATGGCACTTCGCTGTTTCCACCAGTTAAGTGGTGAAATACCCTCACCTGGCATCACAAGCTTCTCCTCCAAATATCTCTGCACTTCTACAATAGCTCGTGACTGCGCAGTTCCTGCAGGTTGAAAATTTTTCATCTTCTGTCTATAGTGACTCCATAGAGAACTTTGCGAAGCAATTGTGGAAGCGATCGTGCAGGCAGCCGTGGGCTCTATTACCTCTGTAGTGTTTTGTGAATGTTTATTAATTTCAGATGCTACTAATTGGATTATATATTGTTTTGTAGAATCCGCCACATATTGGTCTTCAAAATAGAGTTTAAACCTGGGATCCAGGAACATACATATGGTAAAAGTACGACTTCAGTCTAAATTCGTGAATCTGTTTTTCAACGCCCCTATTAGGTCCTGAAGCGCTCATAGCCGAGTGGCCTTAGGTGATTGGAAACAATCACCAAGGGTAAGCAACTACGGCGCGGTCGGACCTAGATGGGTGACCGTTTGTGGCATTATATGTAATGAGCGTTTCCGTGATTCGGAGGTCACGTTAAGCAGTCGGTCCCGGTTGTTATCATAAGATAGCAGTCGTGAAGCTTAGTTGGAGGCCTTCGGGCGGCTTAAAAACATCCAACAGCAAGATTACGTAGCCACAACGTGTCTTGCCTGTCCCCAACCCGCACTCGGCCAGCGTGGGGACGTATGGCCTTAACCCTCTCTTGAGAGGAGACCTGAGCCCAGCAGTGGGACGTTATGGGTTGTTGATGATTAGGTCCTGTTGTAGACTTTGAACTGCATGAATTTGGTTTTGTAGGTCTAAAAATAAAATATGACTGTAAAATATGACTATTACCCGTTCCAATCATGAATTTAATGTCATAATCTATAAATTCCTATAAACTATTGTCACTAGATATCGAGATTTATTTCACTCACATCACGACGTCGATTGCGTCTTGCCGTGGTACAGTTTAGTGAATTTAAAAAGTGTCTTTAATTTCGCTGCTTGAGGTTAATTTTCATTTGGCTTTTGTAAGCACCTTACTCACACATGTTTGTTGAACGCGTCTCGGCATGTAGAAGTGTGTACCTATTACGACATGCAAGGTTAGTGAATTTAAAAACTGTCCTAACATTCACATCTTAAGACTGATTTTCATTTGACGTTTGCAAGCACCTCACTGTTCATCGAACGCTTAAGTGAACGCGTCTTGGTTTGGTGGTCTTGTATATGCTTATTGCTACTTCTAAATACTCGAAACGCATTTATACGCAGACTAGGAACTCGGTCCTCATACGTCTTTGGTGAAACCTAGTATTAAAACCTGTTGTAGCATACACGACTCATTGCTATTATGAATGAGCAAGATAGCAAGACACGTTTTTAAGTATGAGTAAGTGAAACGGAACGTCCCGCGAATGTTGTATAACGAGATTATACGTACGCGGAATACTGTGTGGTTTAAGCGTGTGTGTGTGTGTGTGGTACTTTACTATGATACTTCATGGACTTCATGGACTAGTCTCTTGAGACTTTATGGACTAAGTGCCGCCTTGTACTGGAAAATACGTGATCTTCGCACCTGTTCCAGTATATACGTCTCAAGCCTAGACTTGACACTTGACAGAGTTGACAGTTGAGTGGACTGATACTGATAGTACTGTATACTACCCCCCCCCACCCCAGCCTGTGAATTTGAGATATTTAATAAAAAAAAAATACCAATCGACGTATCTTAAATAGCACTTTTCAAAATTATTTGTTATTAAAATAGCACCCTCTTAGTTTACGAGTAAAAAATTAATAAAGTTACTACATGCTACACCGTCTATATCACTTGAAATACTTCGAATTTCGTACTTTTTGCAGAGTGAAATAATTGCACCCTACTCGAAAGTAATTGCACCATCGTTAGAATTTCATAAAAAGCAATAGTTATTGCAACAAACAAATAAAACGTAATCGGGCGTTTTTCAAAATTTTGCTCCGTTACGTACAGGATGTCCATTTATTTTCATAACAAAATTTTAAATAAACGATGAAATGAAGACATTTACAATGAACTAAGGTTTAAGAAAAACCTTAATCAAACAATGTTAAATGAGTATAATTTCTATTTAATGTATTATTATAGTGAGGGTTGCCTGTGCAGGGGTCTTGTACGTTACATTTTCATTCAAAGTAAATAATAACTCAATCATATCAAAGTTAATCAGCTTTATTTATAATTAATCAACAACATAAAAATCTTCTAAAATTTAATACCACTTTGTGATATCTTGCCTCTTAGTGCTGTTTAAAATATAAAATATGTCTTGTACGTAACTAAATGGCACTCTGGACTATCAAACTTTGTGAATAAATAACTATTCTGAAAGACTAACATTATAGGTAAGTTTTTTTAAATATAAAAAATAACAAAAAGACATTTAATATATATTAACAAAAACATAACTCCCAAAGGTTTTTTCATAAAAAAATAAAAACTATAACAGCCAAAACAGGACAGTTACGTATGTGGACAACAGTCGTTACGTTTAGGAACTCTAAAGCTATGTTTACAACGAGCACAATTTCTAGTCATTTCACAATATTATTCAACATTTCAAAAACGTCGTGATGTGACATATTATTTAAGATCACATCACTTACTGTACTTATTTCTATAAAATTAGTCAATATCACAGACTGTTTTGATTTGAGCAATTTAAAAATATATTTTACAAAAAACTTAGGGGATTCAAGTCTATCTCAGTTTCATTTTCACATTAAGTAGGTAACAATACTTCTTAACTTACAAAAAAATCCAACAGATACAAAAAAATGTCAAATAAGTAGTAACAAAAATAAAATAGGGAACCAATAAGTAGGTAATTCTGCGTGATTGTTTGGTCTTCTTTTAGAGTAACTTTTTCATTTTCCAATAGCTCAATCATCTTTTTGTGTTTAGTCTCTAGGTGAAATCTATTTTTACTTAAACTACTAATAACTTTCTTTAACCTTTCACAAGTTTTTAATGTCCTTTGATATCTTTTATAATTTCGGTAATTCAATCTCTGTTTTTTCTTCAATTTTGTATTATCTTGCATCTCTGGCACTGTCACTGGAACAGCTGGCTTAGTATTATTTACTTTTTTATTTTCCCTTTTATTCCTTTTTTGTTATCTCCAAATTTTCCGTCTTTTTTCCTTTTCTTCCTTATTTAGTTTACTTACCTTGAGTTTATGTTCTTCAGTCTTTCGACTTCTTTCTTTTTATACCTATTTGTTGTATTTTTCTTCATTTTCTTTGTTTTTGTCCATATCGCCGTTGTTTTTGTCTCTCTCGGCACCAGTCAACGGCATAATTTACCAGAGTAGGAATAAATTAATTTGTAAGGAAGTGCCGAGGATGTGAGGAATGTTAGGGTTCACCCTCTTTATCGCTACTCTAAATAGGATATTTATAACATAATAAGGAAACCTGCTCACCATGAGGTGACTAGATCCTATAAAGGTAATGAGTTTACCTCTCTGGGTGGATTATATTTTTAATTTATATTAAATTGCACAAGACAGTATGAACGCATCTTTACGAGTCCAGTACGTAACGTTTTTAGTCCACCTAATACATCACGTCACGTCCTGGACGTTACGTATAACGCGTACTTGTCATTATATGTTTTTTTGGTATAAAAAAAGTTGATTATAGTAGTTTACTAGTACACATTCATTATCTACAACATATTTACTTATAATTTAACACGAGTAGTATATAAAATTTGTGGGTCTTACCTTTCAAAATCAATGTTCGTACCGGACAAACAAAACAGACCCGTCACGCACGTCACGGACCGCAAGTGTTGACGATTGAATTTCTTCAGTTTTAATTCAAAGGAAAAGAACGAAGGAATGATAAAAACATCGTCAATATGGCATTGCTTAAAAATAGTTAAGAGCCAAAGACAATATTATTGTTATTCTTTATAAAATCATACCGTTACGTACAGGACTGTCCACTGTGGCCAGTTTTTTAAATCTGATAATTTCAGTATTTATATTAGAAAAATATACTACAACCTTATTATATTTTATTTAAAAACAAATAAAATGAGTTATTTCATTCGAGTAATACTAAAGATATCCAAATATAGCTTATATATTCTCCAAAATACGTAATCAAAATCCAGGATATGATGGAGGACACATAAAAAAGTAGGATAATATTTGGTATTTTAATAAATATTAAAATATGTTTTCCGTTTAAGTCTTAAGTTTATCTTTTTTTTTACAGTAAGTTAAACATTTTACCCTAACGTAAAATAATTTGATACTCACTTCCTACATTTTTGCCTTTTAATCAATGGTCAAACTCGTAGGACACGGCAAAATAGTCCTGAGCAAAATTTTGAAAACCGCCCAATCAGTCAATTGCCGAAGGCGCGTGGTACGTTTGCGCATGCGCAGGCCATACATCTAGAGTCGTACTAGTGCAAAAACTACCGTCATCTAGAGTCTGGCCACGCTAACTCTGCAGTGGAATAAATGGGCAACCCCAAAAACTTTTTTATATGGTATACTTTTTCTGATGTCACTTTTGTGGTACGTGAGCTGTCACATTGCATATGCTGTTTGTTGTTTTTCATATATTTTAAATAAAAATAGTTAAACCTATTAAAAGTTGAGTGCGGAAGTTATTTTATAACATGATAAGTAAATTCCAAGATGTGAAGGCACAGTGTGATGTCGTCCTTAGCCAAAAACGACAATGTTTACAAGATATCGAAAAGTTAACGTGTAAGTAAATCTACTGATTTTGATACTTCGCCGTTTTATTTTACCATTAGGTATATGTATCTAAGAACATTTTTTCAAATACTCATAGCCTGTTCATGATGCTGACAAGAAGCTCGTGTCAAATTAACGTCCAATTTCATTAACATATCTACCTATAGATTTGCTTCCTACAGATAGGATTTAGGTCTTAAGCAACTATTACATAAATTATAGATACTCAACTCATACTTCTCTTCTCTTCACTCGTATTTATTTTTAGACATTCCAGGTAGTATAAGTGATGAATTTAAACCTCATATTCAAGTTGCCCTACGGATGCTGAAGGCTCTTGAAGAGTTTACCATCAATAGTGAGATCCAGTATATTAAAAAGATCGCTTCAATGACTGGTAAGAATCTGTTACTTACGTATTTATTTTCTAAAATTTTCGTTAGATTATTAAAGTAGGTACAACGTACATCCAATGGGCGGTTTTCAAAATTTTGCTCAGGACTATTTTGCCGTGTCCTATGAGTTTGACCATTGATTAAAAGGCAAAAATGTAGGAAGTGGGTATCAAATTATTTTACGTTAGGGTAAAATGTCTAACTTACTGTAAAAAAAAAGATAAACTTAAGACTTAAACGGAAAACATATTTTAATATTTATTAAAATACCAAATATTATCCTACTTTTTTATGTGTCCTTCATCATATCCTGGATTTTGATTACGTATTTTGGAGAATATATAAGCTATATTTGGATATCTTTAGTATTACTCGAATGAAATAACTCATTTTATTTGTTTTTAAATAAAATATAATAAGGTTGTAGTATATTTTTCTAATATAAATACTGACATTATCGGATTTAAAAAACTGGCCACAGCGGACAGTCCTGTACGTAACAGTATGATTTTATAAAGAATAACAATAATATTGTCTTTGGCTCTAACTATTTTTAAGCAATGCCATATTAACGATGTTTTTATCATTCCTTCGTTCTTTTCCTTTGAATTAAAACTGAAGAAATTCAATCGTAAACACTTGCGGTCCGTGACGTGCGTGGCGGGTCTGTTTTGTTTGTCCGGTACGAACATTGATTTTGAAAGGTAAGACCCACAAATTTTATATACTACTCGTGTTAAATTATAAGTAAATATGTTGTAGATAATGAATGTGTACTAGTAAACTACTATAATCAACTTTTTTTATACCAAAAAAACATATGATGACAAGTCCGCGTTATACGTAACGTCCAGGACGTGACGTGATGTATTATGTGGACTAAAAACGTTACGTACTGGACTCGTAAAGATGCGTTCATACAGTCTTGTGCAATTTAATATAAATTAAAAATATAATCCACCCAGAGAGGTAAACTCATTACCTTTATAGGATCTAGTCACCTCATGGTGAGCAGGTTTCCTTACTATGTTATAAATATCCTATTTAGACTAGCGATAAAGAGAGTGAACCCTAACATTCCTCACATCCTCGGCACTTCCTTACAAATTAATTTATTCCTACTCAGGTAAATTATGCCGTTGACTGGTGCCGAGAGAGACAAAAACAAAGGCGATATGGACAAAAACAAAGAAAATGAAGAAAAATACAACAAATATAAAATGAAAGAAGTCGAAAGACTGAAGAACATAAACTCAAGGTAAGTGAACTAAATAAGGAAGAAAAGGAAAAAAGACGGAAAATTTGGAGATAACAAAAAAGGAATAAAAGGGAAAATAAAAAAGTAAATAATACTAAGCCAGCTGTTCCAGTGACAGTGCCAGAGATGCAAGATAATACAAAATTGAAGAAAAAACAGAGATTGAATTACCGAAATTATAAAAGATATCAAAGGACATTAAAAACTTGTGAAAGGTTAAAGAAAGTTATTAGTAGTTTAAGTAAAAATAGATTTCGCCTAGAGACTAAACACAAAAAGATGATTGAGCTATTGGAAAATGAAAAAGTTACTCTAAAAGAAGACCAAACAATCACGCAGAATTACATACTTATTGGTTCCCTATTTTATTTTTGTTACTACTTAATTGACATTTTTTTGTATCTGTTGGATTTTTTTGTAAGTTAAGAAGTATTGTTACCTACTTAATGTGAAAATGAAACTGAGATAGACTTGAATCGCCTAAGTTTTTTGTAAAATATATTTTTAAAATGGTCAAATCAAAACAGTCTGTGATATTGACTAATTTTATAGAAATAAGTACAGTAAGTGATGTGACTTAAATAATATGTCACATCACGACGTTTTTGAAATGTTGAATAATATTGTATTGTTTCTGAAATGACTAGAAATTGTGCTCGTTGTAAACATAGCTTTAGAGTTCCTAAACGTAACGACTGTTGTCCACATACGTAACTGTCCTGTTTTGGCTGTTATAGTTTTTATTTTTTTATGAAAAAACCTTAGGGAGTTATGTTTTTGTTAATATATATTAAATGTCTTTTTGTTATTTTTTGTATTTAAAAAAACTTACCTATAATGTTAGTCATTCAGAATAGTTATTTATTCACAAAGTTTGATAGTCCAGAGTGCCATTTAGTTACGTACAAGACATATTTTATATTTTAAACAGCACTAAGAGGCAAGATATCACAAAGTGGTATTAAATTTTAGAAGATTTTTATGTTTTTGATTAATTATAAATAAAGCTGATTAACTTTGATATGATTGAGTTATTATTTACTTTGAATGAAAATGTAACGTACAAGACCCCTGTATTGGCAACCCTCACTATAATAATATATTAAATAGAAATTATACTCATTTAACATTGTTTGATTATGGTTTTTCTTAAACCTTAGTTCATTGTCAATGTCTACATTTCATCGTTTATTTAAAATTTTGTTATGAAAATAAATGGACATCCTGTACGTAACGGAGCAAAATTTTGAAAAACGCCCCAATACATATTGCATTGAATACAAGTTCAAAATAAAGTTTATATTTATTTCTACAGGATTCAGCGATCTGGAGGGTTCCTGGCAAAAAGCGTGCAGCACGGGCAACGAAAGTTAATATTGATCATTTTGAACAATGCGCCAAACGAAATACAATATATCAGTATTATTTGACCCGAAAAAAAGTTCCTACTCTGCGTAAATTACTACTTCAATTGAGGCAATCAATTGATTTTACTGGCTGCAGAGAAACCTTACGTAAATTATTATTGACGAACCGACAGTTCTTATGGAAAAACATAATGTGGCGGCATGGAGCCATAGATACATAATAAAAATTTTGTTAAGAAACGAGCCTGTAGAAACAAAAAAAACTAATGTATATCTTGATGAAACCTAAAAATAAATTATGTTTATCATTCAAAAATCTATCGTTATTTTTATACTGTCCTTGAGTTGTTTCATAGATCATAAAGTAAAGTTACCTTTTATTATTATTTATGTGTAGATAAACCATAGCCTCAGTAGATTTTTAAAAGTTAGGAATCAGAATTATTACAACCTGTATTGTACAGTCAGCGTCATAATGATATTGGCGTTCAAAGTGGTCAAAATGATGTGAAAAACACTAATTCAATTTGATGTTGGCACGCAAGGTGCTCAAATTGTTGTACGCATTCAAAGTGGTCAAAAGATCTTAGCAAGCAGTTGTCAATAATATGTTAGCTAAGAGAGTGTTCATATTGATGTTATCAAATAGGTTGTTCATTGGTATCTAAGCATGCAAACTAGTCAAAAATATCTTAGCATTAAAGAGACACCAACCTTATCACCCACAGATAGAGTATACTTTGCAGTTTCACTACATAGTATAAAACAAAGTCGCTTCCGCTCTCTGTCAGTCCCTATAAATACTTAGATCTTTGAAACTATGCAACGGATTTTAATTCCGTTTTCTTTAATATATAGAGTGATTCAAGATTCAAGGTTTTTATGTATAATTCATGCATAATATTATAGTGGAGAAACATTGACAATTTTAGAGGTGATGTCGTAAATAAACCCATTTTTTACGTTTACATTGTAAACGCTGGCTGTAACCTACGAGATAGATCAAAATAATGTACTACATTAATGTATACCTTAAAGAGTCTAACGTAAATCCTATCCTATAACGTATATCCTAACGTAAATACGATTTGGGAATCGTTACAGGATAATATGCAAGCTGTAATAATTGATAACAATAACTCATCTTCTGATTATAGTGATTAGCATAGAACCTAAGTCATCTTCTGATAATTCGGACTCTGAACCATCAACTAAGAAAAGTAACAATGAGGACAGTACCAAAACCAAACCAAGTAGGAAGAACCAAACACAGACATTAGTCTTTCAGGAGAAACATTTGGCAGTGTATCAATAAAAGAGTTAAAAAAATACAGAGTACTAAGCCCGCTTAACATGTTAGAGGAAGAAAGAGGTTTAGTTAAAGTAATGTGTGTGTTGAAACCGGTACAAATCCATGTGTAGACCAGCCAATATAACATATAAAGAGGCTTTAAATGGGCTAGAATCAAGAGAATGGTGTAAAGCTTTACAGGAGGAATTAAAATCATTTGAAGAAATCGAATCTTGGAAAGTAGTGGACAACCCAAAACAAACAACAGAGGTTAAGTGTAAGTGGGTGTTCAAGAAAAAAGTGGACAGTTGTGATAATGTGCGATATTATGGTCAGTTAGTCGCCAAGGGTTTTACACAAAGACCAGGCACAGACTATACAGAAACATTCTCACCAGTGGACCGTCACTACAATAAGACTATTGCTTGTATTGAGTGTTAAATATAGACATAACTCACCTTGATGTAACCACAGCTTTTTTGAATGGGCATTTGAAGATGTGTAGATGAGTTTACTATACAATTTGGAATGTCATAAAAAGAAAGTATTAAAACTAAAAAAAGGTGGCTGTGACATACGGACGGACAGACAGACAGTCATGATGAATCTATAAGGGTTCCGTTTTTTGCCATTTGGCAACGGAACTCTAAAAATCGGCCAAGTGCGTGTCAGACAGAAACCATTTCATTAGAAAACATTCGTCACCCTCCGTATTCGCCAGACCTTGCTTCAACGGACTACCATTTTTTTCGTAATTTAGACAATTTTCTACGTGATAAAAAGTTTTCTTCCCAGGAGGCAGTACAAAATGCTTTCACAGTTTGTAGAATCTAGATCACTTGAATTCTATCGCAAAGACATAAATTACCTTCCTATTAGATGGCAGCAATGTATATATAATAATGGTAGATATTTTGATTAAATAAATATGTTAAATGAAAAAATCCCCCACGCACATAAAAGGGTTCCTCAGTCACCCATAATGATACATGGATTTAAAATCGTATCCAATAGATAGGTGCTATTTTTACAAGGAAGCGCCTTTTACAACTTAAGCCTCTATAACTCCTGAATTAATAAAGTCATCTAATCTGCTACAGTTTTCCTTTAAAGTTCATTATTTAGACCACCATCACGAATTTTCCCAGATTTTTTGCGCCGTTTAGCTTTAACAGGGGTGGGGGGACGCCCTGTTTTTACAAAAACGTGCCCTTTAAAGTGGAGTTTCTCGTAAACGGACACCTAAATCAAAAAATCCTCTTAAAAATCCATTATTGTTTTCAAAACACCTATCTAATAATACCCCACAAGATGGGGTAGCCGCGAGAAAAAAAATCATCCCCACTTTACGTGTAGGGGAGGTACCCCAAGTAAAAATATTTTTCATAATTTTATTAACAACACATATTCATACAAAGTTTCATCTTTCTAGCACTTACCGTTTGGACGCTAAGTCGAGGACAGACGGACGGACGGACGGAGAGACGGACATGACGAATCTTTATGGGTTCCGAGTCATAAACATCGGACCCCTAAAAGGCAATCTACGGATTGAAAGAATCAGTTAGGGCATGGTATAAGCGTGTGGATGATTTTTTACAAACCTTGGGGTATAGGAAGTCAATCAATGAACCTTGTTTAATTGTTATACATATTGATAATGTCAGGATGATAAATAGCCTTGTATGTGGACAATTTTATTTATTTTTTGTAATTGTAAACTGAATACCTTAAGACTAAGTTAAAATCTAAATTTAAATTAAAAGCTTTGGGAAATATTAGACAATGCTTAGGAATGAGAGTCAGATGAAACAATAATGAGATTTTTGTAGATCAGGAACAATTTGTAGATCATTTATTAGCTAGGATTATCATGAAAAATTGTAACCCAGTCAGTACACCAATGGAAGTAAATTTGAAGCTAGAGAAGAGAGACACTCATTGTACTCAGTATCCTTACCAGCAATTAATAGGAACTTTAGTTTATTTATCTATGTTAATCCGCCCAGATATATTTTATGCTGTTTGTTACTAGAACCAGTTTAATAATAATTATAATGAAACACATTGGAAACATGTAAAACATATTTTAAAATACTTGAAAAAAATCAAGCATTTTGCAATCTAGCACAGAAGCTGAATATATATTATGACTATAATATTTGTAAGGCAAGTAAATAAGCCATTTACTTGAGCAGCTTATTGTTGGAATTAGAATGCAGAAATGAATCACCTATTCAAAATATGTATTGGTATAATCCACAAATAAATTATTAAAAAAAATATATTAAAAATTTGTAAATCATTACTGTAGGTTATTTGAAGTTTATGTTACTCGTAAAACTTTGTCAGTATTGGCTATAATATAAAAAATAATTTGTTTTTAAGAAACATTGACTTTATATGTGTTCCATTAAAATAATCCTACTATATAATCCTATTAATATTATAAACGTGAAGGTTTGTGAGTATGTATGTATGTATGTGTGTATGTTTGTTGCTCTTTCACGCAAAAACTACTCAACGGATTTGGATGAAACTTTACAGTAATATAGCTTATATATCAGAATAACATAGGCTACTTTTTACTGCAATAATCGAGATAAACGGGCGAAAGCTAGGTGATTATAAAAATACATTATATCGTAGATGTCAAAATGTATCACTGTTTATTTCCTGTCAAAACTTCACAGGTTGTTAGGCATAACACATTTGCATAGCAACCATAATGATACGCGGGTAACACCGCGGGGCGCATCTAGTACAATAATATAATCACATTAATAAATCTTCCCTAAAAGATAACTTTAATTATGATGAAAACCGAGTTTAAATACCTTGCGTAATTTAAATGATCAGAGCGGACAGACAATGCGAGCGACTTTATAATGAACTGCGTAAAAATTTAATATTATTTGACCGTTCGATTATAATAGGTACTTTCTGTAGGTACCCGGCGTGTAGCTTGAATGAATCCTACGAGCTTTACGATATGACAAGATACATTGCGTACATTGTAGGACATTAAAATACGTTCTACAAAGCCGAACAGTTGATGAATATGTAACTTATACAAAAAACCAAAAACGCAACCACATCGACTCATTTGCTGAAGTTCCTATGACCACCTTCCAGCTCCATCATCAGACCCTGGTTACCATATAGTATCAAAGTACTCGTAAAGACGAATAAAATGAGCCCAATTTCGATGGGGTTGCGTCTAATTACGGAGTTCCTATGGCCACCTTCCAGCTCCATCATCAGACCCTGCTTACTATATAGTATCAAAGTACTCGTAAAGACGAATAAAATGAGCCCAATTTCGATGGGGTTGCGTCTAATTATGGAGTTCCTATGGCCACCTTCCAGCTCCATCTTCAAACCCTGGTTACCATATTAGAGTGTCAAAGTACTCGTCAAGAAGACGAATCAAATGAGAATTTTTACTCGAAAATAAATAATCGTATCATTAATTCTACTTTTTATCAAAGAAATTTCAATTGGTTTTATCTCATTTAAATACCTACATCCATACTCTTTTTCTCAGTATAATATTGTAGATTACTTAAGATTCAATAGAATATTGGACTATGTTTCTTTTTTAATAACATTCGAAACAAAAGACATGTCAATTACGTCATGCAAGAAATGAAAGAGAAAGGTATTGAAGACAAAAAAGGACAAACATTTAAAAGTATTAATGAATCTGCAAAGTATACTCTATCTGTGGGCGATAACGTTGGTTTCTGTTTATTGCTAAGATATTTTTGACTAGTTTGCATGCTTAGAAACCAATGAACAACCTATTTGATAACATCAATATGAACACTCTGTTAGCTAACATATTATTGACAACTGCTTGCTAAGATCTTTTGACCACTTTGAATGCGTACAACAATTTGAGCACCTTGCGAGCCAACATCAAATTGAATTAATGTTTTTCACATCATTTTGACCACTTTGAACGCCAATATCATTATGACGCTGACTGTACCAACTTATGCCCTACCTCAAAAACTGTATCAAATCGACAATGCATCGTGCTGAAGTCATGACTATTCTTAACCAAGAAAAAATCAGAATATAAACAAAATAACTTGGCTAAAATAAAAAAAACAACTAGTATCAAATTAGTTTTTCGTAGTCTAGGCGGTGTTACCATCTATAGATTTTCAAATTCTATAATTTTTTTCGTTCTGCAGAGTTAGCGTGGCCAGACTATAATAGTTAAAACTTGTAAAAGTGTATCGCATTTAATAATAAAGTAAAATGTCAACACCAACATATACATCTGATTTGTGATTGACATTTGACATCCAATGATCCATTCATTAATTACATTCCGCTGACTTTTGTTGTGTTTTTGCGGTTTGTGTGTTCCAAGTGATTTTAACAAATACGAAATGCTTATGAATACTGACTCTAACGACTCTTCCTTGCTCGATGACCCCAGCAAAATAACCTTGATTTGATAATACCCACGACGACCGATGACCCCAGCACTATCCCAGGCCCTAGTTCATCACATCAATCTACAATAATTGAGAGTGGACAAAATATACGTTGTGTCAATTGCGGAATAAGTTATAAGAGCGCCAACTTTCATAGAAATGAAATGAGGTGAAGGAAGAAAAGAGTGTATGTGAATACAAAATTGATGTTGGTTTATGGTGATGGAAGAAGGAGACTACAAAGTGTTTCTGCAAAGACATTCACTGGAAATAGCAGAATTCCGAGATCTTGTACAAGGTTGGCTTGAGCAGGTAGCAAATGAAAAATATCTTTTTTCTTCAACAAAACATTCAAGTTATACCTATCAGGATATTTGCAATTGCAAACAACAGTGCCTCATTTTTTGAATTTGTTTTATTGTAAAAGAAAACATGTCAACTGTTACATACTTATCTAGGTTAGTATTGGTTATTTATGTTATGTTATATGCCTTCCTAATATATAAACCAATACCTATCATTTCTACATTTTTTGAATTTATGAAAAAATAAATTACTTAAAATCACCAAGTTCTTTTCATTTTTTTTCTTTTACCGATCAAATACTGATATTACCCACTGTTATCTAAACATACTTTTACTGTGGGCCTATTTGCCATTCCCCTTTGTAATCAGTCTTAACCTATAACAATTGTTTTATTTGTTATTGCATTCTGCAATAGAATATAATGCTAATTTTTATATTGCATAATTGGACGTAGTTACATGAAAAGGATCCAAACCACAATACTGTAAAAAATTTGTTAAGTGCACCAAACTGATGCTACATATCGATATTATCGGTCAGTAAATAAGTCCCACATAAAAACAGCTGTTTTATTGATTAATAACATCGGAACCAACCCACATCTATAGGCACATGTATATTTGTTTTCACTTATATCAATCCAACCGTTGTGGTTCTTACCCAGTATTAAAAACTAAATCAGTAAAACGATCACACAATATTCTGTATGATAGTAATATATACAATAAAAATAATAATAATATTCTAAGATAACATCATACTCACAATCTATTTTATAATGAACACCTATGAACAAATATGTTTTAAACTTCAAATGTCAATATCTCGAAAATGACTTTGTTTAACAAAAAATGCTTATTTGGTTATCCCTAAGAGATAGACATATACCATCGCAGACTTTTTCGTAGACCTTTTTAAGATGTACAATACTGTAGTACATTATTTTGATATATCTCGTAGGTTACAGCCAGCGTTTGCAATTCAGACGACGACATCACATTAGAAACTCCTAAAATCATCAATGTTTCTCTACTATAATACTAAGCATGTATTATACATAAAAACCTTCCTCTTGAATCACTCTATCTATTATAGAAAATGGCATCAAAATCTGTTGCGTAGTTTTAAAGATTTAAGCATACATAGGGATAGAGAGAGCGACTTTGTTTTTATACTATGTGGTGATTTTTAATACATTATTTATTTAAAATTTTTTTTTTTTGGGAGAATCCCAAGTAATTGTGGAAATTTTGGGGGTTTTTAATTGTAGTTTACGGAGGATAATTTTTTGAGAGTTTGGGAACACTGTCCGCAATTTCTTAGAAAAAACAAAAGAATTTTTAAATATGCACAACAGTAATTTTAAAGGAAACTTGGTGCTTCCATAAAACATTGATACATTTATTACTTACTGATTATTTTTGTAACTGAAATCTGGTACTTTAGTGTTTCATCAGTATATTTTTTGTATAAAGGATAACTAAAAATAATTAAACAAATCAATGAATGTAAGCTTCATAGTTAAATTTGAGAAATAATCAATAACTAATTAATATAAAACTACTATTTTTAATACTATAGGTTCTTTAAAAAAGACAAATTTAATGTAAAAATGGTTGGGCGAAAGGCAGCATTTAGTTATAAAGAAATATTTGAAGAACTGATATTTACAACAATGGGGTTTTAAAGAAGAAAAGTGATGTTGTTTGGCTTGAAATATGTAATCGCCTAAATCACAAACAACCATTATTTATAATAAAACCAGTAAATTTATACATAAAAGTGAAAAAAGATATTGGCAATTTATTATCAAACTATAGAAGGCACAAGAATTTGTCAAATGATAATATAATTAGTGGCAAATGATGGCAATGTTTCTAGTGATTCTTCAGATCATTATGATAAAATTAAATTAAAAAAGAAAAGAAATCTCTGAAGAATATCATATTTAATATAAGGTTTGATTTGAATGAATGGGAGGAAATCGGTCCAATTGAGAAAATGTATAAAAATGGTGAAAAGGGTCACGTTTTAAAACCAGGATGGCCTGATATTCTGGTAAGAAAAATATATCTTGCAGAAAAGCTTCCATGTGCATACAACTTTAAGAGACACCAAATAGATGATATGGATGCATACATTAAAATTCATGGATATTGTGTTACTTGCAATGCCATTATTAATATCAGTTGTGATGATAAACCACCAGCAATCTTTGAGTCAATCACATTCACTGTAAAAACTACAAACACACGAGGAATACCTCATTCTGACAAAAGGAGATTAGCAGGTCCTTACAGAAATAAGATTAAAAATGATCTGAAAAATAAGAAACCAAAGCAGTGGCAGCGAGACTTGGCCAAAGTTGATATGAACCATGGGGATTGTGAACCACCTTACCTGTATAAATTAACAGTTTTACAGAAAGCTTCACAAGATATTAAGAATGAAGAATTAGGGATTAAACCTGGATCAAAACTTTTTGACAATCTGTCAAAAATTAAACAGGATCCAATGTTTAATAAATTTATTAGAGAAATTGGATATGACAGATTTTATACAACATTCTGGTCTCCTGAACAAATAAGTGTTCACAATCAAATTCAGAAGCTTTTACAATATCCTGTATGTTTTGATGCAACAGCATGTCACTTTTAAGATTAATAGACCTGGTGGTGAAAGCAGTGACATATATTTGTCAGCTATAGTGTCTTATGTAAACAATATTATAGTCCCACTAACTCAGGCCATTTCTGAAAGAAATGATACAAATTTTTTGACCTTTTGGCTAACTGATTGGCGAAAATCTGGAGCCAAAGTACCATCACAGATTGTGACTGACATGGGAAAGGCTCTTCAAAACTCTGCATCAATAGCTTTCAATAATGTTACCTTTTCAACGTACAATGATCTTTGTCTGTTAATTTTATTAAAAAGGCAAGATTCTAATATCAAAATATTTAAATTATCCACATATATTAGAACCGATGTAGCACATCTTCAACAAGCAGTTTCAAAGTGGCCTTACTTTTCAAAATCAGTTCCAAGAGTAAAAGATCTTTACACGAGATGCACTGGTTTCATGACAACAATAGAAAACTTTGAACATTTTCAAAAATTTTTAGAATCTGTTTTTGTATTAGCTAATAGTAAAGTGTGCGATGAGATGTAATACAAATTTTAAATGGATGATATTAAGGCTCATAATAGAACTTTGATCAATCAACTCTCAGTCTCTCAACTGTTACTGTTTCAATCTATTATTTATAGGTCTAGTAAATACTGATTCATTACAATATAAACATATTTTGGTGAATATTAGAAGCTTAAAATGTTAGTACGAAAATACGAATACACATTTATGTCACTTGCGAGAATCGCAACTTAATTGTGACGAGACACCATTGATCACGAGAATTGACATGCTGTCTTATTGTTATTGTAATCTTCACAGGTTGCATCAATAATGGTATCCTTGTCTTCATCAATTTTACATGTGACTGCATACAATTTGCTGCTTATTCTGTGTTCAGGTACTACTTTTGCAATGACTATACATTCGTTGCCAGTTCGACTCACTTTAAAGTAACCCGCAGCGGTATTTACATAAGAATCTCGTGATGACCTAAAACAAGTAGGTAAGAATATTTTTTTAGGAAATTTCATATTGTTCTTTTAAAAAGACAAAGATAATATAGCATGTACGTGACACTTATTCTTAGATATATCATTGTTTGTATAGTCATTTTCTATAAAAGTTAGTAGGTAAACAGTATAAACTGCAAAACTTACATTAAGATTTTTGCTCCTCTAATTTCTGCTAAATTATGCCAAATATTTTAAAGTCATAACATTTTCAGCAGATTACGAGTCCGCTTAAAAAAGTTTTAGTCTAGTGAATGATAAATAGTTTAATTTATGTAAAAGATTAAAGTATGTTAATGCAACGTGCAAATTAAGACTAGACGACTATGAAAGTATGAAACTGCACTGACTGCAGTAAGAAACCTCAAACCAATGAAAATAAATAACTATGAAGAGGTTATCTCTAAAGAAGATGTCCATAAAGATGTCTTTGACTTTGACTTTTGGTTTTAAGATGGCTTTGTAAGTTTGTAAAGAAGATGTCAGTCAACCGGTGAAATCTTTTTTTGACAATTACTTTTTTTGTGTCATAAAGTAAGGCAAAGGGGACACACTTTTCTGCCAATGATGAAGTAATCGTGGACGTATGATTAAAAAAAATTAAAAAATTATTTTGAAGAAATCACTGAAAAAATTACAAAAATATTCAAGTTAGTTTCTTATATTCCTCTATATTTTCGAAATCAGCGGTATAAAATAAGGTTGACAATTTTTAGACAATCCCCATTGCCAAAGGGGCGTGGGACGATTGCGCATGTGCAGGCCATACATCTAGAGTTTTTATTTTCGAAGGTTCGAAGCATGATCCCACCCCTAACCTTATCTGCGCTTTGTTTTCTGCTGTGAATGTTGATGCTCCAAAAAAACAATTTGTTTAAATAGCTAAAAAGTCTCTTTGCATCTTGTACAGAGACGCAGATAAGAGCAAAAAATGTACTGCTATGTTTACCTCTTAGTGAAAGTTTTTTTTATAGAATAATATTGAAAATAATTGTCTGCTTATTTACACTGTCGTGTAAATTAATAAAGTAAAAAGTCGTGTAAAAGCTTAAATACATAATGAATTTAGAATGTTCGTTAAATTAGAACAAAATAAATTTCTTTATAATAAATATAGGCTTTCAATTTTCATAATAAATCATTTTAAATGTAATTCTTACTTGCCTAGTAGATGACGGTAGTTTTTGCACTAGTACGACTCTAGATGTATGGCCTGCGCATGCGCAAACGTACCACGCGCCTTCGGCAATTGACTGATTACGTTTTATTTGTTTGTTGTAATAACTATTGCTTTTTATGAAATTCTAACGATGGTGCAATTACTTTCGAGTAGGGTGCAATTATTTCACTCTGCAAAAAGTACGAAATTCGAAGTATTTCAAGTGATATAGACGGTGTAGCATGTAGTAACTTTATTAATTTTTTACTCGTAAACTAAGAGGGTGCTATTTTAATAACAAATAATTTTGGAAAGTGCTATTTAAGATACGTCGATTGGTATTTTTTTTTTATTAAATATCTCAAATTCACAGGCTGGGGTGGGGGGGGGTCTGTATACTTGTATAGGTTGTTTACAGTAATGAGTACAGTTAGTTAGAATATTTAGGCTGTTCGATATTCGCCACGTAGTTTTTATTTGTTTTTATAATTTGAAATAGTCAATTTTCGTCGTTTCACGCATGTTTTACCTAGTCCAAATAATGTAAAAGCAGCATAGAATTATAATATAAATTGTCTAAATTTTAATAAATAAATTGGCGTTAATGTTGATAGGGAACACTTTATTGAATATAAATTAAAAGTAAAAGTTTATTTAAAAAATCGGAGTGCAGTTGCATCATCAACTTTATTATTTACAGAATTCAAGAATTTAGTGATAAAATCAATATAAAATATGCCTTTCTTTAGTGGTAGATGTCTAAGCACTGCCAAGCTACTTGGAAAAACTGCTTTAGTTACTGGTTGTAATACTGGCATAGGAAAAGAAACTGTTCTGGATTTTTACAAAAGAGGTAACATAGATATTTTTTATTTATTTTTATTTAAAATAAACCCAAACATATTTGATATCTATTTTGAATGCAGGGACCATTCTGTTTAGCTATTGATGGAAATTGGAGTTGCTTGTTAATTATATTAAACCTGTACTGCATACTACTGCACCGTCTTTAGTAAAATAAACACAAAAATATTTGTTAATTTTAGGTTTTTTATATGACAAATTAACCAATTTGTTGAGAAGTGTTTGTGGATTTTGTGTGAAAGAAATAAAATGGGTCAATGTTGGCAAAACAGTAACAGAAAAAGACAACAATTAGTAGATCACACAAGTGTTGTCATATGTAGTTTTATTGTAGGATAACATTATAGCCATCTTTTTTTTTGATGTTCTGAAAGCTACCTGGATACCACCAACTGGTGGTTATATTGGACTCAAACCAACCAATACTAGAAGCAGAGGGACCAAGTGCACCCTTAAAAGGAAATCTCTGGGACCCAGATATACCTCGGGCCACCTACAGTTTGTAGATGGTCCCTTCCGGTGTGGAAACCTTATTGTTCCTTTTCTGGCCAAAAGATAGGGTGTGTGCTCTTTTCAGCACTTGCGCCGCTAACTCTTCCTACTTCTGTCAGGCCCAGGGCGGCAGGCGGCACCATCCGTTACCCTCAGGCCGGGTTAATGATCTTTCGCAAGCATATCTTGCTCACACCAGGAGATCACGCCTCGTTTCCTCCCACGCTTGACATTCTACCAGCGTGTGTAGCATCGTCAGTCCACAGTTAGGCCATCACAGTGATGCCACTCAGGCGTCGGCTCCTTGAAGCATTCCTTTCCTGTGTCAACCGTTATGAGAGGTTGCCGTAATGCCTCTCCAGCCAATACTGCATAAAGCTTCTTACCGCCGAGTTACCGGCGTGCCCATGTACAGTCAGTCCTAACATAAATTGTTAACTCTTCCAGTTGGCTGGTGATCATTACAATTTTTTTTGATTAATTATCTTGTTCCAATATGAGTTAAGTTTCAATTTTTCTGCTATTAGATTAGACTACCGTGATTTCGGGAATACGTTAATTAATGCATAGCTCTTGCACCTTATCTTTCCCGTCGTGTCGGATAAGCTATCCTATCGGAGTTTGAGAGTGAGGGAATAAAGAGTGCATCTGTTTTTACGCATATACTTGTGCACTGTAAATTATCTCCTGCATAGTTGATTGCTTCCGCCTCCGTCTGCCCGACGTGGCCGGGAACGGCTAGCAGATCATCATCATCATCGCATGGTCTGCTATTTATTATTTACAAGGAAAAACATTTTTGTAATCTCCAGGTGCTAAAGTGATCATGGCTTGCCGTAGTATAGATAGAGCTGAAGAAGCGAAACTTGATATTGAGCAGAAATGCAAAGATTTGAGCGAGACTGGCAAAATCGTGTTGGCAAAATGTGATCTGAGTTCACTAAAGTCTGTACGAGAATTCGCTCAAAACATTTTAGATACAGAACCACAAATTAATATACTTGTGAATAACGCCGGAGTTATGATGTGCCCTAAAAGTGTAACTGAAGATGGGTTTGAAACACAATTTGGAACCAATCACTTGGGACATTTTCTGTTGACCATGTTACTTCTACCACGAATTAGGAATAGCACTCCAGCCAGGATAGTTACTGTTTCATCGGGGGCGCATAGACGTTAGTATTTTTAATTATTATTATTATTTTTTAGCACATTAGATGGATGAATTATGAGTCCATTCCTTATTAAGCCAAGTAGTATTAATTACGTTACTGGTTTCAAGATAGTATATTTTTTCTAGAAATTTCCTAGTGTGTATACCTAGAAAACGACCAGGATATCCAGTCGGTGTTTTCGTAGGTCGCGACTGTATATTCGTCTGATAGGAATTTTATTAGTCTGATCCTGTACATCTTGCTAGATGTTGGCAGTAAGGCGACGTAAAAATGTATGTACCATAATTATGATGTTGTAGGATCAGGCGTACAGTTTGATGACTTGAATTATAAGACGAGGACTTACAAAGCTGCTGAAGCGTACGCACAAAGCAAATCAGCCAACATATTGTTTTCCAGAGAACTAGCAGCCAAACTCAAGGTAGGGTTCTCTGAAATACGCTAGATTTGTTATCCGAGTAAAAAAACTAATATTAACGTTAGACTTAATTGGGATTATTTTTTTCATATATAAGAGTTCAATAAAAACTGAAAAAAAATCCCATTGAATTCTTTCATTATTCAACTAACATTTAACCAAGCTATCGCGATCCTTATTTTATAATTATGTTTACGGAACTTACGCTCTCACCATATGTATTATTTGTTTCGTCTTGAGGTTCGTCCAGCTTGCCATGGCGGTGCCGCAATGGTCACATACTGACTAGTCAACGAAAAGCATGACAATAATATATATACTTAATACTTATCGTGAGCACAGTAATTAGCGCGTTAATATTATAATTCAGCTACCTCATTATGCAGTGGTAATGTTCGCTTGAGGTCTCGGATTCAAATCCTGGGTCAGACCAAATACTGGTTTGTTCGACTGGTGTATATTTGATTCGAAGTTTTTGTATTTTGTATGTGTATTATGTATGTATGTATTTACATAAAAGGTATTAGTTTGAAGCTAAGAAATAGCTTTTTATATTCATCATGTTTAAAATTTTTCAAGATAATGGTGTTTCTTTTTTGACAGGAATACAACATAGAAGGCATCAATACATACAGCTTGCATCCAGGCATGGTTAAAACTGACTTGGGTCGTCATTTAGACGACTCGTTGTTCAGAGGTGCTCGGCAGATAATAGGCTTTATGTTGCGGCCCTTCATGAAGACGGTCGAGCTTGGCGCGCAAACAACCATATACTGCGCAGTTGACGAGAAATGTGCCAATGAGACCGGATTGTATTACAGGTAAATTATAATGCGTATATTATTATGCTTTTTATGATGCCATGGAGAAGAGAGTGGGAAGGGTTATCGTTATAAGGTTATTTGATGAAAATCATGAAAAAAGGTTTACAATTTTTTTTATTCCATTTTAAATTCAATGTGACATTCAAAGACACACATTCACACCGTTTCGTATAAAAGTCAGGTCAATATGAACTTGACTTTATAATTTTTCGGAATCACATTTGTTAAGAATTGGTCGCTTGGTCGCGAGACAATGAAACGTCATTTTTTTCTTAACGCGAATGCACTGGGTACAATGAATTATTGGAAAAGCAAAGAATTGAAATTTCTGGAAAACTTAAATAAAGTATTAAATCGTATCGTATTTCAAGTATTATAACAGTAAAATTTTAAGACAGAGATAAATATACTAGCTTTCGCTTGCGGCTCCGTCCGCGCGTGTGTCAGTTATCGCGGTAAAAAGTAGCCTATGTCCTTTCTCAGGCTTACTGATATTATAAATACGAAAATAACTCTGTTGCGCTTTCATGCCAAAACTACTGAATCGGTTTAAATGAAATATGGTATAGAGAGGAAGGACCTAGGATACTAACGAGTAGCTGACATACTTTTTTTTATGTAAGCCTACCAAAGTGACTCTACTCTGCCTGATGGAAAGCATGAGTAGAATCCAGGAGTAGGGGCCACCATCCTCATTGTGAGTGTAGGCAATGCAGCATGGTGACCCTTACCATGGCGGCCTGGTCAGGAAATTCTGCATCATTCTCCCGGCCTCCTAATTTTGTACATGTGGGCGGAGCCGGGGGCGAAAGCTAGTTCCAAATAAATCAGTTGAGCCGTTTTCGCATTTGGGGCATTTCACGTCAAGCGGACAACCAAAAAAAAGTGAGGTCATGAATTTTGTTTATATTCTAGTTAGTTATACTTCTAGTAGACGCGGATGTGTACACACAATATTTTTTTCGTATGATGCTTTATTGCTGAGTTACGAGCTTTTAAAAATTCACTAAAAATGAATTCGTGGTTTTTTAGATGCTTATTATCTGCATCAATTATTATTTTTTTTAAACTAAAAAGTATGGTTACTTATAGTAGGAAAGTTGAAGTTTTTAATTTTTTTGTCGATTTCTAAATTTGAATTTTTTTAGGTATAGTAAACCGGAAGTGAAAATTTCAAATCGTTTTTTGAGTAACTTCGACCCTTTTTATTTTTATTTTTTTTTAACTTAATTTACAGCTACAAATATACTAATTCTTCACAGAAAAAATTAGAACGTGATCGCCAATAGTTTAAGACTTAGAGCACATAGAGTACATACACATAGCTATGAGTACACTCTAAGCAATTGGGTTTTTGCGCTAAAATGCCAAAATACTACATTATTAATATTTTATTCCTTCATTCTAACATGCAAAAATATAAAGTATACCAATGTTTTAAAAAAAATAATATAATGAACAATATAAATATTTTTTTTTTATTAATGACTAGGTCATACAAAATAATAATTTCAAAACCTATGATACTATGGTGAAACACACCAGTAACGCCATAAAAAAGTTTCACTAGGTAACAAAAATGATGCTATAACGCTATCACTAAACCTATAAGATTATTTGAATGTGCCAAGTCATCATTGATGAGACTTCAATTTACTACTGCTCCAAGGAAAGTATTCAACAACAGCGAGATTTTCTGCGAGTCCATTTCGCTTCTACTATTACCGTTCGAGGAACTAAACAACTGCATTCTTTTCTTCCAACCAACAGGAGCATATGTGTATAGAGAATTAGTGCTAGTGTAAATAGTAAAATTGAAAAAATTACCAAATAAATGTATTTTCAATAAAACTGTTTCAAATCTCAATTAATAAAATCGCTCTAAGTCAAACTATTAGCGATCACGTTTTAATGTTCTTGTGAAGAATGAAAGAAGTCGTTAATTTTATATTTTTGCATGTTAGAATGAAGGAATAAAATATTAATAATGTAGTATTTTGGCATTTTAGCGCAAAAACCCAACTGCTTAGAATGTACTCTTAGCTACGTGTATGTACTCTATGTGCTCTAAGTCTTAAACTATTGGCGATCACGTTCTATATTTTTTTGTGAAGAATTAGTTCATTTGTAGCTGTAAATTAATTAAAAAAAAATAAAAAGGGTCGAAGTTACTCAAAAAACGATTTGAAATTTTCACTTCCGGTTTACTATACCTAATAAAATTCAAATTTAGAATTCGACAAAAAAATTATAAACTTCAACTCTCCTACTATAAGTTTACGTTTTAGTTTTTATAAAAAAATATTTGATGCAGATAATAAGCATCTAAAAATCCATGAATTCATTTTTAGTGAATTTTTAAAAGCTCGTAATTCAGCAATAAAGCATCATACGAAAAAAATATTGTGTGTACACATCCACGTCTACTAGAAGTATAACTAACCAGAATATAAACAAAATTCATGACCTCACTTTTTTTTGGTTGTCCGCTTGACGTGAAATGCCCCATTTATAATATTAGTTCTTTGCTCAGTCTCCAGACCATCTGTGTACTAAACATTTAAAACGGTTGAGTAGTTTTGGCGTCATAGCGCGACAAACGGACAGAGTTACTTTCACCGTTATATTATTACTTTGGATTCATATTATTTAAACTGCCTCGTTGGTCTAGTGGATTGGGTATGCGACTGCTAATCAAGATGTCTCGGGTTCAAATCCCGGGTCGGGCCAAAAAAGTTTTGACGGTGGTGATTCACACCCGTGCCTCGGAGAGCACGTAAAGCCATCGGTCCCGGTAGTCATGAACATCTATGGCAATCGTTATTGGGTAGTCAGTGCCCTCAAATTTACTGAAAACTAGTTCAACCTTCGAATTTCAGTACTTCCTTAGGGTTGCGGAGGTCCGATGCCAGTCGCTCCGTGGAAAAACTGATATTCAGGTAAAACCGGTTGTACTAGTAGCTGACCTCAAATAATATTGGAAATAAGGCTAGGAAGAAGAATATTAATATTATTTAAGTACCTAATTATTTTATTTCTTGTTTATAGCGATTGTGTAGTTACGGCTCCCGTAGCGACAGCTGCTTGTGACGAAGACGCTAAGAAACTATGGAACGTCTCTGTAGAGATGGTTGGTCTTGGTGATTTCAATCCTTTCACAGCCAATGACCCAGGAGTCAAATCTAAGTGATGTAACAAAAGAGCTATTGGATTACGCAGGGCCAGATTTAGGCGAGGACAACCAGGGCAACAGCCCCTGGGCCTCCACAAAAGAGACTTCGGAATAAAAAAAATCAAATTCAAACGAGTAAACAATTTTTTTTTTCGCGTTGTACCTTTACCTACATACATACAGTACTTTCTACTAACATGATTACATTAAATATTAACATAAATCATCGATCTATTGTTCACTCCAATCAGGCAAAAAAAATTGTTCATTTTATTTGGAATATAATTTGGGACCAATGGGCCTCCACTCCTTTGTTGCCCCGAGGCCTCCACACCTTTTAATCCGGCCCTGAGATTACGCATTGTATTTATACGTTTGTATGCTTTAACTTACTCCATTTTCATGGATCAAATCTTTTTTTTAAACAGTATTACAATTAATACTCATATACTTCGTCCTGGAACAAATAGTGTATAAGTACATGATTTTTTTATATTTAGGACTTATAGATATTGCATTTATATTGGTGGAGGAGATAGCTATTTTATATGTCATTGTATCGATTACGAATTAAACATTTTTTTTACAAAAAATCTTCTGTATCTTTATTTATGAGTATATCCCGTTTTACATTTTTTGACATTTATGTATGTATATAAATATTTCGGACATCTGACACACATAGCCATCTAGCTTCAAACTAAGCAGAACTTGTACTATGACAGACAAGATTCAGTGATTTCTTTTTTGTAAATAAACACAGATAAACAATAAAAAAATCGAAACATTGCATGATGTGCAAATGGTCATACAGACATTTGGCTCGACCCGGGAATTGAACCCAAAGCTTTAAAAACAACAGTCAGATAAGCTACCACTTCGCCCCCGAGACAGCCTAATTTCTAAATGCATTATTTGTAAGAGTTTCACCACTAAAAGGATTGTAGTTAATGAGATTTAGAGCTTTCACTGTCTCGTCCCATAACCGAGCAACCTGAGAGATATCTTGACATTGTTTCGATGGAGGTGTAACCTGGCAGTCACTGAAACAAATATAATCGGCCAGATTAGTACTTAGGTATTAGGAACAACAACACGGCAGAAAGCCTTGTTTAGGGAAGACTTGTGTAAGACGATATGGCTAGTTTTACGTTACAGGTTTTGAATGTATAATACAAAAATAACTAAGATTTGAGTTATCGAAACTTGAACTGTAACTGTAATTTAAAGAACTCCGTAACAAATATTTGCAGGACATACGAACATTTGGTCCAACGTGGGAATCGAACCGAGACCTCTGCATAGAAGTTGCTTAAGCTACCATCCAGGTAGAATTTTTCAGACGAAAGACGAAGTCAGGTTTTTAAGATTTTTCAACAGTATTTATAATTTAACACAAAATAAAAGTACCAAAATAAAAGCCCAAAATCGATCAAAGTGGTGTGCAATGGAAGAGGCCTATGTCCATCAGTGGACTGAGATAGGCTGATGATGATGATGAAAAGTACCAATACCAATAATAAAGCCCGGTTTCATTAGTACATTCTTCATCGACGGCGCAGTAGATAGTGGTTTGGGCACCACAATGTGGTGATTTCATGAAAATACTCAAGACAAAGTCAAATATGAACTTCGCCCCATATCCGAGAGTCTCGTTGAAATGGCGGCTAATGTCTGTGCGGATCACGTCCGGATGTAGACTGTAAGTTGTCACATTGCTGATGTTGTTTTCCTGCAATTTAGAAGACGGCCAAAATGTATACGCAGGTATATATCTGTCTTTTGGGCAGGAAACAACAGTGAGATTCCCACACAGACGGGTGCCATTTAAAAACTAAACCGAAGTGTCCCTAGGTACAACATCGAGTTTCCAGGGTTTTTTTTATATATAAGCCTACCATAGTGACTACTCTGGATGGAAAGCATGAGTAGAATCCAGGAGTAGGGGTTACCATGTTCATTGTGAAGGTAGGCAATGTAGCACGGTGACCCATACTATGGCGGCCTGATTAGATAATTCTGCATCATTCTCCCGGCCTTCGGAGGTCGGGAGAATGGTGCAGAATGATTGGGCCTCCGGTCTTACACTCACCAGCAGCACTACAACAGCAATAATGCTGTCATTATTAGGATGATCTTCTGTGTGAGGGTAGTACTGCCCTTGTCGAGCCGGCCCATTCGTGCTGAAATCAGCGTGGCTCTACTACCTACCAGATTTCCTATTGAGGGTGCACCCGGTTCCCAGATGGCGGGTGGTTTTTGGTCGGTTCGACTCCGACATAAATACCAGCTGGTGGTATAGGGGGGGATTTTCGTTTGGGAAAAAGAAATATATTACCTACTCCATACTTCCATACTAATATTATAAGTTCCAAAGTAATTGTATGTCTATCTGTTACCCTATCAAGGCCAAACCGATCATTTGATGAGGATTTGAATGAAATTTGGTGCAGAGATATTTTGATTCTTGAGAAAGGACACAGACTTCTCTTTACCGCAATAACTGTTATACACACGGGCTGAGCTTCGGGCAAAACCGTATATATAATACTGTAGAAGCTGAATGCTTTTATTTTACCCGACCGCGTCAGAAGGAGGGTTGTGTTTTTGGAGCATATATATAATGTATGGATGTCCATTTCTTTGGCACCCCATACAGCCCAAATGGCTGAGCGGATTTTGACAAATGAGCTTACAAAACAAGTTTTTTTTCAGTTCATTACTTTGAAGCCGTCAGGTTTTTTGTTTCTATAAGTGATTGTATCATTTCGGAGCATTTAACGTTTTGTAAAGTAATTCTTATCTAAATAGGTACATACCTTAAGTTTCTCAGCCAGTGCTTTAGCGAACATTATATTCGCGGCCTTACTTTTGCAATATGCCCCGAATGCGATATATTTGTTCCTTTCATAGTTTAGGTCATCTAAATCCAATTCATACTCTAAAAGTGAATTACATACATTACTTCTCATATCGGTTTAAACATGATTATATTAGCTAAGTTGTTTTTAAAGCAAGTTTTAGTACTTATTTAGGTTTTATCCTACCCACGGCTAGACATGTTAGTATGGGTTTTGTGCCAAGATTTACTTCTCTGCATTACTGTTGCCCTGCATAGTTGACTCCGGCATCTTTAGTCAGCTCTTACCAAATGGATAGGGATGGTGACACTGTAATCCGTCACCACTCAATACTAACTTAACCTAAACAAAACTTACTTGCATGGACGTATGATGAAACAAAAACAATTCTGGCGGGAGGTCCTTTAATCATCGAAGGTAGCAACAACAATGTTAACAAAGCATGTGCAAAATGGTTAGACCCTATATGCGTTTCGAAGCCGTCCTCAGTACGTCCTTCAGGACACATCATCACACCCGCATTGCATATCAATACCCCAACATGTGAATAAGATGAGGTTATTCGCGTAACAAACTCTCGCACACTTGTTAAACTACAAAGGTCCAACTTCTCCACGAATAGCTCGCCTGCACCCTTGTCAAACTTTGCTAGCTTTTCCATAGCATTTCTTGCAATGTTAGCTTTTTCCATATTTCGGCAGGCCATAATAACTCGAGCACCTATAACATTTGACGATACAGTTAATAGGAAAATTAATGTAGGAATTGTATAATATTCGGGTATTCATCGTTAGAGAAATCTTTTATAATGTCTTGGTAGATAGGTACTAAGCTAAACATTTACGAGGTTAGATTTATGTACTGTGCGCTCGCTTTTACGCAATTAAAATCAATATACACAAAATAAACCAGAGAATAAATTATAATATGGATTTTATTGCATGTAACAGTCGAGATCCATTAAATAATCTAACTACTGAACTGAAATATGATTATAAAATACTATTTCAAATCGTCTTGATAAGCCCATTAATTGTAGTCTCAAAATAACATATATTTTTTTTACTTTAATTATAGCGTCTCACAGTCATCATTCCGTTATTTTTTCGAATTATCTTTTTAAGAACAATTGGGTTACCCAGACGAATCTAATGATATATTAATTAAATAAATTCGTGCAGTGATTTAAATTATATTAGGTTATAAAGATTCAGGGCGGTTGGGTAAATAATGAATGAGGCCTGTTTCCTATTGGTATGCATGTTTACTATCTTAACTCAGACTCAGGTAGTAAATTAACACTAAAGATAAAGTAGTATGTTATGAGAAACTACTTAGTACAAAATAAATATTAAATTTAAAAAAAAAACTAAAATTAAATCCTTTTTTGCACTCAGTACTTTAAACGTCTGTCATTCGAGTTAGTGATTCAAGTTACCTCTTTGATATAGATTTAAAGCTGTCTCTTTCCCTATCCCGGTGTTGCTCCCCGTGACGATTGCGGTCACCCCTTCCAATCTTCTTGTACTTTTGCACCAACCACTTATATAATCCATTTTCTAAAGTTAAATCTACAATAACACAAAATACTTGACGTTACTAGTTAGGTACATACGATGTACATAAGTACGCTTACGGCCGTTTTCAATAAATAACCTATTTTGAGATAACATTTCCTATCGAAATTATTTATCTATCGGCGGGAGGACGGATAGGCAACTAAAGTAGATAAATCATTCTCATATTAATTGGACTAACTTGCATTTCGATATAGTTTATGATTATATTAACTATCAATATTGACCAGTTACGCGTGTAGTAGCTTATCGAAAATAAAAAATTCTAATAGTGGCGTTTTGGTAGCGTATGCGACTGCTGTGCATGAGGTCTTGGGTTCGATCCCCGAGACGGACCTATAATTCAGGTGATGTATAATTTCTTTAGAAATTCATACTTTTTACACAGACCACAGTCTTTAGAAATTACAAAATTTCGTCTTGCCGCATGGCAAAATGTTTTATTTATGATAGAATATAGTAATCTAAAAAAAATTGAATTTCTTGTTGATACTCTAAATCATTAAAAATATATTCGTAATTATTACTTTTATTAAAAATAGAGTGAAGAGCTTTGGCGCCAGGGGGGGTCACATACACAGCTATGGTCAAGTTAAGCTTAATCGGAGATGGAGGCGGCTGTTCTACGGATTCCATCCAAGAACACCGCCCCCGGGCCGAATGGGGTACCTGCCCGAGTGATGGCCCGAGCCCTCGACTACATATCGGACCGCCTCAGCGAGGTGTTGGACACTAGCCTGGCGTCCGGGCGCTTCCATGAGCGCTGGAAGTGCGGGAAGCTGGTCCTGCTGAGGAAGCCGGAACGGCCTGCCGATTCGGTCGCGGCCTATAGGCCTATCGTGTTGCTGGACGAGGCGGGTAAACTTTTTGAGGGGGTACTCTCTGTCCGCATCGTCCGGCACCTCTGCGAGGTTGGCCCCGATCTGTCGGACCCCCAATTCGGTTTCCGAGAGGGGCGTTCGACGATCGATGCCGTGATGCGCCTTAGAGGCCATCCATAAATTACGTCACACGTTAAGGGGGAGGGAGGGGGTCGGCGAAGTGTGACATTGTGTTACAAGGGGGTAGGAGGGGTCCTAAATTTTGTGACGTCACATTTCAAAATCTATTGTGACCTAAGTGTTAAAACACGAATTTTAAACTATTACTTTACGAAAACCTCAAAAACATATATACAACTATATCTGTGTAAATATAAGATACCAATTGTTATGGTGACCACTCGCTCTACTTTTGTATTACGCGCCGACCACCTAGGCGCCTTTTGATAAATTTTATGCCGCCAAACGCATTGCACCTAGCTTGCTAGCACTTGGACAACTTTGTACAAAAATAAAGAAATATTAAGTAAACATAACAATATTCTATTAGACACGATTTTAAATCTACGTATCATTATAGGTGACTACGGAACCCTATTCTATGCGTGGCCTGAAACGCACTTTGCCAATTTTTGTTTTATTAATTTTTTTAATTAAAGTCGTATTTTTAGTTAGACGAAGCTACCTGACAGTAGCTAATGTCACTTAGTAAAAAATAATGCTGCCATATTTAAAGTAATAGTGATGCGTTCAGTTCTCATTCAATCAGATGAATGAACACTGAGTGTGAATAGTTAATCATTTCAAACTATAAAAGAATATTATATCTATTTAAGAATGAAATTGTATAAAAGTGCTCTGATATAAGATACTAGTAGTATGTAACAACAATCAGGTTTTTGGACGGCTCAACGCCGCGCATTATGTTTTTTGACTCAAAAAACAACCAATTCTCTTATTATATTTTTATTAAATAGATAAATTAATTTAAAAAGAAAGACGAGAATTCCTGATGTTCAAATGTGCTTTGATCAAAAGATATGTTTTTTGTAAATATAAAAAAAAAAAAAAAAAAAAAACCCATATGAGTTTCTGTAAATCTACTAATGTCCTTCTTTGCGGCTTTAACATACACAAATAACACAAAAATATAAACTATAACATAAAAAATACGGGAGAGAAAAACAAACAATATTATTTCAGGATTTATTTTTTTACAGCTATATATCTTGTCTTAGTTGGATTCAAAACCTTGATAAATAACTAGCCTGCAATAGTACCAGTAATACAAAAAAAAACAAATCCTAATCATCCAGGATCTTTAAGTTACAAGCTTCTCGAGTTTTGTACTTTTTTTCTTTGGTTTTAGGGTTGTTAATAGAGATATTACTCGTCTGTGGGCAAAGGCAAAGCAAACAGGAACGGTATTGGCAGTATACATGTCAATAAATTTCACTCTGATGTTTAAATTACTGAACATCAATAGATTTGCTCTATTGTTTTGGTTTGTTTGTTCTACTTTCTTGCACTTGTGTTAAAAATAAACGAATCGAATTGAGTGACAGACAGGCAGAAAATTTTGCCTATTTATACAAATTTTTAAAAAGAATCAATTATGAAAGTCGGATGTAAAAATTAAATCCTCACAATCTTCAAAGAGATCATTTACATCATTTAGTTCATTTAAATCTGATGTTGGTATTTGATATGGTTGGATCAGTTCTAAAGCCCTCACTGGTAGTGGCTTACGGTCTAATTTTTGTAGCCTCTTATTCACTCTTACATTAGAAATGTAGGGGTCAGACGACACAAGTGCCCTGTTAAATAGATCTGTCATGTGTTTTTCGCGGCCTGACTTTCTGGCATGGTGTTCCCGGTCATATCTCTAAAATTTATTTCTAGATTCACCAGCCTGTCCGGATAGCATGCCTATTGGAAGCGCCGAATTTCTTATGATCTCTTTACCTCAAACCAATATTTTATGTAGAGTTACTGTCATCGGATACCAAGGATATTCTGTTACGTATCTGATGGCTGAGGCGCTATGCACAGCTTCATAATTTGCCACTCACATACCAACAAGAAGGTTGGCACCCTCTTGTCCTCCTTGCATTAAGTCAGCTGGTCGGAGCCCAGACTGACATCCCTCAACAGGTTGGGTTAATTCCTGTTGAGGCAAAGTGGCAACATTTATTTATTTATTTAAAAACTCTTACAATATTTTAACAGGATTCATTCCCAAAACAACATTGCAAGCTTATAATGACTAAACGACATCGATTATCAAAGTATACCAACGTAATACGTAGTACTTCAACCAGATACATATTTTAACTAAAATTTTCAGCGATAACGCAACATGGGTCTTTGACGGCTCCATGGTGCTTCACCCCCGTTCCTCCAAGAGAAATGTTTAGGTATGAGGTTTTAACCAAAGTCTTACGAGGGCGGGCCCCTTCCCCATACCACATTTTTTCTTTCATTGGAAAATTCCGGCTTTGATTTATGTCAATGAAAACATGACATATAAGTTTTAATTAATAGAAAATACAAAAGAGTTCATAAACAACAAAAAATACTTTTTTATTTATAATTATAAATAAAGAAGTATTTTTTGTTGTTTATGAACAGAACTGTTTATGTTTTTAGAACAGAGGTTCTAGTGTTGGTAGATTGAGTAATAGCAAACGTTCTTCATAGGACATGTTTTTCAAAGAGAAGACCATTTTAGTTACCCTTTTTTGTACTCTTTCCAACATTACATTTTTTTTTTTAAATATGGATTCCATATTTGAAAGGCCAATTCCAGCAAGGGTCTAATGTACGTTAAATAGATGCTGAGAAATAATTCTTTATTGATAACATAGAATGCCTTTCCAATTATATACATCAACGAGTTTGCCTTCTTTGTTATCATTGTAATATGCTCATCCCACTTCAGGTTATGTGTTATGATAACTCCGAGGTCTCTTTGGGAGTCCACTGGTTGTAATGGCACAGAATTAATTGTGTACTTGTGTTTAGGATTGTTTTTTAATTTTATTAATTAATTATAATTTTATTAATTTTTATTAATTTTATTCATTCAGGAGTTTTTTCAATCATTCACTTTGTCACAACACTATTTTTATTTCATCAAAAACTGACAACACAATAAACGTCAGTGGATATCGTCTAATTAAAAATCCGACTATAGTAATCGTTTTTTGTTTTCTTAATTATTTGATGTTAATTTTATTAAAAATTGATTTAAATGGAAATAAAACTGATTTCGGAACCTGTTTTGGATTCAATAATTTTTAAATATAAATTTGGAAAGTATGTGACGTCACACTTGGGAGGGGAGGAGTCTCACAAATGTGACCAGCTATGACAAGGAGGGAGGGCGGGGCAAAAAAGCATGAAATTCCTGTGACGTAATTTATGGATGACCCCTTAGAGCCGTGACCGAGGAGGCAGTGAGCTGCGGCGGAGTGGTGTTGGCGATGTCCCTGGACATCGGCAACGCCTTCAATAGTTTGCCATTCAGGAAAGCGCTCCGTTACCACGGTGTACCAGAGTACCTGAGGCGGCTGGTGGCAGACTATTTATAGGAGCGTACCGTCATATACGAGGACCGAGATGGTGCCTTAAGACGCAGGGCCATGTCGTACGGTGTTCCGCAGGGTCTGTCCTGGGCCCTACGAGGGCGCCTCCCCCCCGGTCTGGGCGTAATCTGTTACGCCGATGACACTTTGGTCACGGCCCGGGGGGCTAACTTCCAGTAGGCGGCACGCCTGGGCACTACAGGCGTTTCAATGGTGGTCGGTGCTCAATGGAGGCGCTGGGGCTACGGGTGGCCCTGGATAAAACGGAGGCCCTTTTATTCCATGTGCCCCGTCGTGGTCCACCCGCCGGCGCCTCTGTATCTTGGCCTGATCCTTAATGACTTCCTAATAAGGATTGCCGTAGATGTTCATGACAACCGGGTCCGACGGCTTAACGTGCTGTTTAACTTCATTAACTTCCATACTTGGGCTGTTATTAAGGATTTCCTGTAAGATAAACCCAACAACACTTTTTTCCCGACCCGGGATTTGAACCCGAGACGTCATGATCAGCAGTAACGGGTAATGTAGTCATAACACACGCCACTGTTGCTCTCGTATTAGACTCTTCAGTCATGCTAAACATTGCCACAGAGATACTGTTTGAATCGTCTGAAAGGATCTAAAGGCCTGTTAAAGAGCCAAAATACAATCCTAATTTGTAATTGAGAGATCAGGAATCGACTGAATGTACTGACACTTCAGTTCTTCACTGCCACGTCACCATCCACAGCCGATATTCATTTACAATGACAGAAAATGGAGTATGGGTATATCTTGTCACTTGCTAGTTGTTTCACAGTGTCAATGGTTTGATTACATTGTGACAAGAAATTTTAAAAAATATGTTTAACATTTTTTTATTATATACTATACTATTTAAAAACTTAGTTTTCCAACTAGAACCTGGGTCCAGCCTAAGGGGGGTCATGACCTCGTGACCCCCCCTGGATCCGCCCTTGGAGATAACACTAATCTTTGATTGTGAAACGCAAGTTAAGGATAGATAAGATGACACGGCAAACTAGGGATAGCGATCTATCTTAAACCGGGGATAGATTATTGAAAACGGCCATTAGACCACCCATCTTAATGTAAGAATCGTATAAACAAAAGATTTTTTAATCATTCATTCCACGTAAATGAAAATAAAGGCCGTCACAGTATGGGTCATCACACTGCATTGCTTGTATCCACAATGAGAATAGTGATCACTACAAAGAATGAGTAGAATCTCTTGGATTCTGAATCTTTCTATCAGTTAAGTAAGTAGATTCACTTTGGCAGGCTCTTAAATATATATAAAAAAAAGTATAATTCAAAGGCACTTTTAAACTTACCTTGTCCAATATAGAAATGGTAATGAACAAAATAATGTAATGTTCACTTCAAAAGGTCAGATGCGATCTTTGTCAATTGCGAAACAGTAGGTATAAGGTCGTATCGTGAACTCGTCACGTGAGTAACCCGGCAACTTACTTGTAATACAACGTAAGCCTCACGACTAATGGAGATCGAACGCCTCGGCCATCGTTGAGCTGCCTAATTTAATTAAATGAAATAGTAACTACTAAAATCGGCGCAAAGGACACCTTGGTATCTATAGATTCTTTGTACCTACTAGTAAGTTACATAGATTGGAGCTGTGGTTTGTAACTAATACCAGCTAAAATTCCATAAAGGTTACATTAATTAGCATATTTTAGGTAGGTATGTATATATTAGGCATATTAGAAAGGTCTTTTGGTCAAGCGGCTAGTAATTCTGACCTGCTTGCTAAACTGTCGTGAGTTCAATTTCTACCCATGACAAAATCAGCCACCTCCCGTAATCCTAGGGATGACTGCATTTATTAGGTAGGTACTTGAGTCTGAGTTATCTGTGTCTATAGGCGGCGTTAGTTACCTAACACTAAGCATTTCAATAGATGATTTTCCTATATTTTTAATATTATTTAAATTTTACTTCTGCCCTAATCTAATCCTAGTTACATACTGGTACACAAAGTTTCAAGGGTTTAAATTGACTGCAAGAATGGCGTAATAACTACTGTTGAGTGTTGTTCGATCCAGACATGGGACAATACTGTATTTCAAAACTTGTTATTTTTAGTGTGGGTGTTCTGTGGCCGTCTTATTTATATCAAAAGTTCTAAGTAAAGGTATACCAACAACCGCGGGGCTCAGCTAGTTTCAAATTAAATATTTTAATTTAACAATACGTTGGTAATAAGCAATTGATAAGAAACTGATCTTCGCTCGTTCTCTGTCAGAATATTTACAAAATAACACAATCAAAAAATCAATTTTCACACCAATATATTCTCATAACGTACTCGGGTTCGGTAGATATAAATAAACATCTAGTTTGGCAAGAAGCATGAGGGCTTTTGGTAGTTCAAAATGAAAACCACAATATATTTAATTTGATCTACGATTTTTTTTCTAATGTATTGCATACAACTTTTCTGATTTAATATTTTGTTTTTTTTTTACAAAATTTACAATTACCATAATTGTAAGCATATACATTTTTTTACATATAAATGATTGTACACATTTATTGGAGAGGCTGATACTTAACATTCATTCTTGTAATTATTTGTGACTTTTCTTTTTAAAAGCCTACTTAAATTACCGGTTAACAATGAATTTGGTAGTATTCTTTTAAATATAGATTTGTTTGTGTAAATTTAAGCTTGAGACAATACCTAGTATATGAATAGGTACCAGCTTTGCAAATGCCATATCTAGATAGACTGTGGACACGACACGTCGAATGTTAGTGTAAGTAAGTAAACTCTACATCACATTGTTCAACAACACATCACATCTCACCAAAACATCATATACTTGACACCCTGACACTACAGCATCTCAATTACACCACACTTCATTGTCACACTACACCTCATCATTACACTACACCCTATAAATACATCTCACCTCATGACATCACACTAAAACACGCCTTATCAGAACATTATCTCAAAACATTATTTTATTTTATTTATCAATTAAAGGAACCGAACAAAGAATACTAGATCCCACGACACATGGTATCCTAGTGTGTGGTGAGAGACAATAAAGAGATATTATTATTATTAAAGAGTGTCCAATGGTTGGCCACTAAGTTTCTTTGCACAGATTGACATTCCCTTGTACATCAGCACAATAAAAGTATTTTGTTTCATTTGTTTTGTAGTGCGACAGTCCATCTAGACATACAAATGAATGAATAATATTAGATTAATTTGACCGGATTCTGATATCTACCTATCTGTTGCGAAATTGTAACAATTTACTTTTTTAACGCAAATAATAATTTTACAAATATAATAAAGATAAATATCATTTTTTTTATTTTCGATAATTCCCGCCAAAATATCGAATTTAGACATCCGAGTTACCAGTAACATATTTTTACATACGAAAGTTTTTCCACGGGAATTAATATAAAACAATAACTTTAACAATAAATCGCAGTTATATACACCTTTTATAAACATCACTGAAACGCATATTTGCATTATATAACATATACGTTAAGCACCAACGTTTTTAGTGTATAAATGCCTAAATATGCACAAATAAAACAATGACTACTTAAAATCTATATACATATTGATGGATGACTTTATATACATTCATTTAACTATATATTATGAGTAAATTTTAACACCTTTTGACCTTAACTTTTTTCCATCTAAATATTATGGATAGATAGTATCATCCATTTTTTAATTTACTGCAGTAAGACGTATATTTACGTGAACATTTGTTATCAATAACACTTACAAGTATCCGAAAACAAAACAATAAACGTGGTAATATATAACAAACAATATTATTTAGTTTTTGTATGTCTATAGTCTATACATATGTTATAAACCTCCTTTGTACGGAGTCCTACATCCAGCAGTAGACAGTTGATAATACCTCTCCAGAGATTAAACAGGACAAGCAACAAACAATTGTGGTTTACATTAAAAAAAACATACACACCTTTAACAAATGGACAATTTCTTAGCTGTGTATTTGTTCCAATTTACAATAAATATACCCTTTGTTGACATTTATTAATGCAAATAATTCATAATTTTCATTATATTGTAATATGTAGGTATGAAGTATTTGTGCTTAGTTTTATATCTATGGGTATAGGTTTGCCTAGAAATACTGCAGGGTCAGGAACGAAACTCGCTTATTACTTGTATAGAACACTAGAACACAAATACGAAAATCTTGAGATATTGTTTTGATTACATCTTAAAGTTCATTTATTGCGTGAATGATTCAAATCATTAAGCCAGCATTTTAATAAATTACTAACTGCTATAACACAACGGTGGAATAAAAAAATAATTTACACCATAAACATTTAACAACTTGACTAGTTATACAAAATCTTTCTAAATACTTCATATGAAGCGTTGATGATACCCCAACTTAAAAATGCGCGCGAAATATTAAGCAATGCTCCATGATACAAATTCAACATTTTAAAATTTCTTTTACTTAATATATCTTTAAATTCAACAATTATTGATTGATGTGGACCACCGAGTCTACATTGCATGTTTATTTTAATAACATTCAATGGATAAAATAAAGTGCTTAGAAAAGCACCAATCGATGCCCCCGCTACAAAGTTTTGTATGGTCTGATATAATTTATTCTCCTGTTGCGGCATTTTAGCCTTTACTTCATCACGCATTATGAAAAACAGGGAGTTGGATGGGCCGTTTCTAAATAAAATAGGCCACAATCCTCTATAAAACTCTTTTATACCATAATATTTAGCAATGTGTATAGCTGCATGGACAGTGTTTTTAAATTTGTAGTGATATTCAGGATGAATTAGCAGTGTTTGTACCCTTTCAAATGGCATGAGTGTAGCTTCACAGCAACCTGCAACTATCCCTGATGTGGCTTTAGCTAGATACGGGTCAAATCCTTGTTTCAGTAGAGGTTGTAGAGATTCATCATAAACACCAAACATAACGGACATAGACAAAGTTCTCTGCAGTAAAGGTGGAAGCATGCCACGGTACAGGTAGGTGAGGCCTTCTCTTTGCAATTGGTTAAGAGCAAAAGTTGTGTGCACGCCATGCATCATCTGGAATAAATTATATTTAACATTAATGCTGATGTTGGACAAACAATTCTTTAAAAACAAAATATATATATTTGCTGGTTAGTGATTTTGATAGCTAAGCCAGAGTTTGGTTTCCACTCAGGAAATATCTTTGTGTAATGAACAGAATCATTTGTACTGTATTTGGGAGTAATTTATCTTATATACATACAAATAATAAAATTGGAGTATCCGTATGTAATACAGAACAGTACTCACAAACTTTCGCATTTATAATATTAGTAAGATGAATGAAATACAATGGCAAAACAATTTGTCAATATTAGTTGCTATTTAGGGTTCCATATCCAAGGTGTAAAAACTGAATGCTATAACTAAGACTCGGCTGTTAATCAATCTGTCCGTCTGTCACCGGGCTGTATCACATGAACCATGATAGATAGAGTTGTAATTTTTCACAGAATATGTATTTTTGTTTTTCGGTAGAACAACAAATACTAAAACAGAATTAAATAAATATGTAAGTGGGCTCTCATACAACCAATTACATTTTTTTAATTTAGAAGACTAATAATAATAACTTTATTGTACACCAGGTAATTACAAAGTACTTAAAACAAGATATTTATGTAGGTACAATTGGTGGCCTTATCGCCCGGAGGCAATCTCTTACAGGCAACCATAAGATGGAGAGAACACGATTTGGAGGAGATGAAGGGTAGTGTCTGGTGTACTGAAAGTAGAGAGGAAGGGAAAATTAAATGTTTTATAATAGGTTAAATATACAAATATTAATTAAATACACATACTGTAATTATAGCATTAAGTAGATACATACATCAAAGGAATGATGTGACCTATTGGAGTAACAAGGAGAGTTATAAGGTGGATTAAAGGAAAAGACTAAATACCATTCCTTGAGGTGAAAATTTAAAAATAGTGTTGACATTTCATCGAAATGTAGGCACTGAAGTACCTGATAAGTTTTTGAAGACTATGACATATATTTTAATACCCACAATTTATTATAAGCATAAAACATATTTTTGTTACCTGTCGAAATATCAGTTTGTTCAGTGGATAGCTGATTAGTATATTGCAGAACGCTGAACCTCCGCCGCATACAAATTCCTTCCAGTGCTGTGGGCCACCCAGTTTCCGAGCGGGGGCAGACATAACCAGATGTGTCTCTCCAACCGATGTGCGATCAAGAAGATGTCGCTCAGACATATCTTGATCACCACATTCGCAAGACATTATTTTAGAAGTCACATTCTATAACAAAAAAGCTTAAATGAAAGATCGTTCTATATCTTTAACAATACAAAGAGATTTCAGCGGATTATATTGAAAAATGTAGTAACAAGTTAAATGGTCTCAATGTCAACCAAACATGTCAAGTAATTGATTAAATGGGAACTTGTCTCAATACTTTTTTACATACGATATGAACGCTGACAGGAAGAGTTTGTAATTCTAAAGTTACTACACCTTTAATAAACTGTTAATTTTACCTTAGTAGAGCTGAAATGATTTAATTACATAAAATGTTACGTGCAAATCGCAGGTAGCAATTAACTACTTAATAGTAATGCCATAGTTCACAGCATCCACTGGCAGGTGACATCTTTAATAGAATATTCAACACATCAATCGCTAGGAGTATGTGATATGCTTCTTGTTATGAAATATTTGCATAAAAAAATGTTTTTCTAATATTCAGCCAACCTACGTGACCATACTAGACAATCCAAAAGTTGTCACATTTGACACTTTTGACAACTCTCACAGAGTTACCAGATGACACTGATAGCTTAAACCACTTCATAAGCAGACTGGAGGTGGTGTAGATAGGTTGAAGTTTTGGCAGCATCTTATTAAAAAAGGACTTTACAAAGGGGCTGGCATGGTTGGCCAATGTTCGATGTATTGTTGAGAACAAATTAAAATATTTCAACTACTTGTCGCAGTGGCGTTGCTAGGTAACCAAAAGCCTTGGGGCAAAAATTTAACTAGGGCCACAACTAAACTATTTAAAATCGTTTTTTTTCGTATTCGTTGTGTTCCAAATGCGACGTACTCCAGATATATCCAGGCCTATCAAAAACTTGCCCCAATATGTGTTCATGTCGGGCGACAAACTCTCTAGCGAAAATTTCTTGTCGATGGCGATGGCCTTTAAAGCCAAGGTTTAGACAAGGAAACATTAATTGTTTAAACCGACTGAATTTTTTTTGAAAATAAACGTTAAAATGTAAGGCAAATATTAAAAACAACACTTTCTAATTCAGTCATATTTTACGGGTAGATAAGCCTAGCCAAGGTCAATTTGTTGTATAATATGTGGTATCCGTCCGTAATCCGAAGATTCTTAGCACCCCGCACCACACCGACGATTTAACCGCTATAGTAGCAAAACGTGGTGAGGCGGCCGAGAAGTAGGGGCCGTTTATTTAGTACGTTTTTCATGAGAAGAAGGGCCGGATTTACCATAAAAGCTGAAAAAGCTGAACCAAAAAACATTTGGTACAAAAGAAACAAACTCCCGCATTAGAAACACACTGACGGACTCATAAACTGCATCAAAGTAAAAAACGACGGATATAAATATTTTAACCAAGTATGCAAACTTTCTAAACAGATTTAAATTGAATCGTCTAGATTGATTCGTTAACTTTAAAACAGCGTAGGGTCATATCCTTAAGTTTAAGTTTGTGTACTGGAAAGGACTTTAAAACTTTTTTGAAGAAAAACGAAAATTTAAAGAAATTGGTTTATTTAAAAAATGGTTTTAACAATAGACTTAAGCAAGGGTTTTTTATGTTTTAATAAGGTGTATTACCTCCACGTGCCCTTATTATGGATTCTAATCGGTTCCGCATAGATTTGATTAGGGTTATTAAAACATCTTGCGGAATATTGTCAAATTCTTCTGAAAGTGCTGTTCTTATTTGTGCCACTGTCGTAGGCACAGGATTTCTCGTATATACAGCTCTTTTTAAATTGTCCCAATGATGCTCAATGGGATTAAGATCCGGGCTGCGTGCTGGGCAATTCATTGTACGTATCCCAACCTCTTCTCAATATTGTCGAACTTGTGCAGCAGCGTGCGGCCTGGCATAATCCTGCATTAAAGTAAAATTTTCGCCTATAAATCCAATGTAAGGCACCACGTGATCTTCTAAGATCTCGACGATTCTTAACGACGATCTTCTAAGATCTCTTCTAAGATTTTGACGGAACATGTCTATGAACACAAGTTCTGTTCGCCCGTTCATCGACATGCCACCCCAGACCATGCTAGAACCGCCTCCAGAAGGAACACGCTCCTCAATGCAACTTTATTTATTTATTTATTTTTATTTATTATTTATTTATTTTTATTTATTTATTTTTCTTTATTATTTATTTATTTTTTATTTATTTTTCTTTATTATTTATTTATTTTTATTTATTATTTATTTATTTTTATTTATTATTTATTTATTTATTTACTTTTGAAGAAGGCTTACAGAATAATATACTTATGGTTAATACAATTAAGTTTTTAAGTTGCTAACAACAAGCCTCCGTATGTATAATGTACATATTACACTGGTCTCAGACTCTCAGTACTACTTATATAATTAGAAGTTACTTTTTTGTTATATACATGCATAAACAGATACAAAAGCAGACAGACAAATAAGAAAAATAAAAAATTAATTATAGTTAAACCAATGGTAAACCTACAGAACAAATTACAATATTACACAAGAAAATATTAAGATTATTTAAGAGAGCAATCTGAAACACAATTTAAAATTATTTATAGACACAACACAATACTTATTTAAAACCTTCTTTTTTTTTTTTTTAGTTAACAGTACCTACGTACAACATATATTTTAACTAATTGTTTGAGCACCGCATACGACACCTGCATCAAAAAATGGCCTCCATAAAAGCTGCCTCACCGTGATCGGACTAGTACAGAACAAATCATACTGTAGAGAGTCATAGAGCTCATTGAAGCTTCGTGCACCTCTCAGAAGAAAGGAATTGCTCCTGTAGTTGGTGGTCACAAAAGGCACATGCAGCAAAGGTCGTTGTCTTAGACCGATTTGGTTGGTACGCAAACTTATCTTAGCCAACAGCTCTGGGCAGTCAATTGTTCCATTTGCGATGCTGGTCAAATAGCAAATGTCACTTATAAGGCGCCTATATTCCAGTGGAAGGAAGTAATATCGTCTACACCGATGAAAGTAATCAAGTGAGCATTGCTGTGCTTTAAAGTCTAAATATCGGAGAAAATTCTTATGGATACCCTCAATACGAGACTTATGACTCGATGCTTTCCTAGAGAATGTTATCTGATAACATTTGAAAACATTAAGATGAAGTTTGTTAGCTTCACAGTACACCCCAAATCTGTCAAGATCAGCCTGAAGTTTCTGAATGTCAGACATGTTTTTTACTTTTTTGTGAATTTTCATATCATCAGCATATAGAAGGATGTAAGAGTGCTCGAAGCATCTCTTGATGTCAGCCACGAATAATGTAAACAACAGAGGTCCTAAAATTGATCCCTGTGGAACCCCGGAAGGGATAGCTTGCCAGTCAGAAGTGTAACCCATAAGCACAACAGCCTGTGTCCGATTTTCTATATAAGAAGTAAACCATCTAAACAAATCACCATGAATCCCAGAAGCTAATAATTTCTGCAGAAGTAGCTGATGATCTGATCGAGTACGAATGGTAGTCCGATCTATTTCCATAGGTTTTAAACTTACGGTGATATTTGTGTTTTTCTTTCAAAATATTTATTAAAGCAGAGTTATACCACAGAGGGTGCGAGGAGAGCTTATTTGATTTTAAAGGTATGTATTTATCTAAGCTCATATAACTTATTATAAAAAGAGGCACGACGAACCAGACGTCAACATCTCCCGCCAATTAATGCTATCTAGTTCAATTTTTTAAGCCGTGTAGTCCCCTTGCGAAAAAATATACTTTTTATATTTTTTTTCTGGAAGCGCGTGAATTTCTACAAATCCGGCCTCTATATTAAATGGTTTACGATTTAAGTCAATTGGCACTATCAGAGGATCAGTTTTACACTCAGTCACAGTAACCGAATCGTTACAAAACACTAAGACCAGCAGTCTATCATTGAAATTGTGAATCCAATTAAATTGCGACAAGTTACATGTCTGCATGGTATCCCAAAATTCTACGATATGTGGGCATGAAGTGCTACTGGGGAGTAATTCAGCACTACCACTACACGCGTGAGACCACTGTACCTTGTCTGCAAAATTAAAATCACCTACAATTATAAATTTATCGAGAGGGTAAAGCATTACTTTACTAATGTTATTATGAAAATTTTACAGTTGTGTTTTATAGGAATTACCTCGGTTTTCATCAGCACAGATATGTATATTGTACGTTACCTGTGGTCTTGACTTCTTTAGTATAAGTGTGACCCAAATATCCTCAGCTGAACTACGCCAGTCCGGTCTTTCGACCACAGTAAATTCACTTTTAATCGCAATCAATACCGGGGGGGTGTCAATCCGCAGTTTAGGTATAGTCGGCCGGCTGCCTGCCGGGGCAAACATGCCGGTCGTATAGACATCGTCAGAACAGTGAGTTACACGATAGAAAGAGACGCAATTGTAGGTAAATATAATCGTAGTGATTCGGCGCTGTGCGATCTGAATTGAACTTAATCTTTTGACACCGAGGGCATTGATATATAAAAACCCTAGATGCACAGTCTCAAACAAAAGCGGCATACGAAACTGTCCCACTTAGTCATTGATGTATAAAAATATCAATGTGGGTAGTTTTAGTTATGCTATAAACATATCTTTTGCAAATTCAACCTTACGCGCATTGGTTAAAGTTTTTATTACAAAGCAGTGTACCATGACCAATCAAATTTTACTACCGAAGTTTTGAATAAGAACAGGGTCGTTTGGATTATGCGACTAAAATAAAAGGTTGTGTAATAGTCGTTCTCACACTGAAAAAGCGGCCATTGAAATTTGTCGTATTATTTGAAAAAGGAGCAATTGTGCTCGTATTTTATGAGGACGGTTTTGAGACGCTGAGTGTGTATCTTGGGTTTTTTAATACATCAATGACCGAGGGTATCTATTACTTTAATTTACTTTTCGGAGTGAGTCGTCTGTGCTGTTACTATTATGTATTCTGTGTCAATACACCACCGCCAAGTTGTTGTTGAGTACGAGAATAATCACGATCGCGCCTCCACATGAGATATCGATTATCAAATAATTCACTACTATGAATGTGATCCACCAACCAAGTCTCCATTATCACAACAACATCATAATCAATAATACATACACTTCGATAAAAGTTTAAAGTCTTAGTTCGCAATCCCCGCAGGTTCTGGTAATACATACTAATAGTAGCCATATTTTACTCTAACAATATCGGATTTGAATAATACTTTTAAAACAATTAACTGAATTACCAAACTATACGGTAGGTTTTGAACAAAATTTAATTTATTTATGAAGGTAGAAGTTCCTAGCTCACAACACATTAAACAAGCACAGCGATGCACAGTGTCGTACAAGTTTTAAATTAGAAAAGCCCAATTTGTGAATAGATTGAATAGGCGCGGACCGATAACACGATAAGTTTTGTCGAGATCTATACATATAGAAGTAGCGTAAAAATTACAATATCCTATAATGAACTCTAAGTTTTACAATTTACGATTGTTATTATCTTTGCATAATATATGAGAATGAGTAATAAAATAGTATAACTTACATAGATGCATGACACAGTGAGACTTTATGTTTTGGAAAACGCAGTATGCACGCTGCCGTCTACGGTTCTCAAACATTTTTACAATTAACAGATTTTTAGTTCTAATTTGTATTAAATTAAATTATAATTAATGATTTTGTAACAGTGTTTCAAAGTAACTTCTTCAAGTCTTTTTCTGATTTCACAAATATGATAGGGGTAGTGTCTGCCTTCCTTACGTGAATCTTCGCATATTTGACCCATACGTAACGAAAATTTAATTCCGTAGCCGCTTTTTTAGTTTTCGAAAGCAGGACTTTGTTTTTAGTCATAAGGTGATCATTAATATAAATTCTGTGATTTCCTGATAAGCTAATTAGATTAGCGGTAAGGGGTATGTTATTAAGTTCGTGTCTAGATGCAGCAATAAAATCTTCCTTGACATATCGGTTACAAAAACCCACTATGATTGGTTTTATGTTTTCTTTATTACGCGTTGGCACTCTCGTTATAAAGTTAATCTGATTTCTTGCAATGGGATAGTTTATTTTTGCGCCGATTTGAATTACTATGTTAAAGAGATTCTCATTAGCCGCTTGTGGAACCCCTTTTATTTCTATGTTGTTCATTCTATTCCACTGATCCTTGCTGTTAGATTCCTCCTCCAGATCTTCAATGCAAGCCTGTAAGTGATTTACTTGGCATTGAATTTTTTCAACTTGCACGATGCGCTGCTACATGGTTTTAATTTTTTCATTGAATTCGTTGAACAACTCATCAAACTTTTTATTAAAAGACGACTTTAAGTCAGCGAATTTATCTTTCAATTCTATGATTTCATCTTTTAGTCCTTTCAGAGGTGCAAGTTTTGCCGATAAAGCTCGAATTTCTTGCAGGACAGATGTTTCAGCAGTTGGATTAGGAGATTTTGTTGAACTTGCTGTTTGTTTACACTTCAAGCAACGCCAAGTTGATTTTCTCACGCCCAATTTACGGTACCCAGCCTCAGTAATACTTGCACAGTGGAAATGCAGCAGTTGCTTACAGGCTGTACAAAGTATGCCATCAGACACTTGGTCACCACATGAACCGCACTTATCTGGATACATCTTTATATAATTATTAAATAAAAAGGGTATTGCTTAAAAACTTTGAGACACAGTGATTTTGTTTATAATTAGAAATACGACCGTCGTCAATAAGGCAACTGACGTGACTCATGAGTCACAACTTTGAGCATATCGCTCGCCACGTCGACGATAGACTCTTCTGCGACCATCTGCACCATATAAACATGTCCTACACTCGTCTGTGAACAATACGGAGGCCCATTGCTCATCTGTCCAATTTATGTGATCACGCACAAATCTTAAGCAAGCTTGTCTGTGAGCTACAGACAACTATCCGCTTCCTTTAACCTTCTTCTTATTGTCCGTGCACTAACGCTTACTCCACGCACTTCATTAAGCTCTGTTTTGATGTTAACTGAAGTGAGGAAACGATTTCGCAGGGAAGTTGTAACAATAAATCGGTCATCACGACCGGTGGTTGCTCGAGTTCTGCCTGTACTACGTCTCCTTTTGTAAGAACCTGTCTCCACAAACCTTCTGTATATTCTAGAAACTGTAGACTGGTTTAAATTTCCACCAATCGTTCCTTGATCTAAGCCCTCCCGCACCAATGCTACAATTTGAGCAGCTTGTTCGGACGAAGAATCCACACTATGGTTCAGAAACTCTCTATGATTAAAAAGCTAACCCAAAAATTCTGCTGGTAACAATAATTCAATTTTCAAAAGTATAAAAAATCATAAGTATTTTAAAAATTTGCTATAAATAACACGCAAATCTGATACTACGAGTAAATTTTCTTTTCCCGGCCAGTCTCTCCATTATTTATATAATTTAATCTAAAAAGTTTGCATACTTATTAAAAAAATAATTTCAAAGTAATCCTGAAGTGTGATGCAGTTTATGAGTCCGTCAGTGTATAAATACTGTGTCGCGTCGCGAGGCACTTTGCAATCATACATGAAACGAACACAGAAAACACTCAGACTCAGGACAACAATTTGTGAATCACACAAAGTGTTTTGCCACGTGGGATTTGAACTCACGAAACTTGGCGCAGTAAAAAGCAGTGAGGTGACAACTCACCGTTAGTAAACCACTTGTTTTTTGTACGTGTGGAAGCTCCCTCGGGCCGTCATCCCACCGGGTAATGCGTCGGGGCTGTGTGTAGGAATCAAACCGACTAAAATCACACGGTATGCCACTCTGCTTAACTCTCCATTTAGGCAATGAACGGCACATGCAGACGTCGCCTCCTCGCGGCCACTGAAGCGGTTGGAGGGGAAAACCCGTCCCGTTTATCCGTGGCCACACTCAGGGCGACATGCTGCACTGATATGCGGTTCACCGGAGACGGTGGCCCGGGAGGACGACCTCTACTTAGATGGAGGTTATTCTCTCGGGCTTTCTCCACCGCCTCTTTCTGCGCCATGTCTGCTACGTCTTCACAGAAGGTTGCGCCCGCGGTAAAACAGCTGTCGCTACCGGCCATAGAGTGTATGTCAACCGGTAGCGAGAGATCTCCTCCGATGACTGAGGGCCCAACGCTGCACCAAACATGCGGGGCAAAACGCAAAACGTCTGCGTGTGCTGGGCCTCACTGCGGTCGCAGACGGGACAGACGGGAAAATTGAAAGAAAGGGTCCCGTGCTGCCGCCCTGCTGCCCACTCTAGGATGACCGGCTGGAGAGCCTCCACGGCGGTGAAGCCAGTATGTGGAATCTTTAGCCGGAACGACCAACGAGCCATCGTAACTCGGCGAGCACTACCACCTCCAAATCTCACGGGGGGGGGGGGGGGGGGGCTTTCCTCGACACGGTGCGGTAAACGCGCATGGCCCTAACCACCAATATCCTCGGGTCCTAGTCTTGGCGGTCACCGGAATTAGGCAAAAGTCATCCAAGAGCGGCATTAGTATCGACCGGCTTCGGAGCAAGCTGTCGGAAGTAATCGTCGAAGAGGCACCTACCGTCAAAGATCAGGCCCAGATAAAGTATCTTCTCGGCCCCTCGCGAGGACCGAGTTGAGCATGGTGGAGGCGCCGGCTACCCCCAAGATGAAACTACGAATAAAAGGGCCTTCGTCTTATTCAGGGCCACCCGTAAGACCAGCGTCTCAATATGCCACCACCAGGGAGACTCCTGTGGTGGCCAGGCGCGCCCAGTGCCCAGATCCGAGGACAGTCTTCGTACATGACGGTATATATAGTGTCAACCTATCGCCATCCACTGCTGGACGAAGGTCTACCCCAAGGAACGCCAACCATCCTGGTCTTGGGCAGTCCGCATCCATCCGCCGCCAGCCACCTTCCTCAAATCATCGGTCCATCGTGCCGCAGGGAATCCTACACTACGTTTGCCTAGTCGCGGTTCCACTCTAGCACCTTTCGGCTCCAGCGTCCATCAGTGGTACTCTGGCACTTCGTGGTAGAGCGCAATATGGCATCGACCGACGAACGCACCTGCCGAAATCCGATTCGCAACCGAATCGGCAAACCGTCTTCTCTTCTCGGGAAGGACCAGCTTCCCGCACTTAGAGAAGCGTCCGGACGCCTGGCTACCGTCCTACACCTCCCTGAGGCGGTCCGACACATGGTCGAGGACCCTGGTCAGCATATGGGCTGGTACCACGTCTGGCCCAGTGGCGATTTTCTTATACCAGATCCGTAGAACAGCCGGCCCTAACTGTGATTCCCCGACAGGCGGAATATCACCCTCGCTCTCTCGACAATTTACGCCACTAGGCTAACCGTGCAGTTTTATCGAATGTGCATTATTTTGAGTTCGCAGTTTTAAGACTATAACCAGACATTGGTAACTGTGCACTTGGAGCTGTTCAAGTTGTGTTGGTCAGCAGTACCTTAATTCACCTGGTCGCGAACCTCCTCCGCCCCGGCCCACCGCCGACCAAGTAGTGCCATTGGCAGTCAATAGTTATTGACTTTGACAAGTGCACATGCAAAAATATACCCAAAAAGTTGTTAAAATAATCTAGAAACTAGATTATGCTTGAAATAAAAGGAATTAACTTTATTGTGTAATTAACAGTGTATCTAAATTTAGAAGTCAGTAGGGGAGGCATATTTTTTATAGTTTTGGGGCGGAAAATGTGTAAATCAGAAACGTGAACTTATGCCCTTATCACCACTCTGGGCAAGCTGATCGGCCATCGCAGCAGATGAAGCATTCCAGAAAACGTTACTGTCTATTCCCTTCTGCAGAATCTAATTTTCTGCCTGCATGACGTGACGACGACTTTTACCACACCCAAAGCATCAACGCATTAATGGGAATATAGTATTTTGTATCGGCTCAAAAATTTCCTTCCCATTAAAACCAAGATTACACTTATGCAATATTTTATTATTCCACAGATCGACTATGGTGATGTGTGCTATTTTGACCTGAATGCAGACCTCCTCAATAAACTAGACCGCCTTCTCAATAACTGCATTCGATTCGTTTTCAATCTTCGCAAGTATGACCATGTGTCTGCTTTACGTTCCCAGCTGAAGTGGCTTCCAATTCGTCAGCGTCGCAGTTTGCGAGCTCTGACTACTCTTTTTTCTTTTCTGAATTCTCCTTCGCTACCCCAATACCTAGTACCACACTTCCGTTACTTATGTTCCAACCACGACAGAGACCTTCGCTCAACAAATAATTTGCTTCTTCTATGTCCCCCTCACACCTCTAACTTCCTCGATTCTTCCTTCTACGTGCAGTCAGTTCTGCTCTGGAATGCACTCCCTGCTGAAATACGAATGTCCACAAACCGCCTTACGTTTAAATTTAAAGTACGAGAACTTCTTCAGAGTCAGTCGGCAGTATAGTCGCAGCCCTAGTACACGACCATGTATATATAATATTAAATTTAAGTATGTATGTGTATGTCTATATGTATCTATGTTTTTATATTTTTATTATAAAATATGTAATGTTTTATAATTTATTACATTTAAGTAAAATAAATGTATTTTGGTTGTATTTTATGTCAGAATAAACTCGTTATGTCTCAAAAACTTATTTTTGCACCTACCGCATCTTATTTTTACATCACCTGAAGGTAGACTGGGAGAGAATGCCTCATGGCATTAAGTCCGCCTTTGTACAATAAGTGCAACAAGTTTTTAAATAAATAAATAAATATAGGGGAATATAGGCATGGGAAATAAGTTCTTCACTTACGATTCGATTACTGATAAAAAAATTGGCTAAGTCATGCATAGAATAGGGTTCCGTAGTCACCCATAATGGCAGGTGGATTTAAAATCGTGTCCAATTGATAATATTGTTATGTTTACCTATTATTTCTTTATTTTTGTACAAAGTTTTTAAAGTTGAATTACTCGCAAACGGATACTTAAATCGAAAATTATCTTCGCAACCTCACAATGTTTCTAAAAGACCTAATTTATGATATCCCAGACGATGGTGTAGACGCGAGAAAAAAAAACATCCCCACTTTACGCGTAGGGGAGATACCCCAAATAAAAATATTTTTCGTAATTTTCGTAATTTAATTTTATTGTAGCACTTTGTCGACGTAATCACAACACATATTCATGTAAAGTTTCAACTTTCTAGCTCCAACCGTTTAGGCTGTAACGGACGGACGGACGGACGAACGAATCTATAACGGTTCCGAATCATGAACCCTAAAAAATAGAGTATTATGGAAGTTACGAAAGTCTCCGCAGATGCCTCTGTTCCTTGAAGTTTAGATAAGTAAATTATTATTCTGCTTGTTTGGATCACTGAGTAGGTACAATTGTAACAAGTTTACTCACACTCGATAAAAAATCTGGGTAGAACGCATTTCATACAAATACTACCTACATAGTAATTTAAACATTGTGTATTATGTAACCATATTATATATAGCTAGGAATAAATATGTTTTGGTACATCATACCTGCGGTACTGGGTCTAGTGTTATATTATTATTTCACGAGAAAGCTGAACTATTGGAAACATAAAAATGTTAAAGGACCGAAGCCAATACCGGTTTTTGGAAATTTCAAGGATGTGGCGTTAAGAAGAAAGGCTAAGGTAACGGTCTACAACGAGATCTATAATGAATATCCTGAGGAGAAAGTAGTTGGAGTTTATCAGATGACATCGCCAACTTTATTAATACGTGATTTAGATATAGTGAAACAAGTATTGATAAAGGATTTTAATTTGTTTCCTGACCGCGGAATGTATTTCAGCAAAAAGGGTTTAGGAGAAAATATAATCCACTGTGACGCTGATACGTGGAAGATTTTAAGGAACCAATTCACTGTGCTGTTTACGTCCAGTAAGTTCAAAAACATGTTTCATATATTAGACGATCGGGGTGATAAATTCGCAAATTACGTCAAATTTATTACTAAAAACCAGACGGAACAAGATGTTTATAATCTTGTTTTCAAATACGGCGTTTCTACATCAATAGTTACAGCATTTGGGTTCAACGTCGACACATTTAAAAATGAAACTGATTGGTTTGATATTTTAGACAAAAATTTTATCAATAGCTATTTAATAGAATTAGATTTATTGTTTCCTGGACTATTGACGAAAATGAATTTAAGCGTTACTATTGGAGAAACTAAGAAAATTTGTCATCAAATCCTTAAAACTTGTTTAAATCAAGTAAATACTTCATTTAAAACAAATGTTTTAAATGTTAAAGACGTTCTTAATAATTTAAGGTCGAATAACAACAACCATGAACAAATAAGTGATCCCACCATCAAAATATCAGACGATCTGTTAGCTGGCCAAGTATGGGCATTTCATATGGCTGGATACATAAACAATACTTTGACTATGACTTACGCACTGTATCATTTAGCTCGTAATCAAGATGTTCAGGATAAACTGAGAAAAGAAATTCATAAAATCATGAAAAGATGTAATGGGACATTAACATATGAGTTGCTTAAAGATATGAAATATCTCAGAATGGTTTTTTATGAAACTTTACGAATAAATCCGCCAACACACGTACTTACAAGACACCTGAAAGACAATTTAAAGTTAGAGGGGATGGATTTAACTATTGAAAAAGGGTCAACTGTAGTCATGTGTCCTTACGCAATACAGCATGATAAAAAATATTATCCTGAACCTGAAAAATTTAATCCGGAGCGATTTTCTTCAGAGAACGCTAAGCAACAACATCCGTGTGCTTTTTTATCGTTTGGAGGAGGACCTAGAGGTTGTCTCGGTGAGTTATTATTTTACTATACTCTCATAAATATCTATATATTATTGCCTTTATTGCATTCCCTGAACTACGGATCTTTATCTTAAGAGTACGCCATTATCCAATATTATGACCCCGAACACCGTCATCGATAAATTTAAAATTTAATTTCTCTTTTGCGTAGTGTAGCTTAGCCTTGCGAAATAAGTGATAGAAGTTAAAGTCTTTGATAATGATCCCTTAATGTTGCCACTTGTAATTCAAAGTAATTATGATCGAATTTCGACCACTTGGCGACCACTAGTATGATTCAATTTGCGACTAATGACTACCTCGTTAGCGCAGTGATAGTGTACGCGACTGTTGTGCATTAGGTTTCGGGTTTGACTCCCGGGTCGTACCAAATGTTTGTATGATCTGCAAATATTTTGGGTATTTTCTACTCGTTTACAAACAAAATTTAAGTATCTATCTAGTTTTCATAGTACAAGCTCTGCTTAGGTTTGAGGCTTGATGGGGTTGTGTTTCAGATAAAAATATTTATTTAGTTTATATGTATGAACGATTAAATGCCCTATTCGATACTCAAAGTTCCAAAAATTAGTCTTCCACTCGTTTCGCCATAAATGTATGGATGCAGTCATAGAAAATAATAACACAGTGAATGATTATGAGACAGATTGTGTCTTAAAATTACGTTTTACAAAAGTGTAGTAGCTATATACTAGTTGAGAAACAGATCTGATTTACAAGAAATTGCATCCACCCGAAAAATTTGTGAAAAAAATAATTACAAGACGATTTCCGTCATACATAAAATGCCGAAAAATCAATGATATTATATAGATATTTTTTATAATATCATTGCGAAAAATAATGTCGTTGTATCTTGTCCTAACTCAACTCGGAGCTCATTGACGCACTTAGTACCTATTCTATGCTTTATCAATACATAAAAAAATATTCTAAACATACCTAATTAAAAACAATCTAAAAAAGTAAGGCAATAAAATAATGTCACTCCAATAGTTACTCTAATGTGTTTATAAACAACCGAAAGTCTTATCATAATACATTTTTTACGTAGCCGCGTAGGTCATTTGAGGGCAGTGGTCAAAAATCTCATTTTATAGTTATACGTCTCAATTACAGTAAAATAACATATAATAAAATATTTCTTTACGATTATGGGAACTCATGCAAAACTGAATTGAATTTTTTGACACTTTAACCGCTTTTGACATTGAAGAGCATTGTTTCATAACGAGATGATAAAGAAATCCATTATTATTATGAGGGAAAGTAACTCTGAACACAATATACACATTTGCACTAAATTTCATAAAATATTTCAAACGGTTATTTAGAGTGATTATGGTAAAAAAAACGACTTTTTTATCATTGACCTAATAGACCCAAGTCATAACCCAGTTCAAGATGATCTAGAAAGTTTAAATATATCATCCAGGCATATAGATTAAGGAATAAATCAGAAACTAGTAAATTTTAATTTTATTATATTTTTTCAATTAATAAATAAATAATAATATAATAAATATTTCGGACATCTTACACACAACGCCATCTAGTCCCAAACTAAGCAGAGCTTGTATTATGGGTACTAGACAACTGATATAAATACATAAACATACTTTTTTTCTGGTAAATACATACATATTATACATAGAAAAACACCCAAACTTCGAAACAAATATTTGTGGATCACACAAACATTTGGTCCGACCCGGGAATCGAACCCGAGACCTCTTGATCAGCAGCCGCATACGCTAACCACTAGACCAACAAGGCAGTCAAAATTGATTCCATAAGTAAGACACTTATCCAATAATCATCAATAAGTGACATCATTTAAGGTCTTCACGTGAAAATAAATATGACGAGTGGAATCAACATCAACATTTCACTTTTAATCCAAACATATCAGTTTTACTCATTTTTTTTGATTTAGGTTCGAAAGGTCGAAAAATAAAAGGTATCTAACCTTTTAAATAATTGTATAATAATAATAAGTTCCATTTACAACAAAAACCGTGAGTAGCTATGTGTAAAAGTCGCAAAAGTTAGTAATGAAAGTAAACACTTAAACTAGGAGTATATGAGACTTTCCTATTTATTACGTTACTAGCTTTCGACCGCGGCTCCGCCCGCGTGTATCTCGATTATTGCAGTAAAAAGTAGTCTATGTGTTATTCTGCTACTAGCTGACCCGGCGAACTTCGTACCGCCTTAGAATATTAATTCATAATAAAGTATTGTGTTTAGTTATTAACTGATAGTGATAGTGACAAATCGACAGCAGCGTCCATTAACGGGCCCCGGCTGGTACCGTCAAAATCGCTTTGTTCCTGCATTTTAAATCTGTAATATCTTCAAAAGCATTAATTTAAATTACATACTGTAAATGGCCATAATAATCTATATTAAATACACAATGTACTTAAGCTACTTAATTTAATAAGGATTAATACTGTATTGCTTAAAATCGCTTCGTAAATAAGATATTATTTCTCGTAAAAAAAAAAATATGGTTATTGTGGGTTATCCCTAAGAGATAGACATATACCATTGCGGACTTTTTTGTACACCTTTTTAAGAGGTACAATACTGTAGTACATTATTTTGATCTATCTCGTAGGGTACAGCCAGCGTTTGCAATGTAAGCGTAAAAACACACATTAGAAACCTCTAAAATTATTGTCTACTATATTATGCATGTATTATACATAAAAACATTCCTCTTGAATCACTCTGTCTATTAAAGAAAACCGCATCAAAATCCATTGCGTAGTTTTAAAGATTTAAGCGTACATGTGGACAGAGAAAGCGACTTTGTTTTATACTATGTAGTGATGATGATATTACTCTCAGTTTCATCCAAATCCGTTTAGTAGTTTTGCGTGCAAAAGCAACAATATGTTTGTAGTTCAAATATACACACATACTCACAAACTTTCGCGTTTATAATATTAATAGGAAGTAGAATTAACTGGGCTAATAACTTTTAGGGGTTTCGAAGTTTATGACTCGGAACCCATTATTATAGATTCGTCATGATCATCCGTCCGTTCTCGACTTACCGTCCAAACGGTAAGTGCTAGAAAGATAAAACTTTGCACGAATATGTGTTGTAATTACTTCGACAAAGTGCTACAATAAAATTATGATTTTTTTTATTATTTGGGGCAATACACGTAAAGTGGGGATGTTTTTTTTTCTCGCGGTTACCCTATCGTGTGGGGTATCATTAGATAGGTCTTTTAAAAACAATAAAGAGTTACTAAGACGATTTTTTTGATTTAGGTATCCGTTTGCGAGAAATTCCACTTTAAAAAGCACTTGTTTGTAAACACAGGGCGTCCCCCTCCCTCGTCTAAAAGCTAAACAACTGGCTAAAAGAATCTGAAAAAAATCGTGATGGTCGTCTATTTAATGAACTTTAATGGAAAACTATAAAGGATTAGATGACTTTGTTAGTTCAGTAGTTATAGAGGTTTAACTTGTAAAATGCGTTTTCTTGGAAAACGTCATACAAAATTAACGCATTAATACGTAAACACAAATCTAATTGATACAATTTTAAATCCACGTACTATTAAGGGTGACTGAGGAACCCTTTCCTGTTTGTGGCTTGACACGCACTTGGAAGATTTTTTTTTTAAATTAAAGAAATATTATTCATGCAGACTGCTGTTATTAATTGGTTTCATTTCTTTTTTTGCAGCCCCACAATATGCAATTCTTCAATTCGGCGTAGGCATTTCGAAACTGTTAAACAAGTTCCGAGTGGAAACTTCAAGAAATACATGCAGTCAGCTCACGTACGATCCGTATCATGTGCTAGTTAAACCTACACCAGTGCTCTTGAATTTCATAGCTCTGGAGACCTAGGAACATTGTAAATATTACCTAACATTGTAAATAAATATTTATAAAATAAACTGTTGAAGAAATGACTTTATTGTGACGCTTTAAATTAAAAGTGGTATTTTAGAAGTCTCTGTTTATATATTCCGTGTTCGTGTATGTTAATAAATGGCTCATAATAAGTTACTTTGAGATTTTGACGTGACAACGTCTTATAATTCGATGGAGCCGGCTGCACGCACGAAAAAACATGACTCATGCGGCGTTAGCTCGCTCTGAGGCGTTCCATTTAAGGCTTGAAGTGCAAGCGAGAGCGTGGAACGAGCGACAAAGAGACACAATCTTATGACGTTGTCACGTTCAACTATCGTCATTAAACCGACTTTACAGACAAACGATTTTTTTAATAGCGTAGGTTTTACATACCTTGATCAGGAATTGCTGTCAGTCGCCTAAAGCTTAGCAGCAGTAGATAATGTTGTTTAAAGGATTTGTAATAAGGATTTTGCTGTGCAATTCGAATGGAGGAAACCTACGCACTCGGATTGCAATAGTGTTATGAATACTTAATTTGAAAAGGAATCTACAAGAAACGAAGTAGATTTATCAGAGAATCGTTAGTTAATAGCTTTCTACTTATTTAAATATTTATTGTATTGAATATTTAACTTTCTATCTCATTAGGGACAGTAAAGCCGGGTACTCATTAGCGAACTGTAACTGTAACCAGACAGTTACAGTAACGTGGTTCTAGTGTGTACGCGTGTTGTAGTCTTCGTGTCCATCGAACCGAATATGTCCATCGAACGCCCTAACCCACCGTACTCATTCAGTTGGCTGTAACTGTTACCGAACAGATACAGTGTGTGTACGCGATGTCCACATTACTGTGAACGTAACGACAAGCCGGCTCTGACGCAGTGTTCGTTTGGAGCCTGGCGATGTCGGACGATATATCTTTCGCGTGTGCAGCATATATACTTATAGAGGCTTTAATCGATAATTATAAAAGGCCACGAAAATGGTGGACTCATCGAATGTACAGGGAAAGAAGTAATCTACTTTTTCTTTGTTTTTTGTAGTAATCTTTCGGATTTCATAGAACACTGTTTTCTTTGTAGGCGTCTATCAGCAAAAGACATTTATCCTCTGTCCACTCACTCATCTCGAGAAGAATACTTATACATAGGTTCGTAGTCTGCAACGACCTTCTTTGGACGTCCACGAACGCACCGCGAGCTTCCTTTGGTTCGCGCCAAAAACCGACATCCATCGGCTCGCTGCGAGCCGCTCGCGCACAGCTCGCGGCAGGCTCGCGTACCACGTACACACTGTGATTTGTGGTTACAGTAACGTCCAACGGTTACGTTACATAATGAGTACCTGTTTATCGTCGGATCGCTGCGAACTGCAACTCGAACCGCTCGCGGCAAGTTCGCGAACCACGTACACACTATAATTTTTGGTTACATAACATGCAACAGTTACGGTTACAGTTCGCTAATGAGTACCCGGCTTAAATGATACAAAATTTGTATTAAACTGCAAAATTTATATTGTAATTGTGAGAACAATTTGATATCTGAATAGTAACACATCATTTAATCTCACTTTTTTAGGGTTCCGAAGTTTATGACTTGGAACCCTTATAGATTCGTCATGTCCGACCGTATCGGTCGACATACAATGCCTGTTTACATTTAAAAAGAGTTTGTTTCAAAGCTGTTATTTCGATGTTAAGGCTATATATGGATCGGTATCGTATAGCTCCAGTGGCGCAATTGGTTAGCGCACGGTACTTATAAGTCAGTATACGCGTGAGGCATGCCGGGGTTGCGAGTTCGAGCCTCGCCTGGAGCATTTCTTTTGGTGTTCGCAGTTCTGTAATGTTTAGGGATGTGTGACACGTAGTTTCTATCGTCAACGTTATATTGTTTAAAAATTTAATCATTGTTTTTTAGGGTTCCATAGCCAAATGGCAAAAAATGGAACCCTTAAAGATTCGTCATGCCTGTCATGTCTGTCTTTCTGTCTGTCTGTCCGTCCGTATGTCACAGCCACTTTTTTCCGAAACTATAAGAGTTATACTATTGAAACTTGATCAGTATATGTATTCTGTGAAACGCAATAATATTTTTACACAAAAATAGAAAAAAAAAAAAAAAAAAATTTGGGGTCCCCTACTTAGGGTACCTATCTATGGATAGGTCTTCAAAAATGATATTAAAGTTTCTAGTATCATTTTTTATAAAGTGAATAGTTTGCGCGAGAGACACTTCCAAAGTGGTAAAATGTGTCCCCCCCCCTGTAACTTCTTAAATAAGAGAACGATAAAGCTAAAAAAAATATATATGTACATTACCATGCAAATATTGCTTAAAGAGTATGTCGTGGATAAACAACATAATAATAAAGCTTTTAGAAAGTATTCTAGTATTTCATTCATATTGGCAACATAAGAAAGTGCCTTTGCTGACTATTGTCTTCGATTCTTGTAAATTTTTTAACTTACAATCATCAAACCTTTTAGAAATGTTTAGTCATGACATATGGAATAACTATATAGAACTAGAAGATATCGTTAAATTTGACTTGGACATTACTCATAAAAAAGCTAAAAAGAATATAGATCCAACATTGCTTAAATTTAAAGTTGTTAAAGAGATTTACACAAAATATAGTGGCTGACGCCTGTTTTTTACCGATGGATCAAAAAGCGATTGTGGTTGTGAGGCTTCATACTTTGATGCCCACCATAAGACATCGGCTATGTTTAAAGTAAATTGTAAAATAACAATAATGTCATTGGAACTCCTTGCAGTCTCAAAAGTTCTCGACCAAGCTATATGTAGAAATTGCGAGAGAATAGTCATATTCACGGATAGCAGAAGTGCTTTACAACATACATATAGCTCGAGGCGCCTCTGGTTTCAGAGGTGCACCGTTAGCGTATGAAGTTCTAAAGCAAATAAATTTTGTAACTAACATCGGGAAAACTTTGAGACTGCAATGGGTCCCATCGCATATAGGGCTTCAGGGTAACGAAAAGGCTGATGAATTAGCTAAACAAGTAGCCAGAGAAGGTATTAATTGTAACATTAAATTATTGTATTCTGATCACCTTGGTAGTGTTAAAAAATATGTTATGACAAATTCAAAGAATATTTTGACGAAAGAAGTAGACAAAAAGTTTGGACCTTACATAAAAAATTTGGATCTACTCAAAATTGATTTTATTAACTATTGTTCAAAGTTATCGGTTGTTTAAGTGACTATGTTTAAGTGCCTAATCAAAATATTGACTCTCTACCTCTTTCGCATTTTAGCTATTTTTCATCATTATAGATTGACAAACAAAACTATTAACTAATTTAGATATGTTTGAGTTGTGATAATACTTATTGTTTGTACAAATTATTGGTCACAAATAAACACGACGTCATGTAAAAGCATATTAAGCTTAATTAGAAACATACAAACGAACATGATCGCCCAAGAATTGAGCATTGATTTCGTGATTATGTTTTAATTCAAAAGTAGGTGTATTTTATTTTACAGCTAATGTTGACTCTTAGAAATGTCATAGTCTTAAGAAATGTCGGGTGGACATTTTTGAAGACTACCCTTTAGATGATAACACGCGATAGATGCTTCATCATCCTATGGTTACGGAGAAGACCTAGGCAAATCCAAATCTTTGCGTCCTATTTCACTTCAGATAATGAATGGAAACTTTTGGTTGACAAGTTACAGCTATTTGCGAGTACTTGTAGGTGTGGTGCTAGAGCCTTTGGCTGCTTTATATATTTTTAATTTATTTACTAATATTTTATATTCATAAGCATTCATACTCTCTATGTGTCGTTTCAAGTTGCACTAAAGTTCGAAGTCATGGCATGGAAGTCAGATTGAGCCCTAAAACCTGATCACCTGATCGTCTAATTATTATATTCTCCGCTACGATTCCCGGGAAATTTATATCGACAGCTTAAGCAAACCTGTGATTCAAAATCAATATTTCCTGTCTGACATTCATTGAGCCATGTTAACATGTCAAATGGCAGCTGCGCAGTATGATCTAAGCCGTGTGCTAATTTTTAACAATAAATTATGATATCATTGTTATTCATGTGAAATTATACTAACCGTAATTATTTAATATTTATTTGTGTTATCAAGTTGTGACCGGTCACATGCCGAGTTTTTATAACCTTGATAACACAGCTGAGAAAATAAATAATTTTCTAATTATTAACCCTAGATTTGGTCAATTAGAAGATCTAAGCGCACTAGAAATGAAAGCACCTTAATTTAATATTATGTACCTAAAGATAAAGGTATTAGAAACTATTTTAGAAACTGTATCAGCATACAAATCACAGTTATCTTAAAATAGGTCACCGTCTGGCGTCTTGAGTTTAAAGAAAAGCGTGCGAAAAATCACATTAGAAATATAAAAAAAGTTAGAAAATATAGCAACTCTTAAGTTTTTTTTGCCGGTCGCAAGAAGTCTTTCCTCTAAAGATAACGTAGTTATACCTACTTTTACAATTTAATTTTATCACAATTTATTAGTTAAGTCGTGCGGACGTCGCTATGTGGGGAATAACATTATCAATTTTGTTATTATCTTGTCCTCTTCTACTATACTTCTACTTTCGTCGTAAATATGGATATTGGAAAGATCGAGGGATTCCATACGAGGAACCCACTGTGTTAATTGGAAATCTTAAACATGTTATGAGGAAAAGTTCAGGAGAATTTATGTACGATTTGGCGAAAAAATTCAAAACCGACTACGTTGGAATATTTCTAGGACAGCAACCGGTCCTGGTGATTCATTCAAAAGAACTCGCTAAGAAAGTTCTCGTTAAAGATTTTGATAATTTCCAAAACCGGTACAGTTACCCGGATCCAGATACTGATCCCTTGGGTACATTAAATTTGTTTACTGTAAGGGTAAGTGTAACTAGCCGAATACTTTGTTAATTAACGATATGAACTTTAAGAAAAAAGTCACAAAAAATAATTAATGGTAAAACAATTTGTTTTTTATATAAAAAATGTTGAAAACGAAAGTCCGTATAGCATACGTCTATCTTTTAAGGTCAGGTCAAGATAACCTTGTATTTTGTAAGAGAATTACGACATTTATTCCAACAACCTTTTTGGTAAATAGTAGATAATAGGTAAAATGGCTACTAAATTTTTTAATAATTTTCTTCAATTTAACACAGAATCCTATCTGGAGTGCTATGAAACAAGAACTGAGACCAATGTTTACGACTCTACGTCTGAAAGGTATCACAGAACTAATGAACATTAACTCTGCTGAGTTGGTGCGAAGGATTGAAATCGATTACATAGAGAATAAAAAACCTGTTAATTTGAGGGTAATTATATCTAATATTAACAGTAATAGTAAGTAAAAAAAATAGTAGAGTAATAGCAGTTCAAATGTTTAAGATAATAGGGTGTATACTAGCATGAACCATAGTAACATGAAGGGGCAAAACACAGAACTGTTCATTAGCAAAGTTGTACTCATAGCTTTTCGCATTGATTCTCTTTCTATATTATAATCACTTACACCTTTGTTCTTTTGTATTTTTGGATTATAAATTGTTTTGACCACGTGACTTCCCACGCTCTACTATCTATCTTGGTTTTGCGGATACATTTTAAACTAGTTGGCTGTTCCTAAGATTTTATTGTTTTATAAAATGTGACGTCACACATCAGAGTCAATGTAACGGACGATGTTAGGGCAGGTATGGAGAATGGTCGGTCGATGGCACTTTACGGTGCACCGGTGTGGGCGGCGGCTCTGTCCGCCCAGAACAGGGCGCGCCTCTGGCGCCCCCAGCGGATACTGGCGGTCAGAGCCATACGCGGATACCGCACCGTGTCCACAGAGGCGGCGTGTGCCTTGGCCGGAACACCCCCGTGGGATTTGGAGGCGGAAGTGCTCGCCGAAGTTTATCGGCGAGTGGCTGACTTCCGGGCGGAGAGCGGATTTCGCCCTCCGCCCGAGGACGTGCGCGAGTGGCGCGAAGCCGCTCGCCGAGCCACCACGCTGAGATGGTCGCTCCGGCTGGAGACCCCACGCGCTGGCTTCGCCGCCGTGGAGGCTCTTCAGCCGGTCCTCGAGGAGTGGGCAGGGCGGCAGCACGGGACCCTTTCCTTCCGGCTGACGCAGGTACTTTCCGGGCACGGTTGCTTCGGAAAGTACCTGCACTCGGTCGCTAGGAGGGAACCGAGTCCCGCCTGCGACCACTGCGATTGCAGTGAGGACACGGCCCAGCACACGCTGGCGGTCTGCCCCGCTTGGGCGGCGCAGCGCCGGGTCCTCACTGCAGTCATCGGAGGGGATCTCTCGCTGCCGGCCGTCATAAGATCGATGGCCGGCAGCGACAGTTGTTTTACCGCGGTCGCAACCTTCTGCGAGGACGTAATCTTGCAGAAGGAGGTGGCGGAGAAGGCCCGGGAGGATTCCATCTAATCGGACCCGATCCGCCGCCGGCGCCCCGGGCGGCGGAGGCGCGCATACCTGCGTCTCATGCCGCCCTGAGAGTGGCCGCGGATGGGCGGGACGGGTTTCCCGTCCGTCCGCAGTAGAGGCCAACCGCGAGGGGGCGACGTCCGCGTGTGACCGGACGTTGCCCAATTAGAGAGTCGAGAGAAGAGTTGGTGCCCGCAACAGTGCGGGCAGGCGCTGGTTGGAGTCCAGAAGGAAATCCCCTCCCTGGACTCCTTCCAATACAAAGGCGCAGAGAGGGTCACACCGTGTGGTTTTAGTCGGTTCGAGTCCGACACACCACCCCGCCGTAACCCCCGACGGGGTGACGGTCCGCGGGGATTTCCACAGGTTAAAAAAAAAAAAAAAAAAGGTATGGAGAATGGAAAACTCACTGTGCTGTTGCTAAAGTCTAATAGACATACTACTTATTAGACTTTAGCAACGCTTTCAATACAGTTGACTAAGACGTTCTTCTTGCCATAATAAATTCTCTCAACATATATCCATCAGCTGTTGACTGGTTTCGTGATTACCTGCTTGGGGCCGGCAGCGTACCTACCTTGATGACAACTACTCCACTTGAATACATGCGCTGGCGTGCCACAGGGTGGCGTTTTATCCCCTCTACTATTCAGTTTTCAATAATACTATCTCTAACAATCTTCTGTCTGTATGACACCTGTACGCAGACGAATTGCAAATTTATTTTCAAGCTAATGTTAATGAGCTACACCTATGTATCGATGGCTGTATCGATAAATAGAGATCTGACCAACATATGTCTAGTAAAGTAACAGGCATTGGCCGCTCCAGACTTATGGCAAAAATTGACTGGCCTGCACTACCACAAGTGTCTTTCGATGAGTCATAATCCCAATCAGTGACAGTTAAAAACTTAGGAATATTCATCAACAAACCCCTCTCTTGGAACCCGCGAGTACAAAATGTATGACTATTCGCCTCTGCAGCTTGTTTAAGAAGACTACGCTATTTTCTTTCAACTGCCATTAAAAATGAGCTTGCACAATCAATTCTCCTACCGATTCTCGACTATGCCGATGTCAGCTATCTTGACCTTAACGAGGATCAATTTGATAAACTTGAGAGACTTCAAAATTTCTGTATAAGATTCATTTTGGCTCACGCAACCCGAGTGGCTCCCAATTCCGTTTCGCCGGAATACTCATATCCTCTACAATTCTGTATTATTGTGTGCGATAAAGAGTACCTAACTATCTATCTCTGTACTCCGTGGTCGTCGTTATTTAAAAAAAAAACATTTCAATTTTATTTATGTACAATAAAACAACAATAACACATTTATATTTAATAAAACAACAGTGATCACCATCCGCACCCCCAGAAACAGAATCCAGATTCTGTACGCTTTTCATCAGTCTGAATAGTCATTTTGCAGTTAATTTTTTAACAAAAATAACTCAAAGATAATGCTTTGACTGTTAACTTTAATTTTACGGTCTTTTGTGTCTTAGGAGCTTTTTTCCATGTATACATCTGATACAATTGGGTATACAGTCTTCGGGTTAAGGGTGAGCGCTCTTAAGGATTTGACGTCACCGGTCTGGTACATAACGCAAGATATGGTGGAATGGTCTTTTTGGAGGGGTTTTGAATTCACCATGATCTTTTTTGCTCCTGCCTTAGCGAAATTAATGAGGTAGGCATTTATTTCTAACTGTGGTTTTATTAATTTCTTTGCATTTTTTAGGGTACCTCCTTATAGTTTCGTCATGTCCAGGTAATCTCTGGAATGGCTGGACGATATTGATGAGACTTTCACTGGCAGCTATCTGATGACATAAGGATTAACTTAAGATAAATTTATTAGACTAGCTTCACGTGGGGAAGTGGGGAAGCTAGTTTACTCCATAGTTGAAAATGTATAAGCTCTCAAACTTGTTTCATCAACATCAACAGCCTTCAACTCCACTGTTGGACATAGGCCTCTCCTTTGAAAGGAGGTTAAAGCATTACTATACTTCGCTGGTTGGTATAAGGTTCATTTCAAGTTTTTCTTCTCTTTCCAGTAAAGTTGTCCTGCTTATTGTTCCTTTAGCCGCCTTTTACGACACTCATGGGATGAATAGGGGTTGTGCACTTTGTATTGTTAATCCGTTACTATACGGATTTTCATGAAACTTTTTGATTCATATATTTTTTTTTCAGACTGAAATTCTTTTCAGCTCCAGCCACAGCTTATATTAAACAGCTCTTTTGGAGTGTCGTAGAAAAGCGTCGGAAACTATCGCAGCCGAATGATAAAGATCTCCTCAATCATTTAATGAAACTTAAAGAAAATTTGAAACTTCCAGTCGGCACTGACACAAGTAAATATTTCATTAATAATAAGAAGTAAATATTTCGACACACACACACACACACACAACGCCATTAGTCCCAAACTAAGCAGAGCTTATAACTGAAATAAATACATTACAATAATCTGCCTTTTTAGTAAATACAAGCATATTATACATAGACATTTTTTTTTTGCGGATCACACAAAATTTTGGTCCGACTCGGGAATCGAACTCAAAACCTTAAGCACAGCGGTCGTATTGCGCAGTGGTAGCACTGCGCCACCGAGGCAGTCAAAAAAATACTTGAAAATTGAGTAAGTTAAAGTATCTTGTATAGTTGCAAATAAAGTTTTTTTACCTTTTACTATATAGGGTTTTCCAAAAAGAGGTGTTATTTTGATATTCAAAGAAAAGTGGCATTTTTTGAGATAAATGATCGGATGTTTATTTCATAATAAAGAGGAAGGTATGTCGTTAATAATGAAAAACAACATTAGCCAAATGGCCACCACGACCACGCTTACAGGACCATATCCTTTTCATGAAATTTTTCATAACCAAATCGCAAAGTGGCTGCCCTATGTCCTCGATAGCCTCACGAATTCCGTCTTTGAGGTCTTGAATCGACGCTGGGCTATTGGCGTAGACCTTATCTTTCACGTGGCCCCAAAGGAAGAAGGTGTTAAATCACAAGATCTCGGTGGCCAATTGGGATCACCTCTTCGAGAGATAACACGGTCCGGAAACTTTTCCCGTAAAAGATCAATGGTTTCGTTGCTTATGTGGCACGTAAACGTTGTCCAGATCAATACTATCCAACTCCGGCCATAAAAAATCATTAATCATCTCTCGGTAGCGCAATCCATTCACAGTAACTGTTGATCCAACTTCATTTTTGAAAATGTAAGGTTCAATGATCCCCCGGACCACAAACCGCACCAAACAGTCACACGTTGAGGATGGAGAGGCTTCTCAACAATAACTCTTGAGTTTTCCGAGCCCCAGATGCGACAATCTTTATTGTTGACGTAGCCACCGAGGTTGAAATGGGCCTCATTAGTCAAGATGATTTTTCGATGAAATTTTTCATGCAAAGGATATGGTCATGTAAGCGTGGTCGTGGTGGCCATTTGGCTGATGTTGTTTTTTATTATTAACTGCATACCTTCCTCTTTATTATGAAATAACCATCCGATCATTTATCTCAAAAAATGGCATATTTCTTAGAATATAAAAATAACACCTGTTATTGGAAAACTCTATATAACATAATATTATTCCTTGTCAAAAATAATACATATATTTTAAAGTATTTATTAATAGTATCACATGGATGGTGATATATTTATCTAGATAGATCACCACACTCTAGGCAGAGAGAGATCACCTCCGATGACTGCAGTGAGGACCCGGCGCTGCGCCGCCCAAGCGGGGCAGACCGCCAGCGTGTGCTGGGCCGTGTCCTCACTGCAGTCGCAGTGGTGGCAGGCGGGACTCGGTTCCCTCCTAGCGACCGAGTGCAGGTACTTTCCGAAGCAACCGTGCCCGGAAAGTACCTGCGTCAGCCGGAAGGAAAGGGTCCCGTGCTGCCGCCCTGCCCACTCCGCAATGACCGGCTGAAGAGCCTCCACGGCGGCGAAGCCAGCGCGTGGGGTAACCAGCGCGTGGGGTTAACTACAATACCTCAACCAAACTATTCGACAGTAACTTTGTACGTCTGTCGTGCTTTCACGCCAAAACTACTGAACCAATTGAAATATAATTTTGTACACAGTCTCATACAGTCATAGTCTCGGGTCTAAGAAAGGACAACAAAGAAAGTAAAAAAAAATAGAAAACCTTACTGAAGTATTTTAATTTTTATAGATTTTCTTTTGTAATATTGAAATTACAATTAAATACATAAATTTCATTTAGTCAACTTTATGTTTTTAGAATTAGCTGATGATCTAATAGTAGCACAAGCCGCTTTGTTTATCCTCGGAGCTATCGACACATCTGCGGGTACACTTTGCTACCTTCTCCATGAGTTAGCTCACCATCCTGAAGAACAGGTAACACATTATGCTTTCAAATTATTTGATGATTGCTTGATTACCGTTTTTAGGGTTCCGTAGTTCACGTCAGGGAATTCTTATACAGATTGGACCAAAAGTTCGTTTACATTTCAAATGATGATTTAAAAGAAATTAGTTATGTGGGTTAAAAACTGTTTATTTAATATTTTAAAGTAGTATTTAATTTTTTTAAACTATCCGTATGTGATCCTTGACTATTTTGACACTGCTGCAACCTGGAGGGAAAAATTTCAAAGACGCCTCACAAAAAAATCGTGAAATGTTTTTTCTTCTCGAATATTTTCTTTTAATTCCTTTAGAGACTCTGGTGTGCTGTTGATAACTTTGCTTTTAAGGTATCCACAAAGAAAGAACTCCATTGGGGATAAGTCCAGGCTACAAGGTGGCCAGTTAATAGCATTTCTTTTGAATATCACTTTTATAACATTTCGTTTGCAAATTGGAGCCTGTGAGCGCGATCTTGAGGCGAGGCTTTACGAACTTTTGGCCACCCTGTAGTTTCGTCATGTCCGTCCGTCCGTTGTCGGCTTCACTTCCAAACGGTTAGTGCTAGGAAGATAAAAATTTGCCTGGATTTATGTATTCAATACGTTGTTAAAGTGCTTATATAAAATCACAATAATAAGGAGTAACTTTCTTACACGTTTCTTACTAGTGAAGGTGTTTTTTTCGCGTCTACAACTTTATGAAAATTATGAACTTTATCAAAAGCTAAACGGCTGGCTTGAGAAATCTGAAAACATCATGATGGTTATATAATGTTATTTCTTATATTTCAGGAGTTATAGAGGCCTAACTTATAAATGCGTTAACTTGGAAAACTTTGTATTAATTTAACGAACATAGTAATAAACAAATATACACCACCTTCGAAATCCACGTGCCATTTTGGATGACTACGGAACTCTATTCTATGCGTGTTCTACACTGGACCGGTTATTTTAATTCCATGCATATGTACGTTATCAATTTCCACAACAGTCCAACACCAACATTACTAGTGATTTCAATAGTATCTAGAACCAATATTTCATAGAACTGTAAAATTTGCCTTAACATGACATGAAAGCCCGTTCCGTGACTGTTACTCAACCTGCTTCTCTCATCACATAAACACTTCAGGTGGTCACTGTATACACACACACACACACATACACACACACAAACACACACATCACACGCACACGCACGCAAACACGCACGCAAACGCGCACGCACGAACGTTGTTATTAGAAAAATAAATAAAATATTCTATTTTAGGAAAAACTATTCAAGGAAGTGAGCACAGCATTGGAGGATAAGGGGAAAAGCGTTTTAGATTATAATGACTTATTAGAATTAAACTATCTCACCGGTTGTATCAAAGGTACGAGTATATTTATTATATCAGTTTAAACTAGAATAACACAAACTTACCTCATGACAAAAAAATTATAGAATTTAAACCTAGGTTGTTCTTTGTTCGTGTGGGAATGTACCATCCCCAAAGGTGAGTATTTACTCGTATGTTGGAAAACTAGTGTTTCTAAAGAGGTTTAAATAATTCTTTCCTCGATAAATGGGCTATCTAACACTAAAAGAATTTTTCAAATAGGACCTGTAAGTAATTCCTGAGATTAGCGCGTTCAACCACAGAAACAAACTCCTTATTTTTATGATACATATTTGTATTGTCAGTATTCTTTTAGAACACACTCATTCATGTCTCGATACGTCAATTTAATTGTAATAACAAAAACTATATAAATGATTAAACAAACATAATGTAATAAATATGTATTTGTATTGTTGTTCTGTTGAATTGTCCCATTTATTTGAAACAAGGTGCTTATGCGTTGATATGCTTTAAATATCTAATTTTAAATTATTTACGACTTAGAGAATCCAGACTAAGGTCTTTTGGATTCTCTAAGCTTTGATTATAAACATGTCTAGATAGAGAGTTCGAGCGTCTAAACGTCCAAAAAAATAGTCTCTAACTAATGTTAGAGACTAAGCTCGTCGCGGCCGATCAGTGGCGTTATTGTCATTGTACGATAAACACGTATCAAGTGGCGTATAAAAATTACGTTTTGCATGATAAAAGTGTGCAGGAATTACTTAGGACGATTGAAATCAACTAAATAAATTACCTATCATCGATAAGTAAACTTTAAATAACTATATTGTAAAGTAACAATTAAATTAACTCAGTGAAATTGTATCAAAAGTTCGACCACCATTTTGACGGAATGTTTACAGGGTAGCCTGTTAATTGAATTTAAATTTCCCATGTGAGTGTTAGCCAATTTACAAAATGTTCAACCATGATCGAAAAAGTATATTTCGAGAATTCAAGCCTATTCAATTTAACTATAGTGCTGGTGCGAGCAGATGCAGCCACTGCGGGGGATCGCATCTTCGCGAGAGTTGCCCCGAATACGCTAAAGGAGCGGAATCGCGTTGCTGCAACTGCTCGCACTCTGGGCTGCGAAACACCGGCCATAACGCATTTAGCGCCGAGTGCCCAACAAGATCAAAATGGGACTACCTGGCGCGATCAACCACGGAGTATTTATGACTCACACATCACAACACATACACGTTACAGAAACACAAGTGATTTACAGATTATATGATAGTCATATAGGAAGTAATATCAAACATGCATACAAACACCTAACACGAACACAAACAAACATACACGTAAATCACAACTGAGGGTCACCAAGTATATATACTTAAGTTTATATATATGTTGACGACAAGAAAGGGAGAAGTGATTTTACATTACCATTACAAACATGACATGCACACAAACAAACACACCAGTCATAAATATTACGTGGAAATAACATCTGCATGCACATCGCATGCAGATGGCGCTTGGCGCTACAAACAACAAAACTACACACAAGACAGGACAGTTACTACCTTATACAAACTAACATTACTATCACACACACAATATATAGGACGACAACCCCAAGTTATGGGAAGCTTTTTAAATAATTAAGAATTAAGACACCAGATAACAAAATGTTATTAGATAATAGAAATCTAATTAATAGATGTCTTAAAGAGTTAAAGAATAAAAAAAAAAATAAGTTTATATATAATTAGACTAATGAATTGACACTATGTTAAGAATAATAGAAATGTAAATAAATTAGTAATAAGCATTATAAAACATCGGGAAATCTTCCCGAAAAATTGTAATATAAATATAACAAACTGATAGTAAATGTAACTAGAATCAAAAGGTCCTGTTTTATGAACGGGGAAAAGCTGGGAGGTCTAAAAATAGACCTCATAAAAAAAAAAAAAACTATAGTGCTGGATAATACATATCATATACATATTATGTATACATAATAATTTATATTTTTAAATCTAAGGTGGTAGATATTGTTTATTTTATTTAAGATCAGTGTGCTTAGTGTGAGTTTCAATAAACAAATCGAATGACTTAACCACCACGTAAATCGAGTTTACAGCAAACGGATCGACAAGTGAATACTCGCGAGTGTGAGTGCTTACCAAGACTTTCGCGTCGATCGGCGTTAACTCACCGTGAGAACGTAAACTTTTTGTCAATGTTGGCAGCACTATAGCGTCCATGCGATAAACCAACTAAATTAAATACAATGATTTTCGAACGCTATTTGAATAGAGGCGTTGTATAATCAAAAATAGTCGGGTTACGCTCGGCGTCACTTGTTTGATTTTGTTCATTTTTGTGTAAATAAACTATGCGAGCATTAATTGTTATTGTTTAACTCAACGATAAAAAAAAATGTAAACAAGTCAATATCAATTTGAAGTATTAGTAACTTTTATGGAAGAATAAGTACCTATTCAAGATATTTATAATAGTGAATGCGAGTTGTTGAAGTGAAGTGTTTTCTTTTTGCTAGACATGGAGACCTTAGTAAGCCGATAAGAAATGCAAGAGGTAGGATCGTGGCCATTCAGCATTGGCAGGAGCTTACATCACTGCTTAACAGTGATGGCAGTGGTGATACAAAAACCACAAAAAGTGGAAAAAGGTTTTCATGGTGATATCCTTCCCATAATATGTATAACGGAACTCTTTTTATCGCAATAACAATATATCTTTTAACAAGGTGGATGAACCTACAATCGGGCTAATCTAATAAGATCTTAATATCATATATATCAATACATAATCAACACAAAAATTATGTTAAAACTTTGTTAGTTTTCACTCTCACTACCAAAAGCTAAGTGACAAAGTTAACTTCCTCGAAAGTGAAGGAGTTAACAATAGAACTGTCAAAATAGACCAACGTTGCAACTCACACTCACAAAAGCGTCATTTGAGCTCGTTTAAATGCTGACTTCAATAAAGTTACTCGACAGTCACGATCGTAAATTAAATAAACAATCTCGCACTCTCAAAATATGTCTTACAAACGTTCCGCTAGGTAGCGCTGATCCAAATCAGTACAAATTGGAGTTTACTATAACGCGATCGAGTAGTTAAAAAAACTTGCACTAAGCACACTGATATGCGTGTCGATTTCGCCGCTCCATGGATGCTGATAATGAAAGTAGTATGTACGACGTAAAGCTGAAGAGATTGTTTGTTTGTTTAAACGCGCTAATCTCCGGATTTTCTGAACCAATTCTTAAAATTCTTGCACTAATCGGAAGCTACAAGTTCTCTGAGTTCTTAACGAGAACGATATAAAAACAAGATTTTCGAGAAATTGCGGGGAACATCTAGTTAAAAATATAGTAATTAAAGTAAATATAATTATGTTGTATATTAACTAAATTAAAGGCCTCTGTGAGTTGGCTTTCCTTCGTCCGCCTTTCAAAGTACCGGAACCTCAGACTATTTTCTAAGGCACAGGGTATATTTTTACCAAATTGTTGTTAAGTATTAAGATTAAATAAGCTTTAATAGCAATTCCCTTTTTCACCAACATATATTTTACCTTGTAACTCAAAAGCAAAAACTCTAATACATATTGACTGACAAATTACTTATAAATCTCAAAATTAATACACAATTATTTTCCCTCCTTTTATGGAAAACATTCAAGGGCTGGTATCACTCAGAACGCTCCCACGTCATGCGCGCGCCCGCAGGCTACGCTTGCATGTGTCAGTAAGATGCACACAAGCCCTGCAAATCTGGCCTGTTGTTTTTATTGCGAATGCAGCGCAACACTCCATCTAGACATGTATATAATCAAAGTCTCTAAGTAATGATTTTGTCAAATTAAATAAGAGTTTGCAATGCAGTCATATATTTCATATATTTCTCGATTCTAGACTATGTTCGAAATGTATAAGTATTAAATTAGAGAGCATTGATTTTGTGGTTCTGTGAATTAAAGTTATGGTATTCTATTTTATTTTTTAGAAACACTGCGGAAATATTCTCCTGTACCGTTTTTGGATCGAGTTTGCTCTGAAACATACAAGTTGACCGACGAAGTGACCCTTGAGAAGGGTACTCCTATCTACGTTAATGTTTCAGCCTTACACTACAATGAAGAGTACTACCCTAACCCACAGGAATGGCATCCTGAGAGATTCGACGGCGCGACAGACAACGATAACCACAACTTTACATTTATAACATTTGGTGAAGGACCACGAGTTTGTTTAGGTAATAAAATTTTACAAATTTAATTATTTTTAAAACTCGCCTGCCTGGCCAAGTTGCAAACGATAAGGCCTCATTCGCACGAGAGTTTTTTTAACGGACGTTAAAAAAGCGTTCAAATACAACAAATGCATTCCCAAGTATATGTTCACGTGACAGCGTTTTTAAAACACGACGCTTTTTTTTTGAGCGGTGTTGCATTTTCAATTTTGGGCGTTGGACATAGGCCATAATATTAGGCAACTTCATACTTGAACGCTTTTTTAACGTCCGTTAAAAAAACTCTCGTGTGATTGAGGCCTTATAGTTTTCTATTCTATTCCCTTGTTTTAATCATGTGACTGAGTGACATTAGCCAATAAAACAAGAGAATCCTACTTCTTGCTAATATTATAAATGCGAAAGTTTGTAAAGATGTGCGTGTGCGTTGCATCGGCTACGAATTACCACGAAAACCTACACACACGCGGGCAGAGCCGCGGGCAAAAGCTAGTACAGAATAAAGTAGACTACTAGTAGTAACTTGGCTAGGGGGGATGTATATATACATATTGATAACATAACTTTCACCCGCTTCAAAATATTAGTTTTAATTGAAACTCAGTGTGATATCTCAGTAATCGAGAATTTGATGAGTTAATCCTGCACGGAATCGTCAACTTTAAAGATATAAAAAAAATACTATCACTTCCAAAGAAGGCAGCAGGCTAGCAAATTAGATAAATATTTAGAAGTGTGGCTGCTTGGAAATGTCCTATGTACCTATGTACGAGTATGTCCTTCCCAAGAACCTAAGTATCTTCATTTCAAATTTCAATGAAATCCGTGCAGCGGTTTAGCTGCGGAATCGTGACAAACGACAGAATTACTTTCGAATAAATAATATTGGTAATAAGTTATGTTACGTTACGTCGTGCTTTTACTTTACTTATGTTTTACTTTATTTTTCATATCTACTTTTTCTGTTTAGGTAAACGTTACGGATACATGCAATTACGAACCGCAATGGCTCACATGGTGATGAAGTTTCGATTTGAACCTGTTGAACCCTATTTAATTAGACAAGACCCGTATAGTGTAGCATTAAGTCCCTTTGGCGGTGGCAAGGTTAAGTTTGTTCCTCGTTAAAAGAAGAAATAGCATAAATAGTCAAATATTCAATAGTAAAGTCCGCTAAGTCAAGAAATAGTTATGAATGTATCTGCATATATTATATTTTTTTGTCTTTTCTCGGCATCAACCTGTTTAAAGTAGGTGTATCATTTTTCACTCACAGATGACATCTAGGTACTTTCACGCTGTAAATACGTTTCATGAAAAGTAATTTGGATGTCTAGCCTATCCTGGAACTTCAGATCGTAGCGAATAAAATTAGCAACAAATGTTATTTGAAATTTCTACATAAACATACTAACTACGTCTGTACTCTAAGGTAAAGCTTTAAGCTATATGTCAATAGACCAGGCTCACTAATAATTGTGTAAAATGGGTACCACAATGTATTTCTTCAATAAAATACTTTTGCAGACAATTGTGTTATTGTTTTAATTAGATTTAAATTTGGTCATGGAAACGTCCCGCCCCGTGGACCTGGTTGCGGTTGGGAAGTTATTTAATATTACCTAGAGCTCACTTAGTGGTCTACCGAATTTGACAAATTTTCATAGTTCATCATGACTCGGCACCTTTATAGATTTATTTATTTTAAACTTAATGCACATGTTGTACAAAAGCGGACTTAATGCTATGAGGCATTCTCTCCCAGTCAACCTTCAGGTGTTGTAAAAATGTGATACGGTAGATACATAGTAAAAAAACATTACTGAGAATAACTATGTAAAAAAAAGATTAGCCTACTTAAATGTAATTTTCAAATACACACATATATATACGAGATATTCCTAAATACACCCGTGTGTATACTTTTATTATATTTTATGTCTATCTAGTTTAATATATGCAGAGTATTAGTGTATATGTACATACATAGGAATTTCATACATAGGTATTTCTAGTATACATGTATGTGTATTTGAAAGTTACATTTAAGTAGGCTAATCTTACATGCTTACATACATATACACTAATCCTTACTAATATTATAAATGCGAAAGTAACTCTGTCTGTCTATCTGTCTGTTACGCTTTCACGCCTAAACCACTGAACCGATTTTGATGAAATTTGGTATGAAGATAGAACTGAACTTGGGAAAGGACATAGGCTACTTTTTACTGCAATAATCGAGATACAAAGGCCAAAGCTAGGTGATTATAAAAACACATAAATCGATGATGTCAAAATATATCACTGTTTATCTCCTGTCAAAACTTCACAGGTTGCTAGGCATAACACACTTGCATGGCAACCATAATGATAGTTTGTAAACATTTTGTAAACGACATATAGACCAGTAGACCAGGGTAGATAATTTTTGAAAACAAATAAAATTATAGTAGGATGAAACCTATTGGAAAAGGAGGAGAATATTATAAAAATGAAAGGAAAAATAATTTTTGGCGATCTGAGGTCAGGAAGGGGTAGGGGTGAGGTTTTCGGGTCCTTAATCGGGGCGTGAAAAGCAACTCACTAAGCCGCCATAGTGTGGGCCGCCATACATTATTGTCTGCATTCGCAGCAAGTGTGGTAGCCCCGACTCTTGGATTCTGCTCATGCTTTCCATCAGGCAGGGTAGAGTCACTTTAAATGACTAAATATAACTACATCATCACTACATAGTATAAAACAAAGTCACTTTCTCTGTCCCCATGTACGCTTAAAGCTTTAAAAGTAAGCAAAGGATTTTGATGCCGTTTTCTTTATTAGATAGAGTGATTCAAGAGGAAGATTTTTATGTATAATACATGCATAATATAATAGATAATAATTTTAGAGGTTTCTAATGTGTGTTTTTTTACGCCTACATTGCAAACACTGGCTGTACCCTACGAGATAGATCAAAATAATGTACTACAGTATTGTACATCTTATAAAGGTCTACAAAAAAATCCGCGATGGTATATGTCTATTTCTTAGGGATAACTTTCATCGATGTTTTAATAATCGTGTTCTGATTGAAAGCAATGTAAATTGCGGTCGGTTTATGATTTATGAGTTTATGACGTATTAAAAAAAACTGATTTCGTTCAAACCAATTTTTGTTGGAAGTTTCCATGGTACATCGTATATTTTTTTTAGTTTTATCATTCTCTTATTTTAGAAGTTACAAGGGACACACACACACACATTTTACCACTTTAGAAGTGTCTCTCGTGCAAACTATTCAGTTTAGAAAAAAATGATATTAGAAACCTTAATATAATTTTTGAACGCCTACCCATAGGAACACGTATGGTTTTTATGAAAAAAACATTTTTGGGTTTCATTTCGAAGTATGGGGACCCCCAAAATTTAATGCTTTTTTTTCTATTTTGGTATAAAAATATTAATGCGGTTTACAGAATACATCTACTGACCAAGTTTCAACAGTATAGCTCTTATAGTTTCGGAAAAAAGTGGCTGTGACATACGGACGGACAGACAGACAGACATGACGAATCTATGAGGGTTCCGTTTTTTGCTATTTGGCAAAGGAACCCTAAAAACATACAAGTACTCCCCGTATCATTGCACATTGACGAAGGGTACGCGTGAAGCCAGTAGCCGGCTTCATGCGCACCCACGGCCAAAAGCCTAGCACGCGCCGAACCTGTACTACAGCTTAAAAGATTGTCATACGTTAATTTGCAGTATATGTCGTCCCAGCTCCTCTGTGAATTTGGCGAAACTGGAAAATTTTGACCTGGGCATGCAATTAAGAAAGCGTTCCTAGCTTCTTCCAAGCCAGCAATCTCAAAGTTTGAAGGAGATGCCCTTAAAATTTTACTTATGAGATTTGCTGAACAATGGACAGAAGATAGGAAGGCTGGTAAAGCGACACTGGAAATTATGCGAATCCCTAAACCACCATAACGGATGGGTAGGGAAGCTTGGTTCCAAGATTGCTCGTTCAGCTTCATATTAAGAATCGATTCTAAGTTAATTTTGATTAAATCGTCTACTTTTGACAAAAGATCTGGGTAATTCCAAAAGGAGCAGCAACGGAGCGCATACGTAAGTTTCGGGACGAAAAGACAGTATTTTAAGATGCAAAGTGCATAATGTGGACTAATTTCAAGGAGACGATCAGCAGAATTTTGAAATTTATTAATTGAATTATTAATATATTCAGAAAAAGATTCATCAAAAATTGGAGAACCTAAAAGGTAAAGGGAATTACTGTTAAGTATTTTAATATTTGGAGCCAAAATATTAAATTTTTGTTTAACGTCATTTAAGTTTAAGTCGCAGTTATTTATAAAAAGTTCGCATTTGCTAAAATTAAGCTCCAAGCCAATGGCTTCAAATTTATTTTTAATTAAAAAAAGGTCCGAAAATACAGTATCCACATCACCTCCTAGGGTTCCGTCGTCCAAATAACAAACGTTGAATTTAGAATTTAAATTTTTGATTATCGGATTTATAGCCAAACTAAAAATTGCAGGCCCAAGGGGATCACCCTGTTGACAACCTACTTCCGAGGACAGTTCATTAGAACGATATAACAATTTTGTTGGGTCAGCGTAACTAAGAAGAAGGTAGTTGTATATTTCCGGTATATGTTGTTTTATTTCCGTCAGCAGGGTATCCCTATTTACCGAATTGAATGCATTTTTGACATCAATTTTGAGCAACACGTCAGGCTGTCCGTAAGTTAGGAAAGAGCGTATGGCATGGACGGCTGCCTCACACCCTCCTTTTACACCGAAGCCTAACTGTACGGGTTCAAATTCCGAATTTAATTTAGGTAAAATATGTCGAACAGCAACTTTGGAGGCCAGACGTCGTAGTGTTGATCCAACAGCAATTGGTCTCACCCCTCCGTCCTTTTTGGTGAGGGCAATGAGGTTGGCGCCGAAAAGAATGGGAACAATTTCTGAATTGACATTACCGGAATACATAAAGTTTATTAATTTAGTTATTTAATTTACAACCTAGATATATGTGGATGTGAATCGCTGGAACTTGTCAACACACACACATATCTCGGAGTAACTATAGATCATCATTTTACATGGAAATACTGCTAACGACAGACAGCTACTACTCCTACTTAGACAGCTCCTGGAGCTGTCTACGTGGACCACTCGCCGCGGTAGGTGGCTCTTCGATGAGTACTTCCGACAGCTTGCCCCAAAGCTGGTCGAAACTGCCTCCGCTCTTGTACGACTTTTGCCCAGTTTGGGTGGAGCCAGTATCACGACGAGACAACTGTACACGGGAGTTGTCCAGTTTATAACACTGTACGATGCACCGGTGTGGATGGTGGCTGTGACCGCCCAAAAAGGGCATACCTCTGGTGACCCCAAAGGATTTTGGCGGTTAGAGTCATACACGGTAATACACGGTTTGTAAAGCCCCCGTGACACATGATTCATAGTCCTAATTCGAAAGTGGTCTTTAAAAAACAGTTGTGTCTGCAACCTTACTTTTTTTCTGTACCATATTTTTTTTGGGCCAATCTGCCGCCCCCCTAATTTTGCCGCCCCAAGCTTCAGCTTTTTCAGCTTCTATTTTAAATCCGGCCCTGCAAGACGGTGACCTGTTTTAAGATAAATGTGATTTGTACGCTGATACAGTTTTTAAAATAGTTTCTAATACCTTTATCTTTAGGTACATAATATTAAATTAAGGTGCTTTCATTTCTAGTGCGCTTAGATCTTTTAATGGACCAAATCTAGGGTTAATAATTAGAAAATTATTTATTTTCTCAGCTGTGTTATCAAGGTTATAAAAACTCGGCATGTGACCGGTCAAAACTTGATAACACAAATAAATATTAAATAACTAGCTTTCCACCCGCGGCTTCGCCCACGTGGAATTCGTTTATATCGCGCGACACGGTAAGGGTAGAGTTACTTTCGCATTTATAATATTAGGGATTACACCATCGGAAAGTAGATTTCATCAAACAGTAACACCCCAATTTTTTGAAAAAAGTAGATATTTTGACGGGTGAATTTTCGGTATTAAGTGAATATAGGGTGAAAAAATAAATATTTCAAATCAAATAAATTACAATGTATTCGGGACATAATAAGGTAAGTTTTCTTTGAAAAATAATTTTATTTGTATAAGATAAAAATAAAAAACCAAAAACTTGTTTTTTTGAATTTTTCACATAAAATTTGAGGTTATGTGAAAAAAGTGTAAATAAAAAATCGGCCAAGTGCGTGTCAGGCCACGCACAGGAAAGGGTTCCTCAGTCACCCATAATGGTACGTGGATTAGAAATTGTATCCAATGGATAATTGTTATGTTTACGTATTAGGCGATTAACATACGGCACCGCGCACCGCCGCGGTAGGCGGTGAAGCGGATCTCATGTCATATTGGGATCTACTGAATCCGTTGATGCTCACACGTACACCGACCGACCGCGCGGTCGAGCGGTGTTCTCACCGACTCTCGCCGACCTTACCGCGGCGGTGCGCGGTGCCGTGTGTTAATCGCCTTAATGCGTTAATTTTGTATGACATTTTCCAAGTAAGCACATTGTAGAAGTTAAGCTTCTATAACTCCTGAAATAACAAAGTCATCTAATTCGTTATAGTTTTCATTTAAAGTTTATTATATGGACCACTTTCACGAATTTTTCCAGATTTTTTTAAGCCAGCCGTTTAGCTTTTAGAGGACGCCCTGTTTTTACCTACAGGGCTTTAAAGTGGAATTTCTCGCAAAGGCATACCTAAATCAAAAAATCGTCTTAACAACCCTGTAATGTTTTTAAAAGACCTATATAATAAAATAATACATGATGGGGTAGCCTCGAGAAAAAAAAAACATCCCCACTTTACTTGAAGGGGAGGTACCCTTAATAAAAATATTTTTCATAATTTTATTGTAGCACTTTGTCGACGTAATTACAATACATATTCATGCAAAGTTTCATCTTTCTAGCACTTACCGTTTGGACGGTAGGTCGAGGACGGACGGACGGACGGACAGACGGACATGACGAATCTATAAGGGTTCGAAGTCATAAACTTCGGAACCCTAAAAAGTTGTAGATCTTTTAATTACCTACAACTTTGCCAATTTTTTTTTTCCATAGGACTTGTAGTTTTGCCGGAAATCGAGATAAACCGTTTTTTACCCTTTGTTTTATATATTTAGCCATCCAAAGTGACTCTACCCTGCCTGATGGAAAGCATGAGCAGAATCCAAGAGCTACCAAGAGCTACCACACTTGCTGCGACTGCAGACAATAATGTATGGCGACCCACACCATGACGGCTTAAGGTACGCGTCCATTGGCCCGCACGCACGCACGGCACGCATCGGATTGAACGGATTTGCCGATGGCATGCGTCCACTGTATCCGGATTTTTTATTTAGTTTCAAGTGTTTTCTTGTCGTGAGTTGACGTATTCGGTCATGGAGATTGATGAAGATATCATTGTTATTAGTTGCTTGTTGGAAGATGAAGAAGAACTTAAAACTAAACGTAGAATGTGGGTTCAAGAAATAAATTTGAAGTGACCAATTTTTTGAGAGTATCATCCTATCTCCTCCCAAATACTGTCTCTTCTTTGGACATTAAAATAATGTGTATGTTTTAAATTGTATAATTCTTCATATCTTTCTACTAATATAATCAAAAGTGCGTCATCCATTTCATTTTTTGTCGTTCGCTCCTTATATAAATAAGAGAAACAGGACGTGCGGCAGTGGGCGTTGCCAGCAGGCCAGCGGCGAACTGATTTATTTATTTAATTGATTTGTGTGACGTCACCGGCACGCAACGCATTTTTGCCGTAAATCGAGATAAACCCTTTGTTTTATATATTTAGCCATCCAAAGTGACTCTACCCAGCCTGATGGAAAGCATGAGCAGAATCCAAGAGTCGGGGCTAACACACTTGCTGCGAATCCAGACAATAATGTATGGCGGCCCACACTATGGTGGCTTAGTGAGATGCTTTTTCACGCTCCGCTTAAAGGACCCGAAAACCTTTCATTTTTATAATATTCTCTTCCTTTTCATTGGAAAACCTATTGTGGTTTCATCCTGCTATAAATTTATTTGTTTTCAAAAATTATCTACCCTGGTCTACGGGTCTATATGTCATTTACAAACTATCATTATGGTTGCCATGCAAGTGTGTTATACCTAGCAACCTGTGAAGTTTTGACAGGAGATAAACAGTGATATATTTTGACATCTACGATTTATGTATTTTTTTATAATCACCTAGTTTTGGCCTTTGTATCTCGATTATTGCAGTAAAAAGTAGTCTATGTCCTTTCCCAAGTTCAGTTCTATCTTCATACCAAATTTCATCAAAATCGGTTCAGTGGTTTAGGCGTGAAAACGTAACAGACAGACAGACAGACAGAGTAACTTTCGCATTTATAATATTAATATATATATACTAGCTGACCCGGCGAACTTCGTACCGCCTTAGAATATTAATTCATAATAACTGATAGTGACAAATCGACAGCAGCGTCAACTAATGGGCCCCGGCCGGTACCGCTAAAAACGCTTTGTTCCTGCATTTTAAATCTGTAATATCTTCAAAAGTAATAATTTAAATTACATTTTTTAAAGGGCCATATTAATTTTTATTAAATAGGTACACAATGTACTTAAGGTACTTAATTGGATAAGGATTAATACTGTATTGCTTAAAATCGCTTCGTAAATAAGATATTATTGCTCTTAAAAATAAAAAATAAAAAAATGGTTATTGTGGGTTATCCCTAAGAAATAGACATATACCATCGCGGATTTTTCTGTAGACCTTTATAAGATGTACAATACTGTAGTACATTATTTTGATCTATCTCGTAGGGTACAGCCAGCGTTTGCAATGTAGGCGTAAAAAAACACACATTAGAAACCTCTAAAATTATTATCTACTATATTATGCATGTATTATACATAAAAATCTTCCACTTGAATCACTCTATCTAATAAAGTAAACGGCATCAAAATCCTTTGCTTAGTTTTAAAGATTTAAGCGTACATGGGGACAGAGAAAGCGACTTTGTTTTATACTATGTAGTGATGATGTAGTTATATTTAGCCATTCAAAGTGACTCTACCCTGGCTGATGGAAAGCATGAGCAGAATCCAAGAGTCGGGGCTACCACACTTGCTGCGAATGCAGACAATAATGTATGGCGGCCCACACTATGGCGGCTTAGTGAGTTGCTTTTCACGACCCGATTAAAGGACCCGAAAACCTCCC